>CM021249.1:32608829-33356696 GCA_010577795.1 Isatis tinctoria | reverse complement strand
CCATGGAGAGAGTGAGAGAGAGAGAGGGAAAACGGATGATCAGAGGCTATGAACTCGTCGACGTCGGAGGAAGACCGAGAAGAAAGAGGCGTGTCGGGGCAGAGAGGATTTGGGGAAGAAAGAGAGTAATAAAATAATCGAGGGTAAAAAAATAATTGTACACTCTGAATGGTGACCATAGGAATGAGTGGAAACAGTGAATTCCTCTCCATTCCTCAAAAATTGCACCATTCATAAGAAATATTTATTACTCATGATTCCTTTCCATTCCTTATTTTGCAGAGAATTAAAGAGTAAAAATATTACTTATCAAAATTGGAAAGGAACAAATATTCCTCTTCATTCCTATTATTTTGTTCCTTTTCATTCTTTTCCTTTTCATTCCTATTATTCCTCCAATTGTCACCATTCACAGCCTAAAAGTAAAGGTATTTTTGTAAAGAGTGTATTGTTGAAAAATGATATGTTGAATGTGGTATTTCTAACAATTTCTCTAATTTATAATATATATATATATTAGTTAAATATATATCTTTATATACAATTATGTTTTTACACAGAAAATTGTTTTAGACTCTTAAAAATATTTATTTAACTATTTTTTATATGATTTAGTTTTTGGTCTTTAAATATTAATTTTACATATTTTTATATATAATTTCTGGTTTCTATATAAATGATATATTTTATGTATTTTATTATTTTAATATTAAACCGCTGTTATACCCGATATCAACCAGTCAAAAATGTCCCGCAAATGCAACAGATTTCAACCGCTATACCAGTCGTAAAAAAACGCTCATTAACGCTAATAACCGCAACCGCCCACTTCTGCAAACTCCCGCAACCGCAACCGCAACCGCTGCGTTTGAACCAGTCAGCCATGTCTATTCAATTAGTTGGTTATACTAAACCCAACTAATATATTCTTGTTTGTTCCAATAGTTCCTTTGCGTCTCAGGAGTCAACAGCCATCTGAAAATCTCAACTAATACAATAAACAAACATATAGCCGTTGGCTGTGAAGTCAACTTTGGGTAGACGAGAGAGGATCGGGGTCTTAGAGGTTGGAGATGAATGAATTTGATGATGATCGAACGGCCCTTATCTTTCTCGGAACAGGCTGCTCCGGCGCAGTTCCTGATTTCCGATGCTTACTCCAGCCATCGGATCCTCCTTGCCATGTCTGTTCTCAGTCCCTCTCTTTACTACCTCACCTTAACCCTAATTACAGGTTAATTTTATCTCTTTCCGACATCAACTTCTCTTTGTGTGTTTGGTCTTTTAAACCTGTTCAGACTGTGAAATGTAAACTTGTTCTTGTCCGTAAAGACCCTTTTGGAAATTGAAGTTAATTGGTTGACATCTTTTGAGCTCTCTGTTCGGTAAATCTTGTCTTTCTTCTTCTTGGAACAAAAAGATTTGACAAGAAATTTCCAGTAAACTTGGGGTTTAGATCATAAAAAAATTTCAGTTGATGGCTCTAAAGTAACTTACATACCCCTTCTGATCTTCTTTGGTAGATTCTTGAATCTTGCTTGATACTCTGCTTTTTGGCAGATGCAATACATCGCTCTTGATCGATTATCGCTGCGAGAAAGAAGATGGTAGACATTATTACATAATTATTGATGTTGGCAAGAGTTTTAGAGAGCAAGTCCTTCGTTGGTTTACCTGCTACAAGATTCCTCGAATTGATTCCGTTAAGCCTTTTTTTTATTATATATCTTGAATTCTTACATCTTTTTGTCTAAAATGAAATCTAACTTTTTCGTTTTTTTGTTTTGTAGATCATTTTAACTCATGAGCACGCAGACGCAATTCATGGCTTAGATGACATTCGTTCCCTTCAACCTCGTGGTTCAGCCATTGACACCAATCCACTTCCCGTCTTTCTGTCTCAATTTACAATGGATAGGTAAAAAAGTAAAGCATACCTTTTTTTCTTTTCTTGTTGCCGTTTTCAGCAAGTGTTCTCTGATGAAGCAACTTTCGTGCAGTATTTCTACGAGGTTTCTTATTTGGTTGAAAAGAAGGTTAAACAAGTACCTAGGCGGGTTTCGAAGCTTGACTGGAGAATCATCGAAGAGAATTGTGACAAACCATTCATTGCCTCAGGCTTATCTTTCACGCCTCTTCCAGTTACGACTTTTTTGAGTAATATAAACAAACAGTCTGATTTCTTCCTTGAGACCTTAATCCCTCAAGACTCCATGTTTTGCTTCAGGTGATGCATGGAGAGGATTACGTTGCTTTAGGTTTCCTCCTCGGTGATAAAAGTAAAGTAGCTTATATATCAGATGTATCACGCATCCCACCGAGTACTGAGTATGGTATGAGCTAATAATATTTTTTATCCTAAAAAAAACATATAAAATCTCACTAGTTAGCATTTTGTATGATTGATCTTGTTACGAATCTTTGAATATGCAGCTATTTCCAAAGCCGGAGCTGGACAGTTAGATCTTCTTATCCTGGATACAAATATACCATTCAAGGTTATTATACAGTTTTGCAACTTCTGTTCTCCACTTTTTGTTCATGTAAACTTTTTGCTGCTGACCATCTCTTTGACAATAGAGAGGACTACAGCCTACACACATCTGTTTTCCTGAGGTTACCTTTCAATGTTTTTCTTCATTTGTCAGATAATGTTTCACTATTCTGAGCCTTTCTGAAGATAAGTTTTACTATTCTTCTTTTAGGCTCTTGAGATCATAAAGAGGCTCCGTCCAAAGAGAGCGCTTTTAACAGGTATGACACATGAATTTGATCACCATGAATACAATGAGATACTTGCGGAGTGGTCTCTAAGGTACGCAATGAAACAGTGTCGTATCGTTTTGGTAATTCCACATCGCTGAAAGCTAATGGGCTATGTACACTTTCTAGGGAAGGAATCAATGTACAGCTCGCTCACGATGGATTAAGGCTTCCAATAAACTTATGAGCAAATTGCTAAATCCAAAGTTACGAAATGGAGAGACTAGTCTCAGTATTCTCGTTACCAATTATAGTGACAAATCCTTGTATGATTAAAACTCTGAATATTGATACAGAAACGAAATCTCTGTTTTTTTTTTTTTTTTTTTACTTTTTTTGGGAATGGTTTGAAATCTTTAGACCAAGCCCCTGAAAAAACTTCTCTAATTCTGAAATCTCGTTCTCAAGATTCACTCCATCTTCTCTTGTGACCTTCTCATGCAGTTCCCTTAGTCTCTGAGTCCCAACATTCACTTCTTCTGCAGAATCTTTAAGAACTTGTCTCATCGATCCATTTTCCTCTTGAACATCTTTGTATCTCCTTTTAAGAGATCGATATCCGTCAATAGATTTGAGAAGCTGTTCAGACAACTCTTTGTTTCTCCCCTGCAGAGACACATCTTTGTCTCCTTGGCCATCACCATCTCCTTTCTTCTCCTTATTGTGCTCTACTGCGCAGTTCTGCACTTTCTTAAGTAGTTTCTCATTTTGAGCCCTGAGATCACTAATAAGCTCCTCCATTTCGGTCAACTCGTGAGCTTTCCTCGAAAGCTCAATAGCCATTATCTCTTTCTCCTTCCCTAAACTTGAGCACATCATCTGAAGACTCTTTCTTGCAGCCATGCTCGCAGTTAGCTCTTTTCTCAGCTTCTGAACATCATCAGAATCGTTCTGTGGTGGCTTCATCGGATTCTTGTTCGGATCATGAATCGGCTTCAGATCTGTGTTGCATCTTCTAAGCTCTTTTTTCCCTGATGCTGATTGTTGTTGAGCTTTCTGGATTCGCGTCTTTAAATCTTCGAGAATCGTCATCATGGTGTTGACTCTCTGCGCCTTCCATTCGTCCCGGTGCTTTGAGATTGCTTCGTTGTGGTCTTGAACCAGTTTCAGGAGTAGCTTCACATTCGTAGAGATGCCTTCACAGAGAAACAAGAACACATTCAACAGATTTCTTGTCACGCAAGTCAAAACTTTTGTTCTTCTTGACGAAAAACGGAGAAAGAAACTTTAGAAATCAGGTCTTAAAGCGGTCTTTGTTAACGTGTTAAACCAATTTATGAGGAAAATCAAGAGAAAAAACTCGAAGATGATTAGATAAAATTATATGATTGATTTACCTTCTAAACCAGAATCTTTATGAGATTGGTGCTCTGTGGTTCTTGTTGGTGACGTAACAGAACCAGAATCAGAAGGAACTAAATCCAGCAAAGAAAAAGCTCGAAGCCGGCTCATTTTTCTAACGCCGTCTGGAGAGAATCAATCAGACAGAAATTGAAGAACAAGGAAGATGTTGGGAAATCTGGACAATAACAGCTTATGGTTGTTCTAATGTTGTATGGCGCAATTAGTGGATAATCATTTTGTCTGACCCTTTTGGCTAGGCTTTTTTTTTTTTTTTCAACTAAATTTATCTGTCTTTCCTCATTTCACGCTCTATTTTCCATTTCCTATTAATATATACTAGAAACGCTGCTAACTCCGCGCATACGCGGGGTGTGTTGTGTTTGGTATATGTTATTTTTTTGCGTTTTATATTTATTTTAACTATAAAATTTATGCAAAATATAGTAATAGTTGTCTGTCCGTTATGATTTATTTTATATTCTTTTCTCACAATCCGTTAAATATTTGTGAGAAGGTAATTGAGTGGTTTAAGAAAACTATTTTACGCCAGTCGCCAATTGAACATAATATGTGTGAAATTTGTAGCGAAATACTAAAGATAATAAGTTGCACAATCCATTTTTGGTTTTAAGAAAAGAAGGCATTGCAAACGTCTGATTTGTTTTTTGTCTGATTTGTTTTTTGTTCTTCTGTTCAACGGTTGTCTTTTGTTAAAACGCTCTTCCTATGTCAATCGTGTAATATATGGTGTAACTGTCATTAATGTAACTTGTTAGCTTTGAATTATCTTCATCTTCTAGCAAATGTTCATCTTAATAAACTATATCTTTATTCCCCTAAATGTAAATTAAATGTGTTAGTTGTATTTGTCTTCATATAGTTGTTTGTTTTCAAGACCGTGAACAAAGTCCTCATTTTCCGAAGAACCATAAACTTTACAAAATACATGGATAATTTGTCTGTCATTTACCAAATGGCATAGTTTCGATAGTTTCTTCTTCGTCATTTTACCAAACGGTTTGGTTTCAGTAGCTACAAAGTACAAATATTTAGATAGTTTCTCTGCTTTTATTATATAGTAAGCTATTGTTTAATACTTTAGAACACAAAAACATACATTTTTTTTGGGATAGTTTCTATGTTATTATTATATAATAGGTTGTTTTTTAATACTTTAGAACAAAAAACATACATTTTTTTTATTTGCCCAAAAAAAAAGATTTTGATATGTGATTCATCTTGAACGATATACTTCTCCTAAACATATATGCAACCCACAAAATATTCAATCTCTAATTTCTTGCTCAATTTCCAAACTAACAATTTAATCCAATAAACCAAACCATGAGCAGTAATAATCTCCAAAATCACATGAGATAACAAAGAAGGAAGTTCCCTTCAACTAAATATCTAATTGAGAAAACACAAAATCGAAGAGAAAGTTCCAAGGCATGCAAAAATGTACATCTTCAACACTTACAACCCATTGCTTTTAGCTCTGCTTCAACTCCACATGCTTCCCTAGCCTGTCGCAATAATTAACATATGATGATATGATCACATATCATACAATGGATAATTGTATATATCTAGGCTGGGACATTAGAGAATCTATATCTAATCCATTATTGTCAAATACTTTAACAACTTTCACTCAAACAACCAACAAATGGACGCGAAGGTAAAAAAGAAAACATTACCCAAGATCTGACGGAAGCTTGAATCCACCTATACGGAGACGCTTTAATGAGTGATCTTGGACCAAGCAAAGACAAAAGAAATAGAGAAAACAATTTAGTATACATTTGGATAACAGGTGAAACGTATGTTGAAAAGTAATAATCGAGTGAAACAAAATTTGACCTCAAGCCCAGCATTTTTTCACTAATTCTCTGACTTCATGTTTCCTGTCTTCGTGAACCTGCTTAAGTCCACACTAAAGAAGTCAATTCAGCTGAATATTGGTAATAGATTAATTCAGTATTAGAAAATCAGAGCACTAACTGAAATGTACAGACTTATAAAATATGAATTAAGTTCAGATATTACTTAAGGAGAGAGTGAGCAGCGGAGGTTTTTTGGTTGCAAGGACAAGAAAACTCGGAGAATAAACCACGCCTTAAGGTTTTTTTTTGTGAGCAGTGGAGGCTTGAAGACGTTTCACTGAAGTATAAACGCAAGTTTAAGTTTCAGAACTGAATCAAAGACGCATAAACCTAAAGCGGTGGTTTAAGTTTCACGAACATGGAAATCCACATAAACCCTTTTGTCGAACTGCAATAAGCACACACACATTGTTAGAACAATACCATAAGTAAGTTAATCTACGGTAAAATGAAACACCTTATCCAAACTTCAGATATCAATTGAGATAGTTTACAACAAAATAAAATGAAACGAACTACAAATTCCAGATATTTCTCTAGCAGGATTGATATAAAACGATTGCGATAGTGTGGTTTAAACGAAGATTCTTCAAAAAATTGAATTCAATATTGGTCAGCTATTTGAAAAATGAGTAATACACAGTAAGGAAGATGGAAAAAAAAAATTCACATATCAAAACCAAGAGAAATGCTCAGAAATCAAACACCAAACAATCTCATTCATTCGCAACGAAACCAAAATCGAAAGAAATGGAACCACGAAGATCTAATCTTATTGCAGAGGGAAAAGCTAATTCAATCAAATCACCCAGCCACTTTCCGGTAAACCGAAATCCTAAATCAAATAAAACGAAAGGTATAATACTAACCGGAAAGCTGAAATCGTCCAATTGGAGATCGATTCGAAGGCTAAGCGTTAACGGTGTTAGGGATTAGAGTAACACCGCTCCCTTGTAGTTTATTCTGTTTAGCCTTGGCTTCTTCCTTGCGGATCTTCTTCATGGCGAGCAATCTCTCCATGATGAGCTCGTACTCGCACTTGAATCTCGTGTTATAGGGAGCTGAAGGAGCAAAGAGTCGCGATTGTTACCCACTGTTTCGTTTCAACATAACTAAACGAAAGAGATGACCATTGCAAGTGGGTTTTTTTGGACCAGGCCGATAAAGTATTTAGAAGGCCCAAAAGGAAGGTTTCTTTCCGTAAACCAAACATAAAAATGACACGTGGCATTATGTCCTGTAGTCTGAGGAAAGTAGTTCTCTAATTATATATAAAGATATATATATATATATATATATTTATTTACTGATTGTGAAATTTTGATTATCAGGTAAAGCTATTAATTTCATTTACTGCGTTTAAGGTCCATAAAGAACTGTGAAATCCTTAAACATAAATTCGCTGGAAAATGTGAATCCGTAAGCCAACACACCTTAATATGAAAAGCACTAGCTAAACACTTTTGTTTTTCGAATTGGAGCTGTAAATTTTTAATATATTTTGTTTGTAGAACTGCTTATATGTGGATTATTTATCAATGTACAAAATGAGATAAATTAAAAAATTATTTGATCATTAATTTTTGCATTTTTGTATATGGTTGTTTTGTATTTTTGTTATAAATAGATCAAATTCTAGAAAAAAGTATAACGTTGTTTTAATACATATTAAGTTAATATTGAAATTCAAGAAAAAAACTAAAATAAACAAGAAACGTGAACCTAAAAATAAAATATCATATGTTATAATGATACAGCAAAACTATAATAGATAGAAGAGTAATCCAATGTTCATAAGAAACACCCGATTACAAACTCAAGACAACGAGAATCATTAAAGATCTCGAAGAACAATGAGCAACAAACCCAGAAAGGGAAAACAAAGAACAAATGATAAACTTTTTCGATTCCTAAAATCTGAACTCTCTGCTTTCTTTTATTCTTCTTCTTTAGACGAGGCCCAATATCAGTTCTTCCCAGCCCACATCTTCAGCCCAACAGATATCCAATTATTTGTAACATATAAAATGTAAAATAAATAATATGAAATATTATAAATATTATTAAATAATACTGTAATCAAGAATCTAATAGTCCGCACACAATAATCTAATCGTCGATCCATTCTTCACCGCAAACTGACATCTTGGAGTGTGATAAGGTTTACGGATGCAGAAGGCGCCGTAGATGATTCACCATATGTCTTGGAGGAAGAAGAAGATTCTCCTTCGTCCATGAAATATCCGGGGGGTTTAGCTTTCGGAACCTCTAGCGCTTCGTTCTCCAACAGCGACATCACGGCAGACATTAGTGGTCTGTCTTTAACAAATTGTTGGACACACAGCAGACCAATCTCGATGCTTCGTAGTATTTGAGAAGGTGATGAATCTCGTAGGATTCCATCTACATTTTTTTCCCAATTTCCCTCCTTCCAATTTCTCCACACCTGTTCAATTTTTAATAATCACTCTGTCATCAGATCTTCTATTAACCAATAACATAATTCACTAAAAACACTTACAAAGGTTAAAAAATTAGTTTCGGAATGCGAGTGGGAGAATGTGCTGTTCTTTTTGCCGCTAACGATCTCAAGTACCATAACCCCGAAGCTGAACGTATCCGATTGTGGAGAGTATCGCCCAGACAGAACATATTCCGGAGACATATACGAGCTGCATAAATAAAAACTTGTCAACCACTATGAGAATATCCAAAAACTTAATGATATTTCTTACCGAGTCCCAGCCGGATGCTTCGTCCAAGCATCGTTATCGCTCATTTCAAAGATTCGGGCCATCCCAAAATCTGAAATTTTGGGAACGAAATCTCTGTTTAGCAAGACGTTTTCAGGCTTCAAGTCTCTGTGGATTGTCTTAACGCGCGAGTCGTGGTGTAGATAGGTAAGTCCTCGAGCAATACCCTTGATCACTTGGTACCTTGTCTGCCAGTTTAGCTTACTAGAGCTTTCGCCTCCACCTACAAATCAAACAGGTCAATATATAAAATTTCTTTTGTCAAGAATAATTAAAATGCAAATACTAAAAACACGTACCAAAAAGATGACTCTCGAGGCTTCCATTTTCCAAATATTCATATACTAGCACCATATCTCCATCGTGAGCTGTCCAGCCAATCAAGCGGACGAGGTTTATGTGTTGAAGGCTTGCAATCAATTGAATCTCAGCCTTGAATTCAACGATCCCCTGCCGTGACATTTTGGACAATTTCTTGGCAGCAATCTCTTGCCCGTCAAGTAATCGACCCTATCACCAAATATCGATTGTTTTTTTTTTTCAAATCAATATTACATTTGTATTCATAAAAAAAAATCTGAGTTATATAAAGTGTTATAGAGTTTGATGGGTTTTAATAGAAATTCGTACACCAATAAACCAGGATCATTATATGAAAAGAACATTTAGTTATGCGTTATATTACACAAAATACCACTAAAATTATTAACATGATAAAATTTTATTAGTGGCAAAATGGTCAATTCATTATTAATAAATTTATCAATGATATCTTTTAATATCTTTAATATAAATATATATTTCCATTTTAGTTATAACATAGTATTTAAATATATATATTTTTTGTTTCCTTCCACTTTTTTTAAAAAAAAATAATTATAAATTGTTTTAAATAATATCAAAATATTATTTTATATTAATAAATTAAATTTTGATTTATAAAAAGAAAACAAAACTTAAAATACTATAATATCTTCAGATATATATATATTTATTTAATATAAAACATAGTAAATTAACTTGTTAGTCTTTTTAATTTTCATAAATGTAACATTGCATTCATTTAAACTAAAAAAAATAAACTAACATATTTAAAAAATCTTATAATATATTAAAAACTATATATATATTAAAATCTCTATATACTAATACTATAAAAAATAATACAAATTATATAAAATCATCATCTAAACCAAAATAAATCATCAACATATCTTAAACTCTGACTTCTGCGAAGTAATTTTTTTTAAAAATAAATAATATTGTCTGCATTCATAACATGTTAAAATTTAGTAAAATATATAATACCTATATCAATATTAAAATTGCAAACACATCTTAAATTTTTATATTTATAAAAAAAATTAAATACTTTCAAACAATTATTAATTAAAAATAATAATTTATCTTTCTATTAAATTAAAATGATGTAAGAAAAATTAATTCAAATCTAGTGAGAAATTTAAGAGACAATACCTTGTAAACGTCACCGAAGCCACCTCGGCCAACTAAGTTAGATTCGCTGAAGTTATCGGTAGCCTCAACGATAGTGCTAAAATCCATGACTGAGACTAATTGATCATCTCCTGCTATCTCGTTCCTCAGAAGCTCAATTTCACTTGTTCCTACGCACACGCGCGAAAAAAAATTAAACAATAGTCAAAAGTCAAAACTACAAATAAAAAATAGAAAATAATGCAAATTGTGGATTACCTTGACCTTGAGTATCGGCGTCTGCGCCTCTTTTGAAACGCTTCCGAAAGTATATACAACAGCAAATGCAGATGGCGACGAATACAGCAATTCCTCCAAAGATGAGTCCAATAATTTCGCGAGTAGACAGACCTTTCTTTGTACTTGTTTCCTTGGCCTCTGGAAAAAAAAGGGTGAAGAACTTTATCAATATATATCCTCACTATCACGATCAATATTGGACAGCTAATTTTAGGTTAGAAATATATTTTACTAAAAACTAAATTATCCCTTAAAACAAATTAAAGAATTATCCTATCTCAATTTTTTTTATTAAAATCTTATTCAAAATAAAATATTAACCGTAAACAGAAAATATGACCTAGAACCACTAGACAACTTCTAACAATGATTAAACTACCAAGAATTTTAATTTAAATCTGACTAAATTTAAACTAAATTAAAAACAAATTTTGATAAACCAGACCAAAAAAAGCAAATCACAAATGATTTTTATGGTTTAACTCTCTATAATTAATAAAGTAATAAATCAAAGTATAAACTAAATTTATAATATCAAGTTATAAATTTATTATTTTTGTCTATTACATAAGACCTAATAGATTATTATTGTGTAGTTGTGTGCTAGAACTTTTATGTTTTAATGTAAAATTGAATTTTAAACATATACACCCCAAGTTTTTTTCATGGTACTCATTGTTGGAAAAATATCAAATATGTTTAATAAATCAATTTTCAAAGATAAAAATTATTTTAATTAAAAATATTTAAAATATGTTGGAACCTTCTCACTTAGAGACTTTACTTCGCATACTTCTCATTTCTCAAATATTTAGGTCTATTTTAGATTCTTAAATTAGTAATATATACTATACTTGGTTACAAAAGTAAAACAATAAATCAAAACACATGCTCAAACCATTTTCAGTAAATTACAGTTATACTTTTTTTTGGTTTGTTTACACGAAATCCCAAACAATTTGAACCGTAAACCAACCATTTCTCAAAGTGGGTAACTGGTGAATTTGTTGTACGTGGATTCTAACTATCGGGATGATTATTTTTCGCAGTGTCATAATGGTCAACCATTTTGGTACGTAGTTTTATCCATTATAGCATGTCCGGCGCATGTTCAATAATGTACGTATATATAAAAAAACAAAACTAAAATCAAGAACCGTTCCAAGTAACACCCACATACAAACCATTCATAAATTTTTTAAAAAAAATCATAACAAATTTTGACTGTAATTAACATCTTTTTAAAAATAAAATTTATACAGCAGTTAAATTTATAGCAATGTTTTTTAAAAAGTTATCTTAATTATCCTTAACTACAACAATATATTCATATACTCTAGTTTTTTCTCCTTAGTTTTCAATTTCTCCATTTATATGTTTATGTTCATTCTTTGGGTTTAGTTGTGTTTTATGTTACGTGATATATTCTCACATATGTTTACATTAGTATATATATCATTCTTTCTTTCTTTTTCTTTTGGTCCAAATAGTACATATTATTCTTTAACGCAATCATAGTACTAATTTTAAATTGATACTTATCAACCAAAAAAAAGTTACCTTTTCAGTATATAGATTATGAAGCAAAAAATATTGCATTATTATAAGTTTTTCCTTTGATACAATTAACAAATTTCCATTTTTTTTTTTCCTTGGCGTTATTCTTTCTTTTGAAAAAGGGAATCTGATTGAATACTAAAAAGATATTTTATACTATGATGATACTGATATTGTGCCATTTGCTGAGTTATAAATAGAACAATCTATTTATCACGTTAATGTTGAGCATAATTAACAAGATTTGACTAACCATGATCCGTAGGAGGAGCCGGAGCCAATTTGACGTAGAAATCTTGGCCACCGAGAGTGTAGTTTCGCACACCGTGGAACTCTCCAGTCCAAGTAAAACAACGGCGCTGGCCTTTTCCGGTTTCCACGTGCGCAAACGCCGAACAGTGACAATCCGTAAGACAAGCATTCTCACATTGTTCCATAGTAGCAGTTTCTGTACCCATATCCCGAATATCATTTCTCGGCAAGCTCACGTTTTGTAGCTTTAAGAACCAATCCCCACTGCAGTTAAGAGCAGTCTTCCTGTCGCACCCAGTCCAGGGATGCTCTGACTGTGGCTTGAAACCTTGGATACAATTACACACGCGTAATTTATTTTGGGAACAGTAACTGTAAGCTCCACATGGCTCATTTCTATAGCAAAGATCGCCGAATGTGGACCATGAAAGCACCCACTCCGCGAATTCCGGGTTCCATGTATATAATCCACAATCCCCATCTGGATCAAGTGTCAACCTTGAGTAGTTGCTTTCGGGGTTCAACACGAACATATCGGTGTTATCATCTAGTTGGAGTACTGGTGGCATATCGCCAAACTGATACCCGTTCCAAAAATCTATTTTCCGTCTCTCTCCCAAAATTTCATTATATAAATAACTCGCAAAGACGTGATCTTCACTCTCAATTCCGAACACGAAATACCCGCTTGCCGGATCTGTTGAAGTACTCCAAGACACAAGGGTCTTCAGTTTCATCTGCGGTAGCAAAGTATTTGTGGGAGAATCGAAGCTCTGCCATAAGTAGTCTTCTTTTGTGTCGTTGGAGTCTTTCACCACCACCAAGTTGCCGTTGTCAAGAATTTGGGCTACCATATCAGAATTCTCATCTCCTCCTGTTATATTCGCCTCCCAGACACGGGCATTATATTGATCGAACAGTACGAGGTCGTTGTTGAAGAATTTGAGGGTTCCGTTGGGACTGGAGAGAGGGTTATCTCTGTTGGCGACCCATAAACAGGTTCTATCAGAGTCTTCCTTGTACCAAATTCCTAGAAACCAGGGTGAATTCATCCTGGGTTGAAAGAAACCCATCTCAAAGACATTTTTGGGAGAGACGATTGTCTCGTTGCTTGAGAGTGTCAGAAACTGGGACGACAAGGAATGAAAACAAGGAAGAGAAAAAAAGAAGCTGAAGAAGATGAAGGGGATAAAAATCTGGGCTCTCATCTTCTCAATCTCACTCTGTTTTTTGTTGATTTTTGTTTGGATCTATAAGTTATAAGGATCTGCTGCGTACCGAACAGTCGCAAGAAATGAGGATTTGCTGAGATAATTAACCGACAAGTCTTAAATTTAGTTTTCAGCACCCTTTGTGACAGGACCTTGTGGAGCAAGTACAAAAACTTATGGGTCCTCAAGAAAAAGGCTTCCTCATCATAAGTCCTAGTTTGACTCTGAACCACTGGCTATCAAAAAGAAGAAATATGGATTCAACATAAATGTAGAGATTAAAAGGGAAACCTGTGAGTGACAAAATCCATAATTTTCTATTCATCCAGGTCATAACCAAGCCAATTTCTCATCTATAAATCTTAGTGATTCATGTTAGTCACAAATTAAACTACTTTTCGGGAACAGAATCTCAGACACCAGTGCCTTTGTTGGGGAGTCGGAGAAGGATCAAAGTTGTGAGATATCCTAATGCCTCGACTTATGATTATCCGTTTGATGCAACGTACGGTTATCGTTAAGGATTCATTTAACCATGAGGATCGTTATGGCTTCATGCCACGCGGTGATTATTACTATGACCTCTCACAGTACCAGTGACCATTCTGACTACGACCCGTATCATAAATTAAGACGGCGAAAAGTGTGAAAACTATATACGTAAAAAAAAATTTCAAGGCTATGTGAATTGGTTCATCTATCTTTTATTACATGTTTGTGTATTTATTCGGCGACATTGAAAAAAAAAAAGAGCAATCCATGTGCTAATTAATGCTGCAGTGAGAATCGTCAAAACGAGTTGCTTTAAAGCTTGTTCTGTTTAAAACTCAGACACAACAATAAATGAGAAAATCAAAAACTAAGAGTATGTAATAAAACTGTTTTCGCTCGGTCAATATTTCCACTAGAAACATGAATCATCATCTCTTTTGTCCTTAGTGCCTCATGTTCCATTATATGGATCATTAATGAGGTTTTGGAACAAATCCATCAACCACGAAGTTCCTTGTGGCTGAAGGAATGGCCAATCGAACACCATCTAGCTCTGCTCCTGAAATGACTTTGGCATCCGAGTCGTGACCTGAACCATTTTCCAAGGAAGATACGATTATTTCTCATCAAGAAAACAGATGGAAACTTTCTATTTTTGTTATGAGTAAGAGAGAAAGTTTACGTTTCTGCGAGCCCGAAAGCAAGATGTTAGATGTATTGCAGGTCAGTAAAGTTAATGATCTTAAAGAATAAGAAGGCCTTGACTCAAGACTGCAAACTGTAAGCGGGAAAAAAGGTAATAGGCAAAACGAAGTAAGCTGGCATCGAACCGCTAACACTTAGGTCTGATATTCACCCGCCTAAACCAGTGCACCAATAGAACTTAACAATACTTGATGTCCACAAAACATTTATAACTTCTGGCGCCTACCCTGGGGTAGGCACTGTGCATTTCAATGTCTCCACCTCAATTTTTTTTTTTTACTTATATTTTTACTTTTTTTTTTTGTCAAACACTTATATTTTAACTATCAATCGATTATATCATTTTCACTTTTTCAGAATATAAATATGATCATTACTATAAAAAAATCTCATCATGGACCAATGATCTTTTTTTTATCAGGTTAAAAGAGTTTTTCTTTACGAGCCACGTGTTTTTTCTCAAATAATTTTGTCTGTATTTATTTTTGACATGGTCAACTGTGAATTTAAAAATTTCAGAATTAGTAAATCTCACTAATTTTGAATTTGCGTAACATTTTCTTCGTCTTTCTAATTCGTCTTCCTGGTTACCAATTTTGGTATTCTAGCTACAAGGTGCATTTCAAGTAGTGTTGGGTATTTTAACCGAAAACCGAACCGAAACTGAACCGAAATAACCGAAACCGAAACCGAACCGAATATTATGAAATACCTATTGGATATTGAATTGAGATAACCGAAACCGAATGGATAACCGAATGGATAACCGAATATCCGAAATACGATCCATATATTTCAAAATATTATTTATATTTATATTTAAAATAACTAAATAATTGAAATTAACCAAATATTAATAAAAAATCGAATTATCCAAAATTATCCAAATGTTTTTATCCAAAATATCCGAAATTATCCGAATTATCCGATATTATCCGAAGTTATTCGGTTTTTTATCCAAATTATCCAAAAAATATAAGAAAAAGCAGAACCAAACCGAAATAACCGAACCGAAACCGAACCGAATTTTATGATTAACCGAACGGTTACTAAATCTCTATAACCGAAAAAACCGAAAACCGAAAAAAACGAACCGAAACCGAACCGAAACCGAACCGAATTTTATGATTAACCGAACGGTTATTAAATCTCTATAACCGAAAAAACCAAAAACCGAACCGAACCAAACCGAAAAACCGAACGCCCAGGCCTAATTTCAAGGGTCACTTTGGTTCCTCGCCATGGGTATGTGTCTAACTGTCTATAACAAATTTCTTAGCTATAGGCTATAACCACTTTAACATATGTGCATTTCAATGTCTCCACTAGGTCTGGACGTTTGGTTTTTCGGTTCGGTTCGGTTCGTTTTTTTCGGTTTTCGTTTTTTTCGGTTATAGAGATTTAGTAACCGTTCAGTTAATCATAAAATTCGGTTCGGTTTTTTCGGTTTTTGGTTTTTTCGGTTATAGAGATTTAGTAATCGTTCGGTTAATCATAAAATTCGGTTCGGTTTCGGTTCGGTTATTTCGGTTTCGGTTCCGGTTTTTCTTATATTTTTGGATAATTTGAATAAAAAACCGGATAACTTCGGATAATATCGGATAATTTCGGATATTTTGGATAAAAACATTTGGATAATTTTGGATAATTCGGTTTTTTTACTAATCTTTGGTTAGTTTTAATTATTTAGTTATTTTAAATATAAATATAAATAATATTTTTAAGTATATGGATCGTATTTCGGATATTCGGTTATCCGTTCGGTTATCAATTCGGTTTCGGTTCGGTTCGGTTTCGGTTCGGTTTTTTCGGTTATCTCAATTCAATATCCAATAGAGGTTTCATAAAATTCGGTTCGGTTTCGGTTATTTCGGTTCGGTTTTCGGTTTTCGGTTAAAATGCCCAGCACTAGTCTCCACTTCAATTAGAATTTTGTTTTTTACTTATATTTTAACCCTTGTTCAGAATCTCGCTAGACGCTATACCTACGGTCAATAGGGGCATAACGAGTTACCAATTACTCGGGTATTATTCGGGGATTACTCGGAGAGTAATTTTAAAACATTTTATTATGATTTTGTTTATAAATTTGTTTTGGTAAATAATATTGATAGAATGACATGATTTAATGATTAGAAAACTATCAAAAATCATGAGATCAGTGTTCGAGTGATTTTTTTTTTCATTTTTCTACCACTCTAACTACTTTATCTTCATCTTTTACATATTTTTAGTCAATTTTCCATTTTATTTTGTTATTTAGAGTCAAATACAACAAATTTGTCAAATTATTATCGATTTAAGTGATCAGGATTGACTGAGTTGTCATATTTACACGTCATTTTTCCTAATTATATGGTTTAGACGGAAAAAATACGAGTCACTGTATGATATAGCCGTATAACTCAACTCGCCACGCTCCACCACCGCCGAGCGAATTCTCGGACGTATACTCGGCTAGGCAGGCGAGTTTTCGAACAAGGATTTTAACTATCAATTGATTATATCATTTTCAGAATATACATATTATGTGATGGTTACCATAAAAGAACTCTCCTATATAATCGACCACTGATCTTTTTTTATCAAGGGTTGAGTTAAAATAGTTTTTCTTTTTACGAGCCACATGTTTTTATTTAAATTAATAGTTTTTCCTATATTTATTTTTGACATTATCAACTGTGAAAATTCCAGAATTAGTAAATAATAATGATAAATCTGACTAATTTTGTTGAATTTGCGTAACATTTTCTTCGTCTTTCTAATTTAAGAGAAGGACTATATTTAGAATGTATTTCATGTATATATCACGAATAATAAAAAAACCTATTTGTACTACAAGTCTACAATAGGTTTTTGCAAAGAAAAAAAAAAAAAAAATTATTCTCAATATTGAGTCATGAGGTCTCCCATTTTGTTCATGGTTTCTTGTATTTTTATATCACTCATTTCGAGCCATGTTCCAGGTAAATATATCAACATATTTTTTAGTTTTAAAGGTTACACACGGAGAAGTTAAGAAGACTTCTTATTGTTGAACATGAAATTGATTTTGCCATAAAAGGTAGAAAGAGAAGAAATAAAAACAATTCTAAGGCTTAGTTTGACAGTAATTTTTTTTGTGCTACGAATTGTTTACCCACACAATTTTAATCTACAATTGAATTTTTGTTTTTTGGTTGATATCATCAAATGCTAGATGCAGAAGCTCGGAAACGCAAGACATTTGTATGTGAACTCCCAGAGCGTCACGATGGACCTTGCGGCAATCCTCATAACTGCGATAAAGTGTCAAAGTTAGCCGAAAAAATGAACGGAGGACCACTGTCTAACGGATCAAAACCTTTTAATTGTTCTTGCTATGATCGGCCTCCTCGCCATCTTTGCTCTTGTAAATTTCACTGCAACACCTAATGGCCAAATTAACTAAAAAGAGGCGTCTGGATCCCAATGTTATGATGTTCATTCTTGCGAATGTAACTATACTTACTAAGTCAATTGTTTCATTGCTAAAAGTTATTTACAAATAAATAAAACATAAACTATTAGAAAAACCAGAGCAAATCACTTACACTAAAATCGTCCAAAGCATGTAATTAGTAGTAAGCAAAGAGGATAATTGATGCTCTGGGAAAAACAGTTTGTGTGGTAGAAAGACTGAAGAAGATTGAACGTCGTCACTCGGCTGGCTTATCGTGACAGAAAAAAAACTCTTATGACAAACAATGATTTCTTTAATGTTTCTTGTGTTCATCATCTCCCTTCAATTCGTCTTCTTCCTCTAATAAGTGATTCATGTTAGTCACAAATTAAAGTACCTTTCTGGAACAGACTCTCAAACACAATTGTCCTAACCTGGAACACCTTTGATCTACGCCCAGTGTTTCAACGTTAACCTTTGTTGGGGAGCTGGAGATATGTAATAAACTGCTTTAAAGCTTGTTCTGTTTAAAACTCAGACACAACAATAAATGAGAGAATCAAAACTAAGAGTATGTAATAAAACTGTTTTCGCTCGGTCAATATTTCCACTAGAAACATGAATCATCATCTCTTTTGTCCTTAGTGCCTCATGTTCCATTATATGGTAGCGAAACGATCATAGTCTCTGGATCATTAATGAGGTTTTGGAACAAATCCATCAACCGCGAAGTTCCTTGTGGCTGAAGGAATGGCCAATCGAACACCATCTAGCTCTGCTCCTGCAATGACTTGGCATCCGAGTCGTGACCTGAAACTTGTTACGATTATTTCTCATCAATAAAACAGATGGAAACTTTATTTCTCATCTATCTTTGATAACAAGATGACTTGTTACGATTATTTCTCATCAATAAAACAGATGGAAACTTTCTATTTTTGTTATTGTGTTGAGAGTAAGAGAGAAAGTTTACGTTTCTGCGAGCCCGAAAGCAAGATCAAGCATATCATTCTCTTCATCTGTTGGTTCTTCAAGTTTGTTATAGTATTCTGTGTCCTGTAAATCAAAATTTCAGATATTTTCCTCAGCAAAATCGTGATTTCAAGGAAAGCAGAGGATGATCTATAAATAAAGGAGGAGATATGCTCACCATCACGATCACGTGACACGTTGAACACGCTAAAGAAGCCTCACAAGCCCCTGGATATTAAGTGAAAGCAATCCCTGACTTCTCAATTCAACAAAGGGCTTAATCTTAGAAACATTAAAAAAACGTATTCGTAGTTATGAGAAGAAAAAGATGGAAGACAAGAAGTATGTGCCTTCGAGGTCTATATCATTTTCATGAGCAGCTTCGAGCACAGACATTCCAATAGGGACTTTAACAGGAATCTCCTCTCCGTCTTTATCAACAAAGATAATGGTTATCCTGAAACAGAAAAAAAAAAAAAAAAACAAGGCTTCAATAACAAAAATAGCATAGTCTGTGTCCACATTTCCGTGTGCAAGTGTCAAATTTACAAAACTTATGGGTCTTCAAGAACAAGGCTACCTGATAAGTCCTAGTTTGCCTCTGAACCTGTGAGTGACAAAAATCCATAATTTTGTATTCATCCAGATCATAACAAGCCAATTTCTCAGCTATGAAATCTTAAGCTTTTGCTTAGGTCTTTGAGCCAACACCAAAATTTTCTACCGAATCAAGTGTCATTAAGCATATAACTGCGCATTTCAGAATCGCTACTAAGTGATCCATCTAACACCCAATCAAGTGCAGAGAAGCTGGATTTCGTTCTTCTGCAATCTTCTTATGACAGTCTTGAAAACTCGTTATCAAGAAGCTTCTAATTAGCCAGATAATAGAGTGGTCTGGTCTCTAACAAAGAACACTATTCTAAAGTACTGTAATTGACTGATAACCGAAGAAAAAGATCTAGAAGAAGCCTCAGACTTACCAAAGATGGCAAGTATTGTCCATAAGACCAATATCTTAAGTAGGTTCCTTGTCCCACACGATCCCCCTGCCAAAAGAACAATATCTTAAGGCAGCATTGTGTAGAGTTTACATCAAGCAGACAAATGTATGAGTTTTTACGTAATGCTGCAGAGTGTAGAGATTAACCAAAGAAGAAAAAAGAATAGGCAAAGTAAATTAAAAGAGAAACTGGCACCAAAACCCTGAAAGACTGTATTATACCTAGTGTGAAAGCCAAGTAAGAGTTTGAAACTTTTATCAAAACCAACGCATAAAGAGCATCGATTCTGAAACATATAATACCTCTTGCGAGCTGTTTAACAATGGCAAACCCGAATCTTGACATCCTATGACCCACCATCGAGTAGCTGAAACCTCCAAAGAGTTGAAATTCAACCCAGAATTTAACAAAGTTGAAAAGGGTACCAATCGAACTATCTCGAGGTTGGAATTTGTAACGATGCAGAAAAGTTGTTCACTTTTCGAAGAGATTAACCTTAAAGCTCGCAGATGAAGAGGGGTTTGTGCTTATATGTCAAACTGAACCGGATCGTACCGGTCCGTCTCAGGCATCTTGCCACAAATTTGACAATGAGAAAGTAGAAACCAAACCAAGCAGAAGAAACTTGCCTCTTAAGAATTCTTTGCATAACAAAAGACAAGAACGAAACAGAGAGAATCTTGTGGTGACAAAGACACAAACAGTTGCAACTTTGGAGAAAAAGAAAAGCAAAAAAAAAAAGCTCAAGCAACATCATCCGACCTCTGATTCTCTTTCTGAAGCTCCTCTTCCGCTTTCTTAAGAACCTGATCCCAACCACTACCAGAACTCATGTCAAGATAATCGTAAGGAACAGCTGTTTTCAAACCAGGAAGCACGCTGCGACGGCTCTCAACAATCCTCAAATCCAATTCACGAGTTTGCTCAAGTTCTTCCCATGTATACATCAACGGCAACGTAGAGCCACACCAAGTATTGAAATCTATCAGCTTGACCCTCCTCTCCTTTGTCACATAAACATCAAATGTGTAACTCTCCGATTCAAATTCCATCCTAATGTAATCATGGAAGAACTCTTGGATCAAATTCCATCCTAATGTAATGCAAATCCTTGTCCTTGAGAAGAAGAGGGTAAAACGTGGTCACCTCACGCTGGCAAATCCCAACAAGCTCGTTCGATCTGACAAAGCATCTGAACTCCATCTCAGGCCTTAGACAAGGGTACCATTTCCTCAACGCGAGGAAGAAGCTCTGTGGCCTCGACGAGCTTTTGTCACTGCATGAATCGTACGCCTTGCATAGGTCATGTAGCAACGAATCTGAGGAGCGAAACAAGAGAGCAATCTCACTGAGACAAGTGCAGCTGAGGTTCTGCGATGGGCTGATCCAAGCTGCGTCTTTTGGTGCACTCCAGTTCAGCTTCGGGAATATCGCGCCGCCTAGGGTTTCGATTGATTCCTTCACCTCCATTTCCGGCTCTGGAAACGACGGCCCCTGCTCCGGTGATGATTCCCAGCCTTGCAAGTCGTCTTCTTCTTCTTCCGGATTCTGGACTCTGTTCGGCATCGCGTTCTTGTTTGCTACGGACTCGGGGAGGAGAAAGGGGACAGATTCGTCCATGAGATACCTCACGAAACACTCCGGAAGCTTCTGAAATTTGGTTTTGATGCTTACGGATCTGAATTTCGGGTACCAATTCTGGATCTGGCACCGGTTTACTTCCTCTTCCTTCATCGCAGAATAGGCTTACACGATTCTACCTTACGGAATTTTATTCCTCCGCCGTTGATGGAGGTTTCAGGGTTTTCCGGCGAGTGCTAAGTGACGGAGAAGGAACATTCCTTTTTTTTTTTTAGTTTATTAGGGTTTTGTTGCTAATTAGATTTTTTTTGACGGTCCATATATAATGGGCCTCAAACTAATTTTAGTGGGCTTCCTAAAAGATTACCTTTTGTGTGTGTGTGCGTGTGTTATAAGTTTAGTTCGCAAAAATTAACATCGGGATGAGAAAAAATTGATTATATTTCACAACTGGGATTTTTATAATAATCTTTATAATATTACTTGAGAAGTCATTTGCATACGTGTTGCGCTCACGTTGATTTTCACTGTGATCTATTACAAGCATACCCTTAATGATATAATTTATTTTCTAATTATTTTTAATAAAAGAAAGTTTTACTTTTTAATTTCTCATTTTATAAAATAAAGTTTTATACATTAAAAAACGTGTTTAAAAAATATAGAAAAGTTATATTTATTAAATTTCTTTTTTCTTATTTATTTATTTTTTATAATTTTATATAACTTTTTAAATAAATATATTAACTTTTTTTTTAAGTTTTGCAATTTCATTATTCTTATTTACAAATTTATTTTATATTTCTTTTTGATAACTATCCAATTTTTAATATTTTGTAATAAAGAAAAGTTTTTTTTTTAAATTCCTATTTTATAAAATATGTTTAAAAGTAAATAACTTTTTTTTTAAAAGGAAAAAAGTTAAAAAGGTTTAAAAAAAAGAAAAAGGAAATTGCAAAAACTTAAAAAAAGAAGAAGTTAATATATTTATTAAAAAAATTCTTAACATGATTACAAAAATAAAGAAAATATTTTGCTTAGACTTTTTTGAAATAAAAGAATTTTCTTTAAAAAAATTAATTAGTATATTCAATTATTTTGAAAATTCATTTTTTGCATAAATCACTACTTTAGTCTATCATCTGGCACCGGTTTACTTCCTCTTCCTTCATCGCAGAATAGGCTTACACGATTCTACCTTGTGGAATTTTATTCCTCTGCCGTTGATGGAGGTTTATTGAAGGAAATGAAAATATAATTTGGATTTTAAACCTTTTTGTAATTGTAAGGAAAGAATATAAGGCTTTTGTGAGATTCTAAACCCAAGAGCCAGAGGTAAGCGAATGGCTAAACACAAAGCTTAACTGCTACAATACCAAAATCTTTGCAAACTTTGCTCACAGGAAAAAATATTCCGGCACAACTGATCAGAAGAAGATTGACGTTTCCGGTGAAGTTGCTAGCTTCGTCGATAGAGAAATAATAAAACTCCTATGTACATCAGCCGTATCCACCGTGGTTTATACTCGGATAGAGATCTTGTGGCGGAAACTTTCGATCTGGATCAATATAAACGAAGAAACTTATAACTTTTGCAACGAAAATGATAATTAAAAGATGAAAATTAGGCTTCTTACTTGGATACATCATATGAACACTTTCCGTAGCCTGCAAGCAACATAAAAATATCGAGGGCAAATTAGTTTTATAACAATGATGTTAGTAGAGAGGTTATCTCAAATCCACACATGTATTTCTTGTGTCATTCCTAAATCTTTTATCTTATCTTGGGAAAAATAATTATACATGGGCAAATCCATATATATAATAGGGCACACATTTTCATATATACGTACATATATGTATTTTTGGGTAAAATTAATCGATTACGTACACATTTTAGTACCCTACATATATAGTGCAAGAGACTTACTCGGGTTAATCTTGGTGAGTGTAGCTGTTCCACCGAAGTAACAAGCGATGAGATTGTTCCCATTGGTTTGGTAATATGCGTTAAAGGCAAAAGATGCGTGCGACCATATAGTGTCCGGTTCGTAACAATCACCGTGTCTCTCGATGACTGAGCAATCAACTCTCCCAATACCACATGCCCAATCAAGAGCTCTCTGTAGCTCAGCCTGAGGCGCACCTGGTCTAGCCACACACCATGTTGTTCCGTCC
The DNA here is from genome assembly GCA_010577795.1 of Isatis tinctoria. Lineage (NCBI taxonomy): Eukaryota > Viridiplantae > Streptophyta > Magnoliopsida > Brassicales > Brassicaceae > Isatis > Isatis tinctoria. Next base: position 33,332,840 of record CM021249.1, on the reverse strand, counting down.
ACGAACGTCGTATTACCTTCAGGTCGAATCGGTGACTCTGGTCGGATTATCATTACCGGCCTTGTAGCTAAACATCGTACGAGTGCGACAATATAACTAGATGTATTCGTGGAACATGTAAATAATACTCTATCTGTTCTTTCTTCAAGATACATGTTTTAATATTTTCACACTAGTTGCAATATTAAATCTAGCCTGCTCTTTATAAGTAATTATGATGTTCAATAAACAGAGAGGAAGATTTTATTTACCTTGGGAGATGAAGTTTAGTAGAAGCAGAGAAAATAGAAAAATCCAAAATTGATTTCTCATTTGTAGATTTTGTTTTATAGCAAATATAAACTTAAAGGAAGAAAGAATCTAGATCATAACATCACCATATGTAGAAACCTCTATTATGGTACATAAATATATTGACAAACTCTCTTTAAGTATGATGATCAAGTGATGGAGACTTGGGGAGGTCTGAGACGAGAAGTTTTGTTTTATTTAGTCACAAGCGAACCTAATTAAAAGAGCAAAGAATAATCTAGATCTCTTTAAAGAATCGAAGGTGCCTTCAAGAGTAATAAAATGTTCAAGAAATTGATGGCATAAGATATATTAAAGTACTTTTTAGGAATATTACTTTCCAACCTATTTAACCGATATTTGTTTTTGTATAACGAATACGGAAAAGTTGAGAAGAGACGTTCACAAGCAAGGAATTTACTGCAAAGAGTAAAGATTAAATTATACATATAGAATAGGAATAAAATACACAGGAAACACAAAATCTGTATATAAACATAGATATATTTCGATAAATTGAGTCACGATTTTTCTCAATCCAAATGAGCAAAAAGAGAGTTCGGCGGTTTGATTAAGAAAGACAACAACTTAAGCCAAGTTATTTCAAAGACAACAACTCAATCAAACTTCAAAAGCTGATGATAACAAAACCAAAGAAGACTTTTAACTCAAGAAAGCATAATATTAAAAAAATGGGGAAAAAAAAACAAAGCACAAAGCATAGCTTATGGTATAGATTGTTGAGGCTTCAGTGAATCCTAGTGAGCTCTTAAACTCTCTTACCCAACTCTTCTACTTGAACATTCATGGATTTAGTTAGATACATCCTCCTCAGATCCAGAAATCATTCGATGTCCATTGACTTTTCCCAAGATTAGAGTTGGGATCTGACCAATCTCTGAATCAGGTAGCCTCAATCACATTGAAGAATCAAATTACATGGAACCATATCAAGTAGTTTCAGTATCATCGTCAACGCAACCCAAATCTTGAATCTTATTATCATCCTCATTAATAAATAAACCAAAAGTATGTGTCTTATTTATTTATTTTTTTCTGTCGATTACTATTTTTGTTTTTAAATCACGTTTTATGTGTTTATTTATTCCATGAGATAAGATAAGTATTCATTGAATTACTATTATTTACCAGGTGTAAAACAAACCAAAAATTAGGGTTGAACAACGCAAACAACAAACAAAAAAAAAAAAAAAAGCTTCACCGTCTTCGATTACTCTGCGTCGTGCATTGTATCCCTTGTGCGGTAAGTTATCTTTGAGATTTGAGTAGATGTGGCCTGGAATAAAGAGATAGATAAACGTTCCCTTGCTGATTAATGTATTGTTGAAGTTCTAGCCTAGACTAGTCGGAATATAACCCTACTTTGGAATCGTTGCGGTGTACCATCTTCTGTTGCTAATGTTCATCCTTTTCTGATTACAATATTTCATTTGGTTTTTGAATGCTATTCTTGGCAGTAATCATGGCTGATGAAATTAACGAGATGCATCAAGAAGTAAGTTGTTTTTTTTCTTTTTCTTTTCTTCTTTTGTTTACAAGGAATTTTGGATTCCTTAAATTTTGTTGTTAGGGCCTAAACACATTCATGTATAGATATTGGTTTTCTTCGTTCATGCCTTGTTATCTAAGTATATGTGATGTGTACGGATTGCTCATTTACATCAGCTTGCACCCTTTGACCCAACCAAAAAGAAAAAGAAGAAGCAAGTTGTTCTTCAGGATCTTGCGGAGAGCTTAACAGAACCACGGATGGAGAAAGCTGATGATTCAAAGCCTGCAGGTAGGATCGAACAAAGAAGATTATCTATATATGTGTTGCGGAACAACTTTGTTTGTCTTCAATGCTGTTTTCTGTTACCAAAATGCTTCCTCTGGTTTATTTTCCAGCAGTTAACGATGGCCTTGATAGTACACTTACGGGAATGAAGAAAAGGAAGAAGCCAGTGAGTGTTTAGTGCCTCCTAAGATTCTTTTAATTATTCAAACTTATTGTGTTCTTTTAGTCATGCATGCCTCACCTTACATTGGTTATATTTGATCATTAGGTTGAATCTAGCTCACTGAATGACGAAAGTGTTGAAGCCGTAGAAGATTTGGAAGGTGGTTTAAAACTCCATTATCTTTTCTTTTTTTGGTGCTAATTGATAGTATCTTAGTTTTTGTATCCAGTTTGAAATCTTACATACAGTATCTTGCAGACCATGGTAATGACCATGAGGAAGAGGAGGAAGGAGTAATCGAGCAGCAGGAACGTTATCCTTGGGAGGGAAGTGATAGATATTACCTATATGAAGAGGTGAACATATCATAGATAGCTTTTGTATTCAACCATATATAGTTGATTGATGACTAAATTAAACAGTGCAACTCAAATTTATATTTGCTTTGGAGTATTCTTTCCTCAAGTCAATGCATCCTTTTCAGGATTCTTCTTGGTTTTTTTTATTTCTTTCTGATTGGAGTTATATGCTTGTGCAGTTGCTTGGTAGGGTCTTTAACACTCTACGTGAAAATAATCCGGAGCTTGCTGGAAATAGGCGTCGTACAGTGATGAGGCCTCCTCAAGTTCTTCGTGAGGGGACAAAGAAGACAGTTTTTGTCAACTTTATGGACCTTTGCAAGACGTATGAACAAAGATCTCTGCCTCTTCAAACTCACTCTAGATCGTACTAGCAGTTCTTGATGTTTACTTTATGGCATGTTTTTTTTTTTTTTTTTTTTCAGGATGCATAGACAACCAGATCATGCTATGGCTTTCTTGCTTTCTGAGTTGGGTACAAGTGGTTCACTTGATGGGCAGCAAAGGTTGGTTGTTAAAGGGAGGTTTGCGCCCAAGAGCTTTGAAGCGAATTTGCGGAAATATGTCAGTAAGTAACTCTTTCTTTAGCCCCAAGATCGATCTTGACTGCTGTAAGAGGAGAATATCAAGTTGGAGTACGTGACAAAACACCCTTCTGTTGTTGTATTTAAAGTGGTTCCTCTTTATTTTCAGATGGCTACGTCATCTGCCGTGGTTGCAAGAGCCCAGACACAAATCTTACAAAGGAGAACCGTCTCTTCTTTATGAGATGTGAAAAGGTAAAAACAAGAGCAAAAACTCTTAGGTAGATACAGAACTCATTTGAAGGCCTACTTTTATTGCATCATCTTGATGTTTCTGAGCAAGTGAATGAGCTTGACTTATCCATTTTAAGTCTTGCCCTATTCTGTTATATCTGTATCTATTTACTATATCTGGAAAATATGAACGGATGTGATTCTTGTTTTGGCAGTGCGGATCAGGACGATCTGTGGAACAGATCAAAGCTGGGTATGTTGCGCTTGTTGGTAAGAGGAAGGCTTGATATCAAGATGTTTAATTACTAAATAAGCAAAGACCCATTCATTATATGGAGTCGTGAGATGTGATGCTTTTCTTCTTCTTCTAATGATGCATCTATTTGTCAGATACTTGTCTTGTTTCTGATGAATGTTTACTTTTGTTTTCCATCTAATTATCACTTTTTCTTGTAATAACCAACTCTGATACAAAGCTGGATAAACCAAAAACGCACCCAAGAGTTTCCAATCTATTTACCGGTATTTGTTTTTGTATAACGAATACGGAAAAGTTGAGAAGAGACGTTCACAAGCAAAGAGTAAAGATCAATTTTATATAGTTATAATAATATTAGATACCCAATAAACTCATAAAATCTGCATATATTTTGACAAATTGATTCACGGTTTTTTTTTCAAACGAAAGACAACACTTGAGCCAAGTTATTACAAGGACAACAACTCAATTAAAAGCTGATGATGATAACAAAACTAAAAGAAGACTTTCAATTCAAGATATCATAATATATATAAAAGAAAAGAAAGAAAACAACAACAGAGCTTATGGCATTGAATTTGATGAGGCTTAGTGAAGCCTAGTGAGCTCTTCAACTCTCTTACACAACTCTTCCACTTGAACATTCATGGATTTAGATATATCCTCCATCTTGTTCCTACTCAGATCCAGAAACGATTCGATTAGATCCCCATCCAAGAAATTCCGCGCTTCCGCGGTTCTCTTCTCGTTATTAAACGATCTCCATTGCTCGTGGCTTAATCCGCCAACTCCCTTAATCACTTTCCTCAGACTCGACTGCAATTTCTCCAAGAAAGTATACTGTTCTTGAGGCAGTGAAGCTATCACACCAATCACTCCATTGACTGTACCAAAGATAACAGTTGGGATCTGACCAATCTCTGAATCAGGTAGCCTCATCACTAGTGATCCATGGCAGAATCTGTTGACAAATTCCCCGAGGTGATACTCCCCAACTACCTCTAAGCGCCCTCGTTCTTCATCAGTGGCACCTTCACTGTTCTTCTTCACTGTTAACAGGTTGAAATTGTTCTCAGCACCAAGGTAGATATCATCATCGAGTATCTCTACCGCAGACATCCAATTGGCATTGTAATCCCGAGCCCGTTCCTCAATTGCACCTTCCTCGTGCTTTAATCAACAACAACAAGAAAAAAAAGAAAGAAAGAAGATTCAAGAATTAGACATCCAAAGCTATTGGTTTTAAGAACAAGAGATTTCATTTCATATACAAGTTATACCTTATAGATCAGCAAGGAGATCGACTTCATGAGATCACCAACAACAATAAAGTCTCCACGGGTCTGTACATAGAGAGCTAGGATGTGTCCGTGATGTCCACATTCAGACTGTAATTCACGAGTGCCGTCATCACGCAGCATCCACTTGTATAACTGAATCTTCTGATTAATAGCAGCGAGAAGTTTTCCATTAAAGGCATTGAGAGAATAGACAGCTCCTTTCGTTTCTTTCTCAGCGATAAGCTGCAATCTCGTATCTTCAACTATAAATACTAATATCCTTCCCTACATTCACAAAAACGAAAATTCAAAGACAAATTAAAAAGGGAGAAAAAAAAAATTTGACTTAAGAGTGATAATGTCTCGATGAAAAATTATACCTTTGTTGGTTCATTTTCCTCCGGTAAAACATATGCTGTTCCAACGCAGTAATAGACATTTTTGTCGTCGGTGAAGGAGCAGCTTAGTATGGAGCAAGCGTATTCGAAGGCATCCAATGGGTAAGTTGACATAAACTCGAAACTTTGGTCGTCCAAAAGACGAACAAAATGCATTTCAGATTCTTCAGCATTTGTCTGGTTTCCTAAACTGCAGATACCAAATGTTCGTGTCTGTTCCTGATGGCAGATTCGACGAGCATGCTCTCCAAGAGGAATTGTGCGTATGTGAAGCTTCTGAATATCATCAATGGTGCCAATCGTAAGTTCACCTTCTCTGGCAATCGCTAAACTGCTCATAATAGAGGACAAGGAATCAGATTTCACAGCCATTTAAATTCAATCATGAACTAGAAACCGAAAGCAAAAAAAAAAAAAAAAAAGAAAGGATGTTTAGTTTACCTGTCGGGAAAAGCAGCAGAGTTGAAAGGACACATATGACTGACTTCTTTAAGATTGACATTGCTGTATAGCAGCTTCTTGTTGCTGCTATAGATTACGGTTGGTCTATCTGATGCAGCAAAGACATGTGTGGCGCTTTTCGATGAAAACGTACGCAGAGTTATAGGCTGAGTACCAAGTGATACTTTTTTCCTGTCTTTCAGTTGCCCAGTAGTTGTATCCAACTGGAAGTTCAAAAGATGGCCATCTCCAAGAGCACAGAGCAAGTAAGAGATCTGCAACATAACTTATGTTAAAATTCTACCACAAAGTTTCACTAGGCTCCAGGCTTATCTGAAGTAATGTTTTAATGGAACCATACCCCTTCGAATGCACACAGAAGAACAGACCGGGGAATTATCTCTCCTCCTAGTTGCTCTTTTGTAATAAGAGTCAGTTCTGGCAGCGAAAAAACCCTCACGCTTATATCTGTCCACATGCCAACCGAAGCTAGCTGACTGTAGTTAGGATTATCGCCGATAGGATTTATGTCAAGGCAAGAAACCTCGTACTCCAAAAGGGCATGTTGCACTTCTGTCAATTTCCCATCTCCAATTTCTAAATAAACCAAGTGCCCACCTCCAGTCGCCAAAAGAACCTACCAAGCAAATCAAAGTATCTACTTACAAAGGGTATGTGTCTAGACATTCAAGTTAGATTTCTCTCTTACGAAAATATTTCAATGTAGTGGCTACATACGAAACTATTAAAATCAAATCCAGAAGGAAAAGACAAACCTGGCTGGCATTTGCGGTAGCAACATTAACAGTGAATCCAGCTGGGGCATGCCACTCATCCCGCAATTCTCTAGTTGTCGAGCTGACTAGTCTTACAGAATTCGACGTAACCTGATAAAGAGGAGGCAGCAGTTAATTTATGTGCATGAATAGAGAGGAGAGACCAGACAGGTATTAACCGCTATCATATACATTTATTGTCTTCTGAAAACTCTCATGCACAAGAAAAAAACTTGCCTGCACAAGCTGATTGTACACAGCATCATGGCAAAATAAAGTCTGTACTTGAGACAAGAACCCCTCAATCTCTGTTTCTTCCAGTTCATCCTCAAGATTCATGGCTAATATACGAGTCTCGCTGATAAAGCTAACAACGAGGAACGTGTCGAAGGCCTCATCAATCGAAGATTTCAATGACCACATTCCCTTGATACCTTGAAGTTCCACAGATGCCTGTAATACAGCAGAGTTTAAAGCTAGAAACCAGGCGAGAAAATTTCACTTACATAACGCAGAGGTATCATGACATAAATCAAACCTGTTCATTGATTCCTATTCCATTGCGAACTATGCGCAGGGAACCATCCTTAAATGCTCCAGAACACGTTACAACCTGACCTTGCCCCTGTCTCTCGAGGTCGACTACACAAAAGTCGACAATAGGCCCCAGGTTGATATACCTTTCCAAGATTTCTACATATGAGCCTTTTGCATCAGGATGTAGGTTTAGCTTTACTAGCTGAAATTGGGAAATCAAGCATGGAAACATTCAGATGGTTAATTTAACTTTTCCTAGAAACCAGAGAAAAGAAACGACAAATATACATTTTTTTCTGTCTTTGCTGTGAATCAATAAAGAATAAACAAAGTCTCATCCACATAATTATTACCAATTAACAATTCGGCACAACTGAAAAACATGGAACATTATCGATTAACACTCTACAGGAAGAAATTTAGAAAAGAAAAAAAGAGTTAAGGCCATTATTATACGTAACGCACCTGTGAATCTCCATAGCTTGAGCCGACAAAGACAACGGCATTGTCAAGGTAAGATATAGTCGATGCAATAGACGTTTCACCCAATAGCTCAATTTTTAGGCCAGTGACCCTTCAGATACAAACAAAAGCAGCATATGCACAAAGAAAATAAGGTCAGTAGAGCTTCTGATTGTTTAGAATATGGAAGGGTGCAACAGTAAGTACACATGACACTCACTTTTCTTTCTCGTGCGTTATAACAAGCAGGTGAATCAGTCCAGCATGGTCACCAAGAAGATACCTAGAGCCATCAACATCAACTCTTCCATATGCTTTAGTGATGGACTGGACACGAACATGGAAGGTCACATATCAAACTCCGATAATAGTAAAAGGGTACTCGTACAAATCTCAAACAGCTATTTACAAAAGCAGGTGAGACTATGTTGAAAGAACTTACCGGTCTTATTGGTATTGCTTTAAATGCATTAGCACTGCAGTAGACAATTGTTTCTTCACCAATAATAAGGACGCCACAGAGAGGTGGTGGTACAGGAATTAGTAAGTCAGCACCATTATCGAGATTGTTCTGTGACCATGGACCCTCGACAAAATCCTTATCTTTGAGAGAGACTTCATATGTTTTAACATGACGAGCATCTTTGTTGTCCTATGAAACCATACATTAGTTAGTCCCATCGAAGAAAATTCTAGATTGCATCACACACATCAGATCACATCAACCAAATGGATTATATAGTAAAATTAATAATAAGAAAATATCAACTTTAAACAACTAACACTCAAATAAATAGAGTAGAGTTACTTTTCTTTAACTCCATCAACTACCGCAAATTCAGATATAATCAACTGCAGAGTTCTTTATACAGTGAACTCTAGTAAGACTTAAAGATAAAGAACAAGGTCTAGGTACGTGCCCAATAAACAAATTCAAATACATGTAAAGAGATTATTCCATAGCACAGTCAATGTTCAGACATTTCTATACCTGATAAAGTACTGCAATTGTGGGCTTTGCACATCCAAACAGAAACTTGATATCCAGAACCTGCAGTTCCTCCAGCCTGAAATTTAGGCACCACATTCAATATATCTTTCAGTTTTAAAATGTCCCCAGAATAACGGCATCGTAAAGAATCAAGAAGACTGAGTCTATCGAGGATTTGCAAAATAATCTAATGCATGGAAACAAATGCCCACTACAACACACACAAAGGTGATAATCGAATCCAAATGCTAACCGAGTAAAACTGTACCTGATATTAAAAGCTTCCTTGAGCTGTCCCTTATTGTCAAATGGTATAACCTAGAAGAAGAACCAAAGAAACAGAACGCATCATCATACATCGTATAAGCAAGAGATCAGCAGAAATTCAGTAACATGATATATAATTCAGTAAACGAGCACACACACGTTTATATAAGACAAGTATATACCTTGAACAAACCGTCATACAGATGGAGTCCAATTAATCTACAATCAGGATCGATTATCCCAATCTACAAAAGAAAGTGTCAAAATAGTTGTAAGCTAAACGCATAACCAATCCTTAATCAGAACACATATTGCTTAATGAAGGAAAGTAAAAAATTTCAGCACTCTGAAATCCACAGGCAACAAGACGTTATTCATTACCTGACCATTGTCTGTTGGTCGGCCTATACGATCAGAAACATCCCCCATTGCTCTGAAAAATGTCAAGACATCATATTCAGCAGGATAGTTAACATCAATTGATAAGAGCAAGCGTGGTCACATAACGAAAGAGAAGGAGCACAACTGGTTGGGTAAAACCAATTGAATGCATAAAAAGATGTTATATTTTGGAAACTCTACCTTGTGACAAGCTCGGAGGACTCAGCATCCCATTGAAGAACACAGAATTTATATCTCTCAGTTGCAATGAACAAAAAGTCTTGTGCTTCGCCCTGCAAAGAATGGTGGAAAATACTATAAACATTGTAACTTACTAATAAGACCATGAAAAAAGAACGCGATAAGAGTTGTATATATGTATACTCACATGAGGCCGGAACAATTCCAAAGTAGCAATTCTTCCATATATAGGAACATCCAGCATAGGCTGCAATATAGGAATATCAAGCAGAGACTTACATTACAAACAAAACGAAGCATGACAACAAAGTTCTGAAATTTATACTCTAAAAGTCCAAGGAACTTAATGTTCGTAACTTTCAAACCAAAAACAAGATGGCAACTTTTCCTTGTTAATGGAACGATAATCCATATAAGCATGAGAGGATAGAGATGTATGTGGTACCTGAAGTCCCTGTGGGGTAAGCAAATGGATCTCAATTCGAGTACATTTCCTGCGAACAGATCAACACGTCTGTCAAAGTTAATGGATCTGATCCAATAGATGATACAGCTTTATCGGACAATGCTGAATTAAACAAAGTATGAGACAAAATTTTAAAAATTTAGAGAACTACAAGCACACGATACTTGAAAACCCTCCATATCGTAAAAGGCACAATCTTTTTCTTTATTAGTGAAACCACTTCAACATGTAATTTAATTCAGACTTCAGAACAGTTAAAGCCATACCGAAAAACATCACTTAGTAACATTTCCAATAATCAACCATAGCTAAAAAAAAAAAAAAACCACAGACACTAAAATCCCAATACTCATCTCCAAAGCATTTTTTTGTTGTCTGTGTGAGAGAGTTTCTAAATACTCGAACCATTTATTGACTAGTCCGAATTTGTTAGTAAAGACAGAACAATGACGAGCACTGACCAGTGACTGAATCTAGCTTCCTTGAAAACCCTAATCCTCAAAATAAACAGTTTCCATACCAAAATGGAACCCAATAGAAAATTGATAAGAGAGAAAGGAAGGAGGAGATTCATACGCAACAATGAGATTGAGCTCTTGCGGACTGGTGAAGTTTCCAACGCACGAGTGAGTGACACTGGTCGGTTTGTGAGCTGTGACGACGTAATTCCATGAGCTCATCGTCTTCTCCGTCCTCTGAAATTGGAGTTCCACTGTCTACAACGCGAGGTCTTTCCCGCCTCTAATTCGAGAGAAGCTTCTAGATTTCTCTAAGGAGCTTTGGGGATTTTAACGAAGGAGAGAGAGAGAGAGACAATGAAAAAAAGACAAAGGAGGCGAGAAGCGAAGAACGAAGAAGAAAGACACCTTCGACAATGACGGCCGGTTCGGTATACAATTGACAATTGGATATGTATGGTTCGGTTCGGTTCGGTATTTACTATGAAGTTATGGCTATATACTTGTACTGATTATACAGGATTGGGCGTCCGGGTACCCGTTCAGGTTCAGTTCGGGAGCAATTCTGGTTCGAGTTTTGAAATACCAAAATTTTAGGTTCATTCGGGTATTATGAATTATCGGTTCGGACTCGGTTCGGATTTTTTTGGGTTAGGTTCGGGTTTAGTAACACATGTAAATCCTAGTAACACCCGAAATAATTTCTGTTTCGGTTCTATTTTGGGTTTTAGGACCCAAAGTACTTGTTTCATACTAAAAATTACATATTTTATCGAGTTTACAAGGCTAAAATTAAACTTAAAAACTGATATTGTGAACAATAATTCTAAGAAAAATGCTAAAATCAAATGGCTAAACATCAAAACGAAAGCAAAACCAATATCATCTCAAAAATACAATTATAAACTGAAATATGAATTGCACTTTGAGTATTTTGAGATATTTTACGTGTATATATAATTAATATTTTTAGAAATATAATTATATATCAGATATTTTGGGTACCTGTTCGGTTTTCGGTTCGGTCCGGGTTCGGGTTCGGGTTTTGAAATACCAAAATTTAAGTCCCGTTCGGATATTTTATCGGTTCCGGGTTTGGTTCGGATCCATTTTTTCGAATCGGGTTCGGTTCGGATTTTCGTGTTCGGATATTTTGCCCAGCCGTAATTATAGATTTTATGATACACTAATTCGGTTTCATGTTAATACATACTTCAGAAATAAAAACCAAAAACTCAAACAGAATTGAGCAAAGCTTAAAGTGATGATCCGGTTCGGTATTGCCATAGAGGATGGTTTCCGGTTACTCTTCGGCGAAAAAATATTGTAATTAAAGGCCCAAGTTTCTCCTACAGAAGAGCGAAATCTACAATGGGCTCATGATAGACTAGCTACTCAATGGGCCGGGTCAGTTCGGGTCGACCCGACTTCTGAAGAAAACCTAGGTTTTGTAAAAGCCAAATGGTGGAAGATTTTAAAGTTGTGAACTTTCTCCGACCAAATATACAAAAATCGTTTTTCAGCTTCGCCGTCGCCGCTAAACCCTGAGGCTAACCTTAAACCCTACTTGAGGTCTCCTGCTTTAGCTGAGCTACAGAGAGAGAGAGAGAGAGAGAGAGGGGGGAGAATGAAGTATCCGAACGAGAAGAAGAAAGGTGGAGGCTTCAAGAGAGGCGGTAAAAAGGGTTCGAATGATAGGGATACATTCTTCGAGGAAGAGACGAAGAAACGTAGGAAAGTCAGTTACGATGACGAAGATATCGAGTCTGTTGAATCCGACGCGGAAGAGAACGGATTTACAGGCGAAGACGAAGATAGGAAAGGAGCTGAGGAACCGGAGGATGTGGATGAGTTTGCCGATGAGACGGCGGGAGAAAAACGGAAGAGAATGGCGATGGCGCATCTGAAGCGACTCAAGGATGCGCAGCAGAGAGAGCGTGAAGAACGTGATGATGACGACGAAGATGAGGAAGGGGATGATGGCGGCGATATTGTCAAGACTCTGATGAAGAAGCAGCTCGAGGACACTGGTAGGGTTCAAAGAGCCATTGCATCGAGGTAATGAAGAAGTTTGGTGCTTTATGCATTCAAATTTCGAATTCAGAGTTTTTGGAATTTCTGGTTATATAGGGCTTATGGATAGACAGGTGTTTTAGAAAACCGATTCAATCGTGAAGAAAATTAATGATTTTTATACATTTGTTTGGCTTGATGACTGGTGATACTGATAAAGTTGAAGTTTTTTCATGATTCAGGGTTCAGGAGCCACTGAGTAGTGATGAGTTTCGTATTATTGTCAAGCACCGACGATCTGTTGTATCGGTTGCTCTATCGGATGACGACACTAGAGGATTCTCAGCTTCGAAAGACGGTACTATTGTCCATTGGGATGTATCCTCTGGGAAAAGTGACAAATACAAATGGCCAAGTGATGAAATTCTCAAGTCTCATGGGATGAAAGTGAGGGAGCCTCGAAATAAAAACCACAGCAGAGAGTCTCTTGCTTTAGCTGTTAGCTCCGACGGTCGTTATTTGGCGACTGGAGGAGTTGATCGCCATGTTCATATATGGGACGTTCGTACCCAAGAGCATGTCCAGGTAATGATATATCCGGTTTATTATTTTGTGTGGTTTTCTAACTTTTCTTCCCTCAAGTCTTGCTCTCAGCTTTTTCTATAATTATGTGTCTACAGGCCTTTCCAGGTCACCGGAACACAGTTTCTTGTCTATGTTTCAGACACGGGACTTCGGATCTCTATTCTGGTTCGTTTGATCGAACTGTCAAGGTGTGGAATGTAGAAGATAAAGCTTTTGTACAAGACAGTTTTGGACACCAGGATGAAATCCTAGCCATTCATGCGCTACGGAAGGAGCGTGCACTTACAGTTGCAAGAGATAGAACCATGCTATTACACAAGGTGAATAGGTTTTTTTTTTTAATCTTCCATCTGAACACTATTGGGGGAGCCATCATCATATGGTTTCTATAATTCTGTATTTGTAAATCTTGTTGTATGATAATAGGTGCCTGAGCAAAGTCGTATGATCTTCCGCGCACCTGCATCGTCTCTTGAGAGCTGCTGTTTCATCAGTGATACTGAGTACCTGTCTGGTTCGGATAACGGAACTGTTGCACTTTGGGGCATGTTAAAAAAGAGACCGGTGTTTCTCCTCAGGAATGAACATTCCGTTATAGCTGATGGAATCACCATTGATGGTAAATTCCTTCTCGTCTCGTCTCTGATGCTATTGAATCTTAACATTGCAGCATATAGTTACAGAAAAAAAAAATTCTTTTTGTTTCATTGCAGCTCCTCTTGCTCTGAAAGGTCTTAATTCTTTGTTTTTTTAAACAGAAAATGGTGATCATAAGTATGTCCAGTATAATAATTCTTGCACAGCAAGTTCTTGGGTCAATTCAGTTGCTGTTTGTAGAGGTAGTGATCTTGCTGCATCCGGAGCTGGTAATGGTTTTGTGCATTTGATGGCTGTTGAAACTGGAGCAAATGTCATTCGACCATTATTCAAACTTCCACTGGTAAATTTTCTTTCCTTGGTTATGTTTTTTTTTAGTGTTGTGTAGATGCATATGTTTTTTTGTAAGAGTTGTTACTTTCTAACCTAACAAACATTTATCCTACGATGAACTCACTTGCATTTAAGAAACTAGTATTGAATCTAGTGTAAACAGAAGATCAAGTAACAATCTGACAATGCCTTTTATGATCTTACAGTCTGGATTTGTGAACTCTATGGCTTTTGCAAAATCCGGTAATTTTCTGATTGCCGGTGTTGGACAGGTTTGTGATCTTCTCTTTTTCATTGTTCTCGGTTTTGTGTGTGTGAATGTTAATCTCAAAACTGTTGTGTTATGTGAAATTGGTATGGCAGGAAACGCGATTTGGAAGATGGGGATGCATAAAGTCTGCGCAAAATGGCGTCGCAATACATCCCTTAAGGCTATCATAAGGATTAAACAAGAGTTGGTACTTGAACATTTTTGAGTTGCTAGAAGCCAAAATTAATCTTAAGTTATGTAAAGACTTTTACAAGTCTTGAAGTTTTTGCTCCCTTTTTTGTTTGTTTTAATGTACTCATTCCTGTTTTAATACAAGAGATAAGAACTTTAACGTTTTTGAGGTTCTGATGAATCAAAGTGGGTAAAAGATCCTAAATTTTTTAATATTCTTAATGAAGTTCTCATTTTCCAAAATGTTGAAGAATTATCATTCATATAAGGGAAATTATTGAACCAAGATCCAGAGATGCAAAGACTTGATCATTCATCAAGATTCGGACACAGCTTTAAGGAAGTCGCTTTTAAAGAAAAAAAAAACTAAAAGGCAAAGAAGCTGCATGAATGAATACTCTAACTTAAGCTTGGAAACCCTAGAGAGAGTTTCTTTAAGTTTCTGTCTATGGCTCTTCTCAATGTCTCTGTCTGGTTTTCTTCCATTCTGAATATAGCTGCAACGGGATAACAAAAAAAACACACAAGATGAATGAATACTTGAAACAAACAAGAAAAATGCAAACATGATAGAAAAGAACACGTACAGCAAAAAAAGGAAAAGAGATGATACATAATGATCCAAAGAGACTAAAGTCTATATGGAGAGAAGTACAAAGAGTTACACGAATGCTTACAAAAGTTTACAGTTTCACTTTGCTAAAACCAGCTTCAGAAATACAAGTGTGTGATTCTCATTCATCTACTTGCTATATGAAACTTGTTCTCAATCAGTCGATGAGTATGACCTATTTCTACAACAAAGTACACCCAAGACCCCAGCTTTTTAACATCAGAGATCAATACTATTAGCCATCAATCCTAAAGAAACGGTTAAAGCTATCTCCGAAGCTACAGCAAGCGCAAAGATGACATACGACAAAATCTCTAACCTTTGAAAAGCCAGGACTTAGTGAACCACTAAAGACCAATCCTAAATCCTGAATCTGTTCTACTGATTCGAAAACAAACAGTCGAAACTCATCTCAAAAGCAAGAGAGAACCGATGGCATAAGCAAAAAAAATCTCTAACCTTTTAAAATGAATCATCTCAACTTCTCTTTACTTGAGCTTCTCTTAGCGGCGTCCATAACCTTCTCAAGATACCCTTCAATCGGCGGTGTAAGAGTGGCCATGCCTCGATTCGCCGGAAACGGTGTCAAATCAGGCTCTAAAGCCGCCATCTTCAGCTTCTCCGGCAACGCCTCGATCGCAGCTTTCTTCATGTTAAGAAGCGCAGTCTCAGCTGCACGGCGCTCTCTGTGCTCCCTCATCAGCACTTTACTGTTCTCCTTGGCGAGCCTCTCCCCGTCTTCCGCCGTCAGCTTGTACTTGGGCAGCTCGTCCGCTTCGAAGATCCCTAACGAAATGTAATCCAAACCTGCCGTCCCCATTCGGATCGGCTCGTCGGTGACTCCCATCGCGGCGGCTCCTCCTTTCTTCTGGATCTCCATATCCCGTTGCTTCTCCTTGCTAATCAGCCCCAGCTTCTCACGTTGCGCCTCTCGCTCCATCTCTTTAGGCGTCAGCGAGCGGACGGGGCAAGGAGCGTTTAAGCACTGCTCGTAGAGCTTCTGCTTCTCATCGGAAATCCGTCCTTTTCCTTTAACCGCCTCTTCTCCTTCTCCATCTCCTCCTCCTCCTCCGCCGCCTTTCTTGGTGGAGATTTTGTTACGCTTCAATGGCTGACCTGTCTTCAGCTTGGCCTTTCCTTTTGGGGTTCCGCCAGCGGAGCATCTCTGGATAAGGTTGTAACTCAGTGATTCGATGATCGGTTTTGGTCTCGTTACTCGAATCATGCTTCTGCTTTTACTCCGTCGCCTGGAAATGGTGTCTGAGCACAGAGAGATTTAGTGGGGGTTATTCGTTTCAGTATTTTAATTAATTTATAAATCCGAACAAAATCCAGTGTTATTGGTTATATGATTCTAAAATTCAAGTTAAAATACAGTGTTATTGGTTCTATGATTCCAAAATGTATGTTAAAATTCAGTGTTATTGGTTCTATGATTTATAAATTGTAATTTAAATCAGGTGTTATTCAATCATACGGATTCATTAATAGATTTGATTTTAAACTGAATTTGTGTGGATTTAGGTGGATTTCTTTGTTAAAAATACAAAGACCAAAATCCGAAGTAAAACCCTCAGATTTGTAAGTACTTATTAAAATTCACATATTAGATTTGGAAATTAGTATATTTTGCTTAGATTTGTAATTCTTATACAGATTTCTAAATCAGTCAAAATACATAATCGAATAACAGCCCCTTAGGGTTTTCCGTTTCGATGTAGAAGAAGAACGCAAAGTTCAACGACGCCGTTTTCGCGTAAAGAATGATTGTCACGGGACTGTAGTTTCAGCTGAAATCGAGGGGTAGTCTTGTCATTAACCAAAGTTATATTACACGAATTTCTAATTCCGGGTATTCGGTTCGGTCGGCCTGATATAGTTCCGCCTGTATTTATTATTGCAAAAATCGAAACCCAAACCAAACGGTTTTGTCAAACCGATCCAAATTAAGAATCCTCTAAATCTCAATACAGCATATTCCTTATGTGAACCTTAACCAAGCCACGTAGCAATACCTTACGAACCTTTCAGATAGAAATCATTTTTCTGAAGAGTACTACAATTCAAGAGTAACAGAAACCAAATCAAACTGGAGCTATCCAGTCTTATCATCATCCATAAAATTAGATCATCACAAGATTTATTCAATTGCAGATATGTAGAAGAAACAGAGAAGACAATTACAACTCAATACACTTCAACATGCCATTGCTTGTTCTTCCTAAGCTGAGAGAGTTTCTGCTCCCAGCTTTCGCCTCTCTCTTCCGCGACTCTCTTGAGCGTATCTTGAATCCCGGGCATCATTCCTTTAAGCCCGCAAAAGTAAATATGAGCTCCATTGTCCAGAAGCTTGAAGATCTCGTCGCTGTATTCTTCAATCTTGTCCTGCACGTACATTTTCCCTCCTTTCTTGTTCTTTGCTTCTCTGCTCAGCGCTTTGTCGTACCTGAAATTCTCAGGATAGTCCTTGAGGTAGCTTGAGAACTCTTCATCGTAGAGAAGACTGTCCGAGTTAGCTACACCGAGGAAGAGCCACGCGAGTCCATCAAACTTGAATGTAGGAACATTCTCCATAAACATACGCCGCAAGTACCCTCTGAATGGAGCAACTCCGGTTCCAGTAGCAATCATTATGTGAGTAGCTTTCGGGTCATCCTCCGGTAAAAGCATTACCTTTCCCGAAGGACCTGTTAATGTTAACAATACCGAACATTCACGGATGATCCAGTTTCAGCATTAAACAAGTTCAATAAGATTAACTTACCGGTGATTTTGACCTTATCTCCGGGTTTAGCATTGCACAAGAAGTTACTGCATACACCAGCTTTGGAAGGATCTTCCTTTCCAGACTCTGGATCATAGTAAAGAGCTCGGCGGACACATAAGCTAGCCGTCTTGCCATCGAAAGAATCTCCATATCTTGTCGACGCAATCGAATAAAGGCGAACATTGTGTGGCGCGCCAGGTTTCTTAGGGTTCTCACCCTATGGAAGCAAAAAGGCGATCCGTGTGAGCAACAAAAGTTTTTAAAAAAGCACAAGAAGACATTCTTTGCAAAGTGAACCACTTACAGGAGGAATCACTCCATAGCTCTGTCCTTCCCAATAAGGAACATTGCCATCATGATCAATCACAATGTGGCAAGTCTCTCCAGGTGCTTTGGGACCAACAATTCTCTCCACCGAAACAATCGTCGCTGTGTAAGGCTCCTTAGGCCTGTACAAGTTCAACGGAGTCTCTTTGGGTTCTTCAAGCTCTAGAGGAGTAACTGAGACTTTGGATCTGCTTGCTTGCTGAAGTGACATACATATTGTGGACCGTTTTGTCAAACTTAGTCTCCTAGATTTCGAATCTAGTCTCAGGAGAGGACCCCATGACTTCTCAGTGAAGCCTACACTTTGCACCTGAGACAAAATGATAAAGGTCAACGTTTTACCACAAAATTAGCTCCTTTCACTTTCCAGATGAGATACAGTTTTCATTTCCCAATAGATGCAAAATCCAGTTTCAGGAAGCAGATTTTGTCATCTTCTACTTCTAAAGACTGTACCATTCAATACCAAATTCACTACAAGTCGACATCAGAACTAAACCCACAAGAAGAAAACAAAGACACAATATTTCAGGACCATCTAAGCATCTGAAACAACATAGGTCGGTAATTGATTTAATCTAGATCAGTTTTGTTCACCTTAATCATAGATCGGCTCGACCCATCAACTCCAGCTGGAAGTGCAATAGACATCTGAAATCAAAAGCCAAAACTTTCATGAAATCCGAAAATTATTAATCCAGGAAGTAAAAGAGTATATAATAGCAGAACCACACACACACAAAAAACCTGAGAAAGAGGAGTTGAGAGAGCCATGGTGATGAAGAAAAGGAGAAGATTTTCTCCAGATGAATAAGAATTGATTACAATTAGATTGCAAACGAGAAAAAGAATGATTGAGAAACAGAAGATGCAGATGGTTTTCTGGGTTTAATAGTGAAAGGGTGAGAAGAAGAAGATCCTTTCAAGGCCCAGAAAAGACACAACAAAACAAAATAGCCCACACTGTCTGCAAATTCTCAATTGGTTGGCTCCTCGAGAGTCGATCTTGGTGGGCAAATTATTGCTTAATTCTTTATAACTCTCTCACTCTCTCTATCTCTTTGATTATTCTATTTGGGATTCAATTAAAAAGCACTACGTCTCTCTTTGTTAACTTGCTACCAAAAAAAATAAAAAAATTTAACTCCTATTTTATATGTTAGGTTACAATTTCAAAGCTAAATATGAAAGCTTTGAATTTAATGAATATATATATATATTTACATATTATATCCGTGAAATTGTCTTTTTATAGTCTCTTTAAATATGTATTGTAGCTACTGATCATATCAAATATCTTTGATTCTGGAAACTTGATTCTTGACTGTGCAGCTAGCTAGTGACAAGACTAAGTTGCATATTAAAAAGAAGAAACTTGAGCTGATACTACAACCAGAGATTAAAAACAAATACCATTTCTTAAGTAGTTTTAATAAGCCCTATTATAATCCCAATTATGAAAACTGAGACAATTGAGCTACTTAATTACTAATTAGTTACGACATAAGTACTAAATTACTTCCCTAGATCCCATCAGTCCTACTGAACCCCAAATGAAAGTGAGACAGAAAATGCTACTTCATTCGTGGTTACTTACTAGTACTAAACTACTTCCATGGATCCTTCAAGCTTCATGCTTATGCCTTCTTTATTTCAGATTCTTCACTCTCTTTCGTCATCTTCTTTCTTTCGAGAAAATTAACAAGAGCCTTAAGTGTAACATTCGGATTCTTGCTCACCATAAGCTGCTCTGTGACCTCAGCTGGAGTTGCTTTGACCTCAAGGAACATCTTCTCAATATTCTCAAACAGATCGTGTTCTTTGACTTCAAGATACAATGCAGCGCGTTTCTTGAAAACAATAGGCGTACAATAATCCAAGAGCACGTGAACATCCATTCTTCCTGGTCTCAGCAATGCTGGATCGAGTTTCTCCTTATGGTTCGTTGTGAAAACTATGATCCGTTCCTCTGCACAGCTTGACCAGAAGCCGTCTACAAAGTTTAGTAGACCAGACAAAGTTACCTAAACCGCAAAAAAGAAAAGAAAAAAAGAGACTCAACACACAAAAATCATAATTAGTTTCTGAAAATTAGTGAAACTTATATATACTCGAAACCTTAGGATCCTCCTTCTTGTTCTGATTCTCGTCATCTTCTACTTCATCTTTATCATCGTTTCTACAAGAAGCATCCGCTCCACTGCAATCAAGAATCTTCGATGAGAAGAATCGATCTGTTCTCGGTCGTGGTAAGAATCTGCCTAAGCATTGCATCATCTTCAATGCTCTGAATGTGAAGATCGTAGATACTATAGTTCATATGATTAGCAATTGCAGCAACAAGCGATGATTTCCCGGTTCCATGCGGACCGTAAAGAAGATAACCGCGTTTCCAAGCTCGTCCTACGGTTTTGAAAAAAGTCTTTCCCAACGTGTTCTTGAGCTCAGGTTCCATTGCTAGGGTTTCAAACGTCGTGTGATGTTGGAACATTGCTGATTCCCAACAATGATACTTGGAAGGTACATGTGGATATTGAGATTTGTCTCTTTCTGTCAGTGTCTTCACCGATTATGTGAAGTAATTCGACAATCTTGTCCCTTACTCCTTCTCACATGTCAGATGCAAGTACCTGAAACCCAAATTTAACTTGAGATATAAATTACTGTCTATATCTCCTCTGGTGAGGATGAAACTGATTTGTTACTTGTTGTACAATATCTAGTCCAAACCAACACCTGTTTCTCTCTCTTTGGTTTCTTTTTTTTTCCGGCAAATTTGATACTATATTAGAAACGTGAAGGTACAAAGTCTGCATTACAAGATTCAATCAACCATCGAGGAAAATAAGTAGAACTATAACAAAGAATATGTACAGTAGATTGATGAGCAGCGAGAAGATGTGCAAGAACATTTGCTCTTCTAGGGATGAAACTAAAACAAATATCTTCAAAACTTGAGCGCAACTCCTGAATGTCATTTAAGATGTTATGGATGCTCCAGTCTTCCGACGAACCATAGATAACACGGATGAGAGTCTGGCAGTCCCCTTGGAAAATTATTTTCTTGTATCCCATAAGACGAGCATAAAGAAGACCTAAATGAAGAGCTTTCCCTTCTGCTTGTAAAGCCGACGTCGATAAACCAAGCGGTGCCGAAACCCAGAATAAACAAGAGCCACAATGATCTCTAAAACATAATCCTGCTGAGGCTTCATTTGTATCCAGATTAAATGCTGCATCGAAATTGCATATTACCTTCCCAGACGGAGGTGGAGACCAAAATGGTTGCTCTATAGTAGTTGTTTGGGGCAAATGATCTGTTGGGGAAGAGATATTGAGCCATAATTTGACATCGGACAGAGCTAGGTTGTAGTCTAGTCTTGGGTCTGGGACAATCTGGTTAAAAGTAAGGTTGTTTCTTGATTTCCAAATGCGCCAAAGAAGCCAATACGGTAAGATACGTTGTTCATCTGATAGAGAAGCATCAGAAGTCAAAATTCCATCCATGTTTTCTTCAAGGACCGTAGAAGGTGAATGCAAAACCGAGTGTGGAAGATTTGCCTCTGTCCAATATTGTCGTGAAACAGGGCATAGAAAAAATAGATGATTGATAGTTTCATCTTCCAAACCACAGCGAAGACAAGTCGGATCCAGATTCACACCACGTGATCTAAGGCGTGTTTTTGTAGCCAAAGCTTGGGATAGAATTCTCCATAGAAAATGATGAAGCTTCGGAATAATTGGTAATCTCCAGATAGTGTCCTTAAGTGTAAAATCACCATAAGCATATTCGGAAGAGTTCACCACCGGATCTAGAGATCTCGCTAAATGATACCCTGAGCGAACTGAGTAGTGACCATGAGAAGTGAAAGCCCAAAAAATCTTATCCTCCAAAGTAGATTGAGGGAGATAGATGGATTTAACCAAATCTTGTTCCGAAGGGATAATATATTGTGAGAGCGCTTCTTCATTCCATGTTCTAGGTAGTCCATCAGAAGTGATTAGATCCGCAACCATAACTTGAGAAGGCGCTGTTACAGGTTTTGAAGCCGGACAAGGAGGCGAAAATGGAAGCCAGTTATCAGAGTATACGTTTACTTGATTCCCGGAACCAATAGAATGGCATATACCTTGTTTCAACAGATTTATACCATGTAGGAGAGATTGCCAACCATAAGATTGTCTTGTATGGGCAGTAGCCTGTAGGACTGACGAGTCTCGATAATATCGTGCTTTAAATAATCGGGCTAGCAATGAATTTGGATGTTGTAATAGACGCCACGCTTGTTTAGCAAGGAGAG
Source organism: Isatis tinctoria (assembly GCA_010577795.1). Taxonomy (NCBI): domain Eukaryota; kingdom Viridiplantae; phylum Streptophyta; class Magnoliopsida; order Brassicales; family Brassicaceae; genus Isatis; species Isatis tinctoria. The sequence continues at coordinate 33,310,576 of CM021249.1, read as the reverse complement.
CATCATTGAACTTCTCAAGATCTTTGAAACCTAAACCCCCTGCCTTTTTGTGATGTTGTAATTTACTCCATGCAATCCAAGGAATGCCAGTACAATTTTCAGATTTCTCCCACCAGAATTTTCGTAGAATCGAGGTAATGTCACTCACAACCTGTTTAGGGATCTTAAAGCAGGACATAGAATAGACCGGCATAGCAATGGCCACCGATTTCAGCATCACTTCCTTTCCTGCCGGAGACAAAAATTTATTCTTCCAGGACGATGTGCAAGCTTTCACTTTATTAATGATATTCTGGAACATATCAGATTTCTTCCGACCAAGTTGCTCCGGTAAGCCCAGGTATTTACCACCTCCGCCTTGATTTTGAATGCCGAGAATCCGTTTTAGGCGTTCTTGTAGTTGACCAGGAATCCGAGAACCAAAAGTAATTGTAGATTTTGACTGATTGATCTTCTGACCAGAGCAAAACTCGTAAAGGTCGAAAACGGCTCAGAGAGTTCGGCAATTCCTTTCATTTGCTTGAATGAAGAATAAGGAATCATCGGCAAAAAAAAGATGAGAGATAGCCGGGACACCATTACCCACTTTGATTCCTTTCAGGCGTCCAGTCTCGGTGTTTCGATCCATTAAGTTACTTAACACATCCGCGCACAAAATGAAAAGGTAAGGGGATAAAGGATCACCTTGCCTTAAGCCACGTTGCGGAACAATATGACCATGGGGATGGCCATTAATTAACACCGAGTAAGAGACTGTTGTAACCGTAGACATGATCCAACCAATCCAAGTATCACAGAAGCCAAAAGCCTTAAGAGTTCGTTCCAAAAAAGACCATTCCACTCGGTCATAAGCTTTGCTGATGTCAGTTTTGACTGCCATATAAGTTTGGGAAACCCGCTTCCTAGATTTTAGAGAGTGCATCAACTCATTTGCAATCAAGACATTATCAGAAGCCATTCTTCCTGGGATAAAAGCTGCTTGTGACTCTGAGACAATGTAGGTTAGGATACCTTTCAGACGCCGAACAAGGAGTTTGGATATGATTTTGTAAATTACATTACATAATCCTATAGGTCGGAAGTTAGACAAAGTTGTCGGAGTAGTGATCTTCGGAATCATGCATATGTTGGTATGATTGATGTCCGGAAGCATAACACCCGATGAGAAAAAATTTCTAACCTCTTGACAAATTCTGATGCCAACAATATCCCAACATCGGTGATAGAAACGGGCTGTAAAGCCATCGGGGCCCGGACCCTTATCCGCGCCAATTGATGAAACGGCCGCAAAAATTTCAGCATCCGTGAAATCTTTCGTTAACTCAGAGTTTAGATCCGGAGACACACGAGGAATAAAGCCATCAAAAACCTCCTCTCTAACAGGATGCCCATTTGAAGAATAAACCGACTGAAAGAAGGTCTGGGCATGTTGTCCTATAGCACGATCACCTCTATAAACCGAACCTGAATCATCTTGAATTGATGAGATGTAGTTCCTTGCATATCTCTGTTTCGTACAGGCATGATAGAATTTCGTATTCCTGTCTCCATGAAGCATGAAAGAATTACGGCTCTTCTGCTGCCAATATCTTTCTTCGTCTTTATAAGCTAAACCAATCTGTTGTCGAAGGAGAGGAACCTGATTTCGAAGTGCAGGAGTAGTTATGGCGAAGTCAAGGTCTTCTTGGAGTTCAGAAATTCGTCGAGATGCATTCTGATTTGATACAGTACGACATCTTGCAATCATTTTGCGACATTCAGATAACTGATCCATAAGCGTCGAAGATGGGCCAATAACCGGAGAGTTCCAACCTCTGTCTACAAAAGACATGAAGTCCGGGTTGTCCAAAAGACGTTTATCAAAACGAAACGCAAGTCTACGAGTCGAAGTATTGGGACTGAGCGAAAGAAGAACCGGCCGATGGTCAGACCCACAATAACCTAAAAACTGAGCTTCCGCAGCCGGGAAAGATGCCAGTAAAGCTGTATTTATCGCCACTCTATCAATGCATTCTTCAATGGTATGTGTATAGCGTTCACCAATCCAAGAGAATCGATTGCCCGAATAACGAAGATCAGACAAGTCACAGGAATCATAAACAGCTTGAAGCCCTCTGAATGTCCAAGCGTCACGTAATGGTCCACCTTTCTTTTCAGAGTTATTCAGAATGTCATTGAAATCCCCGATTAAAACCCATGGTTGGTGCCGTTGAACACCAAGTTGAATCAAGCGATCCCAAAGTTGATGCCGGTGTTGTTGAATAGGGTGACCATAAACACAGGACAAGTAGAAACAAATTCCATTATGGCTAACAGATACATCAATCAGCCTTGCATCAGCAGAAACAGGAGAAACTGAAACAGAGTGCTTCCATAAAAGGGAAAGTCCACCACTTCTACTCAGTGGAGGGATACTAAGAACATTAGAAAAACCTATAGATAAAGCTAAACTTTTGATCATAACAGGACTATTTTTTGTTTCCACCAAGAAGACAATCTCCGGGGAGAATTTCCGAACAATTTCCTTCAAGCGTGGTATAGTAGAGTCACCTCCCAGTCCCTGACAGTTCCATGAGATGATCTTCATGGGTGGAACATTGGGGGTACCGGGCCCCCCGCGCCTCTGTCCATTTCGTGATTACCCGACCATGAACCATGGGAATCAATGGATCTCTCTCTTTTCCTTGCCGGAGTTGGGAAGTCATTGTCGACATCCTCATCAAGAATGACGATTCCGGTAGAGTTCCGCTTACGTTTGAAAGCTGGATCCAAAACGATTGGTGGCATCACTCTCTTGCTCACAACTTCTTTCCCTTTGAGAATGCGAAGAGCTCTTAAACGGTCTTCCTCTGAAACCGAGAGATGGGAAGAAACAGAGTCTCCATCACCAATTGCCATTGACGGATCTTCATCTGGGAGAGAAGAGTCCTCGGCGCTCACCACGGGACGAGGAGAAGGAACTCGGGAAGGATTCCCATGTTCGAAAACAGGAGCAGCATCATCTGGGTGATCAGCACCATCGTCATTGTCAAAACCATCATCAAAATCATCACCGTCATCATCATTCTCAACACGGAGAGGGCAATCCTTCTTTTCATGTGAAAGTAATCCACATCTTTGACAGAATTTGCGAAGCCTTTCGAATTTGAAGGAGAGAATGGTGTTAACTCCTTCCGTGAATTGATAGTTCCTCATAAACCGCAAAGGTTTATCCACGTTCCACAGAAGTTGCACTCGAACGAAATCAACACGAGCAGAAGACGCGTCGAAGTCCATGTCGAAGATAGGAGCAAGTTGAGCAGCAACGAAATCGATGGTCTCGCGGGAGAGAAACTGGATCGGAATGCCACGAATCTGCACCCAAAAAGGAATGATCTTCAGCGCCTCCGATGAAAGGTTAGGGAACCATTTCGTCACCGTGATCATCCACTCCGCGAAAGACCAGGGAGATCGGCGGAGCACCATGTTCAACGCCTCTTCAGAGTGGAACACGAACTGGACTTGATGAGTGGCGATGATTCTTCCCTGAACAGAGCCTTCGAGTCCCCAAAGGCGGGGAAGTTGAGTGAGCATGACCCTCAGATTCTGTTTGGCGGGATTGACAGGCACCACAACCAAAGAGAAACGGTTTGATGAGGCAGCGGAGGCCACCATCGATGAAGGCAGGACCACCGGAGCATCATTGATACCAAGGTTTATGTTCTGCATTTGGAGATTGAGATTTTTCGACATTGCCGTTGTTGTTAGATCGAGAGGTTGTAGAAATTCAAATAGATCCAACAGTTGCAGTATAAGTAGATGAACCCTCGACGGTTTCTGAAATGGAGATCGTGGAGAAGGAGTAGAGACATAAAGCAACCCGCAGTAACCACGGGACAAGAAACTGCAGATCACGATTGATTGCAGACCAAAACCGACACATAACTGCTTAGAAAGTGACGGAGAAGTCGGAGAGTAACGTTCAGAGAGGGGGGAGGAGTGCTTGCCGGAAATCGCTCTTACGATCGCCATCGTTTTTATTGCCGGAAACCGTGATTAACGAGGAGTAATTAAAGAGGAGATCAAAAACATATCCCAAACACATTCTCTCCTTTGAACCATAAACCAAAATAAGATAATAAAAAATGAAAGCCAAAACCTTTGAACCACAGAGAGTCAGAGACGATTGAAAATATATTTTTTTTCTGGTTTTCTTAAATTAACAATTTGCTCTAATTTCTTCATTAAAAAAAAAAGGGAATTTTTTTTAAAATAAAGTAAAAGTCAGCAGCACGTATTCGTCATTTGCATATTTTTCTTATCAACCATTTGTCATTTTTTTTCCTTTCCCAAGATTGTAAGAACACCAAAAATCTCTCTCTATCTCTCAATTCCCATTCCGTATATTTGTTTTTGTTTTATGTTTTAGATCATTCAATCCCTAGTTCGTTCTCTGTAAGTTGGATTATTTGTATGGAACGTTGTCCTGTTCCGAGTTTTTTGTCCATTGAAATGTTCTTCAGGAATGTTAAATGATCGATTTTTTCTTTTCTTTTCACATATTGGGTTTTTTCCTTCAGTGTGGGAATTGAAAGATGATCAACATTTGGTCGCTTTTCTGTTTTGAAATTATGAACAATGTTCATGTTTGATCGTAAATCAATTTGGTTACCTTCAAGAAATATTGGAATTTTCTCAACAAATTTGTTCCTGATGAGTAATTTTTCTTGTTCGTTCTATGTAGGATTTTGTTTGATGATTGTTGTTTCTTAGAGGAGCAATGAGCAATTATGCAGCCGGACTCGGTAAGCCTGGCTCAGGTATGATTTTTTTTTTTCTTTTCTATTTGTGTAATGTAGTTTTATAGATTTAGAGCAATTTCGTGTTTTGTAGTTATAATGATGGCTGGAGAATTGACAATATGATTTCTGATTATGTTGTGAACACAATACACATTGTGTTTTTCACAGGTAAAAAGAGAATAAGAGATCTTTTGAATCAACTTGATAACCGAGTCTGCGCTGATTGTGGCGCTCCTGATCCTAAATGGGCGTAAGTTATCACCGTCAAAGCCTCTCTTCATTTGTGATTCCAACGTTTTGCTAATGAACAGTTTAAAGCTGGAAACTTTTCTAAGCCATTTGATCATACGCTTTTGGTTCTGTATATTCTTTGCTCGTTTAGCTGGAAATCTGTAAAACCTTATCACCGTTGAGATTCTTACATTTTCTTACTCGTAACCTACAAATACATGTTATGTGATTGGAGCTCCATCCGCATGTGCTTGTGTCTTTAGCTATGCATCTTTGTGTTTGTTTCTTTTGTTTAATCAGTTAGTGGCTTATTTCTCAGATCAGCAAATATCGGAGTATTTATTTGCTTAAAATGTTGCGGTGTGCACAGAAGCCTTGGTACTCATATCTCAAAGGTGATACACAGCTTCTGTTCTTTATTACTCAGACAGTATGATCTCCCTTTGTTGTGTACTCATATATATATAGTTTGGTTTATCCAGGTCTTGTCTGTGACACTTGATGAATGGTCGGATGAGGAAGTCGACGCCATGATTGAAATTGGAGGAAATGCTTCTGCTAATTCAATTTACGAAGCTTTTGTACCCGAAGGAAGCTCTAAGCCTGGACCTGATGTTAGTCATGACCAGCGTATGAGATTCATTAGGTACTGATTTAAAACAAAACAAACAAAAATTGTGACAGGACAAAATCTGTCTCATTGTTTTTGATGAGTGACTCACAATCTTAAATCTTCGTTTCAGGTCAAAATATGAACTCCAAGAGTTTTTGAAACCAAGCTTGCGGATAACATCAGGGAAATGCCCGACAAAGAAATCAGCTTTTCTTACATCGAGTCTTTCGAGAAAGATCATGGATAGTTTTCGCACAAATTCATCATCAAAGAAGAACGTAAAGATTCTAACTTGCAGAGGTTCTTTAATAGTTTCTTCTTGATCAAATCATCTTGTTGAAATTCATAAATTTTTGACAGTTTCAGGAAGGAATGGTTGAGTTCATTGGATTGTTGAAGGTGACTGTTAAGAAAGGTACTAACTTGGCAATCAGAGACATGATGTCAAGCGACCCATATGTTGTGTTGAATCTAGGGAAGCAAGTAAGTGATCTCTTTGTTTGTTACTGTTTATTAACCTGCATCTATGGACCTTTGTGAATCTCAAAATTTATTGTCCTGTTTCGCTGATTGTTCAGAAACTTCAAACAACTGTTGTGAATAGTAATTTGAACCCGGTATGGAATCAAGAACTCATGCTGTCTGTTCCTGAGAGCTATGGTCCAGTGAAATTGGTAATCCCATCCTAAGCAGATAAGACTTTGCTACTGATGATTTTGGTTGTTTCTGGTTAAAGCTTATATGTATGTTATGGGTTTTGGTGAATGCAGCAAGTGTACGACTATGATACGTTCTCTGCTGATGACATAATGGGAGAAGCTGATATCGATATTCAACCTCTGATAACTTCTGCAATGGCTTTTGGGAACCCTGAAATGTTCGGGGATATGCAGATTGGGAAATGGCTAAAGTCGCATGATAATCCGCTTATAGATGACAGCATCATCAACATTGTTGACGGGAAAGTGAAACAGGAGGTTCAGATCAAGCTTCAGAATGTAGAGTCTGGAGAGTTAGAGCTGGAAATGGAATGGCTGCCACTTGACCAATAATACTCCAATAGGTCCCATCTTATATAAACTTACAGTTTGCATACATTCCTTTATTCTTTTGTTGGAACATTTTTGAATCTCTGATTTCTTACCACAGGTGAGTCTGTTTGTAATTTTTTGTGTTTTGATGGTTATATTTTTACAGAGTTGCACGTTTGTATTATATTGTTTCTGATGGATGAAATTATGAAAATGTAAGAGCGCTTATATTTTTTACTTGTTTTGCCAAAAACTCTTCTCCATACCAAAGAAAACGAAATACCCTTACTTCTCCACACGTAATACAACATATATTGATTGATTCGGCATCTCCCAATCTACAAGAATCATCTTCCTCTTCGCAACTCAAGCATTATACTACAGACCTACTTTTCAGCTCCTGAACATGAGCAACCGTGAACTGAAAGGTACCCAGTCATTGCGCGGAAGAACCATTTGAGACATATAGTTTTGAGAAACTACACAATCAACTATCTGCAGATCAGTAGAGTCCAGCAATGACAAGAGTTCGAACTACCATTAGGTTTTCAATGCAAAGAAAACACATGAATGTAATGTACATAAGCGAAAGATTATAACAAGCAAATGCAATGCCAATGGTCAATTCCACTTTTACTTTCTTAAAGAAGAAAAGAGTGATAACAAAAGCAGACATAGTTCAGCAATTATTTATCAAAGGAACTTCACAAAACATAAAGCACGAAGATTTTCAAGAGAAAAGATGGTGAAAACAGGGAGATCAGAGTTTAGAACCGCCACACAGCCCAACTAGAGTATTAGAAACCACCACGGAGCCTGAGGACCAAGTGAAGGGTCGACTCCTTCTGGATGTTATAGTCAGCCAAAGTGCGACCATCCTCGAGCTGTTTGCCAGCGAAGATGAGACGCTGCTGGTCCGGAGGGATACCTTCCTTGTCCTGGATCTTAGCTTTGACGTTGTCAATGGTGTCGGAGCTCTCAACCTCCAAGGTGATAGTCTTGCCGGTAAGTGTCTTCACGAAGATCTGCATACCTCCACGGAGACGCAACACCAAGTGAAGGGTCGACTCCTTTTGAATGTTGTAGTCAGCGAGAGTTCGACCGTCCTCAAGTTGCTTTCCGGCGAAGATCAACCTCTGCTGGTCCGGAGGAATACCCTCTTTGTCCTGGATCTTGGCTTTGACGTTGTCAATGGTGTCGGAGCTTTCAACCTCCAAAGTAATGGTCTTTCCCGTCAATGTCTTCACGAAGATTTGCATACCTCCACGGAGCCTGAGAACGAGATGAAGGGTCGACTCCTTTTGTATGTTGTAGTCAGCGAGAGTTCGGCCGTCCTCAAGTTGCTTTCCGGCAAAGATCAACCTCTGTTGGTCCGGAGGAATTCCCTCCTTGTCTTGGATCTTAGCTTTGACGTTGTCGATGGTGTCAGAACTCTCCACCTCGAGGGTGATCGTCTTTCCGGTGAGAGTTTTGACGAAGATCTGCATACCACCACGGAGCCTGAGGACCAAGTGGAGGGTTGATTCCTTCTGGATGTTGTAATCAGCCAAGGTACGACCGTCTTCCAACTGCTTTCCGGCGAAGATAAGCCTTTGCTGATCCGGAGGAATACCCTCCTTGTCCTGGATCTTGGCTTTAACGTTGTCGATCGTGTCGGAGCTTTCCACCTCGAGGGTGATCGTCTTTCCGGTGAGAGTCTTAACGAAGATCTGCATCTGATATTCACAAATAAACCAAGATCAATACTCTAATCTACTACACTAAAGAAATCGCTTCAATATACAAACATTCAGATCGCACAAACACTAACCAGATCCTATTAAGAATCGATATCAAGATAAGACGAACACTAACAATCGAAAATCAAGAGGAGCTCTTTCGACAAAACTCTAACTATTTGATTTCTATAAACCAAATTTAAATTCAAATCATAGAAGAATCAATTGCGAACGAACGAAGCAGCTAATCGAAGAAGAAGAAACCAGAATTTCTACCTTGATCGTAAGTCGCGAGAGAGAATTGAGAAGATTTGTTTTTTTTTTTTCGATTTGGGAAATTGAATTGTGAAGGAGAAGAGGTCTCTGGGGTTTGATTTATAGAAAAGGATGAGAAAGACTAGGTCACGAGAAAGCTAAGGCGGTGAAGCTCTGACCAATCAAAATTCGACACGTATGTTAAGATGACGTGTGATGAGCGTTGTTTACACGCAACCTTTGGTAGATAAACTTTTCTTGCCTTGATTTTAGGTAAGGAAAAGTATTTGTGCTTTGAGTCGATAACCACGACCCGTGTGCCGGCAGCAACCTACTTTAAACGCCGTTTCTTACCGACTCGTCGACAACCACAATTTCTAACGGACGTAACATAAGCCGACGTTATGATTTAACGATCGTCACGATCGATGCTATTACCTTTCTTTTCTTTTAATCAACGGTGGAGCTAAAATTGCCAATAATTGAACCGTGGGTCCTACTCTGTCGAAGCCTATCTCGTCTTTTCTTTATTTTTCCTTTCCTTTTTCTTGTTTTCTTCCTTTTTTTTTATTTTTTATGCAAGTGGTTCTTTTAATTTTGGAATTGAAAATTTGAAAAATCAAGGAATTTTCCGGAAAATAACATAATGTTTTTGATTTTTAGTGGTGTCAGATATTTGCATCGGATAATGATTTTTTTTTGTTATCAAGTTGGTAAACGGGTCTGAAGGCAATGGACTCGGTAATCTGGTTTACTATAATTATTAATTTCTCGTAAAATTCACATACCCAATGGACCTAATCTGGGCCTGGCCCATATTTACCTTGTTGGTTTCGCTTTTATTCAGTCAATGAAACTTCGTCGAATGATCTTATTCGTCGATACGTCCATTAGTCCAACGTTACGAGCAGTGTATCACACAATTGATACGAACGAGTAAAATTGGAAATAATATATTGGAATGAATAAAATTTCCTTTACTACCACCAGCTCATGAACAAAAACAAAAAAATTCTACTTCCTGAAAAAACCCTAACGTTATTTTCATCGCTCTGTCTCCTTTAGTCTCCTATAGTCATGGAAGAAGTAAGAGAAACTCCATCGATTACTTTCTTGACGCCTAATGATCAACTTCAAAACCCTAACGCGTTTAAATACGACGTTTGAAAATTAACGCGTTTAGTGAGCTTTCTGTTTAAATACGACGTTTGAAAATTAATTTGACCAAAAAACGATTAATTCGCCGTTAACACACCATATATAAGGCCTTCATTACTAGGATTCTGCATCGATTAGAGTTTTTTGATCAACCCATCTGCTCTATTCGTTATAAATTTTCTAGTGAAAAGGTAAAAACCTCTCATGTCGTTGCAGGAGGAGATTTTAAGTGTGGATTTCTGACAAAAGTACAAAAGATGCGTCTGAAAGAGTAAGCTTGACTGGACAAGCTTGTCAAGATTTTAAGACGTTTTGATTCTTGAGATTGTTTAGTGGCAAGAAGAGTAGCTGCAGTTTCTATTAGATCATATATAGCTGATTTTGCACAGGCCAAAGTAACGGAGTTATTGGATTGTTCTTTCGGAACAGACCCGAATAGAACACATTAGTCCATGGATTGGAGCCCGGTCATTCAAACAGCAAGGCATACTCCTTGTTCTATGATAATGTTTCGATCACTAGCTAGTAGTGTCACTCGTTGAGATTCTTGCTTCGGCACTCTGAAAAATCACCTCAACAGGTTCAGCATCTGTTTATTTCTTGTAGTACACGCAACATTCCACTTTTTTATCTTATCTTATGGATACAAAAAGCATCTCAATGTGTCTGGAAGTGAATTCCCTTGACATGAACAAGCTTTTGCCTTTTTGTTCAGCCAATATTTGACATATAATTCAAAACTTTTGATCCATTATGACCTCGTGAATAACCAGATTATCAATGATTTTTTTTTTTTAAAATGTCTATTTAGATTATCCGTCTTCTGCAAGAATTAAGTTCGTCGCCTTCTGCAAGAATTAAGTTCGTCTTCTGCAAGAACTAAGTACAGAGCTCTTGATTTCCCACGTGCAAGAACTAAGTTCGTCTTCTGCAGATCAAATATTGTCTTATTGGTAATTACATATGTCTTAGATCTTAAGAGCCGTGAAAAAGAAACAAAAAAAAAAGAAAAAAAAAAAAAAGAGAGAGACAAATTTTGGAAGATAGGAACTAACTTGAAGAAAGACTGAAAAGCTAAAAGGAAGGCGGATGCTGCTCAGAGCTAAGCTTGATTAAGAGCCGCCGGAAACACTCCCGTTGAAAATCTCAATTGTATCGCCGTGATCAACACGGTGCCACCGGAATGATCGGTCGTCCTCCATGACATTCTGTTTGTATATAAAGAAGTAACCGTCTTGAGGCAGAGTTAACTGAAACCTCTCTTGAATTTTAACCAGTTCTTTCCTCAGCTCTCCGACGCTATCGCCGGCGTTTACCTCCACCGGAATCTTCCTTGTCCCGCTTTTCGGCAGCACCATCACTCTCAGCTTCCTCGTATTCTTCTTGTTGTTGCTCCTCGCCATCATCATCACAGGAAAATCTTGACCGTCAATGATCTGTCCTGTTGAGTTTGACGGTGGAGATTGCTCGGTTTTGAGCACTTGATTGTTGCGGCTTTGGTCGTTACCGGGAGAAGAGCTGTGAAGCTGTAGGCAAGAGTTGTGGAGGATCGCACATTGTTCGATATCGAGATCGTCTTGAAGAACCTTGCCTTGGAAGAAAAGAGTTTGTTTGGAAACAGGGATACCTTGATACTTCTCGATCTTTTCTTTGATCTCTAACACTGTGTCCCAGTAACCAAGTTCAATGCAGAACGTTGAGTCTCTTTCTGTCTCGAAGAACACATCCATAATTTTATCAATGGTGTTTTAAGATCAATGGAGACTGATGAAGAGGAAAGTGAGAATTGGACGTCAAACTTCGGACTTTTCTCTAACGAAATTGTCCTCATAATGTGTTAACTACTGACCTATTTTCTTGGATTCCTGATTAATTTCTTTTTGTTATTTTCTTTTTTTTCTCAATTTGCTTATTTCGAAACCGAATATTATCCTTTTTTATTCCGTCGTCTTTTACTCTTTTTTTTTTGTTCTTAACAACAACGTTGTACGTAGAAGATTTTCTTAAAAAAATTTATCCTACTAGAAATAATTAATAATCATGAGTGAATCTTACTCTCTGTAACAAACGGCTTTATAGATGACTCCATAGCAGAAAATTCATGATAGACGATTTTACGTGCACATGTTCATGACAGATATTTTTATAACATATGGGACGACAATTTGTTAGTTCTACATACGCACTAACAAAGATTCATCAGATAATAAGAATAAGCTCAAATACGATACAAGTTATTAGGATATCTACACTATCTAGAAGTTTTAGGCATAAAAATTAAAATTATAAAACAAGATTGAAAGTTTTGACAAAAAAAATAAAAATAAAAAATAAAAATAAAACAAGATTGAAAGTAGAACAAATATGAATTTGATTAAAATATAACAGCTTCAATATGTTGTAATCAGAGCCTTTATACGATTCTCTTGAAAATCATCAAAAATCAATAATTAAAAACAAAAAAGGTTTACTATGCAATGTGTTCACTTTACGTAATCTGATTCCTTTCTTCTCTATACACTTCAAGAACTATTCACTTTTCTTATTCATACATAATCACGACAATCCAAAATTTCCTCAAAATCTCGTATACTTTCGTTTCCCTCGGACAAAGACTCATCAAAGCACAAGATGACACCGGACCAGACAACTATCCCGATCCGGTCCAGTCCGCGGAATCAAACTCAAGCCATGAAGCGTCACCATTCGGCTAGCTACTATGCTCACCGGGTCAAAGAAAGTCTCTCAACCCGAATATCCAAATTCATCTGCGCAATGTTTCTCTTGGTTTTGTTCTTTATAGGCATCATTGGTTTCATACTTTGGCTCAGCTTACGCCCTCATCGACCTCGGTTCCACATCCAAGACTTCGTCGTCCAGGGTCTAGACCAGCCTACGGGGTTCGAGAACGCAAGAATTGCTTTCAACGTAACCATACTTAACCCAAACCAGCACATGGGCGTTTTCTTTGATTCCATGGACGGTTTCATCTACTACAAAGATCAACGGGTCGGGTCAAGCCCGTTGCTTAGCCCGTTTTTCCAGCAGCCGACTAATACAACAATTGTGAGCGGGACACTTACCGGAGCTTCCTTAACGGTGAATAGTAACCGTTGGACCGAGTTTAGTAATGATCGTGCTCAAGGCACGGTGGCTTTTAGGCTTGATATAGTTTCAACTATTCGGTTTAAATTGTCTAGGTGGATTAGTAAGCACCACAGGATGCATGCTAACTGCAATATCGTGGTTGGACCGGACGGTTTGATCTTGCCCAAGTTAAACCATAAACGTTGTCCTGTCTACTTCACTTAGATTGATTCATTCATTGATTTCTTGTTTTCTTTTTCTGTATTTTACTTTTCCTCTTGATTGATTTAGTGTTCTTTGTGTTTTGTAATTTAAATATGGGAGTTTGGTTTTTCTCTTCAAATGTATTGACCTTTTTATATAAAAGAACATAAAAACTCAAAAACAATTGACACTATTCAACCTATTACCCTCACATTTGAAAATTTCTCAGAGTTTGGTATAAGTTATGGTTTCCTCTTGCTCGAAATCTGAGCTTCAACAATCTGCCTTCTCCATTGATGAATTGGTACCTGCAATTAGAACAGTTTTGTCAGAAGTTACAATGTATTTCAGAAGCAAAAGCAGAGTCCGGCTCTGTTTTCGTCGAATATGGATTCAATGAGGTTCATGTTTTGAGTTACCAAAGCCAACTTTGGATGTTGAAAAAAAAAAGATGGAAGTGAATAGAGAGAAATGCTTACAGCAGGAAAGCCACCAAAAACCCCTGGTTCTGTAATGTTTTTGGTAACACAACTATTTGCAGCGAGTCGAACCTATTAACCAAAAAAACAAACCGAGTATAGATGAAGCGCGACACAATTATTCAACTTGAGGGGAAGACTTCGAGTATTTACCTTGGATACAATTGAGACATGGTCTCGAACAGCAACACGTCCTCCTAAAACTACATAGTCACCAATCCTACAAAAACATTGTAGGACAAGACAGCATTTTTAACCCGAGAAGCTTACAGTTTCATTCAATGGAACATACGGTTTTTCCCGTTGCTAGGATAAGAAGCATTTACTCTGCTGATCCAGCTATGCCTACTTGGCCACAGAGCAAGCAAGACTTGCCAATAATCACATTGTGACCTATCTGCATCACAAGGAAAAAGAATGCATCATGATTCTCGTTGTACATTGTGATCTATGGCGAGTTAAAAGATAGAATCTAAGACGCACCTGAACTAAATTGTCTATCTTAGTATCATCCCCAATCTCGGTGTCTCTCCAGCTGCATAAATTGTAAAGGTTATGTATGGAGCTAGTGAACAGTGTTGTTATAAGGAGTTTTAAAATGATATATTCTATTACCTGCCCCGATCAATGCATGTGTTCGCTCCTATTTCCACACGATTCCCTATCTTCACATGTAAAGCCTAAGGAGAGAAAGAAACGAAACAGTCAAGCAAAGGATTACTGAGGAGAAAAGTGCTGCAAATAGTTTATTCAGTGACAAAATAGCAATCAAGGTGTGCTTACTTGAGGCTTCTTCACCATGTTTCCGTGGTCATCTACGTAAAACCCAAATCCTAAACAGTCAAAGACCAATCTCAATCAATCCCTTTAGAAATATTCAGACGATAAAGGAGAAGAAGCATATTCAGTTACGAACAGAAGTTAAATGAGTTGGTCCATACCATCTTGGCCAATGCAAACTCCATTATGGATGACACATAAATCACCAATACTACAATTGTGAACTGAGACATTATACCTGTAGGAAAAAATCCAGCAAGTAAGATTCTTTTAACATTTTCCCCAAAAAACATGTACAAGATGTGTAAAGCCAAAATGTTACCCAATCTTTGTAGAAGGACCGATTTTGACTGATGGTCCAACAACAGTGTTAGATCCTACACGAACCTCTGCACCCAATATAGCTTTTTCGTGAACCACTGCTCCAAACTCAACCAGAGCCGAGGAATCAATTACCGCAGAGCTATGGTATGTTCCTCCTCCATTTCGCCATCTTAGAAACCCTTTGTCAACATTACCTCCACGGCTTGTCTCTAATCTTTTACAATTACAAAAAAAACCACAACAAGTATCATTAACAACTAATTACATAGATTACAAACAAAAATTCACCATCTTTGGACATAAAACATGATTCACCATCTAAATGCCATATTCAAGACTCTTAATATTGTAAGTTCTTCAAATTAATGCAATACTTCTCTTCAAAAATCTGTTCATCTTGGCTTTTCAACTAACTGCATCCCTCGTAATCATGCTGTAAATCATCAAGTACATCTTTCCTTGAAACATCATAACACAAAGCATCTTTTCTGAAACTTAATAAACACACATTTCAGACCTATCTTATACACAAAATTGATCCGAATCCACAATTTGGTGTATTCTGTATCAGAAGAAAATTTTGCTACATACTCTAAGAGACATTTCAACGAACACCTGGCGGGTGCACGATAACTCGATTAGCTAAATACAAACAGAACTCGACTCACCGTTATTTGGGGGAACATTAACAGTGATGGTTTGATCTGAACAAATGCATAAGGTTCGGTAACTAGAGAAAGGGCCAGTTAGCTTCTTCAAGAGGACGCCATGAGTTGAAGCTGAGAAAAGTCTCCGCAAGTTAGTCGCCATAGTCAACCTTAATAGAGATGTAGAAGAAACTGAATTATGTTTAGCTACACGACAACAACAAAAATATAAAATAAAGCTTAAAGGTTGGAACTTTCCCCTTCACAAAATCTAATTATATAGTTAAATAGAAAATCTAACATCTTTTAATTATATCATTACATCGTGTTCTTGTATATTTAGGCATATGATAAGATCATGATTTAGCAATAAAATAAAAATATAAAAATTGAAATTTCCAAGAAATTTTTACCGTTACCGAAACAGAAAGAGGTTCAATTGTTGGAAGAGATAATAATAACAAAAAAAAAAAAAAGTATTTATTCACGATTGAATAATGTGATACATGATGGTTAATGGTATTTTGTAGATGAAGATTATAAAAAATTCAGATATTTTATAAGACAAGATTGGGTTTATAGTAGAGGAGTGACAAAAATAGTGAGTTAGTGAAAACACTGTTAAAATGACTTTCTCTGGATAAAGAAAACATAGATGTATGAAACTCTATGTTTGAAAGACTACTAACGGTCTAAAAGAAACTGATCAAGAATCACCAGTTTAACTAACACCTCTTTCTACTTCCCAGCATCGATCTCTATTCATCTAACGGTCTAAGAACTACATCTCTTTCAAGTTACCAGCATCTCTATTTCCCCAGCATGCACTTAACTTCAAGGCATATGTGTCCTGGTTTTCCATCTCTTGTTTGCCTTATTATAGCTCTGCACTCAAGACCCCCACGGCCATGGGCTTGGAAAGTCATGTAGAAGATTGATAAAAAATAACCGATGAAACAAGGAAACTAACAAGGCGAGGCGACCACCACATTTTTTTTTTGGTCCTATTCTGCAGCTGCAGGAAACCAATGTCTGAGTGGTAAAAACACGATGTTGTGGGTTGTTTTTTTTTGTTGCTTATCTACTTAGCGTTTTCGCTTAGTTGTCTGATTCTGAAGTATTTATTTAAAGTTCACAAACTCGTTACTTCTATCAAGATTGGTTTTGTCCAAAGAAAAAGAGTACTAAATTATCTCTTATACATAAAAATCCATGAGAACATCCAGAGAGAAACAGATCATGCTAAGTTATGTGACTTTAGCCATACACAATAGTCATTATCCATGAAAAGATCAAATACATAATAAAAAGAACTACATCTCTTTCTAGTTCCCAGCATCTCTATTTCCCCAGCATGCACTTAACTTCAAGGCACATGTGTCCTGGTTTTCCATCTCTTGTTTGCCTTATTATAGCTCTGCACTCGAGACCCCCACGGCCATGGGCTTGGAAAGTCATGTAGAAGATTGCATTGCTGGACTTGAGCTTCATACTCGACTCTACATCTTCCTTTGTTCGTACCACTACTTTCTTTATCTCCAATGGCAAATAAAATTCCTGCAAGACACCATCAAACAAAACTTTTGTTGAGACGAGTGCATGAATGAATGTCACATCTCTAGTCTATGCTCTTTATCCTCACCAGGCTAGAGGGCCGCTCCGAGGACAATGCTATTTCAGCGTATAGGTTAAGCCATCCGTTTTCCTGCAGTTCAGACTCCTCCACCTGCATTTTTGAAACCATATAACACTCACTACTAGTGAAACAGGCCACATGCTGAAAAGTCACTCAAAATCTAACACCTGACCTCATGAAACTGAAGCTTATTATCTCCGGTAAGTTCATCATCATCATCCTGTAGCCACTTGGGCAACTTACCTGTGTAGAATTCATCTACAGCAGCTGGGTCCCATAGCCATAGGAAACCTTCTGCTTCTCTGTCTCCTAGTCCTATAACGTTACTCTAAATGATTACTCATATTCAAAAGAAGACTAGAATAAAACACCATAAAAGCAAGCATGTATTCCTTAACCGATATTATACCACGTCCATGATTAAGTTATATATATGAAACAAGTAATCAGACCAGCTAGTACCAAAGTAAAGCCTTTAACACCGATAAGAGTACTCCTTAGAAAAAATGTGTAAGTTAACTACCTGGTACTTGAGGCTTTATCCTGCATAGTTTCGTGATCAATCTCAAGCGCTCTCCATTCTTGGTGGCAGCATCCCAAACACAGGTTTGGAAAGCAACAAGTGACTGGTTGTCTGGATCCATGGCCTCCAATGTTATATAGTAATTGACAAATGAAACGGCTTCTGCATTGACTTTGCTTACAGTTCTGAATTGTAAATTTGTTCCCTGAAAGAGATCATGTTAAATCATCAAACCAGAGACAAATTAAAGTAACGTGAATCTTTTACCTTGTCAATATTGTAACAATGGAGTCCGAGCTTCGCCAAAAGTATGTCCGGATCATTACATCCACAGGGCATTATCCCTCCAAAAGGATGATAGCAAAAATCAACATCGAACCCCTAATTCACAAAAATTCAAAATCAAATCACCAAAACAATTATTATCTCGGAAAACCCTAAAAGGAAAAAGGTCTAAGCACTAAAAAGCACGAAATCTCTCACGTACTTAAAAAAAAAAAAGCATAGAGTTTAGAGAATTAATTACATCAGAATCTCTGACTTGTTGAAGATACTTGGCCTCTTCCACCGGATCCATCTCGTCGTCCTCTGAAAGATATTCGTAGTCGTACTTGTAGGGAACTTCTTTTACTGGTGCTGCACCCGGAGACTGAACAGACGCTTCGAACTTCCGCTCACGCTGCCGAGGTTCATCGAACCACAACTTGGCCTCATCCAACATAACATCGTACATCTTCCGTATCTCACCAAATCCCCTTTCTCCCTTCTTCTTTCACAGAGATTAGGAAGCGGACACAAGTACGGCTTTTATAATCGCTACCCTTTTTTTTTCCCATCTCGTAAATTGACACTTAGGCCTCTCAACTTTTGCTTCTCAATCTAGTCTTCTCCAAACTTTTAATTTGATCAGTTAACCACCCATACTTCATTGTTATTAATATTTGTACTACTATTTTGTAAAATTAAAACAATTCAAGGCAGCTATGTCGGTGGATCAATTATGCATGTCAGATAAGTACCAACACTCTATGCTAATTTGTATGGAATCAGTGTAATACCAAAATTATCGAATGATTTCTTACTTGTCTGAAAATTCATCTACATGTATTGATAAGATAGACCATGTTAAGATACCATTTTCACCAATTTCGAACCGTTTGTGGTATAAATAACTTCTTTGTCATGTAAAATATTCATACAGTGATCCAGATCAGCGTTTTAAATTCGAGTGTCTAATAGTCAGAGACTATTCCTAATGTTCTTTGCTCCCACTTGTTTTTTTTTTTTTTTTTTGAACTGGTTGCTCCCACTTGTTCATCTGTGTGTCTATCTTTTTTCTGAAAACAGATCACCTTCCTTCGATGAGTGATCTATGTGACACCATCCATCATTTTAGACTAATAGGTACCCTTAAGACATCTTATTATATAAAGTATGGTTTACAAAACATAGTAATTAACAAGATTGTGACAAGTGGCCTTTTATTATACTAAGATTTTGACATGTGTCAAAAAGAAACATAGATTATCTGTCCAAAAAAATTAAAAGATTTCAAATGGAAAAAAAGAAAGCAAGAAAAATAATACAAGAAATAATTTTGAAAAAATACAAGAAACAATTAACAAAAAAACCACGGAAACAATAGAAAAGGAAAAGAAAAATCCAAAAGGAAAAATTAGAACGGGTATAAGTTTTTTAAAAAGAAAGCAAGATAAAAGGAACAATAAAATAATTAACAAAAACTGAAGAAAAAAGAAACAAGAAAAAGTTAATATTGTTAAACTGGTATAAGTTTTTAAAAAAGGAAGCAAGAAAAAAAGGAACAATAAAATAATTAACAAAAAAACACTAAAAAAAAAGTTACACAACACTAAAAAAAAAAATTCATAAATTTCAAGAAACAAAAACATAACACAATCAAGTTCTCTGATACCAAATTCTAAAACAATTACACAATCAAGTTCTCGGATACCAATTTCTAAACCAAATCCCATAGATAACAAACAAAAGCAAATCCGATAGATAACAAACAAAAGCAAATCCCATAGATAGCAACCAAAAGAAAATCCGATTGATAACAAAGAAACTGATTAACTCATTTCGATACCAACATGAAGAAAATTTTAAAAATCCCATGTTCTAAAACTGTTACAGAGCATATCAGCCAGATAAGCAGGGGTTGTATGATCGAATATGGATCAAATTTATAATTATAACTTACTGAAGGAAATCGGCACCTGAAATTGAAGTTCAGACATGAAACTTTGTTGATCTGATGGTCAAACGATCGACAAACTGAGACCTGGACAATAAGACCAACGACAAATAAAAATTTGACACATTCAGAAGGGTTAAAAGAAAATAGTAAAAGATGAAAGTTTTGAAATCAAGTTTCTAACGAGGAACCTACAGACAAATTATGTTTCCTTTGAAAATCACAAACTGGTCTCAAGGTAAAATACAATAGACGAGGAAGATGAAGGAAGAGAGAGACAGAAAAAAGGGTAAAAAAAATCCAAACACAAGTCTCCACAAAATCAAAAGTTTAGACCAAAAAAAAAAAACACGTGATCAGTTACTAATTTTGGACCAAAAAAGTTGATAATTTTGGGCTGATTTAGTTTACGACTTGGCCCATAAGACATATAGTGCGTTTTAAATGGGTAAATGCTACAATACCGATAAAAATAAATGCAAAATAAATTATGTTTTTGTAATTCAAAAAAGAAAACTAAAATTTGTTAAATGAATTTTAGTTCCGCAAAATTAGAAATTAACATAATTGAGGCAAATATTAAATCAGCCAATCAGAATTTGAGACCTATAAATTTCTTTTCCTAAATAAATAAAAAGTTAGAAAAATAATAAATAAGTTTTCTTAGATAAAAAATTAATTTACTATCACAAATTCATTAAAATATATTTTTAAAAAATTAACACAAATTTTAAATTTAAAAATCTAAATGTACAAATGATGTTATACGGGTTATCAATTTTTCGAATATATCATTCCATCCGCGTATCACACGGATCCTAATCATCACACAATTGAGTAATTGTTAGGAAAATAGCCAAACAATTATCCAATTTTTAAAAATTTATTCTAATTTTTATAATTCATTTAAGAAAACAAAACATGTGTTATAAATGGTTTTGATCTAAATTTAATAAATAATTTATAAAAAATTAAATTAAATTAGCACGGGTCCATATCTAGTCATCTATAAACGAATGAACTATCAGATAAACCAATAATATCTGATAGTTGTGACTCTTCCAATAATAAAAACTGTCTCTTCAACTTTAAGAATATATCAAGGATCTCTATCAATATTACTATTATTTATATTACCATTTCTATTCTTCCCGATTTACCACATTATTTATGGGAATTGACTACTTCGATTTTTCGGGGAAAGCTTCCAAAATAAATAATCTATATTACAAAACACTGGTGACCTCAGGGAACACTCGCGAATTTGTTGTGACTTTTCAAAGAACCCAAGTGGATATTCAAAAGTAAATGATTAATTGATTTCTTCCATCCTACAACAAACATATTGTATATCTCACTTAATCTCTTTAAATCTCAAATCTTATATATAATTAGCCAAGCTCTTTCCTTACTTTGCACCACTTAATGCCACGTGACGTCTTTATTTTGGGTCTAAAAAAATGGTGTGTGGTGGACTCGAACTCGGATACAGAGAGTATTAAACATACCTATAGCTACTGGACCATGTTGTTTTGTTGACAATGTTTACCAAAATATAAACAATATTATAGTAAAAATGTCTTAAAATTCTTTCCCAATTAAAACCCGAAAAATCTCCGATTTGTTGGTAATTCGCTAGGCCCAGACCCACCGCCCGACTAACGCCTAGCGAGTTCCCGAACATGGGTTAACACTAACAAAAATACATTCTTACGTTAAACAAGTTGATGAGAAGTGAATAAAGAATTCGAGCAATAATACACTCTAATAACATTAACAAAAACTATTCGATTACAAATCATGGTTTACTTTAATTTTAGATTTAGCAACCTTTTTTATATATAAAATACAATAAGTGGATAGTATTAAATAATGAGACTTTAATCCGAATAAAAAGATAGAATTGATCCATTTTAAACTGATTAAAATGTCATACAAGAAAAATTATAATATCCAGAGGTTTTTAATGGATAAGTACCTTCCATCAAAAGACAATTCATGAGTTTTTTTTAATAAAAAAAGACAATTCATGAGATCGTCTATTGTCACATAAACAGTTTCAATATTTGAATGTAAAAATATAGTTTTATGAGTTACATTTGCAATAAAAAAAATTATGAGATATAGTTCTAGCCATGAAGAAGTGAAAAACTATATCTTGCAATCCTCAGCGTTTTATCTTATATTAACATAAAAACGTGGAAGAGTTAAAAAAATGAAAAATAATATCATTAGATAAATATAATCAAAGAAAAATTAATATTATTATATTGATACAAATAAACACATAAAATAACAATAATTTTTACCTAACTATATAAATTAGATTATATATTCAACAACAAAAACAACAAAAAATAAGACAAACATATACTCCGTGCAAAGAGGAAGAAAAGAGAAGCCATTATGGTTAGACATCATCTAGGTTCTGAGAGGTGTTCGAATACTGGATAAAGAACTATCACCTACAGATTACAAATAAGATAATGAGATATCAACACAAAAGAATGACGCGTAACCAATGGGTGCGAAAACGTAAAAAAAGGTAAAGAGAATATCAATGATTAATTCACCGGTTTGTCTGGGACAAATAATGTGTTCTTAAAATATACATAAACATGCAAATAAATATTAAAAAATTCTGGATTGCGTAATTTTATTGGAACTAAATATAATACGAAAGAAATATATATATAATCAACGGAACACTACCCCGCGTATGCGCGGGGTTAGCAGCTCTACTAGTTTTTGGTAACCGATAAGCATTCCGATATGACTTGCCAAGTAAAATGTTTAAGCTTTGAAAGACATTTCAATTTCCATGAATAATCATGTAAACATTTGATATCTGGACCGATAATAGAATTACCCTATTTTTATCTGTATATGTTTGCTATGATACTCTGATTTCACTGTATGTTTCTTAGATCTTGTGAAATATCATCCATATGTATCTGGCCTTGAGAATCCATATTTAACTGATATACTTCATAATATAATCACGGCATCTTTAGGCATAATAATCATGGACCAGTTGAACATTCTATATCATTGTTCTTTGAGTAATCGAAATTAACCATAAACTAGAGTAGAGTTTGGCCCGTCGGGACTTTTTTCCTTTGATATTTAATTCTTTTTTTGCATAAATGTAATATATAATTTAAATATGTTATGAATATGGACTATATTTTTAACTGGTTTTTGTTTTTATTTTTTCTACTTTGATGAAAAAATCTATTTGTGAAAGTTATATTTTGAGATATAATAATATATTATTCTGAAATAGATGATAATACTATTAAATATATAGTTATAGTATTATTATATAATATGATTATCGATTTGAATATATATATATATATATATTCACATTTATAGTTTTTAAATATTAAATATTTCATGTTGTATAATACTTTATTTTCATAAAATAATTATACTATTTTATGTTGTATAATACTTTATTTTCATAAAATAATTATTTTAGTTTGAAGAATATAATTTCACAGTTATAAAAATAAATTGGGATAACCCGTCAATTAATCTGTCCGAATCAAATTATTCAAATTTGGATGATTTAAAAAGACAACCCGCAAAAAAACGTAATTATTCATTTGCATTGTCAAATAATTGTATTTAAATCAAAATTAAAAATTAAAACAAAAAATATGACCCATTATATATCGATATCTAGTTTCTACTATATCATATGTTATAGTATTTTATTTTGTAGAATAGTTTATCTTATATAAAAGTTGTTTAATTTAAATGAATAAAATTTCACATTTATAAAAATAAAGTAGTTTAACCCATTAATTTAAGGAGAAATTTCAAAAATGCACTTTCTTTGGTACACCTTTTCAGTTTTGCACTTCTAAAGAAGACATTTTCATTTTTACACTCTTTTATAAAGCTTTATAAACTTTTAAATTTTTTTAGGGCAAATCTTTCATTAGGGTTTACAATTCAGAGTTTAAGTTTTAGGGTTTACGATTTAGGGTTTAGTGTTTACGATTTAGGGTTTAGGGTTTAAGATTTAGGGTTTAGGGTTTAGATTCACAAACCCTAAACCCTAAACCATAAATCATAAACCCTAAATCATAAACCCTAAAATAAACCCTAAACCCTAAATCCTAAATCGTCTATTTCGTAAACCCTAAACCATAAACCCTAAATCCTAAACCCTAAACCCTAAACTCTAAATCGTAAACCCTAATCCCTAAACCCTAATTCGTAAACACTAAACCCTAAACCCTAAACCCTAAACTTAAACCCTATACCCTAAACCCTAATTCGTAAACCCTAAACCCTTAATCCTAAAACCTAAACCCTAAACTCTAAATCGTAAACCCTAAACACTAAATCGTAAACCCTAAACCCTAAACCATAAACGCTAAACCCTAAATCGTAAACCCTAAACCCTAAGCCCTAAATTTTAAATCGTAAACCCTAAACCCTAATTCGTAAACCCTAAACCCTAAATCGTAAACCCTAAACACTAAATCGTAAACCCTATACACTAAATCGTAAACCCTAAACCCTAAACCTTCAATCGTAAACCCTAAACTTTCATTTTTGTAAAAGATGGAAGGGAGTGTATTTTTGAAATTTTTTATTTTTTTGGTGAGAAGTGTATTTTTGAAAATGTGTATGATGAAAGTGGTATTTTTGACAAATTCTCTTAATTTAATATGTTATGTATGAAATTTTCATTTTTTCACTATATATTAAAATTTACTAATATATAAATCTAATCAAATCTTCTTACATAAAATATTTTTACATAAAATCTAATCACATATTTTTTAATATGTTTAAAATGAAGTTTTGATTTTGTTTGATTTAAAAAGATATTCTATGATTTTGTTTTGATTTTAATTTTAATCATAATTAGTATATATTATTTGACTAAAATACCCTTAATGAACATTTAAAAAAGCCACTAAAATATAGTGGCATTTTATGTAATATACCACAATGTAACTGGTTTTTTCTATAATGTAACATTTTTAATAGTATAGATGAAGAATAAACATTAAAAATTTATAAGATGCTGATCTTAGGAGAAAAAGCTAAGATCACTTAAAGTTGAAATCAGTCAAATTTTTTTAATTAATAATCAATTTATTTAATGATAAAATCAAAATTAAGTTATACTTAAATCGATTATAATATGCAATATTCCTAAAATACAATCTTATATATAATGAGCCAAGGCTCTTTCCTCACTTTGCACCACATAATGTCAGGTGGCGTTTTAATTTTGAGTGTAAGAAAAAAATGAAATAAGAAAATGGTGTCTGGTGGTTTGAACTCGGATAAAGAGAGTATTAAACATACACATATAACCATTGGACTATGTTGTTTCGTTGACAATGTTTACCGAAACAAATATATAAACAATATTATAGTAAAAATGTCTTCAAATTCTTCCTTGATTAATCCCCGAATAATCTCAGATTTTTCGGTAACTCGCTAGGTCCAGACCCACAGTCCGACTAACGCCTAGCGAGTTCCCAAACCTGGGTTAACACTAACAAAAAATAAATTCGTTAAACAAGTTGGTGAGAAGTGAATAAAGAATTCGAGCAATAATACATTCCGATAACACTAATAAAAAACTATTCGATTACAAATCGTGGTTTACTTTAATTTTAAATTTAGTAACTTTTTTATATATAAAATACAATAATTGTGTAGTATTTAATAATGATCTTTAATCCGAATAAAAAGATAGAATTAATCCATTTTAAACTGATTAAAATGTCATACCAGAAAAATTATAATATCCTGAGGTTTTCAATGGAGAAGTACATTCCATTAAGAGACAATTCATGAGTTTTTTTATAGAAAAAGAGACAATTCATGAGATCGTCTATGGTCACATAAACAGTTTCAATATTTGAATGTAAAATATAGTTTTTATGAGTAAAATTTGCAATAAAAAGTTTTATGAGATATAGTTCTAGCCATGAAGAAATGAAAAACTATATCTTGCAATCCTCAGCAATTAATTTTATATTGGCAAAAAAACGTGGAAAAGTTAAAAAAAATGAAAAAAAAAATATCATTAGATAAATAAAATCAAAGAAAAATAAATATTAATATATATTGATACAAATAAACACATAAAATAACAATAATTATTACCTAACTATATAAATTTGATTATATATTCAACCCAAAAAAATAAAAATAAGACAAACATATATCCCGTGTAAAGAAGAAGAAAAAAAAAGTCATTATGGTTAGACATCATCTAGGTTCTGAGAGGTGTTCGAATACTGCATAATGAACTATCACCTATAGGTTGCAAATAAGATAATAAGATATCAACACGAAAAAATGACGCGTAACCAATGGGTGCGAAAATGCAAAAGAAAGTAAAAAGAATATTATAGATTAATTCGCCGGTTTGTCTGGGACAAATAATGTATTCTTAAAATATACATAAACAGAAAAATAAATATTAAAATATTATGGATTGCGTAATTTTATTAGAACTATATATAATACGAATGAAATAAATATATAACCAACGGAATACTACCCCGCGCATGCGCGGGGTTAGCAGCTCTACTAGTATATAGAAAAAATAAAGCATAAATAAAACCTAATAAAATCATTCATAATAAAATGTAATTTTTTATTGATTAGAAATCTCTTCAGCCCATTATGAAAAAAAAAGAATGGTTTATATGTTTAAAGTTTAAACTATATGTACTATAAAAATGAAAAAAAAAATATAAACCAAAAAATACAAATTTTACTAAAGAGATTAAAAAGAAAAATTATGAGCTATTTTTAGCATTTTGTAACAAATATAGTCACCACAATTTTGCTGTATATATCTATATATATATATATCAACATTGTATATGATTTTTATTAAGAATATACTAAGAAGAAAGCTACGGCTAGCATGGATGGATTATTTTTCCTTCATACATTTAGTTGGAATGATGAAAATATAATTTGTAAGATTCCCAAAACCGTTGACCAAATTAACATGTTTATGTAACCAAGATCATTATGTCAATGATTGCGACACATATCTTACAAATCTCTGACAGAACATTTTAGTTTCAATTTCTGAACAAGATTTACCAATGGATATCGAAGCTTGAAAAGAAAATTTTGATTAAACTATCTTGATTATCAACGACTCAACAATTTATAATCGTAGAAATTAGACTTTGACCCTCCATTCCAATAAACTTCCATGAATATGAAGAAACTCAAAAGCCATGATCGGTCATTTTGCAATAATCTCAAAGAACGAGAGCAATAACAAACAAATAAAAAATGCACATGTCTTCTTGTTTCAAATCCTCTGTTTCTCTGATCTCAGTTTTCTTCTTCATGATCTTAAACACAGTTTCTTCTGCAACAGATCCAACTTATCTCTTCCATATATGTCCAAACACAACAACATTCAGAAGAAACAGCACTTACTTAACCAATCTCCTAGCCGTTCTGTCATCTCTCTCCTCCCCAAACGTAGCTTACGCCTCGCGTTTCGATAACGCAACCGCTGGTAAAGATAATGATAGCTATTGAAATTAAACTTGATTTTGGGATAAGATATATGTGTAGAAAAATCTAGATTTGTATGATAAAAAATCTAGATATTATGGTAGAAAAATCTAGGAAGTAAGGAGGTTATGGATAAGATATTTGTGTAGAAAAATCTAGATTTGTATGATAAAAATCTAGATATTATATTAGAAAAATCTAGGAAGTAAGGAGGTTAGGATAAGATATTTTTGTTGAAAAATCTAGATATTATATTAAAAAATTTAGAAAATTAAAAAATATCTAGGTTAAGGAGGTTAGAGTAGAAAAATCTAGATTTATGTTGTAAGATCTTTTGGAGGCTATAAATACCTCCTCACTCCATCATTTGTAAAAAATACAAGAAGTTGAAATAATAAAGAGTGTTCATCATAAGTTCTAAAATTTTCTTTAAAAGTTTTTCAAGTATTCTCTAACTGTTCTTCCATATTCATTCACATACTTAGAGGGTTATTCTCTTGGGTTTCTCGGATATTACGGTCTTGGGCTAGTGCTAAGCACTATCGGTGTTGGTTTATTTACATGGTATCAGAGCCATTCTAATTTGGTTCTTTTCAAGATCGGAATTTAAAGAGAGCTTGAGTTTATTCTAAGTATGGAGTCAATGGGTTGTGTTGTTGGATTGGGGATGGAGATCTTAAACCAATCTAACTACCGGTTATGGAAGTCATGCATGGAGTCATACTTGGTGAGTGAGGACTTATGGGATGTCGTCGGTGGTAGCAGCACAACACCACCAAGGGGAGATGCTGCAACCGAGGAAGCGACAAAGGAATGGACACGGAAGAATGCCAAGGCGGAGTTTGCATTGAAGAGGTCAATATCCTCGGGAGTATTTGAGCATGTCTCAAGGTGCACATCCGCTAGCTCCATTTGGCAGGCGCTGGATCAGTTGTTCAACAAGAAGAATGAAGATCGTCTACAGCTGTTAGAGAATGAGCTGGCGAATGCGAAGCAGGGGGAGTCTTCAATCTCAGAGTTCTTCATCAAGGTAAAGAACCTTTGCTCTGAGATTAATACTCTTAACCCTGAGGAATCTATTTCGGAAGCACGGTTAAAGCGGTCTATTATTCGAGGTCTACGGCCCGAGTATACACCGTTTGTGACTTCCGTTCAAGGATGGGCTACACAACCTTCCTTGGAGGAGTTTGAGAACCTGCTAGCTTCGCAAGAATCATTAGCCACACAAATGGCTGGAGTAAAAATCCAAGATGACTCGGGGAGTGCTTTCGTAGCTCGGAGGCAACAGAGCTTCAAAGGCAAACCCAAGTTTGAAGGTCAAAAGAACAATGATGGACGGGAAGGATCTTCTACGGGAGATAAGAAGAGGTTCAAGTGCTACCGGTGTGGAAAGCTTGGACACTTCAAAAAGGACTGCAGAGTCAAGCTGAAGGAAACAAATATGGCAGAATCAAAAGCTCATGCTGAAGACGAAGAATGGGGAAAATGCTTCACGGTGGAGGCTGCATCTTCAGGTACATCCAAAACTAAAAATCTGGGAAATGATTGGATCGTCGACTCTGGTTGTAGCCATCATATTACCGGAGATGAGAAGTTATTTTCTAGTCTTCAAAGTCATGACGGGAAAGAAGCCATTATTACCGCGGATAATTCAGTCCACCGGGTTGAGAAGGAAGAGACTGTTGTCATTGAAGGAGATGATGGAAGTCCAATCACTCTCAAGAATGTATATCATGTCCCTGGAGTAAAGAAGAATCTTCTCTCAGTGGTGAATGCGGTAGACTCAGGTAACTACATTTTATTTGGCCCAAAAGATGTTAAATTCTTGAAAAATATTCAGGAATTAAAGGCAGACGTAGTTCACACCGGAGCACGGGTCAAAGATCTTTATGTCTTATCTGCCTCCAACACTTATGTGGAGAAGACGAGCACGAATGATAATGCCTTTATATGGCATGCAAGGCTTGGGCATATAAATATGACTAAGCTGAAGGTTATGGTGAATAAAGATCTGGTTAACGGGCTCCCAAAGTTGAAGATTCAGAATGAAGGAATACTCTGTGAAGGTTGTCAATATGGAAAATCACATAGGCTTCCGTTTGACAACTCTACTTCACGATGCAGTGCTCCGTTGGAGAGAGTCCATAGTGACTTGATGGGTCCAACGAGAACATCCTCCTATTCTGGGTTCCGCTACATGTTGTTGTTCGTTGATGACTTCTCACGGTACACTTGGGTATACTTCGTGAAGGAAAAAGCAGATGTATTTTCAAGGTTTCAAGAATTCAAGGTCACCGTGGAAGGAGAGTTAGGTCGGAAGATCAAGACTCTAAGGACGGATAATGGAGGGGAGTTTATGTCAAAGGAGTTTCTCTCTTTCTGCCAGAAGCATGGTATCAAGAGAGAATTTACATGTCCATATACACCTCAACAGAATGGAGTAGCAGAAAGGAAGATCAGACATCTAAGCGAGACTTGTAGAAGCTGGCTACATGCGAAGAATTTACCTAAGGCCTTATGGGCGGAAGGTATGAGATGTGCAGCCTATGTCATCAACCGGATGCCGCTTAGTCCAAATAATATGAAGTCTCCGTATGAGATGGTTCACAAGAAGAAGCCAACGGTGAAACATCTCAGGGTATTTGGATCAGTCTGCTACGTCCACGTGTTCGATTCTCATAGAACCAAGCTGGAGGCAAAGGCAAAGAAGTGCATCTTTGTCGGCTATGATGAACAGAGGAAGGGTTGGAGGTGCATGGATCCAGAGACACACAGGTACACTGTATCTCGTGATGTTGTCTTTGATGAAGTTTCTTCCTATTATGGACCTCCTCAAGTCTTGTTTGAGAAAGATGGTACGGGTTCCCTCAAAGGCGATGAACCAGCTGTTCAGATACCAAAAGAAGGTGGAAGTTCTGAACAAGAGACACAAGGTGAAAGGGGGAGCACTAACCAAGAAGAAGATGAGGAAGAAGACCATGGTTCCATGGCTAATCAACGGCCGAAACGGAACATTGTCAAGCCTGCTCGGTTCAGAGATGACAGTTTTGTCACTACTTACTCATGCTATTTTGCAGCTCCATTAGATGAAGAAGAGCCATCATCATATGATGAAGCAAAAGGAGTTAAAGAGTGGGAGACCGCAATGAAGGAGGAGATGGATGCTCTTAAAAAGAATGAAACTTGGGATTTGGTTCCAAAACCCAAGGATGTCCAACCCGTCTCATGCAAGTGGGTGTACCGTATCAAGCGAAGGACAGATGGAAGCATTGATAGATACAAAGGAAGGTTGGTTGCTCGGGGATTCTCCCAGAAGTATGGAGAAGATTATGATGAGACTTTCAGTCCAGTGGCAAAGATGACTACGGTACGTTCACTTTTATCTTTAGCTGCAAGCTTTGGCTGGAAGTTATGGCAGTTAGATGTGAAGAATGCATTTTTATATGGAGAACTCGATAAGGATATCTATATGGAGCAACCACCTGGTTACACATCAAGGGAGCATCCTGACTATGTGTGCAAGCTAAAGAAGGCTCTATATGGGTTAAAACAAGCTCCAAGAGCCTGGTATGGAAAGCTTGCTCAGTTTCTTCAGTTCTGTGGGTTTGTCCCATCTAATTCTGATCCGAGTCTATTCCTCAAGAAGAATGGAAGAGTCCACGTGGTAGTTCTTCTTTACGTGGATGACCTAATAATTTCTGGGAATGATGAAGCGGAAATCGCTCGTCTACAAGAGGATATGTCAATAAGGTTTGAGATGAAGAAGTTGGGTGAGCTTAACAACTTCCTTGGTTTGGAGGTTGAAAGAGTAAAGGATGGAATATTCGTCGGCCAGCAAAGTTATGCTAAAAGGATTGTTGAGAAGTTCGGAGTACACGAAGGAAAGACACGTACTACTCCGATGGATGTAAACATTAAGCTGAAGCGCGATGAAGGATCTCTGCTACCCAATCCTCGACCTTATCGATCTCTTGTAGGAAGTCTTCTGTACTTAACCATTACAAGGCCTGACATTTCCTTTGCGGTTGGTCTTGTAAGTCGGTTTATGCAGACACCGAGGAAGCCACATCTAGAAGCAGCAAAGAAGATCTTGAAGTATGTGAAGACAACTCTTGGCATGGGTTTGGTGTATAAGTACAATGCCAAGGTCTCTCTCTATGGCTTCACGGATGCAGACTTTGGTGGAGATCTGGATGATCGGAAATCAACTTCGGGCTATGTGTTTCTATGTGGAGACACAAGTGTTTCATGGTGCAGCAAGAAGTAAGCAACAGTGTCGTTGTCAACCACTGAAGCAGAGTATAAAGCTTCAACACTCGCAGCTCAAGAGTGCATTTGGCTTCGAAGACTACTTGAAGACTTGTTCGAGCCAATCAACAAGCCAGTTACTATCTATGGAGATAATCAGAGTGCTATCAAGCTGGCAAATAATCCGGTGTTCCATGCAAGGACTAAGCATATTGAGTTGGAACATCACTTCATACGGGAGAAGGTGCTTGATGGAACGATTGAAGCTTTGGAGGTTCGAAGTGAAGATAATGTTGCAGATATCTTCACCAAGTCACTGCCAAAAGGCCAGTTTGAACTACTTCGTTCAAAGCTCGGGATGGTTGACAAAATCAAGTTTAAGGGGGAGTATTGAAATTAAACTTGATTTTGGGATAAGATATATGTGTAGAAAAATCTAGATTTGTATGATAAAAAATCTAGATATTATGGTAGAAAAATCTAGGAAGTAAGGAGGTTATGGATAAGATATTTGTGTAGAAAAATCTAGATTTGTATGATAAAAATCTAGATATTATATTAGAAAAATCTAGGAAGTAAGGAGGTTAGGATAAGATATTTTTGTTGAAAAATCTAGATATTATATTAAAAAATTTAGAAAATTAAAAAATATCTAGGTTAAGGAGGTTAGAGTAGAAAAATCTAGATTTATGTTGTAAGATCTTTTGGAGGCTATAAATACCTCCTCACTCCATCATTTGTAAAAAAAACAAGAAGTTGAAATAATAAAGAGTGTTCATCATAAGTTCTAAAATTTTCTTTAAAAGTTTTTCAAGTATTCTCTAACTGTTCTTCCATATTCATTCACATACTTAGAGGGTTATTCTCTTGGGTTTCTCGGATATTACGGTCTTGGGCTAGTGCTAAGCACTATCGGTGTTGGTTTCTTTACAATAGCAACAGAGTCTACGGCGTTTTCCTCTGCCGTGGAGACGTCACAGCCGAAATTTGCCGTGATTGCGTCACGTTCGCTGCTAACGAAAACGCTCCAAAGGTGTCCAAGAGAGAAAGAGACAGTGATCTGGTACGACGAGTGTATGGTAAGATACTCTAATCAAAGCATCGTAGGGAAAATGAGAGTTAGCCCTGCTGCTTTCTTGTGGAACACTTAAAACATCACAGAGACTCAAGTCAGCAAATTCAGCGAAACTTTGACTGCTTTGTTGATCGACGTTGCGGTGGAAGCTGCTTCGAGATCAAGAAAGTTTGCTAAGGAGAAAGCGAATTTCACGGTTTTTCAAACGATTTATAGCCTCGTTCAGTGCACTCCAGATTTGACGAATCAAGATTGCGAGAGCTGTTTGAGACAAGCGATTAATTGGTTGCCGAGATGTTGTGATCGAAGAATTGGCGGGAGAGTACTCGCTTCGAGTTGTAGCTTTAGATATGAGCTTTATCCGTTTTACAACGAAACTATTAATGCGGTTGTGCCTCCACCCACTGTGTCTGCATTGCCGCCGCAGCTTCCTTCCCAACCTGCAGGTGAAATCTTGAAACTTTTAGAACAAAAATCTTGTATAAGATCAAAAGAATCTTATACAAGATGAAACTGGAAATGTCCGGTTCCATAGCCGTCGCACGTTCGCCAATGTCAATTCAATTACGGAAGCGGAGCTACTTGCAGCATTATGGGCGGTTGAATCTATAATGAATATCAGAGAGCACAACGTGATTTTTGAATCATCTCTCCTCCACGCCCGTGAAATTCTTCTCAACAGACCGTGGTCTGGTCCCTTTGCGGATATTGCTCATTGCATCAGTTTTTGCTTAAACTCTATACAAGCGTGGTCCCTGCATCACTGCTCTTCGACGGCAAATCGTGTTGCTAATATGATTGCTACAAGTGCCACTAGAGACAACAGGTGCCAGTCTTATATTGCCAGAAATGGCCCGATTTGGCTCCAGCATGTTCTGGAGGAGGAAGCTTTAACGGCAGTTTAAGTTTCAGAAGACTTTATGCTGGTGGCCTCTTTTGTCCAGTTATCTTCGTAACTTTCTTCTCTTTGGCCTCTTATGGGTTTTTTTGTTTTTCGTCTTTGTTTTGTCGACCTGTGACTTTTTTTCCCTTTTCCTTTTTCTCTGTTCTGATGCTGGGTTCTTTACCCGCCCTTGTCACTCTCTCTTAAAGTATTGCTTGACAGAGTTAAAAAAAAAAAAGATCAAAAGAATCTTCTATTTCTGGTCATTATTTAAAGGATTTGATCTTTACAATCAAAGTAGACTTAAGTAGTAGAACACAAATATCCCCAGTAGAGTTTTCTTGATGAACATAGTGTCAGAGATATGATTGCGGATACAATCAAGATTCGCATTTAAGATTCAATCTCTGATTATTCTCTGTTTAGGAACATTCTGTAATTAGCTTCTTCTGGAGACTTCTCTCCTTTGTATAAATCCCTATGTGTATCGTCACTTGTAATATATGAAAAACACATTTGTAACACATAAAACAGAAGTTTTGTTATGTTACATATGTTTGTGAAATTGTGTTTAGGGAATGGCAAGAGCTCGACGGTGATAGTAACGGCGGTCGTTGTACCGGTGTCTATCTGCGTGCTACTTCTTGGTGCTGCGTGTTGTTTACTGGCAAAAAGAAGAAGGAATAAGCTCAGTGCCGAAACAGAGGATCTAGGTTAGGTTTGAGCCAATCTTGTCATTTGCTAGTTTAATTTATTGAGAGATTCTTGATATTTTCCTCTTTTTTGATGTTAGATGAAGATGGTATTACATCAACAGAAACACTACACTTTCAGTTCAGTGCAATCGAAGCAGCAACAGATAAGTTTTCAGAAAGTAACAAACTTGGTCATGGTGGATTTGGTGAAGTGTACAAGGTAATAAATATCTCATTGATCATAATTTGACAAAACAAAAAAAGGTTTTAATGCTTTTGTGTAATACAATTCAGGGTCAGCTTATAACCGGAGAAACAGTAGCCATAAAGAGACTATCTCGAGGATCGACACAAGGAGCACAAGAATTCAAGAACGAAGTTGACGTGGTCGCCAAGATACAACACAGGAATCTTGCTAAGCTCTTGGGATATTGTTTACATGGAGAAGAGAAGATACTTGTCTATGAGTTTGTTCCAAACAAAAGCCTTGACTGTTTCCTTTTCGGTATAACCAAACTATCATTCATTTCCTCTTAAGAAAACATCGGTTGTTTTGCGTTTTCCTGATTCTTTTTGTGTATGTAGATAATGAGAAGAGCAGACTTTTGAATTGGCAAAGAAGATACAATATCATTGAAGGAATAGCTCGAGGAATACTGTATTTACATAGAGATTCAAGACTTACGATCATTCACCGTGATCTTAAAGCGAGTAACATACTCTTAGATTCAGACATGAATCCTAAGATCTCAGATTTCGGTATGGCAAGGATCTTTGGTGTTGATCAAACTCAAGCCAATACTCAAAGAATCGTTGGTACATAGTAAGTAGTTCCTTCTTTTTGTGATCTGACTCTTCATTCAGTTTCTCAATCCAAATCTTTTGATTTAAACAAGTTCTCTCTCTAGTGGTTATATGTCTCCAGAGTATGCAATCCACGGGCAGTACTCTGTGAAATCAGATGTTTACAGCTTCGGAGTCTTGGTTCTTGAACTTATAACCGGCAAAAAAAACAGTAGCTTCTATGAAGAAGATGGTCATGAAGATTTAGTCACACATGTGAGTATTTCTTACTACTGTTTTCAGAAAAAAAATAATAATCAGGTTTTGATGGAGAAAAACTCTGCAGGTGTGGAAGCTATGGATTGATAGTTCACCATTGGAGCTAGTAGATGAAGCAATGAGAGGGAATTTTCAGACAAATGAAGTGATCAGATGCATTCACATTGCTCTGTTATGTGTTCAGGATGATTCTTCAAAGAGACCTTCAATGGATAACATTCTTGTGATGATGAACAGCTTCACGGTTACTCTACCGATTCCAAAGCGGTCTGGGTTTCTTCTCCGAACCATGAGAGACTCTAGAGATCAACCGTCAGGAGCTTCTGCATCTGATAAATCTGTGACAAGCAAGTCTTTGCCTTTGTCTGCTGATGATTCTTCCATAACTATCGTCTATCCTCGTTGACTTTTTCTGTGAACTTAGTGCTTGTAGCTAGAGTTTAGATCTTATTTGGAACATTTAGTTCCAACAATGTTGCTTTGAAACTATGTGAAACAGAACAAGAAGTGCTAAGTTATATCCTATAAGACAACCTGCTTGAATAAGAATTGTAGGTCAATCAATTTCTCATACAACACTAATAAGATAGCAAGTTGTTTTCCACCATCAAATGGAAAGCAAAAGATCCCGAAACAAATCTTCAATATGAACTCAAGGGCTTCATACAGCAAGAAACTATGTCAAAACCACAATCATAAATTTTACAAACCGCTAAAACAATTGCTTTTGGTATACAAACGAGAGAAAACCTCAAACGACCACCAGTCTTTAACCGTAACTTAGGCGATTGTCCAAAAGTTTAGAGGAAGTTTGTCTTCGAGGTATTCCAATCTCACATGCATTGACTCTAGCAGCAAACCGAAGAGAGCAAAGAGACTCTCCCGTAGAAGATGGGTCCGGTGATATATTAACAAACATTAAAGTCTTTGAATCACCTCCTAAACATGGCTGTTAAAAATTGATTCTCTTTTATTAGAATAATCCACAGAGAAGTAATATGTGAAGAATGATTCATGAGTTTTTATGTGATCTTACCTGTAGCAGATATGTTAGCTTGGAGTTTCTGAAAGGAACATGATCCTCTTTCTTTGCCAATGCAAATATAACATCACTCAAGGCAGACAAGCTTTTGTTTATTGCCTGGTGAAGGAAAGAACAAAGATTAGAGTGTTAGTGCAAATACCCCATGGGAATAGCTTGAAAGACTGCAAGTTTGAAGCATGAAAGAGGCAAAAACCTGTGTCTCCTTTAACCGCTCTCCTGTTGCCCCGCTCTTTGAGAGTCGCTCACTTCCAGCAAGATCAATGAGGTTAAGAACACCTTGTACCTGCTGTTCAGTGCTCTGAAAAAGGAGAGAGCGTTGATGTTAAAGAATAATTTCGAAGTGAGAAATAAAATCAACAACACAAAAAAACAACTAGAAAGACAAAGATATTAACCTCATTCACACCAGAAATCCGAAGTGTAAACACGAAATGACTCCTCGAGGACTGCTCATTCATTTGAGTCTTGCCAACAGATCTGCAAAAGACCATGTTCTAGCTTTTCGTAAATTGTGGTAAGAGAAGAATACAATGTAGTAATGTTCTAAAAGGCCATGCCGTTTGATACTACCAGATACGCCTTGTAATTACCTAAACTAACGAAAGTAGTACGCATATTGTATCTACTAATGCAACACTTGAAGGTCGGATACGGGAAATAATAAAAAACAGATCCTAAAACTGAAGACAAACCTGCTCTGAGCAGCTTGCTGCAAGAGTGAGGAAATTTGTCCAATGCTGCATACATCTATTATAGTCAGGTCACTAACATGAGTGTTTCCATTCACATCATGTGTGATTGCGTACTGTTTTCCAGAGACGCTACTGTCCGCTCGCACAGACTCTATAGAAATTGTTCGGTTTGTAGTAAGCAAGTCCCTGATGGACTCATTGTAGATCTCTAACATTGAGACC
The DNA here is from genome assembly GCA_010577795.1 of Isatis tinctoria. Taxonomy (NCBI): domain Eukaryota; kingdom Viridiplantae; phylum Streptophyta; class Magnoliopsida; order Brassicales; family Brassicaceae; genus Isatis; species Isatis tinctoria. Next base: position 33,273,439 of record CM021249.1, on the reverse strand, counting down.
TACAAATAAACTTGAATTAAAAACAATGCTAGCAATGAAAGCATTAAACAAATGTCAAACCATTCTGGGAGAAATCTATACCTGCATCTTGTATTTCCAGCCTTGTGCACTAAGTGACTGACTGGTTTTGAATATTTGTTCAAGTGATCGAGGGATCAGTCCTTTCTGCTCAGGCGCTTCAGGCCTGCCCATCATGGTATAGGTTTTGCCAGAACCTGTTTGGCCGTATGCAAAAATACAAACCTATGCGCACAAAGATTTAAGAAAGGTAAATGACAAAAGATCAGTCAAAAGTGTTGTCAAGCTACAACTACATAAGCACAACAACCATGAGTCAAATAATTGCATCTACCAAGGATTTGCATATTGGGCATCTACAAGAAAGTCAAAATAAAGAAGATAACAAACCTTATAGCCATCCAATGCGCTCTGTACAAGTTGAGATATTTCAAAGAATACTTCCTCCTGAGAAGCTCCGTGGTCGAAGACCTTGTCAAAGGTGAAAGGATGTTTGTTACCTGAGAACCCAAACAGAGCACAAGGCATGAAAAACGAATTAATGTCTAGCATGAAAGGATGTTTGTATCCTAATTGAGGAAAGTAAATGAAGTGAGTCACAGAACTTACCACTTTGGACCACATCAATGCCTCTCCCAAGAGATTCAGATGATGTAGGGTAAGCAATGACGCTGGCCTCTTGGCGTCCTCCATCATCTGGTAGCAAGGGGCGCACTCGACAGAACACTCGTATGTTTCCTTTTAGTTCCTGAAATAAAAAAGCTTTGCTTAACGCACATAAAAGAAAACCGCTAGAACTTAACATGTCGCCAAAAAGACATTCTCTTACAAGAATGGTGTTATGAAGCTTCTTCCGTAACAACTCTCCTTCAAAAAGTTGATGCTCCGTATCTGCAAGGCGGTCTTGCAGTTCATGCATACGTTTTTTTTGCTCCTCATATTCTGTCATAGTAAGAGACATGTGCGCGTCTACCATCTGTAGAAAGCAAATAAAAAAATGTCAGTGCAAAGCACCAATCGAAGTATATGAAAGTTGGCAGATCACCAATCCAAAGATAGACTTGATCACACCATTTACCTTCAGCTTTTCTTTAGCAAAAGCTAATTCCTGCTCCAGCATTTTTATACGCTCTTTTTGCAAGGAACATGTTTCCTGCAGCATAAGATTACTTTCAGACAACTGAATATAAAACCAAGGAAGCAAAAGTGTTCTACTTTGTACTAACCTCCAACGATCCTGATTTTGCAATCAAAATGTCCAATTCATGAGATGACTTTCCGACACTCTCCTTGTACTTAAGTATCTCGTCAGCCAGCTTTTGTGACTGTGCAACTTGGCGATCACGATCATCCCGGACTTGTTGGAGCTCACTCCGAAGGCTTTTGACTTCCATCAGCAATGACTCTTTTCGTTTTACTGCTTCATCTTGTGAAACCTTGATCATACAAGCGAAAAGAGAAACAATAAAATCGTCAATAATCTAAGGCATGCAAGATCCACGTCTATGGTAGATGAGGGATACTTACTCGGCTCGATGCTAGTTGATCTTGCAATGATTTACTGTGACCCCTTAGTGTAGTAAGGTTCTCCAGTATACTTGACTTTTCTTTTTCAGCACGAGTGTGCGCCTCTCGAACTGCTTCAAGATCAGTCTGAAGTTTGGTATTATATTGTTGCAAACTTGTGTTGTACTCTTGCAGCCTTGTGTTAATATCTTTGAGGGTCATCTCCTACACATCAGAACAATCCATTTAACCCAACAGCTAGAAGATTAAGCAAAGAGCTAACTGAATGAAACACAATGACGGAAAATAAAATATGTTGTACCTTATGCTTGCCAGCCATTATCTCTTCTTTCGCTTTGTCAAGCTCTCCTCGGAGAGAATCCCGAAGCTTTTCAGCTGCAACTCTACATTCCTTTTCTCTTCTGTGATTTTCAATTGCATCCTAGTAGTCATAACCGATAAGGAGAAACAAAACTTGATAAAATATTCTTTGGGAGATTAGCTGCTCAATGATAAAAGACTCTTTAAGCGATACAATCCTTACCAATTTACTCAACTCCTCCTTTGAGAACTTCTCCTGTAGTGACGCTATCTTCTCCTTCATTTCTGCTATAGTTGCTTGTAACTCTTCCTCTTTGGTCTTTGCATCCAACTCTACAAGTAATTAGGAATCACGTCCATATTCAGTCTACAGAAAATTGATATTGAGGACAAAGGTAATGCAGGAAACTAAATCACCTTTCTCAGTGCATCGTTTCTCTGCAGATTCCAGACAAGAACGAAGATCTTCCTTCTCCTGGACATGGGTTTCGTCCACTTGTTGGAACCATTTAACACAGACCTTAAGTCTTTTGATAATATCAGTCATCTGCTCAATCTTACCCTGTAAATACCCCAAGGAAACACAAATGAGTGAAACCGTAAACAAATTTCTCTGAAGTCTCCCGGAATGAACATTAACAAACCTTAGTATCAAACTTTCCAGCTTTTGCTCTCTCGTTAAGCAAAGCCAAAACTTCATCTTTTGTAAACTCGACTTTACTACACTCCTCTGCACTGCCCACATCGCTGTTGGCCGTAACATCTTGTCTGTTCACTGTGGAAAGCACTTGTCTTCTTACAGTACCTTGCGTTTCCACTTTCCTTCGCCTGTCAAAAGGTATACTGGAGAGAGGTTCCTTTCTCTGGAAATGGTTCAGAAACACACAAGAACAAAACGAATCCAACGTTAAGTAAAGCAACAGACTTTAATCAATTTCTCAAGTGAACACATATATTCAAACAATTAGACTTAAAGATCCTTTTATCTACGAAAAAGAAAGAGATCTAAATTTCACGGTCACATCTAAATCTCAATCTACGAAAAACTCAAAAAGGTCAAGAATAAGAACACAAAAAAAAAGAAGAAGATGACTTACGGCGTTTGGACTGCGTGGAGCGCGATTCTGATTACGAATCGGCATCTTCAAGAAACAACAACAAATTAAAGAAAGCTTCTCTTCCGATTATGGATCCGAGCTAGGGAAATGCTTTCCCCGAAGACTGAGCCAAATGAAAGAAGATTCTTGCAGAAACCTCCGATTGAGTAACAAGAATCCGGGAGAAATTCAGACCTTTCTCGATTCGAGACCGGAGATTAGGGTTCTGCCCTTTTACTCGTAATTTGGGATTTATGTTTTTTTTTTTTTTTTTTTTCCTGGGGAGTGATTGAGGAAGGAGGAGAGAGGAGGAGGAGCCTGTTATTTGAAAGTTTGAAACAGATCTGGCGGAGTCTTGAAAAATTGTAACGTTACTCTTGTCCTCGTTACTAATTTAATCATTCCATTTAATACTTAGAATAATTGCAAAAAAGTATAGGCTCCATATGGGCCTATGTACTTTAATTTCGGCCCATTAATGTTAAACTAGTCACATACTTTCCTTGATTTTCTAGCAAAATAAAATCGAAGAAAAGGAAGTGGGATGGTCCAATTCGTTTTTCATTTTGGTTTGTTTAGGTTTAACCGGATTGGTCAATTTTCTACGCTTTGATGCCATATTGCCACGTGGAAATCACACTCCAGCTTCAGTCGATCTCAATCCTACATGGCAAAATTGAGAATCAAGATAACACGCGTCAGAATCCTAGTGGTTTAAACCATATCCGAGTTATCTAAAGAACAAGATGAATCAGATAAGGTCTCCCTTGTCACATAACCAAAACACCAGAAATTATAACTCAAACGAATCTCTTCTAATCAAATTATTCAAAAGCAGCAAAAAAAAAAAAAAAAATGGCTCAAGCAGTGACTTCGATGGCTGGTTTACGTGGTGCATCTCAGGCCGTCCTTGAAGGGAGTCTCCAGATCAACGGCTCAAACCGTTTGAACATCTCAAGAGTCACGGTTGGGTCTCATCAGAGAACCGGACTTGTGATCAGGGCTCAGCAGAACGAGTCGGTGCCGGAAAGCAGTCGCCGGTCAGTGATTGGGCTCGTGGCGGCTGGTTTAGCCGGTGGTTCGTTCGTTAATTCTGCATTCGCCGAAGCTCTTTCGATCAAAGTTGGTCCTCCTCCACCTCTTTCCGGTGGTCTCCGTAAGTAAAAACTAATTGAATCAAATTTCACATTATTGACTGATATAATACTTTTGTTTAACCAAATAATTAATTGCTGGTTAGAATTAAACCATTTAAACCATATAAAAGTCCGGTTTAGTCGGTTCAATTGTATAAAACAAGGATAGATCTGTATGGAATTAGGTGGTTTTAGTTTTTATCAAATTTGGTTTTAGATTTTGGTCCATTTAAACCGAATGAATTTCCGGTTTATTTATCGATTCTGTTTAATCGATTGTGACTTTTACTTGTGTGTGAGAGCAGCTGGAACAGATAACTCGGACCAAGCAAGAGACTTTTCATTGAAATTGAAAGACAGATTTTACTTACAGCCATTGTCACCAACAGAAGCTGCAGCTAGGGCCAAAGAATCTGCTAAAGAGATCATTAACGTTAAGTCTTTGATCGACAAAAAAGCCTGGCCTTACGTTCAGAACGATCTTCGTTTAAGAGCATCGTACCTCCGTTACGATCTTAACACCGTTATCTCCGCTAAGCCTAAGGAAGAGAAACAGAGCCTCAAAGAACTCACCGGAAAGCTCTTCCAAACCATCGACAACGTAAGTTTCTTCTTTAGGGTTTTGTTTTCTACGCGTTTCTTGGTTAAGAAGTAAGAGTGTGTGTCACGAATTCAGGATAGGCATGATTATTTCTTATGTTTGGATTGCTCTGAGATTGTTTTTTTTTTTTTTGTGTGTGTGGAAGCTGGACTATGCCGCAAGGTCAAAGAGCAGCCCGGATGCTGAGAAGTATTACTCAGAGACTGTCTCGAGTTTGAACAATGTTCTTGCCAAGATCGGTTAAAGAAGAAATATTTGATCTGTAATGTATTGTTGTGCGCTATTACTATTATCCAAGTACTCTGCTTTCTCCTCCTCTTTCTTTCTGATCAAATCGGTTATGTCTACTTTCATTTTCAAGTTTTAGCCAAGTAAACATAGAATCCAAATCTCTTGGTCCCTTTTTTACAATAAATCAAGAACCAAGGATATCACTGAATTGACTAATATGAGCTTGCCTCTTGAGCTTAGGCTCACAGATTTGAAACAATCATGAGCTACTGCACGTCATAGCTTTTATTTTTCTGTAAGAAACCACTAAAAAAGTTAGTTAAAATATATCTATTATTTTTGTCGTATACAAGAGAATCCTATTAATTTCAATTTTTATAATATAATTTCTTCTTTAATTCGATTACTTCATGTATTATCATAGTCTATCTCCATCTTCAACGTTCTAATATCATTCAAATTTGCTCTCAAAACTGAATGAATTGTATACCCACAATGACAAAAAATGATTTATCAATGACAAAAATCACTTATAATATATATTTTCTCCTGACATAATGAAAAACTATTTTGAAATATATCGTAAAGATAATAAATATAAATGAACAATATATATATTTATAAGGAAAATTAGGGGAAATTTTAGACCAATTGAATTTACCAATGAAAAATAACGACCAATATTTATTTTTTCCCTAACATAACGAACAATATCATCTAAAATGTATCGTAAAGATAATAAATATAAGTGTGATTAGGTCAAACGGTAGACACTTAAACCATTAAGCAAGCTTTACCTATACACTTGTTAATCGCTTCACTTTTTTTTTCTTAGTTTTCTTCCCACTCCACGAAACATTCTCAACTGAAATCAGATTCGAATTAGAAACAATGATTTTTTAAAACAAAATTTAAGATATGGTGATGAGGAGAGTAGACCATGGTCGTGTCGCGTGATTGTCATCATTCATGTCCTTAAAGTCAAATAAACAAGTTTTATATGATCAAACGTCATATATATGGTTGACCGATAGAAATTTTGCTTCGTAAACTCTACATCTAAATTTGATGAGATAAATAGTACGTGGATAAAAACATTCCTCATAGAGTAGCTGTGACTAAACAAGCTAAATCAGGAATTTGTTAGTTTATTAAGGAACCCTTGTAACAAAAAAATGTATTTACTTTAGCGGGAAACCTTAAATTAAAGTTACGTATTTAGAGATGTTTACTTTACTATTTGTTACTCGAACCCAAATTGACTTAGACCACAAATAAATTATTTTAAAAAAATTAGATAGGCGTCTATTATATATTGATATAGTATGAGATTAGACAAGTTAACCAAATATTTCAATTAACTAATGGTGAGCGTTGTGGTTAAGGAGTCAAATCAGATGACATGAGCATACATATTAATTTATTAAAGAAGTTCTGGGAACATTTCCAAAGTAAAAATGAAGACAAGCCCTAAATCCCAAGAAAATTAGATTGGGTGGTATGAGTATGACTTAATCCACACAAAACGTACGTTATCTATTAATTAATCTTACTTGAATGTCAACATTTGACTTATTAAAGTTACGAAAATATTATTAGTTATAAAAAAACATTTGACTTATTAATATTTATTTTGAATGATTTTCTTCTCCCTTTTGCTACATTTGTTAACACCTGACTAAACTGTTCTGGACTGGTTTTTGACATGTCTAAAGTCCTTATTTCTTTTCACACAAAAAGGTTTCTTGAAATTATTATGTTCAATATTCAAGTCTACTTATATATGAAGAACACTACATATAGTTTTTTTTTTATTCAAATCGGTAACTTCCTCCAGTCCATTGTAATTAATTTTGTGTAGTTTTTTCCTTTTATAAATTAGAACAAAACCATATAAAACCCCATGCATGAAAGGGACTACCTAACCAGTTTTAAAAGACTAGCTTTTACAAAAACCCAAATATATAATCTTTTTTGCTTTATCCAATTTCTTCAAATATCAATATTTTCAAATCCTTCCAAAAAAGTAGCTATTTGTGGATTTATTAAACAATAATACTTGTTCAACGTGGACTCTAGTTTAGTCTATACTTCAGGGGATCAAAGTATGAAATAATTTTGATTTTGATTTTTTTTTTTAAAGAATGATCTGCATTTCCGAGTATATAAATTTGCTATAATACGCTTAGGTTTTAAACAAAATATTTATTAATTAGACATATTTACCAAAAACTAATCAACTTAAAGACTTTAATTTGTTGTTATTGTTCTAATGTAACATACTTTTTTATCATGCATATAAGAAATCGTTAATACGAACATATACGAATAAGTCCAATAAGATAAGTGTTTTTTCATCATCATCACTAGTTAACAAATAGTTAAGAGGGTAGCTAGAGATATTAGTTAATAATGATTATATTTCCTTTAAATTATAGTTTGAAATGGACTCATGCATCATGCCTACATATAAATACAAGCTGTAACCAACATCAGGTCTTATGCAACTTCTAACATTTTCAAAGTAAACAAGACCAACTATAATTAAGAACATGACGGGAGAGTTTGAGATCGCCGGAATTTCCACCGGAACTTGGTGGAGTTCGCCAACAAACGCCGCCGCCTCCGTATTCTCCAGCTACTCGCTGCCACATCCCACTGAGACTAGCCTCGATATCACAGATTTCGGATGGCAGAACTTCGATAACAAAACTAACGATGACAATGATGATTTTATGAACATGTAAGTCCTCATGTATACGTATTGATGTTACTGTACATAGTAATATATTGGACTTTCTTTGATCCTTTTTTTTTCTTTCTTAATTTGCAGGCATAACAGTTTTTTCGAAGGATTATTGGATCCTAATGGGCAATTACTGACAGATTCTTGGCCAAAAACAACAATTTCTAACGCAAAATATGAGCTCCTCGAAAGCTTTCCATTCTTAGATAACACGTTCTTGATCGACTCAGAAGCTGAATCGTTCTTGGATCATGAGATCAGAGACCATAAGTCTAAGGATCAAATTACACAAGACTGCAAGAATTTTACTTCAAAGGCACGTAACTACTAATGAAAATAAAAACCTACGTAATTTTGTTTGACTAATATTAGAGTTGTCAATTAACAATTTTTTTTTTAAATGTGATGAATCTTTCAGAGGAGTGAAAGGACTGAAGAATTAGAAGAGAACATCGATGAATATTCACCCCGATTATTAAAAAGGTCAAGAATCGAGACATTATCTCCATTGCCAAGCTTCAAAGTTCGTAAAGAAAAACTCGGTGATCGAATCACTGCGCTTCAGCAACTGGTTTCACCATTTGGCAAGGTAGTTAAATAATATGGCATCATTCGATTTTTCATGCGTTTTTGATCTATAATTTCTTTCTGAACTCAAAAGATTACATATAAATTATTTACAGACAGACACGGCTTCTGTTCTCAACGAAGCTGTAGAGTACATCAAGTTTCTTCAAGAACAAGTCACTGTAAGTTTCCGATTCTTGATTTTCATTTGCTGCCATAATAAAATCAATAAATTAAAAAAAAACTACCCACTAATTTAATAGGTGCTGAGTAATCCAGACCATAACACCAGAGGATCTGTTCAACGACAGCAGGTACTTAAAATTAGTTACATGTTAACAACTCTCTTTTTTTCCTTTTGTCATTTTGCTTGTGATATCAAGAATCTTTTTCAAGACTAATCATTACCAATTAATGATTCTTGCATTGATAAATATATAGTGTTCAGACAAGAAATCTATCAATACTCAAGAACAAGAAGAATGTAGTTCAAGAAGACAAGTAGATCTCGCGAGCCGTGGGCTATGTCTCATGCCGATCTCAGCTTCATATCCGGTGGCTGCAGCCGCAGCTTCTGCAGCTGAGATGGACACATCTGATTTCTGGAATCTTCCATTCGCTATAAACTTGTAAATTAGACAGATACATAAACATAAATTAAAGCTCTCTTCCACATTTAAAAAAAGAAAAGAAAGTTTGATGTTTTTTTAATACATAAATGTAAATGTCTTGTAATACTTCGAGGTCTATACTGTTCGGTTGCATTTTACAGATACTTTTTTTGCATACTTTTTCCAAATGAAAACAAACGAGTAAGTATTTTAAAGCAAACTAATTATGAAAGAAGAAGGTCTGGTTTATTTAAGAAGAAATACTTAAACGTGTTCCGTGTTCGTTGTACAACAACTCCTATTAAGATTAACCAAAACCTTAACACACCCACTTATCTATATACTTTTCTAATACACACAATAGTAATCATCAAGCTCTGTACAAAAAAAGTAATAATAATATACAGAGTTTATTGTTTCTTGTGAAGAGACAATAAAAGTGCTTGTTTATAGCTAAGAATAGAGAGAAACAAAATTGTATATGTATCTGACCTTTGGTCTTGGATTATTTTTCTTCACTTTGAGCGGTTTGTGTAACTGTTTGATTTGAAATGGTACATAAAAATGTTGAAAAGAACGAGACAACACAGAGATGGTCTCCCGTAGTAAAGATGCTTTACATCTTGGATCTTACTTGCTGAACAAGCTCTCTTCTCAAGATTTTACCAGCAGTAGATTTTGGAACACTGCTAATGAAGCTCACTCTTCGCAATCTTTTGTAAGGAGCGACCTAATGAAAGCAACGAAAATGGTTTTGAGCTTTAGAGAAGAACGAAAACAAACACATTGATACTATCGATTCAAAAGACTTTTTGAGTCATAAGTAATCAAACCTGTTTGGCTATGAACTTCTGAATATCTTCCTGTGTTATTGAGCTATTTGGTGATCGTACAACAAATGCAATTGGAACTTCGCCTGCTTCTTCATCAGGGAACCTGCAACATATACACACAGATGTTAATGTTTTCGAATAAGGAATGAACTCGGTAGTTACTTTCTGATGTATTAAGTCGTGAAGAAATGACTCACGGGATAACTACAGCATCTAGTATCTCGGGATGCGACACAAGAAGACCTTCTAGTTCAGCTGGAGCAACCTATATATATATATATATCAAACCATAAAGATCTCATTTTTTATAATTCTCGCGCTGTGGGAACTGAGAAGAATGAGAGAATCGGGAAATAAAAGTGGTTTAAAGACAAAACCTGGAAGCCTTTGTATTTGATAAGTTCTTTGATTCGATCAACAACGAAAAGGTTACCATCTTCGTTGAAGTAACCAAGATCTCCGGTATGTACCCAACCTTTTTTATCTATTGTTTCTTTAGTAGCCTGAGGGTTATTGAAATAACCTGAAGAGAGAATTTGGTTTAGGGGATTGTCAAACAAAGGAAAAAAGACTATAAAGAGTTGAAAATCTTGAATCAATAACCTTTCATCATGTTAGCCCCTCGAACCCAAATTTCACCTTGTTGATTCGGAGGTTGAGATTTTCCAGTTTCTACACTCACTATCTGAGCTTCAACACCTGGTGCAAGCATTCCAGCTGAACCAGAGTTCCTTTTCCCAAGCCTCGGGTCTTCCACAGAGACAATCCCACACGTTTCAGTCATTCCATAGCCCTGTAGAAATCACAAAACACATCTTTTGCATCATTCAAACAGTCACCCATGACAACAGATCCAAGTACGAAATGTTAGACATTTTGGCCTACTTCTTTATGAGAAAACGTCAATGAATAAGATAACGTCTAATTCTTATAGAAACTGAGAGCTAGAGGGAAATGAGACTATATGACCAAAAGGAAGAACATTAGATCTGAAACCAAGTTTTTAACCTGCATAAGCACAATATTAGGGATGTTTTTTCCACACTCTTCCATCAAATCTTTCCCAAGAGGAGCAGCACCTGAACCAATGTACTTAAGCGAAGAAAGATCATATTTTTTCACAATACTCTGCTTGGAAAGAGCAAGGAACACAGGGGGAACAACCCAAAGCTGAGTGACTCTATACTTTTCAATGTTCTTAAGAAGCGCCTCGAGCTCGAATCTCGCCATGGAGATCAAAGCATTCCCTCTCTGAAGCTGTGAATACGCAATCACGGCAAGCCCAAACACATGAAACATGGGAAGAAAACACAAGAACACGCCGTGATACTCTCCCATGAGATCTTGATCCATCGTCGTCATCAAAGACGCTGCGATGAAGTTCCCATGAGTCAATTCAACACCTTTGCTTATTCCCGTAGTTCCTGACGAATACAACAATGCAGCTGTGTCCGACTGCTTGATGTCGACGACCGGGAGCTCCGAAACCGGGTCGGAGAGCTCCATCACGTTGTCGAAAGTGAGGATTTTTGAATCCGATTCGGGAATCTGTACGGACTCGCCAGAACCGAGCAGCACGACGGGGAGATTAAAGCCCTTGACTTTGTCGAATAACTGCTCGACGGAGACGATAAGCTTCGGATTCGAGTCCTTGATCTGCTTCGAAACCTCGTTCGTCGTGTAAAGAGGATTCGCGGTGGTGAAAACGCCGCCGATTGCTGATACGGCGAGGAAACAGAGAGGGAACTGGTAAGAGTTTGGAGCGAAGATCAACACGACGTCGTTTTTACGGATACCCAGACGGAGAAATCCTTGGGCAAGTCTAGAGACGGCGGATTTGAGCTGAGAGAAGGATAATGAATCGCCGGAGTCGGAGTCGACGATAGCTGGCTTCGACGGGTAAGAAGATGAATTACGGAATAAGAAAGAGACTAAAGATAGGTTGGGATCTTTGGGAAGAACGAGCGTCGGACGAAGTGATCGGTAAATGCCGTCTCTGCCGTAGCCGGATTTCTCCATTTTTGCCGATCTAAAAGAGGATAAAGAGGAGAGAGAGTGTGAATGTGATGATGAAGAGAAAATGTCAATGACTCTTCTATTTCTGATTTGTCCACGTAAGCGTCAAATTTGTCAAAAATGTTGTTTGTAGTTTGCGTCCTTTTAAATGGCAACTTGTGTAGATTTCTAAATCAATCACGTAAACAATTTTTTCGTCGGTTACAAAGAAAAACAAACAATTTTTTTTTTTGTTTGTTAAACTTTATAGTATTGACCAATGATTGATTTACTGGAAATAGTAAACTGAAGTGATACGAAAAACGAAGAAGTGTTTGCATTATTTTTGGATTATTATTTCACTTTTTTGTGGGTTGTGTTTGATTTGAAATGGTAGAGAAAAGAGCGAGATAAGGCAGAGATTCTCATATGTGGTCTTCTCTTTGGTAACAGAAGATTCTTTTTCACATCTTGGATCTTACTTGCTGAACAACTTCCCTTCTCAAGATCTTACCAGCAGCCGTTTTTGGAACGCTGCTAAAGAAGCTCACTCTTCGCAGCTTTTTGTAAGGAGCGACCTAATGAAGGCAAATAGAGTTGGTTTTTAGCTTTAGATAAGAAAGAAAACAAACACATTGTATACAAATTGATTCGAAAGACTTGAGTTATAAGTTATCAAAACCTGTTTGGCTATGAACTTTTGAATATCTTCCTCTGTTATTGAGCTATTTGGTGCTCGGACAACAAATGCAATTGGAACTTCACCAGCTTTTACATCAGGGAACCTGCAACATATACATATACAAATGTCAACGTGTTGTGTTCTAAACAACCTCTCGGTATTGAGTTGTGAATCAATGACTCACGGGATAACGACAGCGTCTAGTAATTCGGGATGGGACACAAGAAGACCTTCTAGTTCAGCTGGAGCAACCTAGATACATATCAAACCATTCATCACGATCTCATCGTTTCCAGTTTTGTTTGAAAGTTAGAAGAACTAAAATGATAGCGTTGGGAAATGAAAGTGAAACCTGGAAGCCATTGCATTTGATAAGTTCTTTGATTCGATCAACGATGAAAAGGTTACCATCATCGTTAAAGTATCCAAGATCTCCGGTATGTACCCAACCATCTTGATCAATAGTTTCTTTAGTAGCCTGAGGGTTATTGAGATAACCTGAAACAGCATTTGGTTTACATATATGATTTTCAAATGTCGCTGATATATCCATGTAGGTATGAAAGATTTCAAACCTTTCATCATGTTACGCCCTCGAACCCATATTTCTCCATGTTGATTCGGAGGTTGAGGTTTCCCAGATTCTACACTCACTACCTTAGCATCAACACCTGAAGCAAGCATTCCAGCTGAACCAGAGTTCCGTTTCCCGAGTCTCGGGTCTTCCATAGAGACAATTCCAGATGTTTCAGTCATTGCGTAGCCCTAGAGAAATCACAAAACACCTTTTTCAATCATTCAAAGAATCTTGCTTATATACATTTTGGCTTGGTTCTTAACTAGCAAACATCGATGGATTAGCTAACATCTAAGTCTAATAGAAACGTAGACCTATAGGCTTTACCTGCAGAAGCACGACATTAGGGATGTTTCTTGCACACTCCTCCATCAAATCTTTCCCAAGAGGTGCAGCTCCAGATCCAATGTACTTAAGCGAAGAAAGATCATACTTTTTCACAATACTTTGCTTGGCAAGAGCAAGGAACACAGGAGGAACAACCCAGAGCTGAGTGACTCTATACTTCTCAACGTTCTTAAGAAGCCTCTCGAGCTCGAATTTCGCCATGGAGATCACAGCATTCCCTCTCTGAAGCTGTGCGTAAGTAACCACATTCAACCCAAACACGTGGAACATGGGAAGAAAACACAAGAACACGCCGTGATACTCTCCCATGAGGTCTTGATCCATCGTCACCATCAGAGCCGCTGTGATGAGATTGCCATGAGTTAGTTCCACACCTTTGCTCATTCCCGTAGTTCCGGAGGAATACAAGAGTGCAGCTGTGTCCGATTGCTTGACGTCTACGGAAGGGAGATCTGAAACTGGCTCGGAGAGATCCATCACGTTGTTGAAACTGAGGATCCTTGAGTCCGAAGCAAGACTCTGTACTGACTCGCCAGATCCGAGTAGCACGATGGGGAGATCAAAAGCCTTGACTTTGTCGAGCAGTTCCTGAACAGAGATGATAATCTTCGGGTTACAGTCCTTGACCTGCTTTGAAACCTCATTGACAGTGTAAGCAGGATTCACGGTGGTGAAAACGCCGCCGATGGCAGTTACGGCGAGGAAACAGAGAGGGAACTGGTAAGAGTTTGGAGCGAAGATGAGCACGACGTCGTTTTTCCGAATCCCTAGACGGAGAAACCCGTGAGCGAGTCTAGAGACGGCGGATTTGAGCTGAGAGAAGGACAAGGAATCGCCGGAGTCGGAGTCAACGAGAGCAGGCTTCGACGGGTAAGAAGAGGTGTTACGGAAAAGGAAAGAGACTAAGGATGTGTTCGGATCTTCGGGAAGAACGAGGGTCGGACGAAGTGACCGGTAAATGCCGTCTCTGCCATAGCCAGCTTTCTCCATTTTTCAGATCGAAGAGGGACGAGGAAGCAGAGAGGACGATGACTAGAGAGAAAAAGTCTTTTTCTTTCTATTATGATTTCTCAACGTAAACGTCGCATATGTGATATGTCTAACATGTTACTTTATTATTTTATACTTGCCTCCTTATCAGTCATAACCCTATTTTATGCTTGAGTCTTTCTTTTACTATTTCTTCTTTTGTCAACCTTCACTTAATTATTTGTTTATTACTAAAGGTCATTAAAGTATATTTATGTAACATGTTGTTTTTGAAAATTATGTAGATAATGACGGATCGAGAATAATAAATTGAATAAAATATGGAATATAGGAGATTAAATATTATGTACTTTTTTGTAAATAAAACCGTACATAATAAGATATAGGAATATAGGAGAACTATTTAACTAAAAATTGAAAAAATGAAAACTGATGTCAATCAAGAACAAAAATAAAACTAGACAAAAATATAAATATGTTTTTGGAGGCAATTGTTTTTAAAATATCATTACAGAATCTTAGAGCATCATTATTGGTAGCCCTGGGCATTTTAACCGAACCGAAACCGAACCGAAATAACCGAAACCGAACCGAACCGAATTTTATGATTAACCGAACGGTTACTAAATCTCTATAACCGAAAAAACCGAACCGAAACCGAACAGAACCGAAACCGAATGGATAACCGAACGGATAACCGAATATCCGAAATACGATCCATATACTTAAAAATATTATTTATATTTATATTTAAAATAATTAAATAATTAAAATTAACCAAATATTAGTAAAAAACCGAATTATCCAAAATTATCCAAATGTTTTATCCAAAATATCCGAAATTATCCGATATTATCCGAAGTTATCCGGTTTTTTATCCAAATTATCCAAAAATATAAAAAAAACCGGAACCGAAACCGAAATAACCGAACCGAAACCGAACCGAAACCAAACCGAATTTTATGATTAACCGAACGGTTACTAAATCTCTATAACCGAAAAAACCGAAAACCGAAAAAACCGAACCGAAACCGAACCGAATTTTATGATTAACCGAACGGTTACTAAATATCTATAACCGAAAAAACCGAAAACCGAAAAAAACCGAACCGAACCGAACCGAAAACCAAACGCCCAGGGCTAATTATTGGGAGGTTCTACACTAGAATCTCTAAAAAAAAAAGATAACATAAAATAATATAAAGTATTTTTTTTTATTGTGAGAGACTCTAAACCTTGTGTAATGATTACACAAAAAACTCTAGAACCTCCCAATAATGATGTTCTTATATCTATAAAACAGAAGTCAGTTGGGTAATGTGGGTTTGACACTTGTCCTCCTAAAAATAAATTTTAATTTTTGGTTTAAATTTTTGTCAAAATGTCACGCTTTTATTTAAAAAAACTGATCTATTTATCCAAAAAAAAAACCCACACTTCAGCTAAACTTTCCTCCACAATCTCCTCTCAACCTCCATGAATCTCAACTTCCTCCTCCACTCTCAACTGCACTCATCGACTTATAAAAGTGTTAACATTGGTTTACGCCTCAGTTTCGGATTAACTGCAAAACGTAAGTTACTAGCTCCACCATAAATTTTGTATCTTTGTAAATTAGGGATTTTGTTGATTAGGGAGCAAGGAAAACCTTTTCTGGGTTTTTGACAGGGGAGGGATGGTTTCGTCGACGATTCGCGGAGCTGGAACCGGAAGATCAGACCGGAGTATGGGTTCAATGAGGATTATGATGGGGAAGAAGAGGAAGACGATCAGGAGAAAGAAGACGGTTTACCCGTGCATAGCACGGGTGATAATACTAGTAGTACTTACAAGTTACAAGCATATTAAAAAAAAAAAAAAAACAAACAAAATTCTTCAAAATTAAGCAATTATTAAAGAAAAATGTAAAATTCTTTTACAAAAATAAAAATTTAAATTCATGTTAAATTTTTATGCTTGGGCTTATTTTACAAAATGAAAAACTTAAATTATAATTTTAGTCCAAACAAAAGAATTAAAACAAAATTTGGAGTTCGTAGATCGAGATTTAAAAAACAAATCAAGTGTTAGCCCTTACTAAATAGACAAAAAAAACAACTAAAAACATGGTGCAAAAGTGAAGACCAACTGAATTGCTGAAGTTTACAGAATGCAGCTTAATTAAAATTATAGCTTATATTTTTCAAGGAATGTCAGTTAACCCCTCTTTCCCCGCACGTGGTGTAAAATAAGTAGATCGGACAAATAAATGCAGTTTGTGTAAGATATGCAATTTCTACTGTGGTGGCTCATGGATGCAAGCCTTTTGGTCATTGGAGTACATGAAGGTTGAATTCGAAGGTGACAATGCCATTATAATTAAACAGGATTCTGTTTTCTCAATGGAAACACGCCAAATCTTAAGCTCCTTCATGACATCACCACAATATTGCAACAGAGGACTATGTTCACCTCAAGGTCCTCAACCAAGTTTATGATAGGTCCCAGTTATGGAATCATCAAATGTTGATCTAGAAACATGAACATAAGAACACACAGATTTCTTTTTGGGTAGTTATGACTACCTCTTTTTAGAATTTCCATTGATTCAAATAAAAGAAGTGGAACATCCGTTCCTTACAAATTAAAAACAAATAACTGAATTGAAAAATAACATGGGTCACTAATCCTACAAAATAGGAAGTGCAGAATGTTTATTTGCTAAACCTACTCAAACTATTTATCCTATGTACTCATCAGTTTACACACGGAAACCGTTCATATAATCAAAATGTAGATAGATTAGCAAGACAAGCCATTTATATTACGGTGTTAATGTCCAAGTTTTCTTATGGAACATTTATGTACCGATAACACCTAATAAATGAAGCTCTTGGCTGGTAAAATAAAATTAAAAAAGTTGACACAAAAGGAAAAAAACAGCAAATTGAGTAACAAATCACAAATGCACTTTCATTATTTATAAACTGTAGGGATGATATAGGGTTTCATTGTTCTTCGTAGATTGTAATACAAAATTGACAAAATTACACACAAAAAAAAAAGACTTTTAGAAAGTAGAAAAAAATGTATTACACAGTTCACACCGTTCACGCAGAGACACGGACAAGGATGACTTCCTTGTTTCTCTTCAACCAGCTAAGAAGCCCGACCTGGATCCGAATCCGTTTTGGTTCTGTACTGTTCCTCTACACCAGGAACAACCATACCAGGGTGATGATGATACATCTGAACAGGACCGGGTGCTTTCATACCATAATAAGCCGTCCGGTTAACTCCATCAACTGCCATCATAACCGGCCTAACCGTTTCACCGTATACTTGACCCATACCAGGACCAGGAATCTGATGAGGCTGAGGTTGGTGATGGTATCCCATCGGTACATGATGGTATTGTGGAAGATACTGACCCGGCATCTGAACCGGTTGAACCATATGATTACCCTGTTGGATCATATGATTGCCTTGTGGAACCATATGACTGCCCGGTTGAACCGAACCAGGAACGTAATAAACCGGTGATTGGTAATGAACCTGTGGGCCTGGGGGTGCGTATTGCCATTGCGAGTTAACCGGGTGATTACTCTGTTGCATTACTTGCTCCGGTTGAGGATCGGCTTGAGGAGTCGAAACCTGTTCTGGACTTTCCGGTTTAGTTTGAACCGGCGGAAGCTCCGGTGTAGGTGAGCGCATCACCGGAGCCGAAGAGGTCGAACCATACGGCGAAGGAACATCGCGACGAGGCGAGCCGGGATCCGAAAGCGTCGAGACTTCTCGTCGGATCTTAGCTCTCGGATCACGATCACGGAGCTCGTGCGGCGGAGCAGTCTCGTCGAAATTATCCAACCCGAAGAGGTAATCAGGAACCTCGGAGACGATCGAGGAGACTTCAGACCTGACGCGCTCGAACCTTCGGCCGGAGTCGCCGTTAGATGCGGCGGCGGCGGCGGCGGAGGAGCCGAGGTTGAGAGCGTCGAGGAACCATTGTTCTCGATTGACGGAGCTATCGAGGAGAGAGCTGATGCTGCTTGCACGACTATCGTTATCTTCTTCTCCGGCGATGTTTTTGGTGAAGAGGAAGAGACGGAGACGAGAGGAGCGTGGGTTTTGATTCTGTGCGATGCGGTCGTATTCGTCCATCATGTTCTCTACATCTTCGTCCGTTGATACGGAGATCAACGCGTCAAGATCTTCGTTTGGTAGCTGGTACTTCACGCTGATGTTGCTTTTACCTTATCCAAATATTCCAACGCAACAATCACCATAGTTATTACCATTCAAATACTTTATTTTATTTTATTTGTATATCGAATACTTTCCCGCAAAATTCCAAGGCTTTGTGACCAATAAATATCTGCCCAATTTCCAACAACTGATTGCAAAATATTAAAAAGCTGCAAAATGTTTAAAATAAACCAATAATTCACTCAGCTCATAGTTGACAAAAAAAAAAATCATATGATTTTGATTTACTGTTTTCCATATCTTTATTTTAAGGGATTAATCTTTGGATCAAATGTTCCGACTCGATAAATATGCAGGAACGAAAATCCCTAAATTATGTGCAAAAGTGATATAATCGAAAAAACAAATCATCAACATCCAGATTCGTGTGGCCCATAAACCATCTGCCTGACTTTCATTATATCCAATAATTCATTTGCCAATATATACAAAAAACCAATAATTCAGTCATCATATCTAAATTTTCATAGTTAACCATTAACCAACAAGATTAATCCGATTCGTTTTTGGATATTAAAGTGATCTGCATATCAAACTTAATCTAAAACTCATTATAGTTTTTAAAACGGATTAATCTTTGCATCAAACGTTCCTACTAATATAAAACTCAAACTCCTCTAATCTGTTTTTCGAGATCATGAAGTCAAATTACAAAAATCAATTCGTGTTTGTTATAATTCCGATTTTACTCGCGAAGGAATACGATTAGAGCTTACCGGAGAGTTTAGCCAGTTTACTGAGGAGAGAGGAGAAAGTAGTGTGACGATGAACGGCCACCATACGATTGTCGCCGCCGACGTAACAGAGCTGATTATCGGGCGGACGAGGCAAGATCCTTCCTCCGAAAGTGCACATGAACCGTACACGTGGCTGGTTATCGTACTCGGATCTCGGCGACGACGCCATGGAGTCGTTGTCCATCTCCGGCTGAAGGAGCGAAGCCATTGTTTTGGCCCCTCTCTCTCTCCTCTTTGTCGCCGAGGATTTTGGTAATTTTGGGATTTTGTTTTTGATTCGATACAACGGACCATATAATTATTAAAGGTGAATGTTCGGGAAGAGTATAGGTTAGGGAGACGGGACTGTCATGGACCGCATAATCACAGCACTATTATTTCGGATGTTGAGATTAATCGTTTTTTTTTTTAAATGTCCCATCGATTTACTTTTCAGTGTGTTCTTATATGTATACCTTTTTTTTTTCTTTTTACAAAATTTTTTTATATGTATAACCGGTTTGGAAATTCAAGGTAATTTGACTAATTTCCATGACCTGTGAAAAATTGGGTTTTCTTGTCTAGAATGGGTAACCATTTACGATTAAAATCATAATGGAAGATTCAAACTCTTGTCATGGTTAATCGTAACATGCATCCAGTTATATTAAGTTTTTTAAAATATTTTACAAAAGCACTCTCAACATTTGTAAGCTTTTAAGTTTTAGAGGTTACTAAATACAAATGTAACACATGAGATCAGTTACGTACATGGAAATATTTTCATCAAAATCGTAGATGGTGTTGTACAAAATTAAGTAAAACATGAAGATTTGGATGTAAATAGCAAAATAAGGGTTGTGGTGGTTAAAGGCAAATAGACCATGATGAACGTACCACAAGGATCAAAGGAAGATCTTAAAGACACACTATCATGATGATTTCGAGAATCATAGATTAGAAAATTGCATATTGGTAAATTGGCGAAGATCAAAGATTTGATGAGCCGTTTATGAGAAAAAAAACAAAAAAAAATCTAAGAAACTCATAAGAGAAATTGATGTTATTTGGCGAGTGAACAAAGCACGTATCACAACTGTTTTTTTTTTTTTTTTTTTTAAGTAACGTATCACAACTGTCGTGGTGCAAATGAGATACGTGAGATTGTATAGTTCCGATTAAACAAATTTATGAAATAAGGGTTTAAATGATTTATAATAAAAGGCAGACGGCATTTGCAAAGTTTTTTATTTGCTTTTACAAATTTCAACTAATTTTTTCAGCATCTATGAAACTTCAAATTTTAATCTACTTTTAATATAAAAAAATTAAATCTTTTTGGAAACTTTCTTAATCCAATGGTGGATCACGAGGTTTATAAATGTTTTTCTATCTGAGGAAGTCTGGGGTTCCTTTTCCAAATGATGCGTTTTATGCAGATTAATGAAAACAAACATATTGTGCATTTCAACTATCAGTAAAGATATAAAGGTGACTTTTAACTATCGTGGATTTTGTAGAATAGGTAAAATTAATGTCTATTGAAATTTTTTTTTTTGTAATTGTCTAAAAAAAATTATAAAAAGAAATTCTTCCAACGAGAAAAGAGAGTTAATTTTCTTTGTTAGTGAAATAGTTGGATAAACACTAGTATAATAGTTGTTGAGAAAAAAAGGAAAAGAAAAATGAACACTATAATAGCTTGTTTCCGTATTCTGTTGTGTATAACTAAATCTATAAAGAATAAAATGTATTGAAATGTGGTAAATTTATTGATACTATTATTTTATTAGTTTTTTTGCCTATACATTGTTATATAAAAAATTGTTTACCACTTTGCCATAATTTTCATTTATAATAAACACTTTTGACCGAAATTTGTTTAACACGTACAAAAAATTAAAAATTCTATCTTGCCCTTCTTCTCTCTCTTTTTCTCTATTTTCTTCACTCCTTTCATCATCCTTTTTTTTTTTCATTCTCTCAAGATTTTGGTCTAAATTTTTATTTTTGATTTTCAAATATTTCCTATTTTCTGTCAATTTTACTGTCACATTCGTCAATCTTGTCATTGTTTTCATCAATTTCGCCAAGAAAAAAATCTACTAAATTTAGTTTATAAAATGAATCAATCCAGTAATAACAAATCTGAGTATAGTAATGAATATGAATATAAAGAGGATGGTGAATTTGGTCATGGTGATGAATTACATGATGTAGAAGAAAAATATTTTTTGGATTAGAGATTGCGTTCAACTTTGTGGACATGTGACCGTGCAAATCAAATAGCGGTAAAGAAAATGAACAAAAAAATCATAGAATTAGTGGCATCGACAAAATACAACATACAATGGACAAATATTAGTAAACAACGTATGATATTATGGACATCGTGTCGTGAATATCAATTTATAATATTGTGAAAATTTGAAAGTGAAGAAGAAAATGTGAAGTCATTTTTGTGGAGAGATAAATTCGAGATTAGAAACTGTGTTTGATCTTGAGATTTACGATTTTATAGAAGTATTAAATGTGGACAACATAATATGGACAAGTGAACGAGGATATTATTTCAGGGATATGATGTCATGGATATTTTACAGTTGATAAAATTACCATGATTTTGTGTCCAGAATCACATGTCATTTCTAAAAATTGATTGTGTTTCTAATTCTGTTAAAGAAAAAATGAAAGCAGATCCAGATATGGAGCATCAAGTTATTCTTATAATATGAGTGTTTGTCCATATGATGGTGCTCTAAAGCAAATATTGTCCATATACATACAAAACAACACTACCATATATACGCCATCATATCCACGATATCATATTCACATCAACATATCTACTGCCCAATGCTTTATAGATAAAATTTTAATTAAATTTGATCTATAGAAAATTTATAATAATAATTACAAAATGGTTAATAATTTAAAAATATTGAAATAGATTAGAAGATTTGTATAAAAATTATAATTAAAAATAAATATTCATTTATACTCAAAATAATTAAAAATATATATTGAAAGATACTATTAATAAATTAGTTAGAAATTGGTATGATCCTATTATCTTTAATGAAATTTTAAAATTTTATTAAAATTATAATAAAAATATTGTAAATAATACGTTAAATTTTTTTAACGTATATAAAGTCATTCTAAATTAATAAAATAGTTAGGTTAATAAAATACCGGTGCATGAATAGTAATAATGCCCGTGATTTTTTATATAACGGACGCACCGCAGTGTTCAAATAGCTATCAGCCAGAATAAGATGCTTCTAATCATTCACAATATAATATATGCATTGACTCCAAAAAACTAATACATACATACATGATACATATAGAGAATTTTAACAATTTTAAGATAACATTCAATAATAGTACGTATTGATTAAAATAAGACTATACGTATTATTTATTTTCAAGGTTCAACAAAGTTCCTGTCTTCCTGACGTCGGCACAAAAAAAGAAAGGAAAAAAAAGAAACGGAAAACAAAGTTCGTAGCAGATGACACCGAGCTGAGTTGGTTAATGCGACGGCCGACAAATTTTATTAGCACTAATCATTAATTCTATAATATTTAATCTTATGTCGCTGTAGGTTTAGGTGCAATTCAACTTTGGATGATGTTTTTATTTTATGTTTGATAAGAAAAAATAGTTTGCTCAGGATGACGTTGAGTTCGACTATATAATAACTAAAAGAAGAAATTGACTAAGGAAGAGGGGATGTTCTTCATGGTGGCGTGTTGCTATCAGTTAGTTTTTGTTTATTTCTTGTTATACGATACACAAATAGATTATGATACAGTTATCATTTTTATAAAAGTAAATTACATGTAAGCTAGTCTTAAAGTGCAAATGGTAACCTGAGCATCCGATTGTTTGAAATCGTTATATTTACGTATGAATCTGGGTTTACATGAAATAAAAACCATTATCTAAAATTTATTTGTCGTCACAGCTGACACGAGAAGTTAGTTTAGTTATAAAATCCTCATATTTCATTGTGTCAAGTGTGTTTTTTGGTTCAATATATGCTAATTCACATATTACCAAAAAAAAAAGGAGGTTCAGAAAATGATTTAAAAAGAAAACAAACGAAAAGTTCCCAATGTATTTGTCATCTACATTTACAAATAACAAATGAGTTTTGCTTAACATGTTAAAGGTTCGACTGCATGCAAGAGCCCGAGAAACTGTGAAAGGCATGGCTCAGCTGAAAGGCCCATAATCTGTCTGACGAGGTCGTCAAAGCTATCAATGAATCCGGGATCACAGACGAATATGTCTCGAGATTGAAGGAGCACATGAAAACAGAGATCTCGGAATCAGTATGAACTGAATGTCCTTTCACTTGTATTAATCACTTTCTTTAGCAATTCGATATTTTGTACAACTTTTTTCCATATCAATAAAAATATTAAGTTATTGATCATTTCGAGCATATCCTTGTTTATTATGATGATTTGAGTTCCCCTTTTTATCATTGAATCATATACCCAAAATTCATGTGTGTGAATTTTGACATCTGTGACGATGTCTCAATTTCTCCACTTTCACAACGATAGAGGAGATATCTTTAATGAGAATGAGAGAAGGAAAAAAATATTTTTATATATTTTGGTTAAAAAAAGTAATGGAGTTTTGGTAGTCTCTCTTCTTCATCATATATTACTTTCTTAAATTAGAGAATAGCATGTGGTAGATCGATTCTTACTTGACTTGGACAACACTGCTATTTATGTCAATTACCCAAATGGAAACTAAAATCTTTCAAATCCCCTATATATTATTTAAAGATTATTTTAAATAAATAGTTTTAAGATCATGTGTTTATTACATTACTGTTATGCTGATGTATCATCACAAAAGAACTTCTCAAGTCCTTTTTTTTCTTAATCAAGAGAGATTTTTTTTTTCCTTTCAAGCTCCAACAATGGAGTAAACATTTACAAGAATAGTTAACAATGCCACAAAGGCTAAACTAACCGCAGGTACACTAGCAAAGCGGAAACAGAGTAATGAGAGATAGAAGCAAACATAACACTACTCTTAGATTCAGACATGAATCATTCACTTTCGAATTAGGAGTTATATAAGAGTCTAGAATTTTAGTTTATGATTTAATTTTAGTGTTTAGGGTTTAGACATTATACACTATATTTTTGTTAAGTTATATACTATTTTCTTAATGTTTCCAACGTAAATTATGGTTTATGTCCTCCATATTTAGTTAGAAACTAACCATCTAATATGCATGTGGCATTCTAAGACTTTTGTGTCTTATTCTAACATTTTCACTTTCGAATATTATTCATAACATTCCAGCTATTGTCTTAATCATAACATTCCAGTTCTAGTCTTATTCTAACATTTTAACTTATATGTCAAACCTTCACGATTAGAGCGTAAACTTAAGATATGAGCAACTCCGTTGACTCTCCGAAGTCTCATTATGCCCAAGTTCCAAGTATGTAACATACATATTCCGCCACATCTTTATAAACATCGTATTGTGTTTCATTCAGTTCTCAAATCTTGAAACAAGTTCTCTGTAAGTTTGTAAACGTTTAAGAAGACTATAACAATGGCGAATAGTTACGAGAATGTAGATCCCGAAAGGCTTCAGGTTAGTTTCCACAAAACCCATAACTGATATTCACAAATTTTCAATGTCACTTTTTCTTTAACTTGCTGTTTATATCTGAATTAAAAAAAAAAAAAACACAGGGGAAGTATAAAGCAATAGTTGTTTCCTGCATTCTTGGAATGGGATCTCTCGTTTCTTGGAACGTTCTGCTCACTGTCGGAGACTACTACTACCAGGTTTTTCCGGTTCGGTTCGAGTCCCATTCCAAATTTGTTTTCGAAATCTGATGTGGTTATTTAAAAATTCCTTTTCTTGTCTCCATAGGATTACTATCCTTCAAGAGTACTCACATTTATATACCAACCATTTGGGTTTGGAACAATCATGATTCTCGCAAACTACGAATCTAAAATCAATACTCGAAAACGTAACTTGATCGGTTACGTTATATTCACAATATCCACGTTCTTGCTCATCGTCGTAAGTACAAGTCTAGTCTCACGTAAATATTTTGTTTTTCTTCTTGTGAAACCGTATTTGGATTATGGACTCAAAGACTCTAAGAAACTCAAAAACAGTTGGACTTGGCAACAAAAGGACACGGTGGAATCAGACCTTATATCGGTATATGCGCAATAGCTGCTTTATTCGGTATCGCGGATGCTACCGCACGAGGAGGAATGATTGGAGACTTATCGTTGATGTCCCCTGAACTCATTCAGGTTTTTAAAAATCTGAACTAAGTGAAAAATCTCGGTTTAAATTAACTGGTTAGATTATATATAGCTTATATCTTCTTGTTTCTTTGTAGTCATTCACAGCTGGAATGGCTGTAGCTGGTGCCCTAACATCAGCATTTAGGCTAATAACTAAAGCAGCCTTCGGAAAATCGCATGACGGTCTACGAAAAGGAGCGCGTGAGTTTAACATTTTTTAAAGATCTCTAATCCAACAGCCGATAGCATTGACTGACAAGGATTGAAAACTTTAAGTTTTTGCTTACTTTTTTGGTTTATGCAGTGATCTTTTTAGCAATCTCCACATTCGTCGAGTTCTTCTGCGTGATGCTATACGCTTACGTGTTCCCAAAGCTTCCAGTCGTTAGGTATTACCGAAGAATAGCCGCTTCTGAAGGATCCCAAACTGTTTCTGGTGATCTTGCGTCTATTGGTATCCAAAACCAATCAGTTTTGGTAATTTTAATTTCAGATCCCTCGGTATCCTCTCCTTCTTGGTTTATTTATCATATTCCTCAAGAATCTTTCCCTTCTTGGATTCTTTACTAGTTTCCTCAAGAAAATTGCTTTCTCCTTATGATGTCTTTATTTCTTGACTTTTTTTCTAAAACTCCTTTTACTCTTTAACATTATTTACCTTTCTTGATTCTTCTATGCAGACTACTGATGACTCAAATAATCAAAGGCTAAACAACAAAAAGCTATTGCTTCAAAACATGGACTATGCAATGAATCTATTCCTCACCTATGTTTTGACTCTAATAATCTTGCCCGGGTTCTTATACGAGAACACGGGACAACACGGGCTAGGCACATGGTACGCGCTTGTCCTAATATCCATGTACAATTGGTGGGACTTGATCGGGAGGTACGCACCACTGGTGAAATTTCTCAAAATGGAGAATAGGAGAGGACTCACTTTTGCCTCTTCGTCCCGTTTTTTCCTCATTCCCGCATTCTACTTAACTGCCAAATATGGTGATCAAGGATGGATGATTATGCTCGTTTCTGTTTTGGGATTAACTAATGGATATCTCACTGTTTGCATTCTCACCACAGCTCCTAGAGGATTCAAGGTGATTGTTTCTTTGCGTTTTCATTTAGGGCAATTGCACTAAATTACCATGGACATTTATTAGATTAGGTAAATGACTATAGATTTTATTACTAGAGAAATACACCGAAAGGTGTGCTATGTTTTCCAAGTAACATGATTTTTTGTATTTAAAACCTTATTTTACTCTAAATAGTACTATTTAATACTATATTAAGTTAGCTTGAAAATAGACCCAATGAATCAAGTGTACTTTTCACAAGAAAAAATAAGAATATCGTCGTTACGTTGTCTACCTAATTAAGTCTGACAATATATATGGTCATCTATCTAAAAGGCTCGATTATTGTTTATAAGAAACCACGACATTTTAATCGTTTTCTATATCAAGAAAACTATAAACAAAATTGCGCACGGAAGGCAGATGAACTTGTACAGTATCTTTTTTCTAAGTGTGCAGAATTTCCACACACAAAAAAATGAAAATCAAATAGTAAATATTGTACCATTTTCTTGTACTATTTAAGAATATTTATAAATGCAATCTTTTTCAGATATAAATAAATACAGGCTAATCTAATTTAGGCTTACTGTTAATCGTAGCCATTGTTCATGGCAAAAGAATCGGTTGTAATATGAACCTTGTTGGGGTTTGAAAGGAAAATTTCAGATGACAAAAAAAAAAAACACAATTATCAACAATCAACTTTGACCTACATATTTACTCTGATTTTGTATTTTGTGAAGGCTCCGGAAAAGAATGCGTTAGGAAATTTCCGGTTGGTTATGGCTTATCGGTAAGAAAAATGGCTTCTGAGTTCTTATCAACTATAATTCTCTTAATTGAAGTTTGATCTACCTTCTTCTTTATTTGCGGAAAAATATTCCTTCTGCTGCTTGTAACTTTTAAGTGTTCTAATTCGTAAACCAGACTAAATAATATGAAATACAGAATCGACTAAAGAGGGTATTATCCTAACTTCTAAAGCTGTCGATCTTAATTAAGGCTATGGCATTTTTAAAAACTATTAATCTTCGCCAAGAAAAGATAATACCAATTATGCTTTGGTGTGTGAGTGTGTGGGAGATTAAATTAGATTCTACCACAGACTGTGTAACGGAAATCCAATCTGCATTTGTAACGATTTCAAATATCGCTAGCTTGAGGAGCTTTCTATGCTTTAATTTATAAGTAGGCAATAATTAGTGTAAAATAAGTTATGGCTATTAAAATAGATATAAGTAAGGATGATAGTGGTAGAATGGGATTATCTGAAAGCTTGAAAAATAAGAAAGCTGTAATATCTGTCCTATTCAGATGCCATCACATATACAAGTTACTTCGTCCCAAATGGATAAAGAAATACATTACATTTTATAATAATCCGTGAGGCCAACCTCTTCCATAAAAGCCCATCATGTTTCTGGTGACACCATCGTTGGTCTAGTTCAGAGATTTTTTTTTTTTTTTTGGTCAAAAGCAATTGATTAAAACGCTCAACCCGGAGCTAAACCGGGAAGGAGAGAAGCAGAGTTTATTCAAATGGATAAGATAGATTGAAAATGTCCTGAAGGGGAATATCCATCTTCGTAATCCAACTTTTCATATTTTTTTTTTAAGTACTAAACACTTTAGTACTTTATTGCAAATTTATTTTCATTTGACAAATACATGAAGTATTAATTCTTTGTGACAAGAAAAACAGAATAAGCCAAAAGATAATACAATTTTGGACGTAATGGATTAGAACAAAACAAATAGTTTGGGAAGGGGTTGAACCCGCACCACTGCGGAATTCAAAATTTCTACCCGTAAAAATAATTGAAGAAAAATTTATCACCACTTTCTCTTCCTGTGGCAAGAGGTGTTTTCTCGGATTTGTGGCCGAGCATGTGTTCCAGTTCTTTCATCGTCTTGTCATCTTGCGGAGCGGTCTCCACGGGACCAGAAGATACAAGCGAAGTTACCTTGGTAGCTCTCGTAGATGGGGTCTGGACTCCAACGTCACACTATGTGACTATTTCACAGCTCTCCGACTTAGTCGTGAAGGTTCCTCCGACGCATTCAAGCATCGTCTTGAATGAGCTGTCAGCTTCTTCCGAAGACTTATCATGCTTAGCTTATTTACATGTTGTTGCTTATGTTTATTGCCAAAGAGGATGTATAATTCCCTCTTGCCTTTGTTTCGTTTGTATCGAAGAAGACTAAATGTAATGAAATTAAGATTGTGTTTCAAAAAAAAAAAAAAAAATATACGGGTTACCGGATTATGGAAAACCGGATTTCCAAAAGAGAAATGATAGATTTCGAAAGTCAAACAAGTAGCGTGGGTCAACCCTGGAGAAGACCTCTGCCCCAGCCCGGATGATAAGTAATTTTATAAAATCTCACCTTGCCAGAAATAACAAGAACTTCTTGAATAGGTCTTCCCCAATGTTATAGAATTATCAACATATAGGTATCCGTGACATTTTTATTTTATATTCTTTGAAAGCTATAGAAAAAAAAATAAAAATAAATTGGTTGTAAGAATCTTATAGTTACTGCAACATTATTTTTAAAGTTGTAGTAAAAATTATTACTGTAGAAATCCCTTTTAAAGTTATACAAAATATGTCCACATTTAAAATTCTACATTAAATGATTTATAGTTACAACCGAATCAATCATCCAGTTTAATTATGAAAAAAGTTTTGGGTTAATACAACATTGGTCTCTTACATTTTCTTTTTAAATGAATGACAACTACCCAACTAAAACCTAAGTTTTGCTTTAATACAACATTGGATTCTTATATTTTCTCTTTGATAAATGACAACTATCCTACTAAAATCTAATTTAAGTGGTAATAAATATGAGGTCTAACCGATGAAGTAAATCTTGAAAAAAAATTATATTAACAAAATATGTTGAACCTTATTAAACTAAAGAGATAATTATGTGTGGTTGCGGTTAAACATTTATGTTTGATTGTTGATTGTTACCTAAAATATCAATTTTAAAAAGGCATCGCGCTGTTGACAAAAGAAAAGAAAAAAAAAGAGGCATCGCGCTTATATAAGAACGATGGTTGTTCAATTGCCTTGACTGTTGCATATTAACAAACGGAAAATACACAACCACAAACACAATTCTCACAAATTACTTGAAATTTGACAGAGCTCTATGTGTTTTATATTATTTTACCATACAGTAATTTGATGTTTCGTGCTGTGTAGTGTGTACACGGGATAATTTAATTCGTAAATCCGTAAACTTATTTGCACACAGCACGGAACAACATCAATGCATATTATTGATAGAGAAATAAAAAACATATGACATCTAACACTTTTGAGTCTTATTATAACATTTCAATACTTATGAAGTCTTATTTTAACATTTTAGCATTCCAACACGATTGAGTCTTATTCTAAGATTCTAACACGTTTGAATCTTGTTCTAAAATTCTAATATGCCCAAACCTTGAAGCTTTAAAGCTTCAACAAACCTATACGTTCACCCAAAAGAATCAAATCAGGAATTCAACAAACCTATACGTTCACCCAAAAAAAACGTATTGTGTTCAATTTAGTTCTCAATCTTGAAACAGGAGAATGTTATTATGAGTTCTCTGTAACTACTAGAGAAAAGTAACAATGGTGGATAGTTACGAGAAACAAGCTCCTGAAAAGCTTCAGGTTAGTTTTCCACAAAACCCATAACTCAGATTTCGCAATGATTCTCCTCAATTTTTTTTTTTTTTTTTGTCTAAACACAGGGGAAGTATAAAGCAATGGTTGTTTCCTGTATTCTTGGAATCGGATCTCTCGTTTCTTGGAACAGTCTGCTCACTGTTGGAGATTACTACTACCAAGTTTTCCCGGTTCGGTTCGGTTCACATAATTTCAGATTTGAAATTGGTTCTGGAATCTACTGTTTTGGTTATATAAATTTATATTCTTGTCTTGTCTCCACAGGATTACCATCCTTCAAGAGTACTCACATTTGTATACCACCCATTTGCGCTTGGAACTATCGTGATTCTCGCATACCACGAATCAAAAATCAACACTCGAAAACGTAACATGATTGGTTACATTGTATTCACAATATCCACGTTCTTGCTCATCGTCGTAAGTTCAAGTCTACTCTCACGTAAATTTTCGGATTTGCATTATGGACTCTAACTCTAAACCGAAAACAGTTGGATTTGGCAACAAAAGGACACGGTGGAATCGGACCTTATATCAGTATATGCGCAATAATTGCTTCATTAGGTATTGCTGATGCTGCCGTACGAGGCGGAATGATTGGAGATTTATCGTTGATGTGCCTTGAACTCATCCAGGTGTATAAACTTTACAAATTAATTCAAGATATTGGTTTAGATTAACCGGTTTAGATTAATTATAGTATGTATATCTTCTTGTTTCTTTTGTAGTCATTCACAGCCGGTATGGCTATAGCTGGTGCTCTAACATCGGCATTTAGGATAATAACTAAAGCAGCTTTCGAGAAATCGCATGAGGGTCTACGAAAAGGAGCATGTGAGTTTAACATATTTCTTAGAACTCAACCGAAAACCGATAGCTTACGTACGTGTTTGAAAACTTCGTTTCTTGCCTTCTGTTTATTTGTGCAGTGATCTTTTTAGCTATCTCCACATTCATAGAGTTCCTCTGCGCTATACTGTATGCTTACGTGTTCCCGAAAGTTCCAATGGTCAAGTACTACCGCAGAAAAGCGGCTTCTGAAGGATCTAAAACTGTTTCTGCTGATCTTGCTGCTGCTGGTATCCAATACCAATCTGATTTGGTAAATTTCAAAGTCTTTCACTTCTTTTGTGTCTTTACCAGATTCTTTAAGACTCCTTCACTATTAAACTTTGCTTAGTTACAATAGGGTTCTTCTATATACGCAGACTAATGATGATTCCAAGAATCAAAGGCTAAGCAACAAAGAGCTATTGCTTCAAAACATAGACTATGCACTGAATCTATTCCTCAACTACGCTTTGACATTATCCATTTTTCCCGGGTTCTTATACGAGAACACGGGACAACACGGGCTAGGCACTTGGTACACGCTTGTCCTTATAGCTGTGTGCACCTGGTGGGACTTGGTAGGGAGGTACGCAATTCTGCTGAAATGGCTAAAGGTTGAGAATAGAAAAGGATTAACGGTTGCAGTTTTGTCACGTTATTTACTCGTTCCGGCGTTCTAATTCACCGCAAAATATGGTGATCAAGGATGGATGATTATGCTCATTTCAATTTTTGGACTGACTAATGGACATTTCACTGTTTGCATTCTCACCGCAGCTCCTAAAGAATACACGGTAATCTATCTACTCTTTCTACACACTACAAGAAAGAGTCGTTGATAGCGAGAAAGAGTCTCGTCGCTAGTTTGCCGGTAGTTGGTGTTTCCGACGATTTTACGAGATATTTTCAAACCTCGGAACTTGGCTCTCGGAAACGAAGCTTTGTCGGAATCTTATCGGAAATTTGCGTCGAAGTTTATAGTCGGAAATGATGTCGGAAAGAATTGTCGGTACGTACCGATGGATGGCGTTGTGGCAAAATTGTCAAGACCTTTGTCGGTAATTTGCCGGTGCTTAATGTCGGAAAATAGTCGGAAACCCCAACAGAAGTCCGACGGTAAATTGACAGGATTGTTTGTCGTAAAGTAGACGGAAAGTTGTCTATTTTTTCCGACGAATGAATTTCTAGTAATTGTCGGAAGCTCGACGGAACAATATTGAATTCAATTTCTCGGTATATTGTAGGAATCAAATAGCGCGTTTTCGATAAATGTTTCATCGGAGATAAATAAGAACATTCCGATAAAGAGATTTGCTAAAGCATCGTCGGTATTTGTGAGAACATAGCTATAAGGAATTGTGACAGACAATTATCCGTGAGTATGTATGCTTCAATTTTACGGAGGGAACAAATACAATCAAAATTCATGAAGATTGAGAAATATTATATTTCACAGCAAACATAACTTAAACCGAAGTTCATTACATCCAAAAAGTGAAGCTTAGAATAAGTTTGAAAGAGTTGAAGATAACATAATTAAACCGAATATAGAGGTTAAAAAACATAACCAGACAATGTCCCCTGAAGAGACCATATTTTACATCAAAAAACCGTTTGCCACTGCAAACATTAGCCGGAGTTGTTGTTCTTACCAGATTGAGATGGCGGGACATGGTTGGGGTACATCTCCTTCATAAGAGTGCTCCAAAACACTGCATCACTCGTGGAGGCAAAGCTGGCCGAACAATTAGAACATTGTCTGTATCAACTGCTTGACTAGGTGGCTGTGTTTCATCATTGTTAGCAACCATTTCCGATGTTAACCCTTGTTGTACGAAACCAGCCCAGGATCCTCGTGATCTAGCGAGAGCCATACCTTGCATATATCATAACAGAACTATGTTATTTGTTACAGGTAAGGAAATTTGTTATCTACGCATCGTAAAGCATCCAAAAATTGACTTATTTGTTAATACGTTACACTGTACAAAGGAGAAAGAAGCTATATTAAATTACCTTCTTTGAGAGTAATTCTAGATGATAGAAACTGCAAAGGTTAAAACTGAAGGGTGTGTATTTATATGTGAAATGAAAACGAGAGTCAACTTCTGTCTCTTTGTAGAAGACTTAATTCATTTTACCGGGAGATTGAAAAGCAACGAAACTTGTGGCGGCAACATATATTTTGGTTCCGAGAATATTCCCACAAAAGTGTGAAATTGTTCTCGATTTCGGTAAGATATTATCGTCGCCCATGCCCTCTGTAACTATTGATTTAGGTGGCGACGTGCAGGAAGTAGGAGTAGAGAGGCGATTTGACCCGAGCTTCACTATTTCCCTTTACAACAAATTTGTGTCATAGATCTGCAATTAAAATGTATTTTTCAATAAAGGTGCGATAAGGCATGCGTGATTATACACAGAGACTTATCGAGAAGTTTGTGATGATTTTGCCTCACAGTCGCCGGCTATCGAGGAGGATTACTGTACTTGACCATTTTCATCCACGTATTTTTCATTTATCAAGTAGAAGACTAAAACGCATCGTTTATGTTTATGTTTATGTTTCAAATTGGGCCTTTTGGACCCGAACTTAGGCTGATTCCCATTTTGGGCTTTTTTAATATATATGTAATTAAAAAAAAAAGGTTTATGTTTGGTCCGACAAAATAAGGATGAGACATATTTGTGTCTCTCGCTTCACGACACCGCTTCTCTGTCGCCGTAAACTACTTCTCTCGCTCGCCGACACCGCTTCTCTGTGGCCGTAAACTTTGACGTTTCCTTCCACTTTGCTCTCGTTGTCCACTCAAGAAATTTTATTCCCGCCTTGCTTTATCTTCAAAGAACAAACCATCTCTGTTTTTCTACCTTCTTCAAAACAGAGATTCCTCGAATGTTCTGCTTTTAGGCTGTCGAAAGCTACACTGGAATGAGGATTTTTTCAATATTGTTTTTGAACTTCTGGAGTTTAGGATTTGTTTTTCTTTATTACAAGTACAAACCGAGAAGACAACCACTTCTTAACATGCAGATATGAACATTTAATACACGCTATTGAAATCCCATCTGTTTTTTAAACCTCATTAACGTTAACTAAACTCTGTTCCAACGTCATTTACCCTCTGTTTTTTACCGACATCGTTGACCGTCGAAGGTGCAATACTGTTTTTAAAAATCCTGCCGGATTTACTTGCACTATATTTGATTACTGATGAATTAACGACGATTTTACGTCAAGCTCCCATGCAAATTACCGACGACTGATTTTACCTCGGAATGGTAACTTAGGCGACAAATTAGTGGCAAACTAAAGCCAGAAAATTCCGATAAACTCTTACAATGTCATTACCGACGACATTCCGATAACAATTTGCCGAGGTTATTCCGACATGGGAAACTTCCCGCAAGGTTCCGACAAATTTCCGTCGTAGTTATCTTATTCTCGGAACCCTATCACAATTTTATCGGAAATTTTCCGACAATCCATTTTCTCGGAACGTTTCGTCGGTATACACGACTCATTCTTGTAGTGACATGTTTGATTGTCTCTTTGCGATTGATTTATTAAAATTAGGTAAGTGACTATAAAGTGTTTTTTATTTGCCAAGAAACACATAAACTTGTGGTAATTTTTCTCTCTGTGTAAATTTTCTCAACATATAAATACCACATTGTTTTACTAAATAAAAATATAGTAAAAAATTTTTATAAAGAAAATAGCTCCCAACTGCTGTAGGAATAAAGCCCCCAGTATAAATCATCCATTCCAAGTTGGAGTTCAAATGAATTATTGTTGTAAACGTAAATCTTGCTCTCTCTCTTTCTCTCTCTCTCTTATGCATGTTGTTATATTATGTTTGAATTTTTAAAATACAATATATAATTATTTATTCTCAGGACATTCTCTTGCAAACAATTAAAGCAAGCAAAAATATCTCAAAATGTAGTTTACTTTTTCCTTTTTTGCGTTTAAAATTTGCAAAGAATTATTTGAATTTTTTTTAAAAAATTTTGACGTTTCATTCATAAGTTGACACAATAATATGACATATGCTTACTCAAATGGCAACCCAAAAACTTTTATTGTATAACATCTGCATTTATTTAAGATTTCTATTAAACATATATTTTTTAAATATATATAAATACCATCGTTGTTGCATATATATACTGATATACAAACAAAGTTTAAAAAGGTAACATATTTATTCTGTTTTTGTATAAAACGTCTTCTTTTGCTTTTATGAAGGGTCCAGAGAAGAATGCGTTAGGAAATTTATTGGTGATATTTATACTAGGAGGACTTGTCGGATCTGCTCTGGGTTGGTTATGGCTTATTGGTAAGGAACAAGCCTTCTGAGTTTTCATCAGCAATGATTCACTTACTTGAAGATCGATCTACTTTCTTTTTAGTTGGTTTTTGGAGATGATTTACACGCACAAGAAATAGATTTCAATGTTGTTGTTTTACCAATTCTTGTATTTTTATTAAAATTTACTATTACAGAACTGAGTCCATACTTTTAAATAGTTTTAGAACAAACCGTAATAATCTGTTCCTTGAAAACCATACCGATCTAAATTCCATCATATATACGTCCTTTTGGGCAATTAATTCCCGTGGACTTAACTGTTGACGGAAATGAGAAGTTAGGTTCCTCGAACTTGAGGTAAAAACTAGATTATTTAACTTTTGTTCAACCTTTTTTTTTTGGTACTCAACTTTTGTTCAACTGTTAAGTCATTAAGAAAGAAGAGAACAGAGAATAGCACGTAACAATTTTAATAACTAACAACTTAAGCTTAAGGTGAAGTTTGTGCAGTTTTTCTTTCAAGAAAACCTTTTAAAATAAATTCAAGAAAACCTTTTAAAATAAATAAAGTATTTTTCAATGCTTCACCAAATTGGCAAATTGTTTAATTCACGTGTCCCCTTCGCTAATGCTTTATCTATTTCTGCTTTGTTTTTTTTGGTAAAATGTTAAGTTTTATACCAACTTTAAGTTTTTGACAGCAAACAGAGATACAATCAAGAAAACAGAACAACCAAAAACTACTAACAACAATACGAAGACCGAAATAGAACAACCACCAACACAACCGGACAAAGAGAAAGGAAAGGAAAACGAAAAAAGAACTGAGCAAATCCAGACGGTAAAGCAGCAATCACATGCCAAAGCGTAGACCATCCTGTTTATGCCACAGCTCCAAAAAACTGGAATCCTCATCCCGTTTCTGCTTTGTTTTCCGTCACGTACGACATTTTATACCCATCGGGCGATCTCATTTACTATTTTCTAAAACCTAAAATAATGTGAAGATTTGATTAGGAAAAAAAAAAAACTAATCAGACGACACGACACTTAACAATAATATACAAAACATTTTAATGGACAGAATCAAAAAGATATTTGATATATCAATCCTAATAGTACACCGGGACAAGATTAGCTCGTCTCATTCGATCCACTTTATAGTGAACAAAATTATTTTGTCAATTATTGTTACAAAACCTGCTTTACATGCACTGATTGGACTCCTCAAATATTTTTGCTACCCAAAAGGAATAATAATATATTATATCAATTCAAAATACATAAATAACATTTCTTAGTTCTTAGTTCTTACAATAAAACAATATAATAATACACCCCACTCTCCAGTCTGGAAACGTACAACACAAACTCACTGGGGTTTAAACGGATCCTCCCGTTTAGGGACCTGTACAGGATGGCCTCCCAAGGGTTATGTTTCCCAAATTTAAGAAAACCCATCGGTGTATCAAAAGACCACGTTCAAGAATAAAGTATACCCAAAAGATTTTTCCAACAAGGAGTATATATTTTTCCTCAGATTCATTGGATACACTAATAATAACACTTTATTGGGAAAATGGCTTGGCAAATATGACGTCGATATGTGTTGGTGGGAAGTCTACGAAGCTATTGCTAGTGAATGCCATAGTTTAATATTAGTCAAATTATTACGGTGTCCTTTTTTATAAGCTGTATTTCTGTATTCACGAAATTTTATGGCGGTAGGGTTAATGGCGTGGGTTAAGCCAAAATTTGTTATTTTCTGTAAGAATTTGCATAAGTTAACTTAATTCGAGTTTGTATTAATTTGCACAGCTCATTAATTGACATATCGTGATGAATTGGTCACAGTATTAGTTCCTGCATGAAATGACCATTTTTTAGGAATTTTCTTGGAGAATTTTTTGCTTTCAGATTCAGTCATTCAGACTGCACTGTTTTCCAGTCGACCAAATTCAGACTGCATTTTTTAGGAATTTTCTTGGAGAATTTTTTGCTTTCAAACTTTAAATTATTTAATCTTTTTGATTATGTTTCTTTTTCTTTTCTTT
The DNA here is from genome assembly GCA_010577795.1 of Isatis tinctoria. Lineage (NCBI taxonomy): Eukaryota > Viridiplantae > Streptophyta > Magnoliopsida > Brassicales > Brassicaceae > Isatis > Isatis tinctoria. Next base: position 33,235,929 of record CM021249.1, on the reverse strand, counting down.
TGAGTCTTATTTTTTCCTCTCACCTTTTTCTTTTTTTGCTAAAATCTCCAGTTGTGTAAAAATTGACGTAAAGACGATTACATAATATCTGCATAGAATGGAAATGAAAGAAAAGTTGCCAAACCAAGTAGCAGACCTTAGGGTATGCCAACCTTTTGAGTCTTATTTTAACCTCTCAAATTTGCTGTCACACACTCATCTCCATGTTTTAAGAATCTTGTTCTGAATCTACATGAAAGCTTTGCTCGTAATAAAATCAACAAACCGTTGACTCTGCAAAAACCCTCATGTGCTAAGCTCCAAGTAAGTATCTGTAGCCTTTTGCACCCAAGAATGAAAAGTGAAATACAACATCTTGTGTTCGATCCAATTCTTGAGTCTTGTAACAGTATTATGTTCTTTTGAGCAACTGTAACTATTTGAAAATGGTGGATGGATACGAGAACCAAGCTCCTGAGAAGCTTCGGGTAAGTTTCCACAACCAAAAAAATCAGATCCAAAACCAAGATCTTCCAACGTTTTTCCTCATATTCTTGTTTATATTCTGAATTTACAAAACAGGGGAAGTATCAAGCAATGGTTGTTTGTTGTATTCTTGGAATCGGATCTCTTGTTTCTTGGAACAGTATGCTCACTATCGCAGATTACTACTACCAAGTTTTCCCGGTTCGGTTTCTGTTTCGGTTTGGTTATTTCCCATATTCAAAATTGGTTTCTGTTTTGATTATCTAAGAAAAAGCTGATTTTGAATGGTGACTAGCAAATTGTCAAAAAACCACAATCTATTCATACCTATTTCAGTTTGCTCAATTTCCATTTATCAAATTGGTTATTAAAATCTGATGTTTTGTTTTGGTTATCGAAGAAAATGTTGGCTTTCAATGTTGACCACCAAATTGGAAATGAATGAGGAACATTAAAATTTTCTTCATTTAAAAAATATATTTGGTACGTAATTCATATTAATTATTTTCTTATGGAGCACTATAAATTAAATTATTACTCATAAAATTTGAGAAAGAAGAAAAAATCAATATTATATTTTAAACTACTATTTCTCAATTATTCTCAAAAAGAGTTCTAATAAAACTAAAATTAAAATTAAAATAAATCTTATGGTTTTACTATAAACTAATATTGATAACTAAATAATCATAAGATATATTTTGAAAATTACTTTTAAATTAATTCACATTTAAAGATTATGTCTTAAATAAATATTGATCAAAGACATTTTATATCAAATTCATTTAAGGAGCCAGTCTCCAGTATCAATATTCAATTCATTATGATATATTTGAAGACCAGCCTTCTTTGTTATGAATTTATTTTCACTAGATCTAAAAAATTGTTTTGGTTGTGATGTTTATAATTCATTCTAATAATAGTTTTATTCCTTTTCTAGAATTTATTTTAAAAAATTTGTTTTCATTCTTCTTCATATCACATTGACAGTCAGATATGTGTTTTTTTGTAGGCTTATCATCCTTCAAGGGTTCTACCACTTGTGTACCAACCATTTGCGGTTGGAACGATTGTCATTCTCGCCTACCACGAATCAAAACTCAATACTCGGAAACGAATCCTAACCGGTTACATTCTATTCACAATATCCACATGTTTGCTCATAGTCGTAAGTTTAAATTTAAAGCCTTGATCTTATATTAATCTTTTTAGTGGAACTAAACTTTGATTATGGACTCAAGACTCTAAGAAACCCAAAAACAGTTGGATTTGACAACAAAAGGACACGGTGGAATCGGACCTTATATTGGTTTATGTGCAATCGTTGCTTCGTTTGGCATCGCTGATGCTACTGTTAAAGGAGGACTGATCGGTGATTTATCTTTGATGTGCCCTGAACTCATCCAGGTTTAATCAGTTCTATTAATAGATTTTAAGGTCTCTGGTTTACAAAAATTGGTTTGGATAAAACATTTTTTACTATATATAAATCTTCTTGCTTCTTTGTAGTCATCCATGGCCGGTTCGGCTGCAGCTGGTGGTCTAACCTCAGCGCTTAGGCTAATAACAAAAGCAGTCTTTGAAAAATCAAACAATAGTCTACGAAAAGGAGCAAGTAAGTTTAACAGTTTTTTTTGGAGATCTCAAATCCGAAAAATCCAATATCTTGGGAGCAAGTATGTGTGTCTAAAGTTTCTTTTCTTTCTTTCTTTTTTCCTTGTTGTAGTGATATTTTTAGCAATCTCAACATTCATACAATTCCTCTGTGTAATGCTATACGCTTATGTATTCCCAAAACTACCCATCGTTAAGTATTACCGCAGAAAAGCCGCTTTAGAAGGATCCAAAACTGTTGCTGCTGATCTTGCTGCTGCTGGTATCCAGAATCAAACAGATTTGGTAACTTCAGATTCCTCAATATTTCCTTCTTAGTTTCATTTACAAGATTCGCCAAGAATCTATCTTTCTTGATTATGTTTTTCAAGATTCTTGATTTATTTTCGTGATATTTCTGTGTAGACTAATGATGATTCCAAGAATCAAAGGCTAAGTAAAAAGGAGCTATTGCTTCAAAACATAGACCATGCAGTGAATCTATACCTCATCTATGTTTTGACATTATCCATTTTCCCCGGGTTCCTATACGAGAACACGGGACAACACGGGCTAGGGACTTGGTACGCGCTTGTCCTAGTAGCGGTGTACAACTTTTGGGATTTGCTCGGCAGGTACATGCCACTGGTCAGATGGCTGAAGGTTGAGAATAGAAAAGCACTAACGATTGTGGTTTTGTCACGTTTTTTCCTCGTTCCTGCTTTCTACCTCACCGCCAAATATGGTGATAAAGGATGGATGATTATGCTCATTTCTGTTTTGGGTTTAACCACTGGATATCTCACTGTTTGCATTCTCACAATAGCACCTAAAGGATACATGGTAATCTATCTACTTTTTTAACAACTGATCGAGAATACAAACAGAAACAAAATTATACACAATCAACCTCTAGCAACGTTTTTATTCTGATTTTGTATTTTGTGAAGGGTCCGGAGAAGAATGCATTGGGGAATTTGCTGGTGACTTTTATATCAGGAGGAGCACTTACAGGAATTTCTTTAGGTTGGTTATGGCTTATTGGTAAGGAAAATGCTTTATGAGTACTCATCAACGCATGATTCACATGTGAACGTATTTGGCTTCACCAACTTCAGTTTGGGGCCCACAAGATAACCTGTCCCAAATTGTTTTCAGTACCCTTCATAATTAGTATATATGATTTGGTGGTTTATTATGAACCCTTCTTCCACACTACACACTTATAAAATATCAATATTAATTTTGAGAAAACCTTACTAACATGTTATTTCAGAATTATTAGACCAATTTTAAAATTAGACCAACCCTGTTATGGCGGTAAATGAGAGAGGACTAATGGCTGGAACAGAACAGTCGAGAAAAAAGGGAGAATACTAAACATGCATGAAAGGATGTCAATAACTTAAAGGCGGATTCTTACTTCAATGTTTCACCGAATTTGCAAAAATGTGTTTAATTCACTTGTCCAACTTCACAAAACTCAATCCATTTTAGTTTTGTTTTCTTTGTCACTTGTACCTCGTCTAAATAATCTCGGTAAACGAATGCTCAATCCATTTACGACTTATTTAGACCCATCTGGCTAGCTCATTAATTACCATTTTCTAAAATCTTTAAAAATATATCAACATGCGATGATTTTGATTAAAATATTTAGTCAAGCGAAACTTGTATAATAATTTACAGACGACTATTATTTGTAAACATCTCTTAGAAAGTTCGAAGAATATCCTGAACCACTAAAAAAAAATATTATGTTCCCTAAAATATTTCTACTTGCTTTAAAGTTGGTGTGATATATTTCTTAAGAAAAAAAATTAAAACATGAGATACTTTTCTTTCAAAAAACATGAGATACTTTTTTTTTTTTTGTCAACTAAACATGAGATACTTTTCTTTAAAAAAAAATCACGAGATAAAGGATATTTCACAAAACAAAACAAAATTGAGTATCATTATTGGGTCCCACTACTGTTTGATAATTTTGACAGCGAAAACATACTTATTTTCCTGATAGATATGTGGATATTAATTATTAAATGATCTTTCTCGGGGAAAGTTTTGCTTTCAGACCGGAAAGTCTACACCGTCTTGCAGTCGACCAAGTATAGAAAACTAAAAAGCTTTCACAACTGTGGATTCTTTAATCTTTTTGATTCCCTTCTTTTCTTCTGAGTCTTATTTTTTTCTTCTTTTTGTCAAATATTGAGTCTTATTTAATGGGAAAAATGCCAAAACTAACCCAAAACATCATTTTGTTTTCAATCTAACCTAAAAGATTCTTTTGATTGCAAAAGTATACCCCAGGGATAAGGAAATTACCATTTAGCACTCAATGACCAAACAAAAAACCGGATGCCTTTTTACGATTCAGTCCCTGAGAAGTCTGAAACATCTACAGAAGTCTGCGTCTCAGACTTCTAAAGAAGTCTACATCCTAATTATATATTAAATTTAAATTATAAAATTAATAAAAAATAATTTGATTAGAGCTATTTCTATACATAATGAAGATAAAAACAAATATAATGCATGAAAATTAAAATTTCATAAAATTGATTAAAACTAAACAAACAAAGATAAAATATGTAATCACTCTTATGTTTTACGCTGCAGACTTCTATAGAAGTCTGCAGCATTCTAATTATATCTTAAATTTAAATTATAAAATTTATAAAAAATAATTTGATTAGAGCTATTTCTATACATAATCAAGAAAAAAATAAGTAGAATGCATGGAAAATAAAATTTTATAAAATAGATTAAAACAAAACCGAAAAAGATAAAATAGGTGATTCTTCTAATGGTTGAGGTTTAAGGGTTTGGGGTTTTGAGTTGTTTGGTATAGGTTTTAGGGTAAAATGACCAAACATCTAGGGTTAGATTTTAAGTTTATTATTTTTTGAGTTTTCTATGTTTAATTTTCACATAAGTGTTAATCTATAAGTATATTAAACAGTTTTAGTGTTAGATTGAAGATTTTATTTAGAGATTTGACAAATTAATGAAAAACATTCAAATTAAGAGTGATGTTGAGCAGACTTCCCCGAAAGTCTGCAACAATGTTCAGACTTCACGTGAAGTCTGCTTGTGTTTAGGGGTTTGAGACTTCATCAGAAGTCTGCGTCAGAACCGGTATTTTTACCCTCCAATATTTCGTGAAAATTTTAAATTTTCCTCTAATATTCCGTGAATATATTAAATTTCCCTCCAACATTTTTTAAAAATTTTAAATTTCAGATTTTTCGTGTAGTCTGAAATTCAAATTTTCAGACTTCTATAGTAATCTGAAACTCAGTTTTTATCCACTATATAAAAAAAACTTACTCAAACTTAAACCCTAAATTTTTTAAAAAAATCCGCCGTCTATTTTTTTTTTCAGATCTAAAAATCTCTCTCTCTCGTTTCTTCTCTTTCTCTCTATTTGCTTCGAGCTTCATCTTCTCTCTTTCGATTTTCTCAAAATCTTTTTCCCCATTTGCTCTCTGTCACCGTCGTTCTGGTCGGAGGAGGATCTCCTGAAGCTCGCTCGCCTTTCCTCCTGGATCTCGCTCTCATCTTTTCCTTTCTTTCTCTCTATCTCTGAAGACGTCACTTCGTCTCCTTTGCCTCCAATCCACCGTCGTCACCAACTGCAGTCGTCACCAACTGCAGTCCGTTGCCGTCACCGCCTCCAGTCTGCCACCGTCACCGAGAGCGGGTTTGCCTCACGCCTTATGCGGGGCTCCGAGGCTCTTCTTCAGCACGGAGACACGTAACCAAACGCGATGGTCACTGTTTTTTCCCTTCTTATCTCAATCCTATCTTTCTGGGTATTAGCTTCTGTTTTTCTAATTGATTTGCTGATTGATCTGTCAATCGTGTTCTTCTTCCTCCCCAAGTTCTTAGCTCTGTACAGTCGACATGAAATCGAAATGATTGGGCTTGATGACGCCGCCACAAAATTAGGTTTTTCCCTTACATAGTTTCTCGATACTTCTATGTATTTTTTTCATTTTCGCTTGGATCTGAATTTGACTTCGGTTTTGGGATTTTTTGTTTTTCTCTCTCCAGTAGTGGAGAGACGGAGAATCTATGATATTAACAAGAAGAGCCAACAATCAGTATACGTGGAAAGGATTTGCCGTAATTCCAGCGGCGGGCGAGGGAAGAAAAGGGTGTTCTGATGCAAGGGACAATGAAAGATGCTTCTCCAAAGATGAATCGGCTCAAATACGAGGTTGAGCTATATATAGTTTCTGCCATTTTTTATCCCCAAAGATGAAATCAGTGTTTGCTTGTAGATTTTATGTTTCTTATTGTTCCTTTTTTTCTTTTATGTGTGCGTGTGTTTTTGCAGGCTCAAATACAAATTCTGAGTCATTTGCAACCTAACAAAGACAAGAAAGCTAACGAGATTGGAAGAGTATATGATATTTGGATTGACAAGATTGGTAAACAGCATAAATAGGTCCGTTTTTAGATATCTCATTCTTAAACTTGTTGTCTATAGCTTAATTTTGCTTGAAAGGTGACGTCTTGCTTGAAATCTTGCTTCTTCCTACCAGTTTTGGATTCGATACAGCTTGCAAGGTGAGCTTCCGTTGTGATCAATTTTCCTCTGTTGCTTTGGTTTAATCAGGATGTAAGTCTGCGACAGAAGTATGGGATTGAAGTCTTTGGCAGAAGTCTGTGGCACATTAATTTTGTTTTTTGTTTTCTCATCTTTGTTTATTATAAATTTCAATATGGATTTCTCCTATTTGTTTGATTTGTGTTCTTTTCGAATTATACTTTCCGTTATGACTACATTTTGCCTTTGTTCTTAATTTACCATTTTTCTCTTTTGTTATTGCACATGTCTTGTTCATTGAATATGTTTCAGAGAACTAGAGCTCTCAGTTTTTACATGCTTTTTAACGGTGAAATGGGACAAAGTAATATTGAATCCAACAAAGAATAAAAAACTCTTTTCATCTTGTTTTTCTTAACCAAACGAGAATGTTAATGATTCACAATAACTCACTAAACAGGGTGAACTTAAATGGTAACTTAAGATGTACAAAAATCATAAACCTAACATATATGTATGTCAAATTCATAACTAACTTTGAGTACGAATTACATATGAATGAGACTAAAAGAAGTTTGGGCACGTGCTACAGACTGCCATAGAAGTCTGCGGAAATGAGAAAAAATGTCTAATTGACCAAGAAATTTGATTATGTCATAATTATAAGATATAAACATGTCAAACTTATTCAAAATCGACTACAATAACCAAAAGACATGATTAATGGAAAAAAATACTTCATAAATATGCTTTAAACACATTTATAAGAAAACATAAATTTTCAGACTGTCAAAAAAGTCTACTATGATTTTTTCAGAGTAGACTTCTTTGGCAGTCTGCGGAAATGAGCTAAATGCCTAATTAGCCAAGAAATTCGACTATGTCATAAATATAAGATATAAACATGTCAAACTTGTTCAAAAGCGAACACAATAACCAAATAACGTGATTAATGGAAAAAAAAATAAAAATACTTCATAAATATGCTTTAAACGCATTTTTAAGAAAACATAAATTTTCAGACTTCCAGAGAAGTCTACTCTGATTTTCCAAAGTAGACTTCTTCAACAGTCTGAAATGCAGACTTCTCGAAAAATTGAGAAGTCTGGGCACGTGCCGCAGACTGCTAGAGAAGTCTAACGGGGTCACTTTTGCAATTGCGAAACTCATTGACTTTTAGAGCAGACTTCTTTGGCAGTCTGAGAAAAAAAGATGTCATTTTTGCAATTGACCAAAAGTCAAAATTTTTGGGGCAGACTTCTCTGACAGTCTGAACAACGGTGCAGACATCTCTGGTAGTCTGTAGCTAGACGACAAAAATATAACTATCTAGACAAAAAACGGCGCCGACTTTTCAGACTTCAGAAGAAGTCTGCAGGGGGTTATTTTTGCAATTGACCAAAGTCAAAATATTATAGTAGACTTCAACGGCAGTCTGCAGTCGAAGTCTGCGTCTAACGTCTCAATAAGCGTTGACCAAAAATTCCCAAAAAAAGTTAAACTATACGCAGACTTCTCCCGAAGTCTGTGGAAATTTTCAGACTTCCAACGAAGTCTGCTTAAACTTCCCAGACTGCAAGAGAAGTCTGCGTGTAATTGTACTTTCGGGGAACTGTTTGGAAATTGTACTCAATTGCAAAACTAGCCTCCTCAGACTTCAAATGAAGTCTGCTCTAAAAAAGTCAACGACTTTCCAGATTACCCGAGAAGTCTGTGTTGATTCAGACTTCTATGGAAGTCTGCTCTAAAAAAGTTGACTTTGGTCAATTGCAAATCTAACCTTTTTCTGTCCAGACTTCATAAGAAGTCTGCGATATTTTTTTTTTCTTATCAAAGGATATATCGCAGACTTCTCTGGAAGTCTGTGGCACGAAACCCAAAATTTGGTCAATTGCAAAACTAACCCCTGTGTTGACTATGAGACTTCCATAGAAGTCTCCTTGATGCCAGACTTCTCTAGCAGTCTGAATTCATGAAAAAGCTGCAACTTTTGGAAAATGAAGAAAAAATTACTTTGATGCGGTTTAAGCACGACTTAAGCTTTGTTCACGCCCAGATCTTCGAGATTGCCTAATACCAACGTAAACCAGTCGTTTTGGGTGGCGGTCTTGGCCGAAAATGGCCAAGATCCAAATCTACAAATTTAGAAATCGAAAATTAGAGAGTTTTTTTTATGAAAATGGAAAGGAAATGGAAAGAAATGAAGTTTTGATTGAAGTGTTGAGCATTTAGTGATCTAGAATCAATTTGTAGAAGCATTGATGAGCTTAGTTTTGGTTGTTAATGGTGGTTGGAAAAATTGAAGAAGATGGCATTTTCGTAAATAAGTATGTTGAGAAAGGATGGTTTGGTAGTTGTATAAATCGAAAATAATAAAACTTAAAAACAGAAAATGGCAACTTTGTAAATAGATATAACTTTTGAGGTTAAAGTTAAAAATAAAAGGGTAAAATATGGTTGGTGGAAATAGGGGTGTATTTTTGCATTTGACTTCATCTTTGAAGTCATTTTTGCAACTATCCCTTATTTAATCCTCTCAAATTCGCTGTCAAACCTTTAAAAGTTATTTTACTTGCTCATCTCCATTATTTAAGAATCTTGTTTTGAATCTACATGAAAGCTTTGCAAGTAATAAAATCAACAAACCCGTTGACTCTGCAAAGATCCTCATGTGCTAAGTTCCAAGCAAGTATCTGTAGCTTTTGCTCACCCACCCCCCAAAAAAGGTAAAAAACATCGTCTTGTGTTCGATCTAATTCGTGAATCTTGAAACAGGGTTATTTTCTTTTGAGCTCTCTGTAACCATTTGAGAATGGCGGATAGATATGAGAACCAAGCTCCTGAGAAGCTTCAGGTACGTTTCCAGAACTCAGATCCATAAATCTTTCATTGGTTTTTCTCGCAGAATTTAAAACCATAAAACTCTTGTTTGTGTCTGAATTTTATAAAACAGGGGAAGTTTCAAGCAATGGTTGTTTGCTGTATTCTTGGAATCGGAGCTCTTGTTTCTTGGAACAGTATGCTCACTATCGCAGATTACTACTACCTAGTTTTCCCGGTTCGGTTTCTGTTTCGGCTTGGAGTTGGTTTTAGCAATCTAGTGTTCTGCTTTGGTTATTTAAAGTTATTTATGTTTCTTTGTAGGATTATCATCCTTCAAGGGTATTAACACTTGTATACCAACCGTTTGCGCTTGTAACAATCGTGATTCTCTCATACCACGAGTCCAAAATCGATACCCGGAAACGTAACCTGTTTGGTTACATTCTATTCACAGTATCCACGTTCTTGCTGATAGTCGTAAGTTATACTATAATTTAATGTCTTTTTGTGTATCTTTACGTAAAGAAAGTAGATTTTGATTATGGACTCAAGACTCTAAGAAACTTTTAAAACAGTTGGATTTGACAACAAAAGGACGCGGTGGAATCGGACCTTATATCGGTTTATGCGCAATCGTTGCTTCTTTTGGCCTTGCGGATGCTACCGTTCAAGGAGGAATGATCGGTGATTTATCATTGATGTGCCCTGAATTCATCCAGGTTTTTATCAATTTGAAACAGATTTCAAGATCTTGGTTTAGATCAACCGGTTTAGATAAACCGAATTTTACTAGAGATACTTCTTCTTGCTTCTTTGTAGTCATTCATGGGGGGTTTGGCCGTAGCTGGTGCTCTAACCTCAGCCCTTAGGCTAATAACTAAAGCATCTTTTGACAGCTCTAACGAAAGTCAACGGAAAGGAGCAAGTGAGTTTAACATTTGTTTAAGATCTTAATTCTGAAAACCGGATAGCTTCTTAAGTGTCTAAAAACTTCATTTCTTGCTTTGTTCTTTTCTTTTTCTTTTTTTTCTTTGCAGTGATATTCTTAGGAATCTCAACATTTATAGAGTTTCTCTGCGTGATGCTTTACGCGTATGTATTCCCAAAACTCCCAATCGTTAAGTATTATCGAAGAAAAGCCGCTTCTGAAGGATCTAAAACTGTTTCTGCTGATCTTGCTGCTGCTGGTATCCAAAATCAATCAGATGTGGTAACTTCAGACTCCTCTGAATCTAATCTTCCTTGATTCTTTTTCTACAAGATTAGATTCTTGATTCTTCTATGCAGACCGATGATGATTCCAATAATCAAAGACTAAGCAACAAAGAGCTTCCTTAATAGCTTCTTGATTCTTTATGCAGACCGATGATGATTCCAAGAATCAAAGACTAAGCAACAAAGAGCTATTGCTTCAAAACATAGACTATGCAGTGAATCTAGCCCTCATCTACATTTTGACATTATCCATTTTCCCCGGGTTCTTGTACGAGAACACGGGACAACACGGGCTAGGCGCTTGGTACGCCCTTGTCCTAGTAGCCATGTACAATTGTTGGGACTTGGTCGGTAGGTACACACCGCTGTTGAAATGGCTCATGATTGAGAATAGAAAAGGACTCACAGTTGCGGTTTTGTCACGTTTTCTCCTCGTTCCTGCGTTCTACTTCACCGCAAAATATGGTGATCAAGGATGGATGATTATGCTCATTTCTGTTTTGGGACTCACTAATGGACATCTCACGGTTTGCATTCTCACCGCAGCTCCTAAAGGCTACAAGGTAATCTGTTATAACCTTTTCATGAATAGAGACGACAAATTTAATGGTTCATTTTCGTTAGCCTTTTTGTTTAAACGAAATCACTACATTTTAGTTATTTTTGGTTTATCAAATATCATAGGAAAAACATAAACGAAAATGCAAAAGGCAGACAATTGGAGAGCATGAGTTTGATTGTTTCAAACACTATAATTTGCGCTTCTATTCCATATACATGTTCAAATATAATATGTTCCAGTATCCTAATAGTACACTATCTTTCCTAATACATTCTTTTGCAAACGACGCAAACAAAAATGAAAATTTCTTTTTAGTGTCGTTGGGGTTTACACTTTGAACAAACTCTTTAAGAACTCTAACTAAAATATTGTGCTTTCCTCTAAAACAAAATCTATTTTTAATATATAAACGTGTATGAAAATGAAGTCGGAAAAAAATATAAATCAAGTCGTAAATTAGTCGTGTGTACAATTTGAAAAAGCTTCAATCTAGTCGATGTCATCTTTGTTCAGAATTTTGAAAGAAAATTGCTTATGTTTTTTTAAGGGTCCGGAGCAAAATGCATTGGGAAACTTGCTGGTGATTTTTCTGTTAGGAGGAATATTTGCAGGAGTTGCCTTGGATTGGCTGTGGCTTATTGGTAAGAAGGATGCCTTCTGAGTTCTAACTACTCATCAATCATTACTTCAACACGTGATTCACCTAATTAATTGGAGATTAATCCACTTTTTTTTTTCTTATGCGCAAAAAAAAGAAATTCCATTGTTATTTGCTTGTAATCTGTATAAGTGTTGTTATCCTTGAGAGCAGAGGTTATTTAATTACAGTTGCTATATATGGGGTGTTAAAGAATTATTGTTCCTTTCACTGAAAAACATTTTCTCACAACATCGGCCATAGAGAAGCAGCTAAAGTGTGGAAATGATAAACAAATCCATAACAGATGGTGAACCACATATTTTTTTAGGTACAAACCCTTCGAGTTTTACTTATTAAAGATACAATTCATTTATCCTATTATACAACTACAAAATCGTAGTGTGGGTATTGGTATCTTGGAGGCACTGTTGAAAGGAGTTAGATGGGTTGTGGGTGACGGGAGAGATGTTAATTTCTGGTCTGATAGGTGGATGGGGAATGAGTCACTTGCTGAGAATGGACCAGTTCATTTGCCGGATGGGTTTGAGAATGTCAAAGTGAGAGATGTATGGTTGGATGGGCAAGGTTGGAATTTTAATGTTATTGATCCATTCATTGATGAGAAGACAAGACTGGAGTTGGGAGCTTTTGTAGTTGACACCGTAACAGGCGCCAGGGATAGATTTTCGTGGGGTGGCACTCAGAATGGTCAGTTTACAGTCCGTTCAGCTTATGAACTGCTTACACGAGATCGCACGCAGAAACAGGGGATGAAGGACTTTTATGGCTGCATTTGGAGACTGAAAGTACCAGAAAGAATTCGGGCCTTCCTCTGGCTGGTGAGTCAACAATCAATCATGACTAATCAGGAGAGGTACAGGAGACATATGGGAGAAACAGAGAATTTTCAAGTGTGTAAAGCAGGGGTTGAGTCTATCACACATGTCTTAAGGGATTGCCCGGCAATGGAGGGAATATGGACCCGTATCCTCCCGGTTCTTTGATAAAACAATACTTGAGTGGCTATATGATAATCTATCGTGTACATCTGTGATGATAGGGGATGGAACCTGGCCAGTAATGTTTGCTGTTGCAATCTGGTGGGGATGAAAATGGAAATGCGAGAATGTGTTTGGAAATACTCACCAGGTGTGCAGAGATAGGACCCAGTTCATTAGAAGACAATTTGATGAGATTATACGAGCAAATATGAATGAGGAGGGGAATCGACCTCCAGTGGTTCGTGTGGAGCGGGATATTGGTTGGGAGGTCTCGTCGGTGGGATGGTTAAGATTAACACTGATGGGGCTTCGCGGGGGAACCCGGGGTTGGCAGCTGCAGGGGGAGCTCTAATAGACGAGGAGGGTAAATGGTGTGGTGGTTTCGCTTTGAACATAGGTCGTTGTTCGGCGCCTTTAGCAAAGTTGTGGGGCGTCTATTACGGCTTATGTCTCGCGTGGGAGCGGAGGTCTACTCGAGTTGAGCTTGAAGTCGACTCGGAGATTATTGTGGGTTTTTTACGTACAGTGATTGCGGAGACGAATCCCCTGTCTTTCCTGGTGCGTCTGTGCCATGGCTTTATTTCGAGGGACTGGTTAGTCCGTATCAATCACGTGTATAGAGAAGCGAATCGTCTCGCAGACGGTTTAGCTAACTATGCATTTTCTTTACCTTTGGGTATTCATGTGTTTGATTTTGTTCCTGTTGTTGTTGAGGATATTTTGAACGAGGATGTACTGGGTCGATCGAGTACGAGGCTCGTGAGATTGTAGGTTTCAGATTCAATAAATCGGGAGGTTATCTCCCGTGTTCTTACCAAAAAAAAAAAAATCTTTACGTTTAAAATATATTATAAAATTATATATATTCACAATTTGTAAGATTTCATGCAAACTTTTTTTTTGTTTTACCACTTTACCCAAATTTCACCTAAAGTGACTCTAAGTGGGGGTTATTGGTTATAGTATTTTAATGGATTTGTTGGATTTGAAATTTTTTGATAAATCCACTGATTTCAAAATCAAATAAGTAGATTTCAAAATCAATGAAATGGATTTGAAAATTAAATAAATGGATTATTGTAAATCCACCAAATGGATTGTGAATGTTCAGAATGTTCTTCTCGTTGTGAATCAAGAAACTTGTTGGTGAAGCAGTATCTAAAAACAGAACCAGAATCTTTTTCATCAGACCAATCTTGTTTCATTGCACGTGTAACAGATTTAAACCTACGAGTGGATACACTGGTTGGTACTTCATATCCATCTTTGATTCTTTTTGAGAGCCATGAAAGTTCTTATTCATGTTTTAATTTTGCAGTTTTTTTTTTTTTGAAATGAAATTTTTTTTTTTTGCAATTTTGCAGTTTTTACCAAGACAGTTTGTTTGGTTTGATGGTCTGAATAAAGGAAGAAGCAAGACTGTTCTGTATAATGGGGGCAATGACATGGACGCTAGCTCTGAAGTTTAGGGAGTCAACTAGAGCATTTTACATGAGGTCTGGGTGGAGAAGTTTCTGCCAGGACAATGGACTTAAACCTGGAGATTCCATCACGTTCAAACTAGAGAGTAAACAACACGAGAACGCCTCTTCTCTGTTTCTCCTCTGCAGAATGTAGTCAAAGAATGTCATCATCATCATCTTCACTAAGTGAAAACCGGTTTGTGACACTAACCGTCACATCAAACGATCTAAACAAATGTAGACTTGTAAACTGAGACTTTGTTGACTTTACAGTTTTATATCCTTCTTACTGTGGTGCTATCCTTTCTACTAGGATTTGGTAAAAACAAGCGGATGGGAATTGTTACCGTAATATCTTGTGACATTCGTTTCTGGAATGCTCCTGAGAAAGCTGATATATTGGTCAGTAAATATAGGTTTTGGTGGCTAGTTTTAAGGTATATATATCTGATACCTCTCTCTCACTGTAGGTTAGTGATTTGCTGGGTTCCTTCGGCGATAATGAGCTCTCTCCTGAGTGCCTTGATGGAGCACAAAGGTTTCTGAAGAAAGATGGGATTTCTATATCATTCTGGTAAGTATAGGAGCAAGTGCGTTTAACATACATAATTTTTGTCATCTTTTAGACTATTTTCTAATTTATATTAGACTTTTAGTAGTTTCTATATTGGTAAATCTCCAGGAGAATTTCCAATTCATCATCTCAATATTAAAAAAAAATAATTGTAGGTTCTACTTTGTTTTATTAACTTAAACATACCTTTCTTCGTCTTTTTATGATTTATCTGCAGATATATTTTAAAAAATAACATTTTTAGGTTTTAGATTTTTAAAAAATAATAATAAACTGATAGTTATGATTTGTTAAAAAGAGGGTTATCCATTAATATCTTCATCTAAATTAATTTTATTGTTTAAACTTGATTGATCAGCTAATTCACTATTTTACATTGTTTAACGCACTGAAAGAGTTCAATTAAATAATTAAAAACTAGATTATAACCCGAGCCCGGCTCGGGTATTATATATTCATAAAATCATTCTATAATATATTTAAACTAAATTATTATCTATAAAACTAATAGTTAATTTATGATATAACATTTTAAAAATATTTATATGCAATAAGGCAATTTTAATTTAAAGAAAAACAAAAACGACATCGTTTTGGGGTATGACGGCTACATTAGACGAAATTTAACGCTCACTCAGTGGAGATAACGGTGTGTCCAAAATTACGTAGTCAACGAAAAATTCGTTTTTTTAATAAAGTTAACAAAAGTTGGTGATTTTTTTCTAGAAAGACGAAGTTTGGGATTGTAATTACGAAATTCGAAAAGTTGGGAATATATATCCCAGTTTTTCCAAAAAAAAATTAATAAGTATGTGATATAATATATTTTGTAAATGTTAAGAAGGAAATCAGGGGTATTCGAAACTTGTTATAAAAGCATATCATGTTTCGTGAAGATCTCAATTTTTTTCTTGCAAATATATTTAAAACTTGAAGAGAAGCGGGAAGATATTTTGTAATAAGCTATAATCATTTTTGGTCTGCAAAAAGAGATGAGAAGAAACGGACTACGAATTTCGAATGGGCTTCTAGTATATTATAGTATCTCTTAATGGGCTACTAAATTTTTATTGAATTATTAATTTTTAATGACATGGCTGAATATAATTGTTTCATTGGTTACATTCTCCCTAAATTGCTCTCAGTGAGACACATGGCAGAAATTTCTCTTAGTGTCTTCTCAATTAATATATAGGGGATAACTTAAATCGTGTGAACCATACTTAGCTAATGTACATTAGTATTTATTTATTGTGTAAGCTTATCAATTGTAATGTATATTTAGGTTGGTGACTCTAACAGAATTAACATTTATGCATCTAAACATAAATTTAATACTCTTGAAAAAATCTTATACAATAAAAGAGAAAATGACAATTGTCACCTCTAATCTAAATAATCCTCCACTTATTTCTGTTGGGCTGTCAATGTTTTCAAATTCATTCAGGAGGAGTTGGGAATTCAGGCATTTGGGCCTCATATTTCTCGGCCCTATCATAGCATCCTTTTCTCTCTCCGTTGTTTCGTCTTCCGACGGAATTAAGTTTCAGAGCCGATGTAGATCTTCAACGAACGTTAGGACGCTTCCACTGCAGAGCGCAATTCTTAATTGCCACAGTTTGCTGAAAAAATAATCTGTATGCCATCACATATTCTATCTGCCACTCATTAAACGAAATTCCTAAAACACCCTTAAGGAAATGAATCCAATGAGTTGAATGAGTTGAGTATCTGATTTTTTTAAATCAAAAATAAATATAAAAAAAAACAACGCAACCCAACAAAAAAAAATTAAGTGACCCTGCAAAAAAAAAAAAGTGACCCTGGAGCATATGAACTCAGCCTGGGCATATAAACCGGAACCGAAGAACCGAACCGGAACCGACCCGAAAAAATGGATCCGGAACCGATCCGAAAATACATAAAATACCCATTGGATCCTGTTTGTCAATACCCGTGGATATCGGGTATTACCCGGAACCGAACCGATACCCAAACGGGTACCCGAATACCCGAAAATATTGAAAGTATTAGTTATTTTTAGGTATTACATGTGTATTTTAAGTATTTCTGTAATTTTTTATTTTTAGTTTTTCATGTTTTAGAGTATAATTTAGTATTTCAGATTTTTTTTTCTGTTTTTTTTTTAGATTTTGATGATAATATTCGAATTTTTTGGTATAATTTTGAGTTTTCGGATACATTTTAAATATTTCGGGTAATAATACTCAAACTGAACCACAAAGCGAAAAGTTTTGGGTATTAATCGGTTCTAAAAATTAAAAACGGATCCTACCCGGAACCGGAAGGAACCGAACCGGAACCGGACCGAAATTTTACAAGTACCCATTGGATCCCAAACTCCTCTACCCGAAATACCCGGAACCGAATGGTTCTTACCCGGAACCGAACCGAATACCCGAATGCCCAGGCTGAATATGAACTTTGATTATTCATCTTTTTCCTCTTCCTTTTTGAAGGATGCCATTATCAGATCACCAGAGAATCACCGATTGAACAACACGAGCCCATATCGTTGGCCGGCCGTCGGGCTTCAGCTCGTCTGCTCTCTCCTCTGCTATTTTGGAAATAGGATAATAATTTCTTAATTTTTCATAGATCTAAGAAAATCATAAATCTGGGATTTAGAAACGAAAATTAGGGTGCAAAATTGATTGGTAATCACGTTTAATATAACTAATAGGTGTTTGCATCGGCAATATATCGAACGTAGTTGTTGAATCGAGTTAAATCTCAGGTAATTTAGAATCTAAAACTC
Organism: Isatis tinctoria; assembly: GCA_010577795.1. Lineage (NCBI taxonomy): Eukaryota > Viridiplantae > Streptophyta > Magnoliopsida > Brassicales > Brassicaceae > Isatis > Isatis tinctoria. Next base: position 33,218,259 of record CM021249.1, on the reverse strand, counting down.
GATTATAATCAGTACAATTGGTACAAATTGTATAATTGTGACTATTATTGTAATCGATAATTGTGTTATATTTTATATTTGTTTTCATGCAAGATATATGAAAATTTTAAATGAAGATGTGTGAAGATTAATTTAATTTCTACTAAAATAAATTAATTGGAAAATTAAAAAATAAAATCATTTATGCAAGTTACATGATATTGATTTCACAAAAAGTACTCCTTATAGTATAAGGAAGATTTTGTACTTATCACTATGGTCATGAAGCAAAAGATGCGAAAACAATAATGTCAGGAAAATTGTGATATGAGACCCTCGAAAATGAACATTAATATTGAAAAATAATGTGTCCAACTAGAATAGAATATACTTTCATAAAGTTCAACAACAAATACGCAAAAACCTGAAATGTACAACTATGTTGACGAATGTCCAAGTAGATATTTGGGGACAACTATGTGTATATCATATACAATCGGGTCAAGTTGTCCAACTAAAATGTACAATCGAGTCAACATGTCCAGACAATAGGGTCAAGTTGACTGGACAATCGGGTAAACTTGCGCGGACAATCGGGTCAACTATGTCCAATTAAAATGTACAATCGGTGTTACTAATATAGTTAAGTTTGGATTGAAGAAATATGGTAATAGTAAATGCAATTGTATAAGAATATCAAAAAATGGTGGGAAAATCATGTTAGGGGATAATGAATTGAGGGAACATAAATTTTATGAAAATATAGGTTCATGAGAATACTTAGACTCAAAATATCTCTCATATTATATGGAAGACATTGGCATAGTGACATGGGTATGAAAGGAAAAATGCAAAAATACATGTTTTGTGGTTATGTTATTACCAAAGCTTTAGAATTATGCATCTATAGGGGAAACAAGTTTTGCCAACTAAAACCCTTTATCCGATATCATGGTCCAACTGCAAATAGTCAAAAACCTAAAATGTACAACTATTTAGAATAAAAGCCAAGTAGACATTTAGGAACAATTGTATATACAATAGTGTACATCAATGTAAAAGACTCTTTTGCCCCTCTGTTTTACCTCACTTTTTCCTATACTTTTCTCTCTTTTTCTCTATTTCATCCCACTTCCTCTCTTCACTTTTTACTCACTTTTCTTCTCTCTCTCTTCACTTTTTAGTCACTTTTCTTCTCTCTCACTTTTATTTTATTTTTAAGTATATAAAATGGTCTATAAACTTTTACAAATTATAAAATTAATATATTAAAATAATAAAAACTATATATATTAAAATATATATATATACATATATAAATCAATAAATATATAATATAATCATACATTATTTTGAAATAAGAATAATTTTTTGTTTAAGTCCAAGACTTTAACAAATATGAATATAGTAAGCTAAATATTTTTATAAATATTAGTATCTAAATATCAAATTTTCTATTTTAAAATTAACTTTGAATTATCTTTCAATCACATTCACGTAAATCATAATTTTTTGTTGTTTTTCTTCTTATTTGTTTAGAAGAATTGCCAAGTATACATTTACGAACAATTCACATGTACAACAATGTAGAACCTTACTTTTCACCTCTTTTTCATCTAAGACCATTTTACCCCTAACTTTTCATTCACATTTTCTTCTTTTTCTCTCAGTTCGTCTCCTCTCTTGCGGCGCTAGGGTTTCAACGAACTTAAGGTAAATTTTTTTTTTCTGTCGATTCAATCTAGAATTTTTTTTTTTCGATTCAATTTTAATTTCAGTTGGACCTGGTAAAAGAAGTTGTCCGAAAATATCATCTTAGTTGTACCTAAATAAACAAATTGTTCCAAACGATCAAAACACTTAAAACAATTCAAAAAACCAAAAAGAACTACCAAAGTCTCAAAAACCTCTAAAATACATAAACAATAACCAATCAAACTTCCTCCAAAGTACTAAAATACAACACCAATGAAGCTACTTCTTTCTCTGTTTCTTTTTTTCCCGGATGTATACTTGGTCGTTGGATTTCTTGCACACTCCTGCCCAGATTTTATTATTACGCCATTGTCAAAAACTTCTTGTGCTTCCGCTTCCTCCTTGTCATCATCTTTTTCTGCTTCTTCATCTTCTTCCTCTTTTTTTCTTTTTCATCTCTTCATCATTTTTTTCCTCTTGTTCTTGTTCATCACATACATTTGACTTACTCTCATCTACCTCTTCAACATCATTTTTTTCCAGATTGATTCATATTTTCTTCCCATTCACAACAGCTCATTTTTCTATTACTTCATCTTCATTACAGTCTCTTGTTAATTCATATTCTCTAATTCCATCTTTTACTTGAACCATTATTGAGATATACATTAAAATCTCAACTAAGAACACTATATTTTTTTATCGAACAAACCCAAATCACAATCGAAATTACAAATTCTAATCAATTCTATTTTTTTAAAAAAAATTCAACCAAAATCATTATCATCAGCCTAACTACCAATTCAAAGAAATTAGACAGCAAAAGAAATGGATAAGAACTCTACCGATATCTCCTCTTGTCAAATTCGAAGGAAGAAGAAATTGAAGAGGACATGAAAGAGAGAAAAGATACCAAGGTGGAAAGAGATGAAAGAAACTGAAGAGGAAAGGCGATGGAGGAGGATTATCGGCTGCAATATCGATAGATCGAAGGCGAGTCGGCGAAAGATTGATTTGTGAGAGATTGGTTGTCAAGCATAAAAATTGAATTGATATTTTGGGATCTGAGTTCTCGAAGAAGAAGACGTCGCAGGGAAGAAAAAATGAATAAAATGTTAGCTTTTTCTTACAATTTTATCTTTATTAAAAAAAATGAGAATTGGGTTATTGGATCTTGGATGTTGGATTGGTTGATATTTGAGGTTGAGTTTGTAAATACTGATATAGAGCTCGGGTTTTTAGACTTTTCCACTGGTTTAGAATTAAAAAAGCAAAAGAAAATGAAAACAGAATTATTGTGGCAATCCTGATTAAATTTTCGGAGGAAGTGGCATTTAAGCAATTGATTCTCTACAACGCCTTTACTCTCCCCTCGTAGGTTTGTTACCCAACTCTTGCTCATTCATTCCGGGTAATTGCATTCCTGGAGAAGTTATTTGAGGTTCGGCTATAAATATCCCCTCCTCCAGCCATGAATCGCACGTTTCCGACGAAAAGCAAAAGTGCGGTCTGTTCAGGTTTCCAGCTCTTACAATGGCGAACCCTCAAATTCTTCTTTCCAAATTGAGAGCATGACGGTGCTCCAACACTGCCGAGGTTCGGTTGCTGCGAGCGTGATTAAGCGATCTGATTCATCGGTTTTTCCTGGGTAAGTCAACAGATTTTTCCTCCATCATATTCAGCCTATTATTGAGAGATATTAGTTTTCTGTAATTGATTTGTAAGCACTTCCGGAAATGATCGATTGAAATCAGTTTCTTCTTAACTCTTTCTTTCTTCTTTGTTTTTTCTTTTGTGAATTAGGTTTTTTTATGAAGCCTCTTAACCCTTGAATGCGATCTTCAGTCACTGAGAACATTATACACTCTTCTACTATCAAATGCCAACAAGGAATCCATACAACAAGCATTTTTGGTGAGTTTCAATTCATTCCTCCTCGATTTTCATCTTATATATATACATATCTGTCATCGATTAAATTTCCATTATGAACTTTTGCAATTGATCACAGTTAGATGAGTATACACAGTTTCTACTAAAGCGGTTGCTCGATTCTGCGACAGAGGAACTTCTGACTAGACAACCCAAGGTTAGTTAGTATCTACTTTTATTATCATTGTTACATCGTTGGTGTTTACGTGTCTGTGCTTACGAACCTCTTAAATTTGGTTACAGATACTTGCACAGGTGTTGAACTATGACCTCGCCTAGGCCAAGTTTGTGGGAAAACTTTGAGAATAAACAGTAAATTGCCGAATTGACTTTTATTGATTAAAGAATTCGATTACAACAAATAGCCAAAGCTGTTTAACCTAGCCGAGATGAAGCTAGATCAAGAGCTATGAGTTCTAAGTCGTAAAGAGAAGAATCTGTCCCCCTCGAATGAGGACCCCTTCTATATATAAGAAAGCTAGACCGACCTAACCCCTCTAAAATAAGGAAAACTTCCGTAATTGCCGCTCTCTTTCCTTATCTTGTAAAGCAGATAATGTCATCTTCCGCGAATGTCGGGTCGGCGCGGCGAACTTCCTATTCCTGGATAAGGAAATTTTCCTCTTTCGACCAATAATATTTATCAATCGAATAATAAATATTATTAGTTATTATTTACGTATATTGACCACTTGGTTGGTTAATATATTGACGGGCCGAGGTGAAATATTGTTGGGCCTTGGTGAGGGTGCTAAACCCGTCCCCAACAATAAGCCCCCCCTCAGTTCGTTGAGTGACGCGGTTGAGCTCGGCGAATTTGAAGAGAAGTGGCTCGTCGAGATTTCACCTCGTCACGTTTTAAAGAGTTAAAACTCTGATACGATTTCGACAAAGAATATTCTTTTTCGAAAAGAATATTCGAATGAAGAAATATTCGATGCCAATCGTGGCACGAAATTAATGCGAGTGTGCTTATCCTATTTGAAGCGCGTGGCGCTTCTCGGCAGGCGAGTGGGTTACGCGGCTTCCTTATCGTGCTCCCTCGTTTGGAGCGATGATGACACGTGTCAACCATGCAGAAAATCGCGCGAGTTTCGCGGCGACAAGACGTGAGTTGAGAGACGCGGAGCACGTATCTCAACCCTAATGATGATAAAAGAGGACGGCGGGGACGAAGAGTTAAAAAACGAAATGATTGATCTCGAAACCGTCGCCACTTTTCTTTATAAGTTCGAGTTCTCGTGAGTTCGTCCTTACTTTTCTACTTCCTCATTTTCGCGAAAAGGTAGAGCTCTCTTCTTTCTCCTATCTTCCGTTTATCTTTTCCGTCGTGTTCTTCATAGCTCCGCCGTGTTCTTCATTCTGCCACCGCGAATTCATCAGATCTGGAAAATGCCTTCAAGCTGTTCTTCGCTGGATTCCGTTCCTTCGTGGAGAGGACTTCGTCCCGACGCGGACGATTTAGAAGATAGGGATCTTGGTTTTGGGTTCTGCCGGGCCGAATGATACCCAGCAGGGGTTACCGAGCCGAGCGGCCATTCAGAGACGAGGAGCCCAAGTCGAGGAAATCTCGATGCCGCGGCCAGAGATACGTTACGTGATCATGACGCGCCGAATGAACGTGCCGAGCCGAGCAGTCGATTCGAGATTCCTCGGCTAATTGACGAAGACTTGAGCCGTTTGGGAGATTCCGGAGCTGAGCCCGTGGACAGAGATCCAGAGAATGACGAGGCCAATGCGGATACATCCTTTCGTGCCGACGCAAACGAGGAGGCCAGCTTTCACACCGAAGATTCGGACTTGGAGATGGAAGATCTCATCTTTGAGCCACACCGAGCCGAGAGAATTGCTCGAGAAAATGCCGCGAAGGAGGCTAAAAAGGCTGGGATCGTTGTTGACAGAGTAGCTGGAAACAAATGGAAAGTCTATTCCACGAAGACCACCAAGGAGCGCCTCGTTAGTCTCAAGTACTCGTGTGGTGTGAGTCCAAAGGTTACGTTCGTGGTGCCGGGACCAGATGAGAGACCTTGGGATGCTCCGCCGGGGTTCTTTTGCGTCTACGAGTCGTTCTTCTTAGACTGTCACCTAAGATTTCCTATCCCAAGTCTTCCGCTTGAGTATTGTGATAGGCGGGGAATGGCGCTGACGCAGCTGACGCACGGCGCAATGCGTCATATGGTTGCGATGATGATGCTGGCCGCGGAGAATGACCTGCCATTGACGTGCCGCTACTACGAGGAGATGACGTCGCTTAGGGCATCGTCGGCGGATTCATCCTTGGGATGTTTTTACACCCAAATCAGACCGTTATACAACATCATCGCCGGTCCGGCCACCAAAAGCAAAATTCACGCATGGAGGGACCACTATTTCTTTGTGAAAAAGAATGAATTCGCGGTGGTCGACCCGATGATCAACACTAGAACGCAGTGGAGCGAATCGATTGGTACTTTGTTTTATGACAGTATTCTTTTATCTTGCCGCGGTGATTAATACGATTTGATTTTCTTCGTTTTGCAGATAGGCCGTGCTTCCTCGACCCGACGCCAGAAGGATTCGAGCTGTCAAAGACGCGTTCACCAGACTTAGTCACGAGACTTGGCCTGACGTCTCCGCGGAAAGAGTGGAGCGAGCGCTAAAGAAACGACTGCGAAGCTTTGCTACTTTTGACGAAACGAATATGGGCCTTCGCAAACGAAAGTTCAGCAGCCTCGCACAGGACTTTGTGAACCTCGTAGGTGAATCCTCGGGTGGACCACAGACCGCGATGCCGTCTCCTAAGAGACGAGAAGCCGAGCCGTCAGCAACGGCCGAGGCGAGATCCGAAGGGGCTCCCTCTGCGATAGCGGATGTTGCGGGAGATGATGCGGGAGACGTCGTGGTCTCTCAGGAGAATGCCGGTGCGATTCCGAACGAGCCTGTCGTCCGAGAAGAGACTAGTATACCCAACCAGGAAGACGGGACTCCTGATGAGCCTGCTGCTGCGATTTCCGAGCAGCCGGAAGAGGAAGGTGAGGACAGACGGTCCTACAATTGGTCCTTCCAATACGAGGGCAGGAAACCGATCGCGGCGGATAATGACCGATGCGCCGAGCTGGTGTGGCGTACGAGGACTATCCCAATGGCGCGCCCCCAAGATCCACAGGAGCTTGCACGGTACGACCTGTTCGAGACGTTTGCGGGAGACGCGATGAGATCGCTAAACGCCGCTACGTTCATGGTTGGTCAGTATGACCGAGATCTGAAAGCATCTCGAAAGGAGGCGAAGGATCTTGACGACGAGCTGGTAGAGGTCCGTGCCGAAAAGACGCGTCTTGCCGAGGCGAACGAAAAGCTTTCTTTGGAGATCGCTGATCTCACAAACGAGAAGGCCGAGCTCGCGGCCGCGGCGGGTGAGGCCTCGTCTTTGAAGGCTAGGCTCGAAGAGGCCGAGGCGGTAAAAACAGCCGCGCTGGAGGCCAAGAGGAAAACCCGCTTGAAACTATCAAGGGAACGTGCTAGGCTTCGGAAGTCGAGAGACAAAAGAGTCAGCGAGGAACGCGCCAAGGTCGTTGGCGAATACGCCGTGCTGACAGAGAAGATGAAGCGCTTTGTCGCCCAAAGAGCGGAGATCGAGGAGATAGTGGCGAGGTCCACGGAGGCCGAAGGTACGCTGGCCTTTGCCCGAGCCCTTAAGGCAAGAGGCGTGCTGATCCCGGATGAGATGATCTCGGCGTTGGAGACCAAGAAGAAAACATGGGACGACGCTGCCGAGGCGATTGAAGAAATCACTTTCGGTGAAGGGGAAATGGATTTGCCAACCGCTACAGCTGCCGCGGCGACTACGTCTCGTCCGCAGTCCGGATCGACGAATGAACTTAGTCTTCCAAGCGAGAAGACAGATGACGAGGCGGAAGATGTGCCCGGGGATCCGGCTGGGGATCGTGGGCAGGACGCGGAAGGGACCGACGTGGTCCAGTAGATTTAAACTAATAGTTGTTTTTTTGTCTTGCCGAGATCCGATTTGTGGATCTCGGCATCGTAGTGCTTGTAAGCCGTAGGCTAATTTTTCTTAAGTTAATGAAAGTACGGCATTTCCAAGTAACTTAGACGTTTCACGAGTAATAGTCCGAATGATTTAGATTACCGTGCTAGTGGAATGACTGAGCTGAGTAATATACTCGAAAACTTATTCAAAGTCAGTTCAATTCAGAATTAGACTTGGTCCTTGAACTTAACAAGGTAAGTCGACATCCGTGGTGCGAGGCTAACAACTGCTCGCATACGACGAAGGCTTACGTTGGCTCGGCTTACACCTTGAAAGATAAGTCTGTTTCGGACAGAGCGTCTCGAACAAGTATAGATACGCTCTCGAGACTGAACTCCGGCGTGGTTTCGTGGGTCAGCCATAAGTTCGAGAGGTGCGGGCGACGATGGACCCGGCTTTATTTGACCCATTATTCACTTGATCAGAGTGAAGATGTAACGGTCTATAGCTTAGAGCTATGAGGCGAAGCGCCTACGTTTGAGCGTAGCTCGGCACAGTTTTGACAGTAACTGAAAAACTGAAGTAAAGGCGACCGTTAATGGTGCAGACGTTTTGTAACGAGACGTTTCTTCTAAGGAAGATATTTTTATTAATGTATAGTTGAACCCTTTGACAGGCTGCCTACGTACCCCGAAAGAGGATCAAGCCATTCGTAGTTCGATTACAAGAGAGCGTAGCTCGTTCTTTTTTTTTTTTTTTTTTTTACGCTAGTCGCATCGTGGAGATGGACTTAGTAGTAGAAACGTTTGAGGTTGTTGACATTCCATGAGCGCGGCACGGCGTCACCTGACATGGTCACGAGTTCGCAGACACCTGGTTTAACGATCTTGCCGACGATGTATGGGCCTTCCCATTTTGCTCCGAGCTTGCCGGCGCGGTACTCTTTTGTATTTTCGTAGACCTTGCGCAGGACAAGGTCGCCTTCTTCGAAGTGCCGAGGCCGTACCTTTGTGTTGTAGTAGCGGGCCGCCTGATGTTGGTAGTTTTGCATTCTGAGAAGAGCCTGTCCGCGCGTTTCCTCCAAGGTGTCCAAGTTATCGAGTAACATTGCACAGTTGACGTTTGGATGTAGCGGTGCCAGTTGTCGCCGGAGTGTTGGTACCGCGGCTTCGGCTGGTGACAAGGCTTCGCAGCCGTAGACCAAAGAAAATGGAGATTTCCCGGTAGCGCGGCGTGGAGTTGTTCTGTGAGACCAGAGGACACCATCGAGCTCGTCTGCCCAAAGCCCCTTTTTTGATTCGAGACGTTTTTTGAGGCCGTCGATGATGGTCTTGTTTGTTGCTTCGGCCTGGCCGTTACCTTGAGGGTAACGAGGCGTTGATTTGCTGAGGCGAATCCTCCATTTAGCGCAGAAAGCTTCGAAAACGCTCGAGATGAATTGGGAACCGTTGTCTGTGACAATTTCGTAAGGCAGACCGTGGCGGCAGATGATGTGTGTCCAAACGAACATCTGGACGTCGTGGTCCTTTATCGAGGCGTATGCCTTAGCCTCCACCCACTTTGTGAAGTAATCCGTCATGATGAGCACGAACTGACGTTGCCGAGAGTTTGGTAAAGGACCGACGATGTCCATGGCCCATCGCATGAAAGGGTATGGAGGGCAGGACGTGGTGAGGAGCTCTGATGGAGTATGGAGGACGGGCCCGTGCCGTTGGCACTTTTCGCACTTGAGTGCAAATTGTTCGCAGTCTGCGATCATGGTTGGCCAGAAGAAGCCGTGCTTTTTGACTTTGAGTGCGAGAGCGCGTCCGCCTGAGTGATTGCCGCCTGCGCCTTCGTGAGTTTCTTCCAGAACGAACCGAATTTGCATGCCGTCGATGCAAGTGAGAAGTGCACCGGCTGCGGTCCGTCGGAGGAGTTCGCCATTGATGACTGTGTAATGCGCGGCGCGGGCTTTGAGACGTCGGGCCGCCCATCGTTCGGTTGGTGCGTCGCCATTTGTGATATACTGGATGATTTTGGTTCTCCAGTCGGGTTTCGCGCCGGTCTCCTTATTGATGTCAACATTGGAGTGCGTTCCGATCTCGTCGTCGTCAGTTTCGTCGGCGTCGTTATGGTCTTCGCGGATTGATGCGCAAAGTCCCTTGGGCAATTCGATGCTCGGTGTTGGGATGCTTGCGATTGGTATCTGTCGCCGAAAGTCATCGTCTTTGTTTGAGCCGATTGTTGCCAGCGCATCGGCGATTGTGTTTTCAGCGCGAGGGATTTTGGTGAGTTCGAAGGACTCAAACTCCGCGGCGAGTTCTTTGACGAGTCGGAGGTAGGCATCCATACGGTCTTTGCGTGCTTCGTATTCGCCGTTAAATTGGTTAGCGACGAGCTGAGAGTCGCAATAGGCGTGGATGTTGGTTGCGCCGATGCCTTTGGCGAGGCGTAGTCCGGCAATGAGTGCTTCGTACTCGGCCTCGTTGTTAGAGGCTGCGAACTCAAGGCGGAAGGATTGTTCGAGAGTTTCCCCCGTTGGCGACTCGAGTTTGATGCCGACGCCGGAGCCTTGACGACGTGACGATCCGTCGACGTGGAGGATCCATTTAGGTTTGGGCTTGGTCGTGTCGTCGACGAGCTCGGCGGGTAATTCGATGAGGAAGTCGGCCAGAACTTGGGCCTTGGCGCTGACTCTGCTCTTGTACTCGATGTCATACTCCGAGAGTTCCACTGCCCATCTTGCAAGCCGCCCCGACTGGCTTGGGCTATGGAGAATGGTGCGAAGTGGTTGGTTACTTAGGACGTGGATGGTGTGGGATTGGAAGTAAGGTCGTAACTTCCGGGCCGAGACCACGACGACGAGGGCCAACTTTTCGAGGGTGGGATAGCGAGTCTCCGCGCCGTCGAGTGTTTTGCTAACGTAAAAGATTGGGCGCTGATCACCGCGGTGTTCTCTTACAAGCACGCTGCTGACTGCCGAGGTCGAGATGGCGATGTAAAGGTATAGCGTTTCTCCTTCTGGCTTGGCGAGGATTGGCGGAGTTGACAGGTACGTTTTGAGCTGCTGAAACGCGTCCTCGCATTTTTCGTCCCACTGAAAGCGTTTGTTGCCGCGGAGAAGTTGATAGAACGGCAAGCATTTGTCGGTTGACCGTGCAATGAATCGATTGAGCGCGGCGATCCGTCCGGTGAGACGTTGGACCTCTCGGGTTGTTTTTGGGGAAGGAAGCTCCAGGATTGCGCTGATTTGCTTGGGGTTAGCCTCGATCCCGCGTTCGGTGACGAGGTAGCCAAGGAACTCTCCGGAAGTGACCGCGAATGTGCACTTGGCCGGGTTGAGTTTCATCGAATACGAGTTGAGAATGCGGAAGCATTGATCCAAGTCTTTGATGTGATCCTCGGCGACTGCTGATTTGACGAGCATGTCGTCAATGTACACCTCCATGGTTTTTCCGAGCTGATGTTCGAACATTCGGTTCATCAGCCGTTGATATGTCGCGCCGGCATTCTTCAGCCCGAAGGGCATTACTTTGTAGCAATAAGTGCCGCGGTCGGTGATGAAGGCCGTCTTTTCACGATCGTCGGGATGCATGAAAATCTGGTTGTACCCGGAGAACGCGTCCATGAACGACAGGAGTTGGTTTCCGGCGGTTGCTTCGACGAGGCGATCGATATGTGGCAGCGGATAGCTGTCTTTGGGACACGCCTTGTTGAGGTCGGTGAAATCGACGCAGATGCGCCACTTGCCGTTTTTCTTCTTGACCACCACGGGGTTGGCGAGCCAGTCTGGATACTTTACCTCGGCGATAGATCCGGCTTTGAGCAACTTTTCGACCTCGTCGTTGACGGCCTGAGCGCGTTCAGGGCCGAGCTTTCGCTCTTCTGCTGATCGTTGTTTGCGGATTGGATTGAGGTGTTGAGCTCGTGGCTGATGATACGAGGGTCGATGCCGGGCATATCGTTAGCGGACCATGCGAACGTTTCTTTGTTGTCCGAAAGAAACTCGACGAGCTCGGTTCGGAACGAATCGGGGAGGTCGGAGCCGATGCCGACGCAACGCTCGGGATGGTCTTTGTCGATGTTGACTTGGACAACGAGGTTAGTCTTCGGTCTTTCGTGGACTTCGAGTAGTTCGGGCATGTTGATCATGCAAGACTGCGCAGATGGTGGGTGTGGTTTGCGCAGTTTCTGTTCGGTGATGAAGCAAGAGCGTGCGATACGCTGATTTCCGCGAAGAGTGAAGATGCCGTCGTTGTTCGGGAACTTGAGGCATTGATGGTACGTTGATGTGACTGCCTTTAGTGAATGCAGCCAAGGAGTGCCGACGATGGCGTTGTAGATTGCGGGCTGATCTACGACGTCAAATTTGACCCATTTGGTGATGCCTCCTGCCTCGACAGGTAGTTTGATGGTTCCGGTGGTCCAAGAGGATTCGCTTGTGAATCCAGTAAGTATCTTAGTCTTTGGCTTGATCTGATCATTGCGAATACCCATGCGATGGAGGGTTTCCTTGTAGATCAGATCCGTGGAACTTCCGGTATCGACGAGGATGCGCGCGACGTCGAGGTTATGGATTTTAAGCTCGACGACTAGCGGGTCATTGTGTGGCATATTGACTCCTGTTGTATCCGCCGTGGTGAATATGATTGGAACTTCGTCCGCCGATGGTTGTTGCCACTTTGACGCGGTGATAGCTCGTCGCTCATGCTTCTGGATGGAGCGGACAGAGTCGGTGCAGTTCTGTAATCCTCCCATGATCATGTTGATCCGTTGGATTTGGGCCGCAGGTGGACTTACGTCTTTGTCGTCGCGGTCGCGGTTGCGTTTGTTCCCTTCGTCAGGTCGTCAATCTTTGTTGCCTTGTCGCGGGTCTCGGCCGTTGCCAGAAGTATTTCGGCGTTCCCGTGAGGTGTTGCCGGTGCGATCGCGAGGGTCGAGCTTGAGTTTCCCGGATAGATAGTCTTCGATAGTGTGGTCGTGGAAGTGATCACAATCTTTTAGCGCATGTCCCGTCCTTCTGTGATAGGGGCAGAATTTGGATCCGTCGAAGGGTTTGTCGCCCTTACTCGTTGACTCGTCATCCTTGCGGATGTATTTGTTCCAACCGGGCGGTTTGTCCGAGACGTGGTAGCTGGAAGATCTCTTTTCGTCGTAGTGATGACGAGGTTCCTTTGGTATGCTGGTTGCCGGTTTCTCCTTGGGAGCGGCAACAGTTTTTGTTCGGTCTGATTTTTTGGCTCGCGCAGCCCGTTCTTCGCAGAGCTCGATGAACGTGGTGGCTCGGTGGAAGGCGTCCTCTAGGCTAGTCGGTTCTTTTTTCTTGAGATCTTCCCAAAGTGATTCGTCCTCCCGCATCCCCTGCCGTAAGGCGATGAGCGCGATGGCGTCGGGGCATTCTACTTTGGCGATGATTTTGCGGAAACGTTCTACGTACGCGCGAAGGCTTTCTGTGTCGCTCTGAACGCAGTTCCAGAGCTCGGTCAGATTCGTCTGTTTGTCGATAAACATCGAGTAGTGCTTCAGGAAAGCAGCCGATAATTCCTCGAAACTCCCTATCGAATTCGGGGTGAGTCGAGTGAACCAGTTGAGAGCTGTTCCTCCGAGTGTCTCGACGAAGCGCTGGCAGAAGATTGCATCGCGTGTTTCGGGCGACAGATCGGCGCGGCCCATGGCGATAGTGAATGCTACGAGGTGCCGCTGTGGATCGTCTTCTCCCTTAAAACTTGGTACCTCCCGAATTTTGCCGTGGTAGCGCTGTCGGATTCTTGTTATCGCCTCGGTAAAGGGGGTTTTACTCGTTTGTCTGAGCACTCTATCGAGCTCTGGTGCCGAGCTTGTTGCGCGATGGATTTGTGAGTTCATCTCTTCGAGGCGCTTTATGACATCCTCGAGATCAGGATTCTTGTCGGAAGACTCCTGTGTTCCTGTCGTTGTTGCAGGGATTCTCGTTCTGTTGGATCCGCGTAGTTCCCCCGTTGGTGTTGAGCCGAACAGGTTTCGGATGATGGGATCGTCTCTTTCAGGGGTTTCGACAGGATTTTGCCTTCGGGCGTCGGCAGTGTTTCCACCGGCTTCGGAAGCGGCTTGCCTGGCTTCGATGTGAGATACTTTGTCGGTGAGGGAAGCCAGTAGAGCCTGGATGGCGATCAGGGGATCGGCTTCGTGTGCCGCGCCGTCAAGAGGAGGTGGCGGCGGCAGTTGATGTCCCTGAGGGTTTGGGGGATCGTTGCCGTTGGGATCGGCATGATCCTGTACTTGAGGGATGTTGTGCGGACCGGCGTCCTGCGGGATACCTGGATTTCCTGGTGCGTTGCCGGCGTTGAGCGCGGCGTCGGCTTCGATTTGTGGATTGTTGTTGAGATTGATGGCGGCGTTGTTCGGATCATTGGCCATCGTGATTCTGAGTTTTCTCAAAAGTAGTCCCCACAGACGGCGCCAATTGTTGAACTATGACCTCGCCTAGGCCAAGTTTGTGGGAAAACTTTGAGAATAAACAGTAAATTGCCGAATTGACTTTTATTGATTAAAGAATTCGATTACAACAAATAGCCAAAGCTGTTTAACCTAGCCGAGATGAAGCTAGATCAAGAGCTATGAGTTCTAAGTCGTAAAGAGAAGAATCTGTCCCCCTCGAATGAGGACCCCTTCTATATATAAGAAAGCTAGACCGACCTAACCCCTCTGAAATAAGGAAAACTTCCGTAATTGCCGCTCTCTTTCCTTATCTTGTAAAGCAGATAATGTCATCTTCCGCGAATGTCGGGTCGGCGCGGCGAACTTCCTTTTCCTGGATAAGGAAATTTTCCTCTTTCGACCAATAATATTTATCAATCGAATAATAAATATTATTAGTTATTATTTACGTATATTGACCACTTGGTTGGTTAATATATTGACGGGCCGAGGTGAAATATTGTTGGGCCTTGGTGAGGGTGCTAAACCCGTCCCCAACAACAGGTACAGTTGGGTTTGCCAGAGAGGGTTTCAACACCGAGCACTGAAAACTCAGTCTCGAGGGGTATCATCAAACATCTAATCTAAGGCCGTGCTCTTTTAGGTATATGTTTTGTTTGCATTTTCCAGATCAAAACATATATCATTTCTAAGGCCGTGCTCTTTTAGGTATTATAGAAAGCAGTAGTTTCAACTTTGACGTTTAACAACAAACTTGATAATGGATGGGCAGCTAGAATCTTTACATTATGGAAAATCTAATTGTTGTATTGGTTTTAATTTTCTGTATAGACCAATATTTACTGGGGATAGGAGACATTGAGCACCATTAAGATTCTTGATGAAGAAGAAGAGTTGTTGATAACGATTCTGTTTTTGTTGTGAGTTGAAGTTCTCGAGGGAATGGCAAGAGGTCGAAGAAGGCCAAGCGCAGAGGAAGGTCAAGATCCCATCCACGGTCCAGGGTTTAGTAGGACTGTGTACTTTAATCAGCCTCATATGCACAAGAAGAAGCTTTTGAGATACCGTCTTAACTACGTCTCTACCACGAGGTAAAATCTGGTCACTTTCTTTCCCAAATCGCTCCATGAACAGTTTCACCGCGCTGATAATTTCTACTTCTTGGTAGCTACGATTCTCTCTGTCTTACCTCTCTCGCCGTTCAACAAATGGAGCATAGAGGCTCTTGAAGATTGGAGTAGGTTGTGAAAATCAAAGCTTATGTTTATAAATGTGACGTCGAGTTTGGTGGCAGAAAATGGGAGACAATTAGGGGATGTATTGGATTGAGGATTTAGGAAGAATTTGTTTTTTTTTTAAATCCCCTGTTATTCAACTAAAGATTTCAAAATATATTTACAAATCTTGTGTTATTGAACATAGAATTTAAAAAACCAGTATCAAATTTGCTGTTGAAAGTTAAACAAACTTTTAAATAAAAATTTGTGATTTGGATTTTAGGAGATTTGACCTCTAATTTTACTTGAAAATAGTGATAAAGAAAATCCCACCTATAATGATAGGATTTGAAATCCCACCAAAATCATCCCAAACATCCTCAAATCCTATCAAAATCCCACTAAATGTAAAAATCCTAAAACATTCCTAAATCCTCAATCCAATACATCTATTGTCAACGTGGAGAAAGACGGGTTTCAATCAAATATTTTCTAGATTAGTTAGTTTCAAGTTTTCAACTTAATAAAAGCTTAGTGGTATAAGGGGTTGAATCAAAATTTCTTATATCAAATACAACCCATGCCCAAAACAATAGCTGATTCATAAACAATTGATGTCTATGATTCTTATGAAGCATATTTTGCTATGTTCTATGGTTCTACCACATGGGAAAAAAGTATGCTTCATATTTTTTAATCGGGATTTTAAGATATTTCTTTTGTTGTTATTGGAGTATACGTGATCATCTATGCATGTATATATGTTAAAGGAAACAAAAATCCATATGTTTTAAATTGATCAATTATGAGCTAAGTTGTTATGTGATGTGTCAATCTAATTTAATTACAAATAAAAAATTATGAACTATATGGTTTCCAATTTGTGTAAATAGTAATCCACTCTTACATTAAAAAAAAAAAACAGAATTTTGAAAAAAAAATTCTTATATAATAGGTTAATATAATTTTTAGATAAAATAATATTCTTACTTAAATTTCATTAAGAACCCTTGGAACTGAAGAAGTATTGAACTAAATAAAATTGAAATATTATCATAGTTTTGATAAATGCTTTTTTGTTAAATTGCTATGAATATTTTTAGATAAAACTTTGAAACCCCATTAAAATACATACATATTAGCAACTAATTCATATATTCAAAATTATCTTCTCAAAACATTAAAACATCAAAAAAATTAAATTTTAATATATATCTATGAGAATTCTTTAATAATTAACCATACAAATAATCTATAAAAAAAATAAAGTATTATTAAAATTTTAAGTATACAACCCGCGTAAAACATAAAAAAATTAAATTTTAATATATATATGAGAGTTCTTTAATAATTAACCATACACATAATCTATAAAAATATAAAGTATTATTAAAATTTTAAGTATACAACCCGTGCCTAACGCGGAATATCCCTGATATATTTTAGTGATGTAAGTTGAAATTGTTGTTTAATACTGTTGATTTGTAATACTCTTTCTTTGGAGTAGTCATCTTTATCGAACTTTAATACTGTAACATGTTCTTCCAAAGACAGACCGATCAAAAAGCACTTTTTGGCCATTAATTACGATGAATCCAAATCTGTTGAGGCGGCAATTGGAGGATTAGTGGCCAGTGGCCATCTGGCCAGTTCATTGATTTACTAGTATTTTCTAAAAATTGATAATAATGTGTTTAATATGCGATAATTTTGATTAAAATATGAAGTCAAACAAACGATACTCTTTTTTTTTTTTTCCTTTTAGATGGAAACTCAAGAAATTCAAACTTCGGATTCTTTAATCTTTTCAGGTTCAGATCATCTATAGGGAAAGTTTTCCTTGCTCATGTTTTAAGAATCTCGTTTTGAATTTACATGAAAGCTTTGTTCGTTATAAAATCAGCATACCTGTTGACTCGGCAAAATCCTCATGTGATGAGTTCCAAGTAGGATTATCATCCTTCAAGGGTATTAACACTTGTATACCAACCGTTTGCGCTTGTAACAATCGTGATTCTCTCATACCACGAGTCCAAAATCGATACCCGGAAACGTAACCTGTTTGGTTACATTATATTCACAGTATCCCCGTTCTTGCTGATAGTCGTTAGTTATATAATTTAATGTTTTTTTTTGTTATCTTACGTAAAGAAAGTAGATTTTGATTATGGACGCAAGACTCTAAGAAACTTTTAAAATAGTTGGATTTGGCAACAAAAGGACGCGGTGGAATCAGTGCCGGTGCAACGTTTTGGAATGCCCTAAGCAAGTTCAAAAATTGTACACTTTTATTAAAACATTTCAATACAGTTTCATTGGTATAGATTCTCGGAGAATCTTTAATTTCATAAACAACAAAGAGCTATTGCTTCAAAACATAGACTATGCAGTAAAAATAGCCCTCATCTACATCTTGACATTATCCATTTTTCCCGGGTTCTTGTACGAGAACACGGGACAACACGGGCTAGGTGTTTGGTACGCCATTGTCTTAGTATCCATGTACAATTGTTGGGACTTGGTTGGGAGGTACACGCGGCTGTTGAAATGGCTCATGATTGAGAATAGAAAAGGATTCACAGTTGCGGTTTTGTCACGTTTTCTTCTCATTCCTGCGTTCTATTTCACCGCGAAATATGGTGATCAAGGATGGATGATTATGCTCATTTCTGTTTTGGGACTCACTAATGGAAATCTCACAGTTTGCATTCTCACCGCAGCTCCTAAGGGCTACAAGGTAATATCTGCTATAACCTTTTCATGAATCGAGATTACAAATTTAATAGTTCACTTTCGTTAGCCTTTTTATTTATTTGAAAACACTAAATTTTAGTTATTTTTGGTTTATCAAATATCATAGGAAAAACATAAACGAAAATGCAAAAGGCAGACAATTGGAGAGCATGAGTTTGATTGTTTCAAACACTATAATTTGCGTTTCTATTTCCATATACATGTTCAAATATAATATGTTCCAGTATCCTAAATACTAGTAGTACACTATCTTTCCTATAGACCTTCTTTTACAAACGACGCAAACAAAAATGAAAATTTCTTTTTATTGTCGTTGGCGTTTACACTTTGAAGAAACCCTTTAAGAACTCTAACTAAAATATTGTGCTTTCCTCTAAAACAAAATCTATTTTTAATATTTAAACGTATATGAAAATGCAGTCGGAAAAAAATATAAATCAAGTCGTAAATTAGTCATGTGTACAATTTGAAAAAGCTTCAATCTAGTCGATGTCATCTTTGTTCAGAATTTTTAAAGAAAATTGCTTCTGTTTTTTTGAAGGGTCCGGAGCAAAATGCATTGGGAAACTTGCTGGTGATTTTTCTGTTAGGAGGAATATTTGCAGGAGTTGCTTTGGATTGGCTGTGGCTTATTGGTAAGAAGGATGCCTTCTGACTACTCATCAATCATTACTGCAACACATTATTCACCTAATTAATTGGAGATTAATCCACTTTTTTTTTCTTATGCGCCAAAAAAAGAAATTCCATTGTTATTTGCTTGTAATCTGTATGTTGTTATCCTTGAGAGCAGAGGTTATTTAATCACAGTTGCTATATATGGGGTGTTAAAGAATTATTGTTCCTTTCACTGAAAAACATTTTCTCACAATATCGGCCATAGAGAAGCAGCTAAAGTGTGGAAATGATAAACAAATCCATAACAGATGGTGAACCACATATTTTTTAGGTACAAACCATTCGAGTTTTACTTATTAAAGATACAATTCATTTATCCTATTATACAACTTAATCGTAACTAAATCTTTACTTTTAAAATATATTATAAAATTATATATATTTTCACAATTTGTAAGATTTCATGCAATTTTTTTCTTTCTTTTTACCACATTTACCCAAATTTCACCTAAAGTGACTCTAAGCTTATAAATACATAATTTTTTCATCTTATAAAATATTTTCTAATTTATATTAGACTTTTTAGTAGTTTCTATTTTTGTAAATCTCCAGGATAATTTCCAATTCAACATCTCAATATTAAAAAAAAAAAATTGTAGGTCCTACTTTGTTTTATTAAATTAAATATACCTTTCTTCGTCTTTTTATGATTTACCTGCAGATATATTTAAAAAATATCATTTTTAGGTTTTAAATTTTTTAAAAAATAATAATAAACTGATAGTTATGATTTTTAAAATAGAGGCTTATCCATTAATATCTTCATCTAAATTCTAAAGTAATTTTATTGTTAAAACTTGATTGATCAGCTAATTCACTATTTTCCATTGTTTAACGCACTGAAAGTGTTCAGTTAAATGATTAGAAATAATGTAAATTGTGTGAACCATACTTAGCTAATGTAAATTAGTATTAAGCTTATCAATTGTAATGTATATTTAGGTTGGTGAATTTAACAGAATTAACATTTATGTAAAACGTAAGTTGATATATTTTAGTGACGTAAGTTGAAATTGTTGCTTAATACTGTTGATTTGTAATAATCATTTTTATAGAACTTTAATAACATGTTCTTCCAAAAACAGACCGATCAAAAAGCACCTTTTTGGCCATTAATTAAATAATTACGATGAATCCAGCCCTGTTCAGGCGGCAAATGGAGGATTAGTGGCCAGTGGCCATCTGGCCAGTTCATTAATTTACTTTTTTTTTTTTTTTGTCATCTATCGTTTTATTTGAATTTTAACCAAACGCATCTTCGAAGTATACCAAAGACTACGAATTACACGGAAAACCCAAGCCAAAAGCCCAAAAAAGGGAGCCACAAGCCGGCAGAGAAAAGATATACTCTCCGGAACCAAAGATGGAATGCAAAAACAAAACAAAATAAGAAGACGAGAGCGAGACACGCTTAATAAAAACGGGAACTAGAATCGAGCTTCGAGAACCATCTCTGTCGAATGACCAATCCATAGGACTCAGGCATAGCTGGCATGGCTGGTGAAGACCCCAAAGACAGAAGGATAGAGAGGTCCATAATTCCAACAGGCACCAACCTCAACCTCCACAAGCTTCAACACACAGCGGACCAAACATTAGACCGAAACAACCTCAAAAACATAAGCTACAACATCCGCAAATGAACCAAAACTCCACCACACTCGAAACAAACCAGGCACCAAGTCAAACCTTGCACTCGAAGAAGGGAAAACGACAGAAAAGATCAACACCTCTTGCACGCGGACACTCGTGGACCCACACTCAAACACCTACAAGCAAGAGTATGGTCACCTCCTCGCAAGAGAAGAACTGAAGATCGCTGCCACTGCTTCGTCTTGAAGCCTAACTCCACAACAAATCACAGAGCTAGGCAAGTAGATGTCTCCACAGCAACAAAACATCCAAAAATCGAACCCCACCAAAGAGACCTAGCCAGTCACAGCGCAACGAAACACGGGACAACGCAGAAGACGCAGAAGCACCCAAGATTACTAAACTTCGACCAATCAAAAAGAAGCGGACTCAGAACAACCAAACCCGGAATATAAAGCCAAGCCATATAATAACCCGTCGATCTAGAGAAACTGATCCCGCCAAACTTCGATAGGAAAACAAGCTCAAATCAACACCAACCCAAACAAAAACAACAAGACCTCAAACCAAGAGACGCCAAAAACTGGCAAACGCCAGCCAAGGAAAGCCGCCGGGAGCCAGAATCGCCGCAAGCACAGACGACACAGAAGACCGTCGCCGTAGTGGAACAAAACACATTGTTCCAAGCCGCACCTTGAACAAAGAAACCGAGGCAGAACAGGATCACCGCCACTGCTTCCCCAACATCGGAACCAGAAGATCCTAGCCGAAGACACCACCGTGGAAGAAACACGAAGCTTGTACCTACTCCACATCAACTCGCCAATCTAAACCGCAACCTGAAGAAACCCGGAGAAGAAACCCACCGTGACGGAGCAGCTCGTGTCTTCAAGGAACCACCACCATCGACGGTCCGCCTTCGTCCTCAAAAGGACCTGAAAGCACAGCGACGGGGAGAAACTCCATAGGACCCCTCGCCAGTCAAGACCTCAGTAGATCGGCATCGGAAGAGTAACAACACCGGAGAAGCGATTCAAACCGCTGGATCTAACCGGAAACCTAGGTCAGCCACCTGCAACGAGCTCGGAAAAGCTTGAGACGAAGGAAGAAAAACAGGACGCTTGAAAAAAAGAAAAGGAGAAAAGCTCTCTCCGTCGAAAAGCGCAGGAGAGGCAAAACGGAAGGGAAGACGGACGGTGCCTGCAAGAGGAAAAGTTTTTTTTTTTTCGCTCGGTTTTTTTTTTAGGATCTCCCACTTAATTTACTATTTTCTTAAAAATTGATAATAATGTGTTTAACATGCGATAATTTTGACTAAAATATGAAGTCAAACAAACGATACTCTTTTTTTTTTTCTTTTAGATGGAAACTCAAAAACATTCAAACTTTGGATTCTTTAATCTCTTCGGGTTCAGATCATCTATAGGGAAAGTTTTCCTTGCTCATGTTTTAGGAATCTCGTTTTGAATCTGCATGAAAGCTTTGTTCGTTATAAAATCAGCATACCCGTTGACTCTGCAAAATCCTCATGTGATGAGTTCCAAGTAAGTATTTGTCGCTTTTGCTCCCCCAAAAAGGTAAAAAACATCGTCTTGTGTTCGATCTAATTCGTGAATCTTGAAACAGGGTTATGTTCATTTGAGCTCTCTGTAACTATTTGAGAATGGCGGATAGATATGAGAACCAAGCTCCTGAGAAGCTTCAGGTAAGTTTCCACAAAAACAAAAAGTTCAGATCTAAAAGAAAATCATTGTTTTTCATATTTTTTTTTCATTAACAAAAAATGTTTTTCTGAACTTTAGAAACAGGGGAAGTTTCAAGCAATGGTTATTTGTTGTATTCTTGGAATCGGAGGTCTCTTTTCTTGGAACAGCATGCTCACTATCGCAGATTACTACTACCAAGTTTTCCCGGTTCGGTTTCGTTCGGTCAATTCCCATATCCGACATTGATTCTCTCTGATGTTCTCTTTTGGTTATCTAAAAACTTTTTATGTTTCTTTGAAGGATTATCATCCTTCAAGGGTACTAACACTTGTATACCAACCGTTTGCACTTGGAACAATAGTGATTCTCTCATACCACGAATCAAAAATCAATACCCGGAAACGTAACCTGTTTGGTTACATTCTATTCACTATATCCACCTTATTGCTGATACTTGTAAGTTATAATTTATATTATGTAAAGTGGATTTTTGATTATGGACTCAAGACTCTAAAAAGCTTAAAAACAGTTGGATTTGGCAACAAAAGGACGCGGTGGAATTGGACCTTATATCGGTTTATGCGCGATCGTTGCTTCTTTTGGCCTTGCGGATGCCACCGTCCAAGGAGGAATGATCGGTGATTTATCATTGATGTGCCCTGAATTCATCCAGGTTTAGTTTCATGATCACGGTTTAGATCAATCGGTTTAGACTAAACAAATTTAACTAGAGATACTTCATCTTGCATCTATGTAGTCATTCATGGCCGGTTTGGCTGTAGCTGGTGCTCTAACCTCAGCGCTTAGGCTACTAACTAAAGCAGCCTTTGAGAACTCTAACGACGGTCTACGTAAAGGAGCAAGTGCGTTTAACATTTTTGGACGACCATAATTACGAAAACCAGATAATTCCAAGTGTTTAAGAACAATTTCTTGATTTGCCATTTTGCAGTGATATTCTTAGGAATCTCAACATTCATAGAGTTTCTCTGCGTGATGCTTTACGCTTACGTGTTCCCGAAACTCCCCATAGTTAAGTATTACCGAAGAAAAGCCGCTTCAGAAGGATCTAAAACTGTTTTTGCTGATCTTGCTGCTGCTGGTATCAAAGATCAATCTTATTTGGTAATACATATTCCTCAAGAATATAAGAACGATTCTTCACTCTTACTCATTGTATAGCTTTTTTATTCTTCTATGCAGACTGATGATGTCTCTAATAATCAAAGGCTAAGCAACAAAGAGCTATTGCTTCAAAATAAAGACTATGCGGTGAATCTAGCTCTCATCTACATTTTGTCATTATCCATTTTTCCCGGGTTCTTATACGAGAACACGGGACAACACGGGCTAGGCTCTTGGTACGCCCTTGTCCTAGTAGCCATGTACAATTGTGGCAATTTGGTCGGGAGGTACACGCCGCTTGTGAAATGGCTCAAGATTGAGAACAGAAACGGGATAACGATTGCGGTTTTGTCACGTTTTTTCTTCATTCCAGCGTTCTACTTCACTGCCAAGTATGGTGATCAAGGATGGATGATTCTGCTCACTTCTGTTTTGGGATTGACCACTGGACATCTCAATGTTTGCATTCTCATCACTGCTCCTACAGGCTACAAGGTAATCTATTTTTCTAACTAGAGATTACGGATTTTCTTGTTTATCTTTGTTTTGCGTACTTAAACAAAAACATATTGGTCTGTGTGATTTTAATGTTAACAACAGTATGTTTGAATATTTAAACGCAAACGCAAAAAAAAGTATAAACAGCATTTCTTGAGGTTAACAATGGACAATCAGTCTCACATTTGTTCTGATTTTCTTAACGAATTTTTTCTTTTCTTTTTTTTTTTTGTGTGGAAGGGTCCGGAGAAGAATGCGTTAGGGAACTTGCTGGTGGTTTTTATAACAGGAGGAATTGTTGCAGGAACTTCTTTGGGTTGGCTATGGCTTATTGGTAAGAAGAATGCCTTCTGATTACTCATCATCTCTCCAAACCAAAATTAATTGGAGATTAATCTGCTTTTTTTTCTTTTTCCCCATAAAAAACATTATTATTTGCTTGTAATCTTGTAAGAGTGTTCTTATCCTTGAAACCATAAAATATTTAATTACATTTGCTATATATGTGCTATGGGATGTTGAAGAATAATTGTTCCTTTTTGCTGATAACATTTTCAAGCAACATCCGCATAAAGATTTTTGCTGATTAGGACGGTTTTGGGATTGAGCCCCTTACATATTCTAAAACAGAGGACAAGAGTATGTAATATGTGGGATATCAGAGATAAACATAACTCATTAATTAGTAGATAAAACAGAATTTAATTAAGCAGACGATCATACATACCTTTTGTAAATATTCCTGAAAATTAGAAAAACATAATTGAGCGCAACGCTGGTGTAAATTGTTTTAATCCATTCAATAATAGAAGAAAAAAAAAGGAAGTTACATCAACGCTGCACTCAATGATGTTCATTCAAACCCAGAAAATAAAACATCTCTTTGATCTTTTCTACCACTTTGGAAAATGAACACAGTCGTCGTTAGCATTTTTATAGTACAGTGTGTGTTTGGTTTAAAAGCAGTACAATGCTTGCCTGTACTATTGTGTATGATTTACGAACCGTACTTGTAGATCGTACTTTTTATGAGTTTCCAAGTTTGTTTTTGTATTTTAATTTATATTTGATAACATGAAATTTGTCTTTGTTTTTCATGTGATAGTACTACAAAAACATTGTTAAAGCATTTATTGACTGAAATTTAGAATATTCCAAGTTAGTGAATGTACTAATTAAAGATCGGTGTTCGTGTGTACTGCAACGAAACACCAACTTTGTGTACTTCAATGACATCATCGTTTGTTTAACTTTTTTTTCTTTTTGGCTTTTTGGGACCAATCATTAATCATAACTATAGCTCCATAAGCCTTTAACTACTTAATTAAATTAAATTCAAAGTAAGTATGAACAACCTTTCCCTTTCATGCTCGGGTCCATGCATGGTTGGATACATAGCGGATACTTTTTTTTTTTTAAGGATACATAGCGGATACCCTAAAGAAAAAGCATTATTGCGTCATCTCCTCTACTATTATCGAATAAAATAACACAGCAGAAAATTCTCAAAATAGCATAATAAATATTAACAAGGTAATTTCTCAAATAACATAATAGATATTAAAAGAAGGAAACTAAAATTGTTTTACTATGAAACTATTTTTTATTAAATAATTAAAAAGAAAAGAAAAAGTATATTTAAATAGTGTAATCCGATCATTTAATATCATATTTTTTTCAAAAAAAAATTCTTTCTGATAATATAAATAAATTATTTAAACAATACTCATTCTGTCACATTATGTAAGATGTTTTGTCAAAAGCACTATTGAGAAACTATAAATGATTTTGCTTTTTACATAAAAACTATAAGTTAATATTTAGTTAAAACTATTTTAACCTGCACAATATTAATAATTATAATACATTAAATTTGCATAGGAATTTATTTTAAAAAAAATGAACATAAAAAATCTTCTAAAACATCTTACATAATTGGACAGAAGAAGTGTAAGATTAAAACTTAAAATTATGGCTGGCACTTAATCCAAACTGGCGGAAACAAAATCCTCAGTTTTTGTTTATCATAATTTACATTTGAATCCATAATATATAGGTCGATGAAACATTAAAAAAAAAATATAGGTTAAGTTGTTTTATGCAACTTCAAACATATGAACACTTCAACTTCTTTTATTAACTGTTTTCCCGAAACAATATATATCAAATTATATAGAACTTTATAAACAAAAAATATTTACAAATATAATTAAGTTAAAAAACCAAAGTAAATGCAACTAAAGAGAAAATAATATGATTTTAGTCTAAGTAAAACAATTGACATCTATTCATACATATTTTCCATATAGCAAAAAAAAAATAAACATCAAAAAGAAAAGCTATTAATCCACTTTTAGAAGGGGTTAGAAACTTAGAATAGTTTGGTAATTATTTGACCATATATATACCAATTCATCCTAAAATAATTGAAGCCTGATGTAGGTATCTCTGACGAATTAATGACGTACTGTTCTGACCACATTAGCAGCCCATGTGATTATAGAAGCTTCTTACCTTATCGAACATACAAAGTCCACTGTCGGATTTATTCTTAGAATTTCTGTAAATTAGTGTTTGCGAATAAATTTGATCAACTTAGTCATCTAAAAAGGTTCACATGCTTAACATTTCTCCTAGCTAGGAAATTTAATAGATAGGTAATTCTCTACATAATTACCTTACTCATCTGGTAAGCATATGTGAAGCGAATTAACCACGTGCCTAAGATAAATGACAAAACTATAGAAGTTGACTTTGGTCCAAATCCGATATACATTTTATTAATTAAGAGGTTAATGTGTAAACGTTTTGTAGGTTTTTGCTTCAAACTCTTAACATGCATTAGCGTATAAGATGAAGTATAAGTCGGGCTTTTCTTTTTCTCGTTAATGGTGTTCAGAATCATAAATGTTGTTGCCTATACCGGTGAGTTCATTAGTCAGTTAACTAGAGTTACTAAAACTGTCTAATACAGACAACTAAATCGTTTTTTTTTAACATTTTCGATTTATAAATATTTATGCAATATAAATAAATGAAATTAATGGTCAAATGTAGCTGTATACGATCGACGACTCCCGGCGTGCTTGGCAGAGGATATATGAAACTCCAATTTTGATTTTTTTAAAAGAAAATTGTCTCACAAAAACACAAGTGTATACAAGGACAAAACGTGTTCCTTGCAGGGGATATGAAAAACGAATTAAAACAACATTTCGATCATGCAAAACAAGATTTGCCTTTGAAGCCCAAATGATTTCATATGCCACCGCCCAAATTCTTACATGTCTCATTTTTTTATGTTTGACTGGTATATAATTATTTTCCATGGAGAATCTCTATAGAATTCGATCGCTTTAGAAGTTAACAAATAAGACTAAGTAGAAAAGGCAGTCATAGAGGAAAATTAGTATCTATATATGACTTATAAGGCAAGTATAGGGTTTTTTAATTTTTAATTTGTCATTTGTCCAAGAAAATCTATTTTGAATTTTATGTTGAATTGTGATACCAAAATATGTGGTGCAGAACAAAGTGAATCGACATAAACAAATTAAATGACAAATATGTTAGTGCTAAAGGGGGCTTATTGGATCAATGAATTGAAAGGACTTCATTTTCTTCGTAAATCATCTCTTATTGGATTTAACATTTACAATATTTCCTTAAAATCGCAGCTTATTGGATTAATCATTTATACAATTCCTTTAAAATTCCAGCTTATTGGAAATTTGGAATTTCATCAATAAATACTATCAGATAGGATTTGAAGAGAATTGAAAGACAATTTATTGTTAAAATTTTATGAATACAAATACCACCTCTTATGGTGGTATTTGAAGTTTTTTTTCAACTTTTTAGTTTCAATTTTTTAAAGAAAAGTAAAACAAAACTTTTAAAATGAAAAAAGAAAAACATTAGTTGAAATTTTCAATATCATTTTTTCATTTTATAGAATGCACAATTTGACAAAAAATATTATATATCATTTTAAATAATTTTTCAAAGTTAAAAATGCTATTTTGTTTCCAAATATATCCAAATTTCAATTTTTAGATTTTATATGAATAAGAGATATAATTTAATCATTTTTAATTTATTATTATTAAATTAGTTTCTAAAAAAATCAAATCCCATATTTTTTTAAATTCTCTTGGATTATTAAATCAAATCCCAGATTTCTTAAATTCTCCTTGGATTTATATATTTTCAAATTCTCTCAATTCCTTAATCCAATAAGTCATGCTAAGTAAAGTTAACAAAAGATGACAAATGTATAAGTATATGTTGTTTCACATTGTTACAAATTAAAATAAAACTCGTAAATAACTGTAATAAAAATCGTAAATAATGAGAAAAAGAGGGTTCGAGTCCACTTGACCACCCGGTCGCTGGTAAATAAGATTAATACAGCGCGAAAAAGAATCAGGGTCTCGTGGAATTAGTCATTGGGCCTAGAAAGTATATGGGAAGTCCGCTGTTAAAAAAAAAGAAAGACAGGGTTAATGCGTTTGAATTGGACCTTTTTTATTTTTCCAAATTTTTTAAGTTATTTTTTGTTTTTTCTCCCATTAAATTTATAGTAAAATCAGTGCCAATCAGGCGAATCATACACGGTCACACCTCGGAAGTCAGAGCAAATAGCTCATCTCAAAATGCCGACGTTCAAAGTCAAGTGGGGACCATTGGTTGTGTTTACATGTGCTTTGTCCCACGTGTCCCCACTCTCAGATGGCTCGCCGTACAACACGTGTAAAAAGGCAAAACAATAGTAAAAAACAGTGATTTCAATTTAAAAAAAAAACGAGTTTTTTTTCCTTTTTCCTTCTTACGTTTCCGAAACCATTGCTTACATGTAGCCTGCTTTGACGGTGTCGTCAGGCCATTGGCTACTTTCCCGTCACTGACCCCAAAGGTTTTACGCACGTACGCTAACGACAAACGTGCACGCGCCGGCCAGCCTTGCCTGTTTCCGGCCACTATTTTGTTGCATTTTTTTTAATTTAGTGATCAATTCTTTAATAATGTAGTTTTTCCCTTTTATTTTATTTTAAATAATGACATTTATATAAAAAAATTATGAAATATTTTGGATTTGACTTTTTCACCTTCTATTTCAAATCTTTTGTAATAGTACTTTGTTTTGGCTCATAAGTTACCATTTGTTTCTTTAGTGAAATAAGACATCATAATAAGTCAAGAGAAATACCCTCAAATACCACACTTTCATGTTTTTGTGACAAAAATACCACAGCAAGGTGAAAATGACAAAAATAACATTTATTTAATAGTTTAAAGATAATTAAACTAATAAATTTGGGTTCAAAACTCATTAATTAGAGTTTAGATTTTGGATTTTAGGGTGTAGGTTTAAGTGATTGGGAAGAAACATATGAAAATAAATGTATAATAACATTTTTTCTCTCCAATAAATGTTATTTTTGTCATTTTCTCCTTGGTGTGGTATTTTTGTCACAAAAACATGAAAATATGGTATTTTTGAGAATTGCCCATAAGTCAATGGTTTTAGTTATCATTTTTTATTTTCCTTTCTGTTTCAGCAAACTTCTAGCAGCTGATAAAAAATTATATACTGTAATTTGTAGTCATATTTAATATGATCGCTGCTTGGATCTCTATGCACTTATGTGGAAGGAAAGCTGACCAAATATATTAAACAAATTAGTAGATACCAATAATGGAAACTCCATCATTTAAACAAATGTTGTGAGATATATATTGTTTATTGGTGGGATGTTACTTTCGCATTGACGAGAGTAAACTATTACTACTAAATAAATGATGAGAAGAAAAAGCAATATATAAGAAATAGTATCTTACATATGTAACAAAATCTAAATAATGAATACAATATTATTTTAAATAACTCTATCCCAATGGTCTTTTGTTTCTTGGAATTGCAGGAAACCATTAACATCAAACGAATAATCAGGAATTTCAGAAGTACTCATCAAGTTATAATTACTGCAATAACTCTCTTTTTCATCTTCCGTGCTGCAAGTGCTGCTATTGATGTAAGTTGTGGAACTTGAGTTTAATGGAGTCGGGCTCGAAGAGGGTGTGGTCAAGACCGAAGCAAAGTCGGAGTAAAAAGGTTCTAATACAAAGTTAGATTTCGAATAATCCTCGTCGTGGTTCAATGGGAACGATGGGGTTGAATCTTGGACCATCGTCACTGGCATGAGGTTTTGGAACTCTGCGAATTGATCCAGGCTAGGGAAGCAAGATTGTAATTCTTGATTACCAACCATGTTGTAACCGGTTTGGTATTGGTTTACTTCGGTTTGGTTAACCGTGCTATACTCGTGTGTGTTGGTGTTGTTCTGGTTCTGATGATAACTTTGACAATTTGAAAAAAGAGACGCCGCGAGTTTGAGTATCTCGGGGTTAACTAATGACTGATCTTGATGGCCATCACCCGTCATGAGCCTCAACATGTTCACTTGATGATGAGAAGAAGAGTTGTAGAGAGAAGAGCTGAGAATGGAGGAGATATCAAGAAGATCAATACGTGGACTATGTGTTACCGGATCGATTCCCATCTTTAGAAGTCTTTTTCTGATGTGAGTGTTCCAATAATTTTTGATCTCGTTGTCTGTTCTTCCAGGCAATCGAGCCGCAATTGCAGACCACCTAAATTAGTTTACAAGAAAGCAAACATAGTAAAAAAAATGGTTACGGCAAAAATAGGAAATTAATGTAACGAGTGGAAAGCACTTGAAAATGTGTCAAGAAAAGGGAAACATCAAACTCACTTGTTTCCCATGATGCTGTGAAGTTGAATAATGGTTTCTTCTTCTTCGAAAGAGAATCTTCCTCGTTTTATATCTGGTCGGAGATAATTCGTCCACCGGAGCCGACAACTCTTACCACATCTTTGTAACCCTATAATTAAGAAGATTCAAGGGAAAAAATAAATCAAAACTTTATCAAACAACCAATGAATAAAAAGTATGAGTAACATGCAATAACGAAGATATGTAGACTAACCAGCATTCTTGGGAAGAGTCCTCCAATTTCCATAACCATGTTTATTGATATAATCAATGAGCTTTTGATCTTCCTCTGGAGTCCATGGTCCTTTCTTGAGCCCATTTTTCTTCTCGCAACATGGTGATCTTCCCATCGTTTTGAATATTAATGATCACTCAACGGAGTCAAAATTTATAAATTAATATTGTTGGATTTATCAAGAAACTGAGACTTGAGAGTTGAGAGTAAGAGAGAAAGAGAGAGACGTAGGGTCCTAGAAGAGGAGTGCGAAGTATATATAGGAGAAAGATAAGACTCTTATCATAAGAGAAAAGGTGAAGTCAAACTGATTCGGTGCCGTCCTCTGTTCATTGATTGGGCTACGTGTCCTTTATAA
Source organism: Isatis tinctoria (assembly GCA_010577795.1). NCBI lineage: Eukaryota > Viridiplantae > Streptophyta > Magnoliopsida > Brassicales > Brassicaceae > Isatis > Isatis tinctoria. The sequence continues at coordinate 33,187,326 of CM021249.1, read as the reverse complement.
TCCCAAACATATTTGTTTTTGAAAATAAGATTATTTAGCTGTATACATATTATTAAGAAAGGGAAAAAGTTTCTTAGACATTTTAGACTAATTTCTACAACTTATACAGTGAATTATGAAAATGACTAAAACTCTAAAACGATGGCTAAAACTTCGAATCTGGGTAACCAGCGATAATTTGCTTTAGTCAAAAAGTATATAAATAATATTAGTACATTCTTATTGATTTTAATAAGAGAAATGTCGTCTTCTCCATATTCTTTGAAGAGTTAATCCAACTAATACCCGAGTTTCGAGCGGATATGTTTCAAATTAATTGATTAGCACTTTTATATAGTTTTTAAGAGTATAATTATACTTATAAAACAGCAAACTGCATGTGTTTATTTCTTGTTAATTAAAGACAGAAGCAGACAATCGTACGTACACGTGATTTTGCGGGATTTGCAGTGAAATGTTGTACTATAAGTTAATGGAGTTAGTGTTTAATACAGTGTGATGATAATTAACTATGATTAGTTTATGATAAATCAAAATGCAATCACAATCCAAATGGACAAGGACGTCGTCGAGGCGTATCGCTCTCCATAGCTTTGGGGTGTTTTCACACTAGCTGTCGCCAAAATTATGATGCCACGTTTTCCCTTTCTTTCCTCACAGTTTCAACCATTTTTTTTTTAATTTGGACTTTTTTCCTCATTTTCTTCCAAAGGAAAAGAAAACATGTATGATAATTTTACATGCCTATTACCTTTTATTAGCTCCTCATATCTTTATTTGATGGTAGATCAGGTATTTACCATTTGCATAGTTTTGATCAAAATATTAATCGAAACCTGTCTTTTTTTTTTGTATATAGCTTCATCATGCATCCATAACATATATATATATATAGAAAAGAAAACATGTATGATAATTTTACATGCCTATTACCTTTTATTAGCTCCTCATATCTTTATTTGATGGTAGATCAGGTATTTACCATTTGCATAGTTTTGATCAAAATATTAATCGAAACCTGTCTTTTTTTTTTGTATATAGCTTCATCATGCATCCATAACATATATATATATATATATATATATATAGAAAAGAAAACATGTATGATAATTTTACATGCCTATTACCTTTTATTAGCTCCTCATATCTTTATTTGATGGTAGATCAGGTATTTACCATTTGCATAGTTTTGATCAAAATATTAATCGAAACCTGTCTTTTTTTTTATATAGCTTCATCATGCATCCATAACATATATATATATATATATATGTATAGTTACTAATCACCCATGAGAGAAATTTTAGCAAGGGCAATTAGAGTTTGGTATTTTATATGATAATTTAAAATATTGTTGGTGTAGGAAAGAGTTATTGTTAAATTAATAATTAATACATAAACACATGGTCCATTACAAAAGTTATATAATTTGAAGTTTCTTTTATATAAAATGAAGTTGCCCGATTTCTATATTTGAAATGATTTTTCAAAACAGAGTAAACATATTTAGTCATAAATTAACAATATTTTTCAATTGCAATGTACAGTATTTGTTTATCATCTAGAAGAAAAGAACAATACCCCCACTAATTAATAGATTCGTGAGTTTGATATATTCAGTTTCAAGGTATTAAATATATATACACACCATATTTAGCTGTTTCTTTTCTGTCTCTGTCTATCCATCTATGATCAAACTCTCTCCAGAAAAAAAATGAAGACCAATCTTTTGGACCTACACTAGCTTTTTCAACGTGAACTTTAAATACATGATTGTGAATTGTGATGCTTTCGAAACCCAATCAAATTTTGACTTTTAAGTTATCTTCTTCTTCATTGGGTGGATAATTAATTGCGATAAAACTTTAATTTGTAGTTTTTTAGAAAACTGCCAGTTATGAAATTGCAGTGAGCAAGCATGTTACTATTGAAGAATAACTCCTTAGCCGAGAGTCGAGACCGAGGCAGTTGGGTCGGCTTCGGCTTTGTAAAGAAACTCACATTCTAGGCTCAAGGTAGTTTAATCATTTCCAAATATATATGAGCTCAAATATTAATTGGTACATTTTGCATGGCGTGACGTCAGGTTGATTCTTCGACTCGTTTTCGTTTTATCTGTCGAGTTTTGCATGGCGTGACGTCAGGTTAATTTCCTTTCTTATGCGTATATAATAATAAAAATGAGACAAAATATAATTGATAAATTAATTTTGTGAGTACATACAAAAACCATTTAATCATCAAGATTGTACGAAATTTTTTTTAGATGCTCTGAAATTAGCTTCCTAGCTCATATATACATGCATGTGGTGGACAGTAGCAATAGAATCGAGAATAAGTCAATAAGCATTAATTAGTAGAACGAGTTTAAACCGTTAAGCAACATCAGAGAATACAGTATTATGCATGAGGCGAATCGCCAAAAATGACAGCGTTATTAATATTTTCACTTTTTCAGTAACGTTCGTTTATCTTCAACAATTTTTTTGCCTCACATTGTTGTGCGTTTTCTTTTTCCTATCAGAAATCATTTTTTTTTTTTGTCTATGTCACAAAGGCTAGTACACGAATAGATCACTCGTGACTCGTCTCTGTAGCTAGGCATAGAGAATATTTAACAAACATAGCTACTATAGTCTATATATTTTTATATGTAAAATATTATCTTGTAGCAAAACATGTACAAAGTAAACAAAAAGACATATATAACAAACACTTAAACACTTTTTTGTAAAAAAAAAAAACTTAAAACTCTTAATTTTGAAAAATGGACAAATCATTTTTTTTACTAAGTTAAAAAAAAAAACTATTCAAGTAAGTAAATGATACAGAAACATAAACTATTTGTTGTTGGCTAGCCATTTTTTTTTTTTTTTCAATGTTGGCTAGCCATTTAATTATCTCGAATCAAACATTAATGCAATCAAAGATAGATTTATATATCAGGTGGGGTCTCTCGATTAATCCACTATATATGTATTATGTGCAAACGGGCAAGTTTTCACGACCAACCTGTACTTCGTGTAAGAACTAAGAAATCAACCACCGGATCTTGGATGTGGAAAAGGATTTTGAAACTTCGTCTCCCACTACAAGAAAAAATCGATATTCTGAGAGACATTCCGAGGGAAAATGATTTCCTCGGAATTTTCTGACGAAAACCCGAGGAAACTCCGAGAAAAGTGTGTTCCTCGGAATTTCCTCGGAAGTTTCCGAGGATCCCATTTTTCCTCGGAATTTTCCGAGGAAATTCCGAGGAAACAGTGTCCGTCGGAAAAAACCAACGGATATTTCTAAAATACCGAGGAAAGTTTGTAGCCGTTAGAGAGCCGTTGGGAGAGCCGTTGGGCGATTTCAAGAATTCCGAGGAAATTCCGAGGAAGGGTGGTTTTTCCTCGGAATTTCCTCAGTATGTCGGCATGATTTCATCTATAAATACAGCCACCCCTCTTCCTTTTCATTCACTCCATTTCTTCTTCTTTCCTCCCACTATCTTTACACACGATTTTGCTTTCAAAAAAACATGTCTTCTTCAAATTATTATCGTTCTTGGATGGATCGACCTCATTTGGATGCGAACACGAGATTGCTTACGAAAGAATACGGACGATGTCTAAAGGAATTCATGGGGTTAGTTCAACGACAACCGGAAGCCGAAACAGGTAAGTTAAGATGTCATTGCTCTAATTGTAAAAATATAAAGGTTATTAAAGAGTTGGATGTTTGGACACATATTTTTTTAAATGGGTTTACACGAAGTTACAAAATTTGGTATCATCACGGGGAAACTGATTATGAACCTAGTAGTACTAGCGAACCTCGGCCGGCGGTTAGATTAGAAGAACCAATTAGAACGGATTTAGATTATGGTGTAGGTACTGAGCAGATGGTAAACGATCATTTTAGAGGGGAAGATTTACCTAATGCAGAAGCTAGGAGATTTTATGATATGTTGGATGCTGGAAAGCAACCTTTGTATGAAGGTTGCAGAGATGGTCATTCAGCTTTATCATCTGCTACAAGACTGATGGGCATTAAAACATATTATAACTTGGCTGAAGACTGTGTGGATGCGATAGCTGATTTTGTAAAAGGTATTCTACCTAAGGATAATGTAGCTCCAGGTTCATACTACGAGGTTCAGAAACTCGTATCTGGTGTTAGTTTACCGTATGAGGTAAACTGCATGATTTATTGGAGGGCGGATGACCAGCAGATTACATGCAAATTTTGTGGGAAGCCTCGTTACAAAGATACGAGTGGAAGAGTTCCAGTGCCATATAAAAGGATGTGGTATTTGCCTTTGAAGGAAAGGTTGCAGAGGTTGTATCTACGCACAGCGCAACGAATGAGATGGCATGCGGAGCACTCAACAGATGGTGAGATTAGACATCTTTCAGATGCAAAAGCGTGGAAGCATTTCCAATCAAAGTATCCCGACTTTGCATATGAGAGAAGAAATGTCTACCTTGGATTATGTACCGATGGTTATGGGAAGAGTGGAAGACAATATTCTCTATGGCCAGTCATTGTTACACCATATAACTTACCCCCAAACTTGTGCTTGCGACGAGAGTTTTTGTTTCTCTCCATTCTCGTTCCCGGACCAGAACATCCTAAGAGATCACTTGATGTGTTTCTTCAGCCACTAATATATGAGTTGCAAAAACTATGGGCTCAAGGTGCTGAAACATACGATATTTCGTGTAAAGAAAACTTTCAAATGCGGGCAGTACTAATGTGGATAATAAATGATTTTCCATCATATGGTATGTTATCTGGATGAACAACGCATGGGAGGCTATCATGTCCATATTGTCAAGATGACACAGATGCTTTCCAACTAAAGAACCGAAGAAAAACTTGTTGGTTTGACTGTCACAGACGATTCCTACCACATGATCATCCATACCGTCGGAGTAAGAATTTCTTTAGGAAGAACAAACAGGTGTTTGATGGTCCACCTAAGGAAGTTAGTGGGAAAGTTTTGAAGACACAACTAAGAGATTTTGGTGCAGAAAAGACGCCAGACGTCGGTGGACATGAGCATTTTCCGGTAGATGCTGTTGGAGAACTACATAACTGGCACAAAAAAGTATTTTCTTTGATTTGCCATACTGGGAGGATCATCTGCTAAGGCATAATTTAGATGTCATGCATATTGAGAAGAACTTTTTTGACAATCTCATGAACACGATCCTTAACGTTAAAGGTAAAACAAATGATAATTTGAAGTCAAGACTGGATTTAGTCGATATATATGCTCGTCCAGAACTTCATGTTGATGAGAATGGTAGGGCTCCTTTTCCCATATACCGACTTGATGCAGAGGGGAAAAATGCGTTCTTTGATTGGATTTCAAACGATGTGGAGTTTCCAGATGGTTACGCATCTAATTTGCGAAACTGTATCGACAAAAAGGAAGGAAAGTTTATTGGCTTGAAAAGTCACGATTGCCATGTGATGATGCAGCGCCTCCTTCCGTTTGCCTTCAAGGAACTATTACCACGAAAAGTTCATGAAGCAGTTGCAGGGATAAGTGCTTTCTTCCGCGATTTATGCAGCAGATCAGTGACTCTTGAAAGTATTACAAATTTGAAGACTAACATAGCCGTGATTCAGTGAAACCTTGAGAAGATATTTGCTCCCTCATTTTTTGATGTTATGGAGCATCTTGCTATTCACCTGGCAAGAGAATTGGAACTTGGTGGTCCTGTGCAGTATAGATGGATGTATCTGTATGAGCGGTATATGTTCCATTTGAAGAAGATGGTGAAAAATTTAAGTAGGGCGGAAGGTTCTATAGTCGCACAGATGATCAATGAAGAAATTTCAAACTTTGCAGAGCACTACTTTCCAGCAGAAGTTCAGACCAAAAACAGAAGATCTGCTCGGCATGATGATAGAGGCAAACGGGCAACATATCATGTTCAGGTTCCAGACATTTTCACAGATGTTGGACGACTTAGCGGAAAACCAAAGGACCGTCGACTTAGTGAGCACGAGCGAAGTCATTTGCAGACATATTTGCTCACCAACTGCGAAGATGTTCTTCCATATGAGAGGTAAGTTTATTATCTTACAAAATTCTATTTTAACAAATTGACATTTAAATCTAATTAATTATATTATTGTCATCATATGTACAGGATTTTCATGGCAGAAAAACGGTTCGAATATAGATACGTCACAGAGGCAGAACTAGAAGAAATGAAGCAGAGAGAATTTGTTGGATGGATGTTTACCTATGCGAGTGCCTTAAACAAATTAAAATTACATTTATCATATATTTATACTAATTCATATTTATTGATATAACCTACATATGTGCTATTAATAGGTGTCTGCTGGTTTGGCCCGAGGTGAAACATTTGACGATTGGATACGCGAGATGGTGGTTGGCCCAAACTGTGTTGTGAAGTCATATCCGAGATTTTGTACTCGAGGATATGCATTCGCAACTGAAAAGAGGAGACGTTCGCGTACGACCTATGATGCTGGCGTTTGTTCTGCATCAGGAGATGATGTATACTACGGACACATACATGAGATTTTGGAAATCAAGTATTTGGGCTTGCTTGGATTGCGCTGTACTGTTTTCTATTGTGATTGGCACGACAACACTCCAGATCGAGGTGTGAGAACAGATGCATTTGGTGTTACATCAGTACATTCGAGGCGAAAGCTGCAATATTATGATCCTTTCATTCTTGCTTCTCAGGCCGATCAGGTAAGTTAATGTTGTACGAATTCAGAATGATTGATCATAATTTATACTTTTACTAGTATTTTTTTAAATGTCACAGGTTTCTTATATCAAGTACCCACGGGTTAGGAACAGAGATGATCCATGGGTTACTGTTACCAGAGTCAACCCGAGAGGCCGAGTTCAGGGAACTTCAGAGCTGGAAGACCCACTGCAACCAATCACATCCGACAACTTAAGTGCAGCAGAAGATGTAGCGGAAGGTGGCCTTGTAGTCGATTTGACCGACTTCGCAGAGGACGCCGTTGTTTACGCTTAAGATGAACCAGTAATTTTAGAGTTTCACCAAGATCCAGATTCCGATTCATCTGGTGACGATGACTCGGAATCAGAGTAGAGTTTTTTTAAAAAAAAAAAAAATTCCGAAGAAATTCCGAGGGAATTTAGGGTTTCTTCGGAATTTCCTCGGAATTCCATTTCTCCATTTAGGGATTTGATTAAAAGTGCTATTCCTAGGAATTTCCTCCGAATATTCCGAGGAGATTTCGAGAAAAATAATGTTCTTGGCTAAAAAAACCCATTTCCTCGGAATTTCCTCAGAAATTTCCAAGGAAATTCCGAGGAATCTACTGATTTTCTGCAATTTCCTCGGAATGTCCTCGGAAATTTCCGAGGAAATTCCGAGGAAATGGGGTTTTTTAACCGAGAACGACGTTTTGCGGATTGAATAACACATATATAACCTTCATTGAGTGTCTTAACCAGATTATGAAGTCAAACCTTAGTGTTTTACACAATAACAAACACTTTTACGATTGCTCGAACAAAAATCACACAACATAAGATAAACACTTATACACTTTAACAAACGTTAAAGGAAATACTTACAATTATTTTTGAAATTTTGTTATTTCATGGTTTATGATCATCTATACAAAGTATCCTCAATGGTATGCATTGCATTTCAAATCCGAACCCGGAGAACCGACCCGGGTCCGCACCGATAAAAGCGGTATAAGTATGGGTTCGGATCTAGCAAAATATCTGATTGGGCTTAGTCTTCAATGTAATTTGGGGTTTGGGCCGGGTTCGGATAATAACTTATATCCATTGGGCCCCCGCTATATCCGAGTCATTAACATTGTTAGTAGGCATGCCGCGCATGCGCATGCGTTCTGGTCTTCTGGAGGTAGTGACAGAACCGAGACTTTGGTTTCCTCTTCTCCAATCTCCACCAACATGCAGTGGCCAAGTGTGGAGAACCGAGATTTTTTTTCACCTTTTAGATTCGACTCCTAACTTTTTTCGATTTCAAGACTGAGACGAACTAGCATAAATACCCTAATTCACCATGATAGGAGTCCCAATTCGAAACCCTCGTTCCTCTCCTCCTTCACTTCTCTCTGCATATCACTCACAGTCACAGGTTCGTTCCTATTTCTCTATCTAATTTCAATCTTATTAATTTGTGGAGTTCGATTCTTTTGTTAGTTAAATTAATTTAGCTTGTTGTTATTATGCTGCGTGATTGATTTAATTATTTGATTATGTGAATTGTGAATTTTTTTTGTTCGATTCTGAAATACTGAGTTTCGTTTGGGACTTTGAAAATATGAACCATTGTAGTTGATGTTACTCTCACACCAAAGATGAATGCTGGATCTTTTATTCAAATCATGTTCTTGTTCAAATAGTGTTCGTATTCAAAGGTGCTCTTGTTAAAATAGTGTTTTTTTTGAAACAATGTGTTGTTGTAGCATTATACGAGTCTTATATATAAGATAATAGTGTCTCTTTGAAATGGAATAAGTGGAATATGAGATTGATTAAACATTGTTGTTGATTGTTTATTCGAAAGTGCACGCCAATTTGAATTTGTTAAGGTGTTGTTAAATGTCTTTATCTCTTTGTCGTATGTTCTCTTGGTTTCTCTGTTTATACATGTTCTTATCTTAGCTACTGATTAGTCTCTTGTTTTCGTATGTTTTTTCTTATCCAAATCAGATGGGTTCTTCATCATTTCCAGATGAACACGAAGATGTCAAGGATTTGGACTTAGAGAATGAAGTTGACAGTCCAGAGCAAGAAGAAGAGATTGCAACTCCTGAGAACGTAGGAAAGAGGAAGGATGTACCAGAAACAAGTGGAGCTACTTCGAAGCGTGCTAAAGAGCTGAAAACCATCCTTCCAAGGTCTCCAGTGTGGGGACACTTCACGAGAACTAAAGGCGATCGAAACAAGTGCTTGTGTCATTACTGCAAGAAGACCTTCTGCTGTAAGACCAAATCAGGGACTTCTAACTTGTCTAAGCATCTGGCATCCTGTAAGCAGTATCAAACTTGGAAAGAGAACAAGTCACAACAAGTGATAAACGCCGATGGAACTATGTAGAATGCTAAGGTCAGTGAGACGGTGTTCAGAGAAGCAACTAACGAGATGATTGTCATAGGAGAGTTGCCACTGTCATTTGTTGAAAGTGTGGCATGGAGGCACTTCTCCTCTCGGGTCAACCTCTACAGGCCTCATTCAAGGAGAACAGCAAGTAGGGACATAGTGCAGATGTATGTGAACAAGAAGACTTTGCTGAAGAACTGGATCGTTTCAAACAAGCAAAGGGTGTCTCTTACTACCGACATATGGGTTGCTCCAACTACAGGTTTGTTTTTTTGTTTTTTTCCTATTTGATTCTTTCGAAGTAAATTTTTATTTAAAAATGTAAGTAATTGTATTTTGATTATGGTTTGAAATGTATTTGATATACAACATGTGCAAGCTACATGGTCATTACAGCTCACTTCATCGATGCATTGTGGCTTCTGAAGTATAGAATGGGACCAAACGTGTTGGACCTCCTGACTCAGCTGATTGGAGTGCCATTGATAGGTTGGTGAAGTTTCTGGTAATTTTCTACAACTCTACTCTCGTTGTTTCTGCTTCCACCACTTTGAATGCGCATAAATGTTATGGGGAGATAGTTACAATAGAGAGGAACCTGTCATCTCTTAGTAATAGCAAAGATGGTGCATTGAAATGCCGAGCTGATGAAATGCTGAATAAGTTTGTCAAGTATTGGGATGGGATGAAGCATATCAACAAGATGCTGATCATAGCAACTGTATTTGATCCTACCAAGAAGTTGAAGTTTGCTAAGATGTGTTTCGATAAGCTGTATGGTGAAGATTCATTTGACTCCAAAGCGATGTCCGACTCTGTTTTCTATGTTCTGGAATCCATGTTTTGGGAGTATTCTGCTCGTCACAATCCGGCAAATGGTGCATCTTCTCAAAGCCAGTCGCATCAGACTTCTACACAGAGTAGCCAACATGATCAATCAACCGAGAAGATAGATTTTTTGGTTGATGATTTGGGATATGAGCGAATGGATGTGGCTTACAAAGAGATGGTTGCAGAGAAAGTGCATGAAGAAGTGAGGAGTGAGTTAGAGATATATCTCTCAGATGCTGTTGAGATTCCTAAGTTTATCAGGGGTTCAGAATTTGATGTGCTTTCTTGGTGGAGAGTAAATTATTTCAAGTATCCAATCTTGGCAGAAATGGCAAAAGATGTACTTGCTATGCAAGTTTCATCTGTTGCATCGGAGAGTGCTTTTAGCACTAGTGGTCGGATTGTGGATCCTCAGAGGTCCTGCCTAACTCACTACATGATTGAGGTCCTCATGTGTTCTGAAAAATGGATGAGGCAAGACATCAAGACTGGTGACCCGACATTGATGGTGACAAGTGCTCAACTGCTCTCGAAGATTGAGATGTTTGATGGGCTTGAGAGAGGTAATCTTTAATAAAACTTGACATTCATAATACTTTGTTTGGTATTCTTGTTTCTAACCTTTTTTAACAATGATTTGCAGAGTTTGGTGTCGAGTATGAATATGCTGCTTCTTAAAGTATTCTGATAAAAGAAAAGGTAACTAATCTCTGGTATTCGTTAGTGATTAACTAGATTTATTTGATTTGATTTTGATACAATGTTAATACTAGTTTTCTGTTCTCTGATGTTTGGTTTGTTCGATTAGTGTTGTGGTGTGGGTTGTTTTTAAGCCATGAATTGCGGATGTTGCGGAAGTAGTCCAGGTTAGTGAATAGGTACATGTCTTTACTTGTATTAGTTTTTCTGCCTTTGCTAGTTAATTGATTGAATGTATTATTTGGCTTCACAGGTATATGGAGTAGCACTGGTTTTTTTTCTCTGCGTGGATGCTTCTTCATTGTCGAGAACTACTAAAGTTTGTTCTGTTTTTCTAGCTGTTAAGCTCATGTGAACTTGTTCAAAGTTCTAACTATTGTTATGTTTTTTTGGGTTTTTAAACTTTGTATTCGTGGCTAGTTGTTAAACTTTTGTTATGGTTTTAATCTATGCCTTTGGATATATCATTTCAGTTTGATTTCTTCGTATTATTATGCTTAGTTTGCCAGTTTTTTGCCGGGTTTTTCGGGTATGTATTTTTTATTTGGTTACTTTGGTAACCATAATATCCGAACGCATTACAACCCGAAAATAGTTCGGTATTAAACGGTTTTTATGTTAAGGTACAAAACCGACCCGAACCCGACCAGTTATGAACCGAACCGCTCCAATTTTTATACAAACTACCGTTTGGGATCATTTAGCATGCCACCGATTTACCCAAACCCGTTTAGATCCGCCCCGAAACCCGAATGGGTACCCGGTTGCCCAGGATTATGCATTTGTATTAAAAATGAAATACCACAAAAAAAAATCGGAATTTGAAACCCCAAACCATGTTTCCTCAGAATTTCCTCAGAATATTCTGAGGAAATTCCGAGGAATGTCATTTCCGTTGGAAAGTACTTACCCGGGAAAACCAAACCGCATGAAATATTTCGAGAATACCCGCGGTTTTATATTTAATAATTCCGACGGAATGCCGACGAACCTATTCCGTCGGAATCATTAAATATAAAACCTAACCCTTCTTCTTCTTCTTCTCCGCCGCAAGCTCTCTCATCTCTCTCTGCCGCAAGCTCTCTCATCTCTCTCAATTCTCTCCGTCCTCTCTCAATTCTCGCCGGTTAATCTCATACCCAAGCCCACATCTCTTCTCCACTTCAAGAATCATGTAAGAATCTATGAAAACTTCATATTTTTCTATTTCTTACGGTTTGTGAGATTACAATTTCGGATTTTAGGTTGTTAGATGGATAGTTTCGGATTTTAGGTTGTTAGATGGATAGTTTAGGATTGAATTTCGGATTTTATGTTCTTGTTTTAGTTTTCTTTTGAATTATTTTATGTTTAAAAACGTTTTTTGATTTTTTTAAAACGTGTATATGATTTTTAAAAAGGTTTTTACTATTTTTAAAATCGTTTTTCAAGTTTCCAGGAACAATAAAACATATTTAAAAAATTTTAAAAATATTTATAAACCTTTTTCTATATTAAAAATCATGTATACTAACAAATCATAATTTTTTTGAATTTTTATATATTAAAACTATTTTTCTGATATTAAAACTACTTTTATATATTAAAACTATTTTTTCTGATATTAAAACTATTTTTATAATTATTAAAACAATTTTTTGTAATTATTAAACAAATTAAATATATTAAAACTATTTTTATATATTTAAACTACAGGTCTTATGATGATCAGACCCGGCCTCCTCGACAGCGTCGTGGTCGTGGCTCGGGGAGCAACTCCGTTCAGGATTCCCCATCGCCCCGCAGCTCCCACCATACATCTCCCTCTCCGTTTCCCGAAGCTCCTTCTGGCTCCGGTGCTGCATCCAATATTCCTCCGGAACTGATGAGGGTTGTGGAGTTTGTTCGACAGCCGGGTCGTCACCATCTTCCGTTTCTCACTCCGTATCCATCTAGACAGGGTCAAACATGGTTCGATCGATCCTCGAACGGGATCAGCTCATGGATCAACCGTATGATGTATCTGTCTTTGGACGTGGGACATCCGACTTTCACCGACTTCCCTAGAGCCAAACAAGTTCTGTGGTTTGAACAGTTTGCGGTAAATATTCTTAATTTTTTTTTTTAATTTTTTTTAATATAAATTTTCTACTAATTGTGTTTCTTTTTCAGCAAGAATTCAACTGGAATCCCGATAATACGTTGTTTATCTATTACCACTTCGTGCATAAAGTTATGACCAACTATTCGTATCAAATTCACGAGTGGAAGAAGAAGTGGCAAATGGACCAGGTTTTTTTTATTTTTTAAGCAATTTTTAAATTTATTAATTTATTTTTTTATTCATCTAACAATTTTTTTTTTAAAGGTCCCAAAGTTGATAAACCTCGCGGTCTGGGAGCAGTTGATTGTGCATTGGAGTAAGGATGAGACCAAATCGACTTCTTCCACCAACTCCACCAACCGTAAGAGCGATCGTAAAGGGAAGAGCGTCTTCAAGCACAACTTGGGTGCTCAGTCCCAAGCCACTCTAAGGGATCGCATGGTAATTTCTGTCGCTTTTTATTCTATTTTAAAATTTTTGAAATTTTATTTTCTCATCATTTCTTCTAATTACTAATATTTATATTGATATCAAGGTGGAAGAAAATGATGGTGAGCCGGTTGATGATTTCACCGTATTGAAGAAGGCGTATACGAACAAGAAGACCGGCCAGATTGATGATGGTGTTGTGAAGAGTGTCGTCGACCTCATCCACAGTCAGGTGGAAGAAGCAGCATCTCAGCTTCAAACCGAGGACGAAGATTCGACGGGTTCCCAATTGCCTCGGGCTCGGATCAACGAAATCGTTGAAAAGGTAAGTTTTTTTTTTCAAATTTCAGTTCATTTTAATTATTATTTACATTTGCCTATTTTCTATTTCAGTCGGTTCCAAAGAAGAAGGGCCGATTGTTCGGTTTGACTCGTCGGTCCCGGTCCGTTACGTCTTCTGTTGCGGCCCCGCCCTTTGTTGATCCCGAAGCACTTATGGGTCAGTTGCAGGACAAGGATAATCGCATTTCTGCGTTGGAGACTCAAATGGCGACTCAACAGGCAAGCTTCGAGGCACAGAGGAAGCTGAACCAGCAGATGATGGACATGATGAGGATGTTGCACCCGAACGTCGCGTTCCCGACCCTGCAAGACCCGAACACCCAAAACCCGTAGCTCTTTTTTTTCAAAAACTTGGAATGTTTTTTATTTTATTTGTACGACTTTGAATTTTAATTTTATATTTTCGAATTTAAATTTCTAATATTTATTTTTTTAAAAATAATTTTTTTTCAGAATTTCGAGGAAGGCCTCCATCGGAATATTCCGACGACGAGTTTCCTCGGAAATTTCCGAGGAACAGTTTCCTCGGCAATTTCCGAGGAAGCACGTCGTCCGAATATTCCGATGGAGGCCTTCCTCTGAAATTTTCGAGGGAAGCTTTTCTCGGAATTTTCCTCAGTTTGTAATCCGCATTCAGACGATTTGTTCCGTCGGAATAGTCCTCCGTTTATACCGAGGAAACTCTCCGTCGGTATTTTCCGATGACCATTCCGAGGAATGGTCCTCCTCGATATTTCCTCGGAATTTGTGTTCCTCGGAATTTCGTCAGAAATTTCCGAGGAAATTCCGACGACATACTATATTCCGAGGAGTTTTTCCGAGGGAAGAAATCCTCGGTATATGTTTGTTTTCTTGTAGTGTCCTCGCTGCCACTTTTATAAAAAAGGAAATACGGGATGGTACCTCGACGCATTTTTGGTTTGATCACTGGCTTGATATTGGACCACTGCATGAGATAATGGGTCCCTCTGGATCCCGTGTCTTATGCATCCCCAGATATGACTATGTTGACAAGCGGGAGATGAAAATGGTTGGAATCTTCGGCGAGTGCGTGGTCCTCAAGCACGGGAAGTCGTCCACCACATACACCAAGTTCCCCCACCGTATCCAAATGCTGGACCTGACACTACTCTCTGGAAACAGAAACAGAATAGCTACGAACCAAAATTTGTTTCCAAACAGACTTGGCATCTCATCCGCGATCACAGCCCTGTTGTTGACTGGTATAAGCTAGTTTGGTTCCCACAAGCCATCCCTCGTCAAGCTTTTATTTTCTGGATCGCCATAAAGGACCGTCTACCGACTGGTGATCGCATGAGGACCTGGGGTATCCACCGACCATGTTCTCTTTGCGGGGAAACGAATGAAACTCGGGATCATCTATTCCTAGCTTGTCCATACTCCTACACAGTATGGACACTTGCAACTGCTGATCTGCTCACTTCGAGAATGACCCCGAATTGGTCTCTGACAATTCGATCTCTGCTGCGAAACCGTTTACCAACAGCTGACAGAATTCTTGCTCGCATGGATTTTCAATCAACTGTTTACTGGATTTGGAAAGAGCGCAACAGCAGAATTCATGCTGGCCCTTCACATTCTCCCTACTACACTGCAACTACGATTTATCGCGAGATGCAACTGCGTATAAGGACATTAAATAAGGATGAAGAGGATGAAGGACTGTTGGAAAGATGGAATTTTACCTCCCGTGTGGAAAGCTCGAATCCAAACTCATTCTCCTTTGCTTAACTCTATCAGAGAGCTCTTATTTAAACATCATCTAGTTAAAATTGTACCAAACATTCTCAAATCGCTAATTGCGGTTTCAGTTTTCATTTTTTGTTGTTAAATAAATTTCACATTTCAACAAAAAAAAAACTAAGAAATCTCCGGTACAATTTGGGCAGCAATACTCCATAACTCCACATTTAGACCGTGTAACCCGAGAGTTACCATAATGGTTCACCATTCTCATCTAGCTACCTAATTACTCCCTCTGTTTCTCAATATAAGCTATTTTGCTTAAAATCACAAAGATTAATTAAGAAAGTTACTTTTCTACAAAAAGCAATATTTATTATATAGAATAAAGATAATTTAACCAATCATAAAAATACTTTTAAAATATAACTGGTCACACACTATTCAATGAATATAAATGTTGTATTGAAATCTGAAAAATCTTATATTTTGAAACAAGAAAAAACCTTATGTTCATTCGACTACTATGAAAAAACAAGAAAATCTTATATTTTGAAACAAGAAAAAATCTGAAAAAGCTTATATTAAAAAAACAGAGGGAGTATTTCACAGAGGGTAATTTCACTCGACTACTATGTTCATTGATCTTCAAAATCGCGGATTTACGTATAGAAGAACAATGCGTCAGCGCTTGCATTATTACTAGTTACAGAACCACGGTTGCACTGAACAAGTTATTTTATTTATTTGTTTTCTTTATAATTTGGTTTCGAAAAATTTATTTTGGTTTTTTTACAAATGGAAAAAACTTTTATGGGGAGTTAAATATTTTATAATAGTGGAAAGTTACAATAAATAAGATTAATTTATTTTGTTTGGAAGATTAATACATTAACAAAACTGATTTGTTGTATGATAATATTTATTTGTTGGAGTATGAAAAAATGTATTATATATGAAACATATTTTGAAACTTTGAATGAGCATAATTGAAATCAAACTAATATCGTTTTCATTATATTTAAAATAAAATATGAATATTATAAATATTTTGTTATTTATTGATTTAATATTCAAAATATGTTTATGATATAATAAAATAAATAATGATATTATTAAAAAATGTAGTGTTTTACCATTTTAAAATAGATATAAGATATTACGCAGATATTATTAATTTATATAAGATATACGCAGATTTTATTGACTTTTTTATTCAAACCAACTATTTTATTTAAATCTATATCTGTTGCCAAACAATTCTGATGGTATATCTCATAATTAAGAGAATTTTGTTTTTTTTTTAAAATGACTTCTTAAATAATAATAACTCACAAACATGCAAACATGGTTTCGACCTAGAGAAGCATAGTCTTAGGAAGGGTTATTGGGAGTTAGATTTATAGAGAGTTGATAAATTTTAGAAGTTAAGAGATTTGTTAAATTTGTAAAGAGTAATAAAGAGTTTTGTGTATTTAGAAAATCTTTGGAAATATTTTTACAATAATGATTTTAAGAATCAAAGGCATATAGGCTCTGTTTTTAAAACCGGACCGGAACCTGAACCGGGAAAGCTTCCGAGTCATGGGTCAATATGGTTCGACCGGAGTTAACCGGGTTCAATTGATTTTATAATATTTTATAAATAATAGATATGGATATGTATTATATTTTTATTAATGACTACAAATATGATATAACTGTTCACAATACCAAAAAAAATACTTTAATAATTATAATTTTTAAAAAACTCTTTAAAAGTAACAATTTGATGCTCTAATACTAAGAATGTAACTTGAAAAGGTAATTAATGAAATTAATTACACTCATTTTTACAAAAAAATTTCGAACCCGGTTTTATCCGGTTCGTTGGTTCAGCGGTTTTTTGGGTTTTGGCGGGTTGATATGAGTTTTTTACCAGTTTAACTCTCTTTAGGTTTTGATACTAACCCAACCCGAGAAAGCTTCCGGTTCATGGGTTAACGTGGTCCGACCGCCGGTCCGGTCCGGTTTTCAAAACACTGCATATAGGTGATATATTATCAAAGTCTTGTTTAATGAGTTAATTTGCTTAAAATTCATGTCTCAATAACATCAGATTTAATGAAATCATAGAATCTTTAAAAACTAAACTTTTTGAATAACAATGGATTTTGTATGGAATTAAAGAATCGTCAAACCAATAACAATAGATTTTTGTAAGAATGTCAAAATTCATAAACCAATAACAATGGAATCTGAAAATTTTAACAATCATTAAAAATCTGATTCCCGTTAATATACATTGTAGTTTTTTTTCTCTCTTTTACTCTAGGCAATGCATTATTTCAGCCTTTCAGGTTTTCAGGTTCACTAATTTGGTTTCACAAACAATAAAAAGTTCATTTGTAATTAGAACAACTTATATTTATATTTAATACAAAAAACTTAATAAATAAATAAAAATTCTCTCATAAGTCTTATTTCAATTAAATTCTTAAGTAATGAAACATCTAGACCAATATGGTATACATAATGAATGGATTTGGTGGATATGGTCTTGTGCATAATTTCAGGCAGAAAAAAACTCTTTCGAATATTCCAAGTTTCCAACAAACAAAAGCATCCAAGCAATAAAAACACAGAGACACAAAATAGTTAATATAACGACAAATTTTTTCAAATAATCAGGAATCATGATATTTATATTGCGATTAATTTATTAGCACTGAGAGGAATAATCATCAAATCACTGTCAAAATTACGTTATTATACTATAACTAAATTTAAGTATATGGTTAGCTTAATGTATCGTTCCTTAGAACTCAAGAATCTGTCGGGTTAAACGACAACTGAGAACTTCACAAAAGTGCAAAGGAACAAGTATTATTTTTTCTTTAAAAAAAAAACAAGTATTAATTCATGAAAAAGGAGGATGCGATTATATAAAAGGAATTAAGAAATAAAATAGATTAGAAGATAGCTAGTGATGCTATATTAGGGTAGTAACCTGTCAAAAATCTAGAGACTTTGCTTGCGCATGAATTTGCCACAAAGAGTAGCCAAACGTATACGTGTTACTTCATATAGTTGACCAAATCTTATTTGTTATTGATAATGTTTAAACCTTTTAAGAAACAAAAAAATAGAATTACATACAGACCCAGCTTGCCACCCAAACGGTGGATTGGAGCTTTTTTTTTTTTTTTGTCATCTGGAGTTTATTAAAGCATATGAGTAACACAAGGTGGATGCGTTTTTGGAAAACAACGCTGGCAGGACAAGTCCTCCAGAAACATAAGCCGGCGGAGCAAAACAACTCCCCGGAACCAAAGACAACTGAAACACGGATAAAAACGAACAACTGAAACAATGATAAAACCAACCAACAAGAATATTTATATTTTACCTTTAAAAACCATTTAAAAAAGCATTTAAAAAATAATTTTTAAAAAATATTTTACCTTTTGTTTATAATTAATATATAAACAAATTTATATGTTTTGGGGCTTTAAATATGTTTACGAGTTTTTGTTAAATATACTGGTTAAATATATTGTTAAATATTATTAATAAAAAAATTATAAAATATTTGAAACTTTAAAAAACTAAATCGACTAATCAGTTTGTTTTCTTATATTATTAGTATAAAATTTGACTACTCTTATTCTAAACTTATTTATGGTCATGGTTTTTTGTCATTGTTGTATTTTAACATATCCCTATAATATTATTTGAGAATTACATTTTTTTAGATATTCGAAGTTATTGTGCAAAAGTTGTTTGACAACGAGTTTACTGAGTTGACTCAGTGGAAATATCACGGAATAATAAATTTTAAAAACTCAGATAATCCAAACAAATAACCATAACATCCCTTGAATTTAGATAAGCAATGAACTATATGCTTTCAAAATAAATTATTGTTAAGATTTAGTTTAGAAAATATTTATTTATTAAAAAGAATTCGAAGAAAAAAAAATATCGTTGATGGTAAATTAGCAAAAGAATTTTTTTTGTCCAATCTCTTTTAATCTTTTAATGTATAAAAATGTATTAAAGATATTCATTTGTTATTTTATTATTAATAATTTCCTATAGTATAAGCATTATCTATAAAAACAAGTATATAATTATGGATATTCAATTTTAATTAACAAAATATTATACTAATGAGAAGATTTGATTAAAAGATTTCCAATTTAAATCATTCGGATTTTTTTCCAAATTTAAAAAGATTTAACTGAAAGATTTTCAATTTAACTTCAAAATTTTCAGAGCAAGCTAAGAAAATATCTTATAATCAACAGTTTTTCTTCATTATATCAGATCCAACCATTGCATTAAGAAACAAATCTATTTTCTTAGTAGCTTTTACATGTTTTTTGTTTTGTTTTAGTTTTAAATAATTTAATTGTTTTAATTTATTTTCAGAATACAGAAGTAAGTGACATACAATCTTCATTGATGTTTTTATCTACTGAAATCTTTAACAAATTTGTTTAGTAGATAAACAAGATTGTTAGATTTCTCTTCATTTTCCTGTTTGTAAATTGAATCATGTTGGAAGTGATTTTTTATTGATTTTAAATTGAAGTTTTTATTTGAAGTCATCCTACCGATTTGATCAATTTTTATATTAGTTATTGATATTTGATCATCAACAATTTGGTTGTTTTAGGGAAGTTATATAACTCGTACCTGTATATTTAGGCCACATGGAAAAAAGAGCAGTATCGGTGAAACGTTTCGGACTAATTTAAGCAAATTCAAAAATTGTGCATTTTTAAAAATGATAATAAAATGATAACAATATAGGAAAAAATACCACTATAGAAAAAGTTTCATAAGAGCAACCTCATTTGTTAGATATTCATTTAGTTATCTCATTCATTTAAAAAATCATAAAATGATAACAATATAGAAAAAGTTTCATAAGAGCAACCTCATTTGTTAGATACTCATTTAGATATCTCATTCATATAAAATAATCTAACTTCATACTGTTTATAAAAAAAGTTAAAAGAAAATTGTTATTGAAATATAACTATTTTTTTTATCTTTGTCTCATATTAGTTTTACTATAAAAAATCAATATAATTAAAATATAAATTATTTTCACACACACACATTATATATGTATACATATAACCAATTAATCTATGATCATTGGAAACTAATGAAAAAGCTAAAATATCATTAATAAAACTTAGATTAGATATACAATCAAAAAATATGAAGCATAATAAGTGTTCTTCACTTGATTACATATGATTATTTAGACTTTAATTAGACAAGTACCAAAAATATCTAATCCATAATTTAAGATCAACATATATAATTAAATTTTAGTCATGTGTTATATTACATTCAACTTCTTCGATCCCAGTGCATTACCAGTATCAGTTTCCACCTTTGGGAGCGCTTCCTATAGTCCAAGATGACCGGATTCGTTATCTGGAAGCAGCGTTTGGGACGTCGTATCTCCATCACCCATCTCGAATCCTTACTGTGTCCCGTTCCGTGTCCCGCTTCTCGACTGACTCGATCAGTCTCTACTTCGTCCCGACGAGAGCCTACGCTATACTACTTATTGGGTTAGTCCAGTCAGATTATGAGAAACATGTAAAACTTTTTTA
The DNA here is from genome assembly GCA_010577795.1 of Isatis tinctoria. Taxonomy (NCBI): domain Eukaryota; kingdom Viridiplantae; phylum Streptophyta; class Magnoliopsida; order Brassicales; family Brassicaceae; genus Isatis; species Isatis tinctoria. The sequence continues at coordinate 33,166,520 of CM021249.1, read as the reverse complement.
ATTTGTTGGTGGCTTCATTGATTTATGGCTCCAAACTTTTAGTAGTGTAAAACTCTTTTGTATCTTGTAAAAATCTTTTGTATGAAAAACATGTGAAACTTTTTTGTATCTTGTTCATGGCTAAGAATATAAATTTTAAAGTTTATATTCGATTTAATTTGGTTCTTTAATTGGATTGTATAATTTGATCAAATAAAATAAATTTTATAAATTCCTTCATCGTCTGATCAAAGTATTAAAAATATTTAACATATTTTGAATTGATCCAAAAATTAAAATATGTCAGATTAGAACACTCGCTACATGTATAAAACTTAGCCCACGAAGTCCAGATTAGATAGCAAACATGTGCTCACACATTTTAAATCGAGATACATCTTTTTAACATCTCCAATTTGATCAATTTTTATATCAGTTATTGATGCATCAATGATTTGGTTGTTTTAAGGAAGTTATATAACTTGTACCTGTATATTTAAGCCACATGGACAAAAGAGCAGTGTCAGTGCAACGTTTTGAACTCTTTAAGCAAATTCAAAAATTGTGCACTTTTTTAAAAGATCATAAAATGATAACAATATAGAAAAAATACCTTAAAGTTTCATAAGAGCAACCTCATTTGCTAGATACTTATTTAGGTATCTCATTCATATAAGATAATCTAACTCCATAAAATGTTTATAAAAAAAAAAAGTTAAAAACAAAATCATTATTGAAATATAACTCTTTTTACATTTTTTCTTGCAAAATCAGTTATTAAAAACTCAGATAGTCAAACTTTTAAACCATAGTTGTCTCAATTGATAACAAAATCAACTCATTTAATCTCTTTTGTGACAAAGTAGACTTCAAATAACCTTTTCATTACCTTCAACTTTGAAACACTTCACGACTTATACCAGAATGGTCAACAATATATGATAAGAAACTTCAGTGTTTTAATAGCAATCCTCAATTTTCTCAAAAAATCAAGAATTTCAATAGAGTTTCATTAATATTGATTCTCGGAGAATCTATAATTTCATAAACAAATAACAATGTTTGAATGCATATCATTATTTAAAGAAGCTTATAAGTTCAAACAAGATAACCTCAAAATATCTCATTTGCGGCTACTAGTTTTTTAAAATCAAACAAAAACTCTAAATTTTATTCATACTTTTAGAATTAATACATATATATATATAGTTTTTTATATAAAATATATTCTACTATTAAAATAGATGTCATAAGCATTTGCTTTACCTGTTTGTCCTATAAGTCGGGTCTGCAAAAGAGTTAGACAATAATAGTATGTAGCCACATATTATATATATGTAATCCTTTAGCTAAATTTTCTAAATATAAAATATGATTGATGTTATAAAATAAAATCAAGTCACGTAGACATTATTGTTCCATTATTCCATATCTTTGTTACGTCACAAACGAAGCCCTTTAATCCTAAATATTTGAAAGGTGAATGCAAATGCCAACAATCCACACACTCATATTGTCATACATATATTATATATGCGGTTATTAGGAAAATGTTATAAATAAATTATGTAATAAGAGTGTTTTTGAATGAAATATAAAGTATAAAAACTTAAGCATAAATATTAGTATATTGATACCTAAATAAGAGAGAGAGCTATCGTAGTGAATACCAAGGAAGAAGGAAGAAGTGTATTATTTTCTTGTGTGTTCTTTACAATGAACGAGTGTGTTCAATATATAGAGAAAGTTTAGACAACTTTTACTGTGTATGATGTGGACTTCAACCAAACTTCACCACCATCTCTTGACTTTTGTAACACTCCCCCTTGGAGTCCATCGTCATATGTGTCTTTAGTTGTCTCGTTAAAAACTCTTCCTTTTCTGACTTCTTTAACACTCCCCCTTGGAGACCAATGTCACAATCATATTCTGCTCAACGCATTTTGTTGCCTCGTTAAAAACCTTAAAAAACCCAATGGGAAAAAACCATAGTAAGGTAAAAAGAGTACAACTGCGCAAGCTCCCCCTTGATTAAGGTTGTCTTAGAGATCTTGTTGACGACGCATTCCAATACTATGTACATGCTTCCTGAACATAGTGGTGGGTAGTGATTTCGTGAAAAGATCAGCTCCGTTGTCGCATAATTTGAAATATCTTACTTCAATCTCCTTATTCTTCTCGAGTTCTTGGATGTACATGAACAACTTCGGAGGTATATGTTTCGTTCTATCACTTTTGATATATCCTTCCTTCGTTTGAGCAACACATGCATCATTATCTTCATATAAGATTGTTGGCTCCGTATCTCGGAGAATCCCACTGCTTGATAGGATGTGTCGACTTATTGATCTTAGTGAGACACATTTTCTACTTGCTTCATGGAGTGCAATAAATTCGGCATGATTCGAGGAAGTAGCCACCAGTGTCTGTTTCTGAGAACGCCAAGATATAGCAGTGCCTCCGATCGTGAAAACGTATCCCGTTTGTGATCGGGCTTTGTGTGGATCTGATAGGTATCCTGCATCTGCAAAACCGACCATTTTACCTTTTGAATTTTTAGGATAAAATAATCCTAAGTCAGTGGTCCCTTGAAGGTAACGAAAAACATGTTTAATTTCATTCCAATGTCTTCGCGTAGGGGACGAACTGAATCTTGCCAAAAGATTAACAGCAAATGATATATCAGGTCGTGTGCAATTTGCAAGGTACATCAGAGCTCCAATTGCACTTAGATATGGTACTTCAGGACCAAGTATTTCTTCGTTTTCCTCATGTGGTCGGAATGGATCATTTTCAATATTAAGCGACCTTACGACCATGGGAGTACTGAGTGGAGTTGCCTTATCCATGTTAAATCTTTTTAACACTCTTTTGGTATATGTGGATTGATGCACAAATATACCCTTTTCAGAATACTCAATCTGAAGGCCAAGCCAATACTTTGTCTCCCCGAGATCTTTCATCTCAAATTCTCTTTTCAAATAATTTGATGCTTTTTGGATTTCTTCATGAGTTCCAATAATATTTAGATCATCAACATATACTGCGATTATCACAAATCCAGACGTTGTTTTCTTGATAAAAACACATGGGCATATAGGATCATTTACATATCCTTCTTTTGTTAAATGCTCACTGAGACGATTATACCACATACGTCCAGATTGTTTTAGCCCATATAATGATCTTTGCAGTTTTATTGCACATAATTCCTTTGGTTTAGAACTCAATGCTACTGGGATCTTAAATCCATCAGGAACTCTCATGTAGATATCTGTATCTAATGATCCATATAGGTATGCCGTAACGACATCCATAAGACGCATTTCTAGATTTTCATCAGCCGCTAGACTCATCAAGAATCTAAACGTGATTGCATCCATAATAGGAGAATACGTTTCCTCGTAGTCTATTCCAGGTCTTTGTGAGAAACCTTGGGCTACGAGACGAGCTTTATATCTCATGATCTCATTTTTCTCATTTCGTTTGCGAATGAAAACCCATTTGTATCCAACTGGTCTCATATCTGCAGGTGTGAGCATAATAGATTCAAATACTTCTCGTTTATTAAGTGAATCTAGTTCAGCTTGTATGGCATCTTTCCGTTTTTTCCAGTCATGTCTCTTTTGACATTCATATACAGACTTTGGCTCTGGATCTTCCTTTTCCTCATTTATTTCTTGTGACACAAGATATGAGAAAACATCATCGAGATCTTCTATTTTTTTTCTTTTCCATATCTTTTGATTATGGATATAATTGATAGAAATCTCATGATTTTCTTCTGGATTTTGATGCTCTATATTATCATGGGTCTCATGATTTGTTTCCTCCAAAGTACTTTCTGCTACTTTGGGTGTTTCATGAGTTTCAACTTTCTTTTGTTTCTTATGATTCTTAGTCTTAGAACCAACGGGCCTGCCACGCTTCCGGCGTGTTTCAGGCTCACGTGTATCATCTGCTTTCCCACGTTCTTGTGGTATTTCAATACGATCAGGAGCATTTGCAGCCGGTATATGAGATTTAGTTACCGTTTTGGTATCCGCAAATGCATCAGGAAGTTGATTTGCTATGCTTTGCAAATGCATAATTCGTCGAACTTCTAGTTCTGACTCTTTAGTAGGAGGATCAAGGTGTAATAAGGATGGTACACTCCATTTGATTTCCTTCACTACTTGTTTATTTTCTCCCCCTAGAACTGGGAATACTTTTTCATCAAAGTGACAATCGGCAAAACGTGCCGTAAAGACATCACCTGTCTGTGGTTCTAGGTATCGTATAATTGATGGAGAATCACAACCAACATATATTCCCAACCTTCTTTGTGGTCCCATCTTTGTGCGTTGTGGTGGTGTTATAGGCACATACACTGCACAACCAAAGATTCTGAGATGGGAAATATTTGGTTCTTGACCAAATGCCAACTGAAGTGGGGAATACTTATGGTATGCACTTGTCTTATCCGAATCAGTGCTTCAGCATGCAAAATAGCATGTCCCCACACAGAGGTTGGAAGTTGTGATCTCATGATTAATGGTCTTGCAATTAATTGCAGACGCTTAATTAATGATTCTGCCAAACCATTTTGAGTATGAACATGGGCTACAGAATGTTCAACTTCAATTCCCGTTACCATACAATAATCTTTGAATGCTTGGGATGTGAATTCACCAGCGTTGTCTAATCTAACTCTTTTAATGGGATAATTAGAAAACTGAGTTCGCAGTTTGATTATCTGAGTTAGAAATCTCGCAAATGCCATATTTCGAGATGATAATAGACAAACGTGTGACCATCTACTGGATGCGTCAATTAATACCATAAAATAGTGGAATGGTCCACAAGGTGGATGTATTGGTCCACAAATATCACCTTGAATTCTTTCAAGGAACTTTGGTGATTCTTTATCAATTTTGGTTGGCGATAGCCTTATGATCAATTTGCCAAGAGAGCATGCTACACATGTCATTTTATTTCCATGATATATTTCTTGGATTTTCAGTGAATGACCATGTGAGCTTTCAATGATCTTGCGCATCATTGTGGTGCCAGGATGACCGAGACGATCATGCCACAATGTGAAATCCTCAGGATTTCTTTTGATCACAAGATTTGATTCGATTGCATCTATATAAGTATGATGCAAGCCAGAAGGAAACTTTGGAATTTTTTCAAGTATAAGCCTTTTTCCAGATTTCTCAGAAGTTATATACATATACTTCTTTCCATTCTCAGTTGCTGACTGAGTGTCATACCCATGAAGGTATATATCTTGGAAACTCAACAAATTCCTCTTTGAATTTGGAGAATATAAAACATTTTTTATGGAAAAATTTGTTCCATTTGGCAGCATAAAGCTGGCTTTTCCAATTCCTTCAACCAGGTCTGTAGGGCCTGATATTGTACTGACAATAACATTTGTCGGTTTTAGGTTAGAGAAATATTGTTTGTTTCTCAGAATAGTGTGGGTTGTTCCACAATCTAGTATACAAATCTCTCTAACCATCTTTTTGGATATTGTCCTATTTGTGTTGTGATCCATTTTCTGCAGAATAACATAAACATCAAGAAAAGAGATAGTAAATTTAATTCATAAAATCACACAATAATTATACATTAATTTTGTTGTATAAACAACATTATTCTTAAAATAAAGCAAAGATGAGTAATAATTATACATGGCTTATTTTGAGATATTACAAGCATATCAATTTTCCATTATCATGGTCCCATCAAAGTCGTTCCCAAATTCGGAGGAATCGAGGTATGTCGTACCCTCAAAATGTTCCGTAAGGTTCACTTCTTTCCCTTTGCCTTTAATTGACTCTTGGTACAATTTGCAAAGATGTGGGGGAGTTCGACATACATGGGACCAATGCCCTTTCGATCCGCACCTGAAACATACATTTTCTTGTTTCTGGGTGGAACTCCCTTGGAGTTCTTTTCCCTTTGGGAATTGTTCGGATCGGACCCATCTGTATGATTTCCTCTCTTGTGGGTTATAGTTTCTCCCACGTCCTTGATTAAATCGACGACCACGACCACGGCCTCGGCCACGACCACGACCACGATAGGTTTGATCCCTTCTCTCCGGAATTTTTACATCCGTGGTATTTACTTCAGGAAATGCCTTGCTTCCCGTTGGCCTAGAATTGTGATTCTTTATGAGAAGTTCACAGTTCTTCTCAGCTAGTAGGAGCGTTACCGTTAGCTCAGAAAACCTAGTGTATCCGCGACTCCTGTAGAGTTCTGCAAGAACACGCTGTTCTTTATGGAATGTCTGATAGGTTTTTTCTAGCCTTTCTGCCTCAGTGACAGGTTTATCATAATACTTTAATTGTGTCACAATTCTTAGAATAGCTGAATTATAATCTTCAACTTTCTCAAAATCCTGAAATCTCAGGTATTTCCACTCGTCGAGTGCATGGGGAAGAGTTATATCTTTCTGGTTGTCAAAACGGCTCTTTCAGAGCTTTCCACAGCTGTGCTGGGTCTTTTATATTAGCATAATCATGCTTAATATTTTCATCGACATGTTTTCTGAGGAAAACTATCGCTTGTGCCTTTTCATGGGCAGGCGATTCGATGTTTTCTTTTATAGAGTTTGGAATTTTTTTCATCTCTAAATGGAGTTCGACATCAGTCGTCCATGCGATGTAATTTGCTCCGGTAATCATTAGAGCTGGAAATTGTAGCTTCTCAACTTTTGCCATTGATTTCTAAAATAGAAACATAAAATATTATTAATATTAATGATTTAAAATGAACCGTTTATATGAATAATACAAACGATTACAAATAAAAATGATGCATAAAAAAGTAAAACAATATTTGTGGCAAGATCTGCCCGATTAGAATCTTCTATGCAAAGAAGATAAATCGATGCAGAAATAAAAATCGCACAAAAAATTAAAAGCAAACGGATCATCATTCTCATCATTCTTACAAAAATTAGATGAAAAATATTTGTGAAATATTTGAGAGAAGAAGAGAGAAGATATGAAATCGATGAGTGAAATGAAATGAGTGAGGGATGAGTGTATTTATAGATTGAAAAACACTGTTAATAGCCGTTGAAAAACACTGTTTATAGCCGTTAGATGTAGCCGTTGTAGAGTAAAAATTTAGTGAAAAAATCTTTGTGACCGTTATGAAAAAGGCTACCGGAAAAACTGAATTTTTGATTAAATCCGTACTAGTTCTTCCCAGTTGGACAAGAAGGTGCTCTTTAACGGAACAGGGGTTCCTGGAGATGTACGTTGATATGAGTCTAGATTTATTCGCCTGAGGAATAAATGAGACCGCAATCTTATTTTGAACACAAAAATATGCATATTTAATTTATAACGATTATAATATAAACAGATATATAATCAGAATATTATGGTGATTTAATCATCCACATTGAAATAATAAATAAATATGCGGTGGTTTAGCCATCCATTATGACAATAAAATTATACAGGTGGCTCAGCCATCCATTATAACATTAACAATAAAATAAATAATTATGGTGCTTTTAGCAGCCATGATATAGTGCATGTAAATTAAATAACGAGGCGACAAACCGCCCACGGTAATATTAAGAAAATAATGATGCGTTAAACAACCATTACAATAATAATAAATTATTATATAGGCGGGTATCCCGGCCATATAAAGGTTTAGTTTTTCACAGTTGTTATACCCAACTCAAAATTGTGAAGGTTTCTTTCCTCAAGTAATATATTCAAACTTTTAAATACAATATCCAAAGTGTCCTAAGCTATTCAACAATACAGCTAATTTTAGCCTGATGAATTTCAAACTTGCTAAAATAAGGAAATGATAAAAAAGTCATTTAGTCGTTGGTAAATTTCTCACACAGATGCAAACAAAGAGATTACAATTATTTTTCTTAAAAAAACAAACGTAAGGAAAAAAGAATGGAGACATGTAGTTATTTATGAACACATTTTTAGTGAATGTATTATATAATCTGTGTAAAAAATCGTATAAACTCTTAGTGTAGAGTAAGTAATCATAAATCAAAGAGGTGGCGAAGCAGAAGAGATCATCTCAATAATCTGATGATGTAAACTTCTGATGTAAGCAGAAGAGATCATCTCAATAATCTGATGATCGTCTCAATAATCTGATGATGTAAACTCTTAGTGGTGTTGCTAACTACAACACCACCCGCCGGAAAAATGATCCTCCTCTCTGATTGATCTTCCTCTAAATTGATTTCATCTCCTTCCCAATCTGTTACCTGAGAGAGAGGAAGAGAGACGATTATCTCAAGAACTTAGGGAAACCAACCAAAGTATTCAATCTCAAACAGATATCATAATCATCAGAGTGTAAAAAGGTTTGTTTTTTCTTTAGATTTTGTTAAGAATCATATAACAAGAATGGCTATGAAACACAGTGAAATGGTTTCACAAACCTTTCCTCCAGCTTCATGAACGCATATGATCCCAACAGCATGATCCTAAGACTACATGTTTTAAGAAATATTCTGATGAAACAGAAAAAAAAAAGAAAGAAAAAGATTTTGATGTGCTATCAGACAATTGAGTACCTTTATCGTTCGCTCAGTTCTAGCTCGGAGAAGGAAAACCGATGCTCTACCAGAAGCTACCATCAAGTACTTGCACAAACTGTACACAGAGACAAGGAAACTGATCTAAGTAGAAAATGTTATGACTTGCATCCAAAGTGAACTTTATAATAATGGGCTAACAAGAGTTTATCAAACATTTTTTGATGAACAGTTATTGAAGAGCAATATGGTGTTTTAGTAGAGAGAGATAGTGAGTGGATGGATACCTTCCACAACATGTGGGCAAAAGACGAATCTCATTACCATGTAAGTCACCTGAATCTGTCTTTGCGTCGAACAAACCAGAGAGTGGAAGTGATTCCCAAGGTTGGCTCTCTTGAATACAAAACCGAGCCTTGTTCACTAAACCACAATCATCAACAAAACGCCTTGTCCAATCACGGGATACTTGTAAACTCTTGGTCCACGTTCCACAGCCAGTATGGGAGAGCATTAAGGTACCGCTGGTTGCATCTGAAGAGTCTCCAGGCCAGTTTGGACAGCCCATGACCCCAAGCACAATTTCATTATCTACAACAAGGGCCAATCCTACCTGAGAATTTGTGCGTATGAATTTATGACGAAGAAGAGAACATCAGAAACATGTAGTAGTGTTTTTATGGATTTATCTGCCCCCATACACTAGTTTCAGTAAGAAGAACCATTTTGAAACACTGAAAGGAAATGAGAATCGCAGGCTTAAGAGACATACCACATACAAAGCATCATCTCCTTTAAGAAACCCCCTTGTGCCATCTATTGGATCCAAAATCTGCAAAACATCAATGGTCATAATATCAATTAGCATGAAATTTTCCTTGACAGTGAATCATCTCATCTAGAAACAAAAAGACATGTGCATCATTTTCCATTTTAGCACCAATTCTTCTATCTCGAGGGTAGATGGTAAATTAGTATATTGATACATAAATAAGAGAGAGAGCTATCGTAGTGAATACCAAGGAAGAAGGAAGAAGTGTATTATTTTCTTGTATGTTCGAGAAAGTTTAGACAACTTTTACTGTGTATGATGTGGACTTCAACCAAACTTCACCACCATCTCTTGACTTTTGTAACAGAAAACAAATTACTTTATGTATATAAATATATATGCGACAACTTTGGAATGGTAGTAGAGTAGAGTTGATGTGCCACTTCATTTACATATACGTAAGATTCTATCCACGTTATATATAATATTAGTATCGTATTATCTATATTACAATATACATTTGATTAATAAACTTAGTGGTTTTCGTTTGATGATAGAGCTGATGCTACGAATATTAAAATAACCAGTATAGAATTTAGTAGAAAGACAGACATTAGAACTTTAGTTTAGTTTTTCACAGTTGTTATACCCAACTCAAAATTGTGAAGGTTTCTTTCGTCAAGTAATAGATTCAAACTTTTGAATACAATATCCAAAGTGTCCTAAGCTATTCAACAATACAGCTAATTTTAGCATGATGAACATGATGAATTTCAAACTTGATAAAATAAGTATATGATAAAAAGGCATTTAGTCGTTGATAAATTTCTCACACAGATGCAAACAAAGAGATTACAATTATTTTTCTCAAAAAAAAAAAAAACAAAGGAAAAAAGAAAAAAAGAATGGAGACATGAAGTTATTTATGAAAACACTTTTAGTGAAAGTATTATAATCTGTGTAAAAAATCGTATAAACTCTTAGTGTAGAGTAAGTAATCATAAATCAAAGAGGTGGCGAAGCAGAAGAGATCATCTCAATAATCTGATGATGTAAACTTGCGTTGCTAACTACAACACCACCCGCCGGAAAAATGATCCTCCTTTCCGATTGATCTTCCTCTAAATTGATTTCATCTCCTTCCCAATCTGTTACCTGAGAGAGAGGAAGAGAGACGATTATCTCAAGAAGTTAGACAGCGAAACCAACCATATTATAATCATCAGAATGTAAAAAGGTTTGTTTTTTCTTTAGTTTTTGTTAAGAATCATATAACAAGAATGGCTATGAAACACAGTGAAATGGTTTCACTAACCTTTCCTCCAGCTTCATGAACGCATATGATCCCAACAGCATGATCCCAAGACTACATGTTTTAAGAAATATTCTGATGAAACAGTTAAAAAAAGAAAGAAAAAGATTTTGATGTGCTATCAGACAATTGAGTACCTTTATCGTTCGCTCAGTTCTAGCTCGGAGAAGGAAAACCGATGCTCTACCAGAAGCTACCATCAAGTACTTGCACAAACTGTACACAGAGACAAGGAAACTGATCTAAGTAGAAAATGTTATGACTTGCATCCAAAGTGAACTTTATAATAATGGGCTAACAAGAGTTTATCAAACATTTTTTGATGAACAGTTATTGAAGAGCAATATGGTGTTTTAGTAGAGAGAGATAGTGAGTGGATGGATACCTTCCACAACATGTGGGCAAAAGACGAATCTCATTACCATGTAAGTCACCTGAATCTGTCTTTGCGTCGAACAAACCAGAGAGTGGAAGTGATTCCCAAGGTTGGCTCTCTTGAATACAAAACCGAGCCTTGTTCACTAAACCACAATCATCAACAAAACGCCTTGTCCAATCACGGGATACTTGTAAACTCTTGGTCCACGTTCCACAGCCAGTATGGGAGAGCATTAAGGTACCGCTGGTTCCATCTGAAGAGTCTCCAGGCCAGTTTGGACAGCCCATGACCCCAAGCACAATTTCATTATCTACAACAAGGGCCAATCCTACCTGAGAATTTGTGCGTATGAATTTATGACGAAGAAGAGAACATCAGAAACATGTAAATATATATTCATGGCTAAGAACTTTTACTAGTGTTTTTATGGATGTATCTGCCCCCATACGCTAGTTTCAGTAACTCTCAGAAGAACCATTTTGAAACACTGAAAGGAAATGAGTATCGCAGGCTTAAGAGACATACCACATACAAAGCATCATCTCCTTTTAGGAACCCCCTTGTGCCATCTATTGGATCCAAAATCTGCAGAACATCAGTGGTCATAATATCAATTAGCATGAAATTTTCCTTGACAGTGAATCATCTCATCTAGAAACAAAAAGACATGTGCATCATTTTCCATTTTAGCACCAATTCTTCTATCTCGAGGGTAGATGGTAAACATGTTGTGTATCACGATTAACTAGAGGGAAAGTTAAGTAATATTAGCTAATGGCTATAAACCGATTTGTCATGTAAGACTGCAAGAAATGAACTTAGAGAAAAAAAGTCCTTACCCAATAAGTGGCTGGCTTGTTGCAGAAAGTATAAGCATCTTTCCCACCTCTGTCAATTGCTTCCAACACATCAGCATCAGACAACTGATTGTCTCCAACGCTAGCTTTTGCGATGACTTCAGTTGCCACAGAGCTTACGAGGTTACTCTCACGCAAGAAAAGAGAGTCTTCTTCAGCCACCAAAGGTATCGAAGGAAAGAGTTTCGAAAGCTCTGCAATCAGATATAAGCAAGGTTTTTAAGACTCAAAAAGAAAAGTTTCGGAATCTCGACAACATGAGTAATCACTAAAACCCTTTGATTCTACAATTAAGAAAAGGCTAAACTTTTTATATTTCTTCTTACCCAAACTGACTAAAGCTTGTACTCCGAAATCTGCAATTGTAACTGGAGTTTGATCATTCTTCTCGAGAACCTTCTCTTTCGAAGAAAAAATAGATTTTTTTACCTAACAAGTTGTCACAAAACCACCAGTATTTAGTAGACGCCGATCTGAACTGAGAAACTAAAACGTGGAGAAGAACTTACATGGACACAGAGGCGACAAGCTCTATCAACAGCATCAATGGCGGCTTCGAGCTCTTTATGATACTTAGCTTGATGCTTCGGAAACGGGAGATTAGCCCTGAGAGACGAAAACGATTGTATTACAGAGAGAGAGAGAGAGAGAGAGAGGAGTAGAAGAAGAGAAATCGATTGGAGGTAGAAGAAGAAGAGACCTTACGATGAAGTACCGTCTACGGGGTCGTGTAAGGGAAGGACTGTGGACCTTAATCAAATATGCCCTAGTGGCTCTTCTGAAAATCAAATATGCCCTCGTTATATAAACTAATTTCTTTTTGATTTTTGTTTTTAACCAAAACGCGAGAAATGACGGAAAAGGGTTTAATGATTCTGACAAATTACGATCCAACCAACTTTTTTTTAATTATCTTTTAACTTATCTAACAATTTTTTTTTTCTGTCTTCTTCTTCGGGACTCTTCTTCGTGGCTTTTCTTCTTTTTCAATCTCTTTCTTTCTTCTTCTTCCGCTTGCAGCAAAAATTAATCTTTGCTATCTCTTCTAAAAAAAACCTTACCTCTAGAATTTGAAATCAAGTATATTCTCCTTCTCCTCTTTCTTCCTCTGATTTCGCCATCTCAGATTCATTTTTCTCCACAACCACAAGCAACGGAACTGATTCCGGCGATTCGCCCAGCCCATCCGCGTCTTCAAGAAGCTTCGTCCTCAAAAGTCTCCCTCTGCCGATCACTGGCGCGTACAAGCCTCTCGCCGTCCTCTCCGCTCACGTTGACTCTGTTTCCTCGTTGGCAGTTCTTGCTGAGTGCGTCTCTTCAGAAATCTTTGTTGTCTTTTTTTTCTTTGTTTCTCGATCGTTTTTTTTTTTGGGATTCCCCCATGTTTTCGAGATTTCTTTCCAGATTCCTTATAAACCAAGGAATTTCGATTTTGTTTTTGTTTTATCTGATGAATGACCAGTGTCGTACTTAATCCAATTATTCTTCTTGTTGTGCTTGGTGGTCTTAGTCACGTGAAGATCTAGGGACTAATGAGATGGTCAACTGGAATCAACCGAGTTGTGTTCCTGAGTGCATGCTGTCGATACTTTGGGAGGCCACAAGATAGAGAGATTGCGGTTTATATCTTGAATCGCCACTTGAGGACAGCATTTCTGGGCTGATGAAAACGAACATGATGTCCCAACCCTTAAGATGATCAAGGAGTTGACACTCTCTTCCCGAGCTTCAAGCACATGCGAACTCGTGTTTGTTGAGTAATACAAGGTTGTACAAAGTTATACTTAGTTGTACAAAGTTGTACCAAGTTGTCTCAAATACACATCAACATATATTTCATTTAGGTTTGGTAATCCAAAATTTTTAGTTTAATTTGGATTGAACCGATTGATTTCTCAGATAATTTCTTTTAAATAACCAAATTATACCAAATTATATTGCTTTATACCAATTGCTTTATACCAATGTTGGACCAGTTTTTACCAATAGCCAAATTTACCCAAATTCAATAAGCCAAATATTTTATAAGGTACATTTTATGAGGTTTTATAAAGTCTTATAATGTTTTTATTAAGTTTTGGAAAGTAATTTTATGAAGTTTATAAGATATTATAAAGTTTTGTAAGGTTTATAAGGTTTTATAAGATTTTATAAAGTATTATAAGATTTTAAGATATTATAACATTTTATAAGGTACATTAATTTTATGAGGTTTTATAAAGTATAATAAAGTTTTATGAGGTTTATAAGGTATTATAAAGTTTTATAAGGTTTATAAGGTATTATAAAGTTTTATAAGGTTTTATAAGATTTTTATAAGATTTCATAAGGTATTATAAGGCTTACTTATATTACCTAGAACTATAAGTTTTTTTTATAAAACTACTTATAAAGCCTTATAAAGGCTAAAGACTTTATTTGTGGATTGTGCACGTTTAAACAGGTCGTTTGGATGATTTTAATAGGTTAAGAGTTGGCAGTTTGAGGATATTACTTACAACAAAAAATCGTGAAAAACTACTAGATCACTTGGGGTACAACTATGACTAAAACCAAAAATCATCATATTTATTAATTAAAAAAACGTAACACCGTCAAGTAACACCGTCAACAAATGCAGTTCTGTAACTCCGTTATTTCGTAAAAAAAAAATTTAAGTTTGGCCATAGTAGTACCCAAGTTTTTAGTAATACTACCTACCACATAGTTGTATTTTGGCACTTTTAAGGTTTTTTTTAGTAGTACCGATTTAAAATCTACTTTTAGTAGTAGTACTGATGATTTTAGAGGTCTAAGATGCATTTCACATATTCTCATACAATAAAAACGTCGAAAATACTTAATTTGCACGAAAACCCTCACAGTTGGAAACATATTGTGCCATTCACCTTATAAGTATAAGGTTACTTTGGTTTAAAAGACATGTTTTGTAAAAAAAATTCAAATTTGTGAAATTTAAAGGTTTCATCAAACAAAACAGTACTAAATAGCTTCTAATAGACAGTATTACTAAATGCATGTATTAAATACGTGGCCTAATAGAATTAAAATCACATTTGGCAATTCCCAAGCAAAAAACACATAGTTGTTCCACAGTTGGTCCAGTCGTCTCACAAAAACATAGTCAACCTAGTAGTACGCAGGCGTCCACACAAAACAAAGTTAAACCAGTTATCCTAGTCGTACCAAACTAAAAACTACACGAATATGAGTTCTGATTACACAATTACACCAGTGGTACCTGATACCTCATAATACAAAATAAGCTATAAAATGATTGTAGTAACTCGAGAACATGTATGCAACTTATTGTAAGTACTAATCATGAAACGATCAGAATTGTTCTACCAAATAAAATTTCGAGTAGAAATATTGTAGATGGAGATCTCTTCCTCTGCTCATATATTTCGATTTCCACGAAAGGCATAAGCTTTTGGGTGGTTGGTACTTCTATTGAACTCTTCATATGGATGTTACACCATTCAGCTAATTTGGCCACTATCACATCAATTGTTGGCAACAATGAGTACTTTCTTGCTTGAACAAAAACACCGTTAATAAATTCTGTATAATTGGTGGTATCAATGTTGTACATTTCTTCTACATTGATATTTATTTACTTGGAGTAGATAACCAAAAACATCTTCATCATTCCATATATGATGGTTTCTTCGGATTCAAGACAAAAGGAAAGTAAATAATTTTCAGCTGCGATTTAGCTTCATCCATCATAAGCTTCCTGCAAATTCTCTCAACCAACCCACTTTAACTGACTTCCTCTAATGGTGTTTTCATCACTAACTTCTGAATTGTATCTTCTCCTGAAATCCATTTCATGTCATCGCCTTCCTTTGAATAACATCCCCCATGGTCGAAACATATGATTGTGCAATGACTTTTACTCATCGGTCCCTAAAAAAACAAAATAGTATATCTTAGTAACACTAGTTGTCATAGTTGTACAATAATGTCATAGTAATACTAGTTGACGTAGTAGTTTTGATAAGGCACAATAACACCGTTAGTCCTAGTAATTCCCAGAAAATTCGATTTTTACGTTCGATTCACTAAAATTAATGTTAATTCATTGCTCGTTCACCCAATATATCTTCTAGAGTTAACAATTTAAGGTTTTAACAAACTTACCCAACAAATCCGCTTACCAAAAATGACTGAAAACAAAAATATTCAAATTTATAATTTAAATCTTCAAATTGAGAAGAATCACTAAATATTGGTATACCCATTACATAAAACTTGAAAATTTAATCATGAAAATGAAAATAGCATACAAATTAGCATAATCTAACCTTCAATTTTGAGCTTAAAATTTTCGTTAATGGTGGAAGGAGAGGTGGAGAAGAAGACGTTGAAGGAAAGAGAAAGAATAAGTGGGTCCAGCTGTATTATTTTAATTGTTGTAATTAAATATAAATTATTTTAGTTTTTATTTATTTTATTTGTTGTAGATGAATATTTTAATGTATAATAGAGAGGGTAAAGATGAGAAGATTTATGGGGAAGGGTATTTTGATTTGAAGGAGGGTAGAGTGACTATTTTTAGAGCTATTAGGACATATCTGGTGATGGTCCAAGGACTGTATACCGGCGAGAATTTAACGGCGGAGAATCGAGCTCCGGTGTCGAGAATGTGCATCGCGGCGGGAATCAACGACGGGCGGTAAACCGGTTAAAGCTAAACCGGTTTTCTTTGATGAATGAGCGGTTCCAGCTTCGTTATCCAAACTAGTGAAGTGGATAAGTAAGAAAATTGGGCTCTAATTCTAATTTTCTGTTGGGTTCAGATTAATAAACAGCCTTCTTCTGATCAAATACTATGGCCGTTTCCTCGGTCAACTGCTCCATTCAGCTGGTCCAGTTGACTGATGTTCGTTTCTCTATTTGTAAAATTCATTCAGATGGGTCCATTCAAATGGACATTTGTTCGTTTCGCCATCTGAAAAATACATGACTAAGATATCCTTACTTTCATCTCATCATATTTTTATCTTAATTCTAATTATGTTAATTCGAATTTTTGATCTAAAATATATTTAAAACTGAAATAATTTTTAAATTATTAGTTTTGAGATTTATAATTTTTCCCCATGGAATATTAATCTTTTCCAAAATAAAAATATATTAAAAGTAAAAAAAATTCAAAAAATATTTTTTTAATATGAAAAAACTAATTTTAATCATATATAATTCATTTCAAAAAGTCATATGCATATAAATTCATATAAAGTTATAAATTAAAACCCAAATATGCATTTATAAATATGTTCACTAACATATAAAAAAAGTCAAATGCAACATAACCATGTTTAATCTACAAACAAAACATAAATTAAGATGCTTTAACCATCTTCATTCTTGAGATTCACCATCTTTCACTTGAGTTTTTGTCATCTTCTGTCTTGAGCCTTCACCATCACTTGCTACATCTATAAACAGATCAATAAACCAAAAAACAATCAATATCAAGTGATATCAAATATAAAAAAGGGCCAATAAGACAGAGATCACATAGCTTTTAATATGGAAGTCTAGTTCCATTGGCCATCTCCATAGTGATTATATCACGAAAATGTTCCATAAATCTATCACCAACAGGTATGTATGGAACATGATTCTGATCATGGTTATGATCACCATCACCATCACCATGATGTTCATAAGAATCAACCGTTTCCCAATGCTGAAAATCTATATCCTCCTGCTGTGAATCCCGGATGAAGTTATGGAGAGCCAATGTTGCTGTCACAATCTTCATCCATTTGTTCAACTCATATTTGGGATGTTTTCTGTCTAGGATTCTCCACTTAGCCTTCTAAACACCAAAAGTTCTCTCAATTACCGATCTCAAACCAGAATGTTTTCTGTTAAACAACTCTCTGCTATTAGTCGGAGGTCCTCCTCTGTTGAACTGATCTAAGTGGTATCTAGTTCTACGATGAGGCCCTAAATAACCATTTCTGGTTGGATAACCTGAGTCGACTAAGTAGTACTTTCCAAGAGGAGGATGAGGAAAAGCAGCTTCATGTTGGGCACAATATGTTAGAACCTTTGTATCATGAGCTTTTCCAGGAACTCCAACATAAGCATAAATGAATCTCATACTTAAATTGCAGATTGCAAGAACATTCATAGTTGCTTCGGATTTTCGACCTCTATATGGCTCCACATTACCTGAAGGAGGACGAACTGACACGTGAGTACCATCAAGGGCGCCGATGCAGTCCTTAAAATACGGCCAGTATTGGGTATGATCCACTAGAAAAGGATCAGGAGTTGTGAATTCATCCCTTTTCAGTTTCATTATGTCTGCAGCAAGTTTTAAGAGAGAGCTTAGAACCTCATCTAACTTCCTTTTCACTGTTTCGAGTGAATGCTGATATCTCTCAGCTATAGCACGTATGGTTAGATCATGAGCAACCATCTCTAAGAACATTGCAACACTCTCTTCAAGGTAGACATTGCACGATTCTTCTAGTTGATACTTTTCTGATAGTATCTTGCATAAACTCTGAAATGTTTCCTGCTTCATGCGTAGAATATCATAACATTGTACCTCAGAGTCATACATAAACCTTTGAACACGATGCCAGCCTCCACCTCTGTTTGTCCTCACTACTTGTCTGTCCTCACCACTTGTCTGTCCATACGTTTCTTCTAGCAAAGTATACATGTGTTGTTCATCCTCTAATACTAAATCCATGTCATCATCTTCAACTAAAAATCTAAATGTATCCTACAAAAAACAAAGCTATGAATCAATAATCACAACAAGACATTGATAAGAAAACTATTAAACATCAGTGAAAGATCTCAATATTGTACCTTACTGTTCATCTCTTTCTGTCAAAAAATCTGCCAAAGAAGAGGTTATGTTTTTGCTTCAAAGATAGCTTAGACAATACATGGCCTGCAATGTACAACAACTTGCAGTAGTCAGGAAACATACAAATGAGGAAATTGCAATTATGCTTGTCTTGATTTAAACATACTAGTTCACAAGGTACAAAAGATGGAGTTCACACAAACGATGGAGTTCACACAAAAAGATAGAGTTCAAACGCTAGAGTTCACACAAAAGATGGAGTTCACACAAAAGCTAGAGTTCACGCACTGAAATATTAGAAGTCTTCATGCATCTCTGTTTACGCCAGTTGCAAATTCCAAGTACATTACTTTGTTCTCATCTTCTTCATAAAATAGAAAAGTCTGACAATTTGTAGGATCTTGCTTGAGATGTTGATTGCTGCTTTGTATAAGGGAGACCACATCCTTATAGCAGGCAGAGAGTGTAAGACTTCTGCTCGCAACTGACTACAGCTAAACTCAGGATGGTTCTCTATCAGACTGTTCTTATGAGCAAGAATCTTATCACGAGATGTCACACTATTCCTAATAACTTCAGCTACCTCATTTTCACGTCGTCTTTTTCTAGTACCCTTTGTCCGGCTTCGGCTTGAAGACGAGGGTCCATCAGTATTGGCTTGAGTAGGAGGAGGTAGTTGCCTTGATTCAGCATCGGCATGAACATCTTGGGTTCGAGTTGGAGGTATGGCCCTTGATTTATCATGGACATCATCTCTATCATTATCATCCAAATTCATTGTATCCAAATGCTCTTCACCTTGCTGAGCAGCCCAGCCTTCACCTCCAGTTACATGAACTGTGCCAAAGACTTTTTCCATCAAATCCATATTTAGCACTGGTTTTTCCTTATACTTTCTAGCTCCAGACCAATCCTGAGATGAATGAGAACAAAACCAAACAATAAGAAGTAAGAAAACATGTCTAAAGGCAAACGTATCCTTATACTTAATGCTCTATCTCAAGGCAAAGACATGTCTTAGCTATTACTGCAGAAAGGACAATTTAAAATTGTCACCTAGTGAGAACAAAGTATATACCTGACATCGCTGATTCCACCAATCTTCACTCGCATTTATGGAGCCATCTTGATGATAACTGATCCCTGTTCTGTTGTGAGTCAGCTTCTTGTAAGACTCATACAACTTCTTGCAATGAGTGAACTTGATCCCAAACTTCTTCCAAGGATGTTTTTCCCCAAATGCCTCATAGAATTTTTGAATGATTGTCTGTCTACCAGCATCATTCATGACTCCTTTCCTTACATTTCCTTTCAGATTCTCATCTAGTCTTAGTTGAAGAAAGAAGCGGGTTTGCTCCTCATTCCATGAAAGAGTCTTAGGTGAATAAACAAACAAATAAACTCAATCCAACATATATACAAACAAAGATTCTTAGGTGAAGAAACAAACAAACAAACAAACAAACAAGACATATATATATAAACAAAGATTGTTAGAGGGACTTACATCAGAACCTGGGATGGTTGACATTGCTGCTTCCTTTGCCGTGAGAGACTTCCTTTGCCGTGACAGACTTGCAATTGGTTTCTGCAAGAAAGGAGCAAAAAGAAAAAGCATGTGAGTCATGGAGAAAGCATGAAACTTTAAGCAGCTCGGATTACATCAAAACAAAACAAAACTCTAAAGCTCAAAACAAAGCTTAAGCTAGTCAGAGAAACACCTAAAGCTCAAAACAAAACTCTGGAACTCAGAGATCTCTAAAAAAAATATAGCTAAAGTAACCGTGAAACCATAGATATAGTTAATAAAGTATGAGAAGAGTGACAGTACACATAATAAAGTGTTGAAGCGTATGAAAAGAATGTGCTCATGCACGCTTTTCTTGAACTAAAATTAGTTTCAGCAGTTATATATTCATCATTTCAGAGATTAAAGAGGCTAGAATCAAACAATCACCAAATCAAAACATTGAAATAAAAATTTCATGTCTCTCCTGATGTGTATCTTTAAACTTTTTAACAAGCTTTAGCTAATAGAACAAACGATTCCCAGAGTTCAAAGCTTCAAGCTAATTGAGAGACTACAAAGCTTTAGCTAATAGAAAAAGTGAAGAGGATAGGGAAAGAAAGAAACCTTGATTCCAGGGAATTGATTTGCACAGGGTTGTATTGCACAGTCTGTGTTCACCCAGAATTGTCAATAAAAGCCGAGTCTTATCATATGAACCCAGAATTCTCTCAGACAAAGCTACCTTAAGCAAACCCAGAAGCTCAAATCCTTATTTCCGAGAGAGAGAGAGAGAGGAGAGAGAGAGAGAGAGAGAGAGAGAGAGAGAGAGAGAGAGAGAGAGAGAGAGAGAGGTGCGAAGATTAGCAAAACCCATAAGAGAGAGTGTGAAAGAGAGTGAGTGAGAGAGAGGGAGAGAGAACGAAGCTTTCAACAATACCTGAAAGAGGAGAACGAAGACCTGGAGGAGAAGGAAGCTAATCAAGAGATTCTGTGGGCGAGTGTGAAAGACCGAGAAGAGATGAAGAGAAAAATCAAGTTTCTCTCATAGTGTTTGCTTTTCGCGAGAAGGAAGACGACGAAGGCGAAGGAGATAGGGTTAGGTTCTGCTTGTAGTTTTCTCAATTATTCAGGGGCATCATCATCATTTTAATATTTGACTGAGTCCATCTCCAGTCAGATAGAGCAATTTGACTCAACTGGATGGACTTTAAATTTTTGCCTAGGTTTTCGAAGGTCAGCTGGATGGTCCATCCAGATGATGTTTACTTTTGGCATTAAACGAACATCAAAACTCAGCTCCATCCAGATGGACCATCCAGATGGAGAAACGAACACGCCCATGTCGTTTTGTTGTTATGGGCTATGTCGGCCACATTGATGACTATGCCTTGTCTATTGTGTTTTCGAATTTCCGAAAACGGTCTGGTGGGGCTCAATTAAATCTTAAAAATATCATAAAACGACAATGTTCTTACTTGGGCATAAACTGAAGACGCGATCCAAACTAGGTCCATCTTCCGAATTCACTTAAATCTATTAGGCATTCAATAACAACAAGAAAAGAACAAAAATTGTGGGTCCGATGAGATTTAGGGACCTACACAGTTTCAGTTGAAATTTCGGACTCAATTACTGTTACAGCGCAAACAGAAAATAACCAGATGATAATAAAAAGAACCGAATAAAACCGGAGTTCAAACCAAACCAGGCAGTAACTAAGACCAGAACCAAACCATATTAATCGTTTCTTTTGATCAATAAAGAAGTCGAAGATGATCTCCTCAATCTTTAGATTAGGGCTCCACTTAAGACAACGTAGACTCTTATAGGAGGCAGGGGCAAGTTCAACTAGTTCGCACTGTATACTAATTATATAAAGGAGAAAAACAAGTGGCGGACAAGGTTGCCACTTTGGCACACATCCAAAGTTGCCTCCAAAGTTATTTATTTATCAATTAGTTTTTAATCTTCTCTCACTTTTGACCCACAAAAAAAAAAAAAAAACTTCCTACCTTAATGCATCCACCACCATTTGCTCTTTCAATCATTTACAAACCATAACCGTTAAATATGAAGTCGGATGCTTTTTTTTTTAATGAAAAAATCAATATTAATTCGTTTTTTTTTTACATTTGTAAAATACTTTCGATAGTTGAGTAGCTAACTACATACATTACAAAGGGTACAATAAAAATGATATGAAAGCGATCATAGTGTATAACATCGTCTTCTTAATGATTTAGAATGTAAAATCAAATTTAAAACATTACTATATTAAAGTTTATAAACTATATAAAAGCATGCATGCTTGACATAAAAATTTAAAACCTTGGTCAAATCCTAAATAGACAAAGTGAAGTAAAACAAAATACGTAATCTGATAAATAAGCATCACAAATATGTCCATCGTCAAACTAAAACATGGCATTGTATACTATGGCTGCAAATGGTGGATGAAATAGCGGAATAAAAACCAGAGGAACTCACAGTTACGCTACATTCCTCTAAATGTGCACCATTTGCAAGTTATTTTATTTTGTTTTGAAAAATAGTGGGTCCCACAATTTTGATAATAACTGCTATATTTCCTCTGGATTTGGTCCTCTTAAAAAAGGTAGAGGAATTAAAAGGAACGTGGTGGAATTGAAAAGCATCCTAACAATTTTTATTCCTCTCATTTTATTCTACTAATTTCTATTCTTCTAATTTTAGTTATTCCTCCCGCTCACCCACCATTTGCAGCCTATTATTATTCATAGTTATCCAGCGGAAAACGACGCAGATATTAAAATCCCTTTTTATTAAAATGAAAACGATTTAATAGATGAGAGAGAGAAAGAAAATAAAATATCCATTCACTCATCGATCATATCCCTACACCAACATGTCGCGAACCTTCCTTTAACCGCCACGTGTCGGTCACTTATCCAACAGGAATCAAGCGAGTCGTCGAGCCCCCGGTATTACCGTCTCAGCCGGTTGTTTCTCCCAAATCCTCTGGCCCCCTCACCTCACTCTCTTTCCCTCTATATAAACCAAATATCTCACACTCGAAAAAAGAAAAAGAAAAGAAAACACTCTCTCTTGAGGATCTGAAAAGCCAAGAATAGCTAAAAGGAATCTTAATACTGTGGCAGATGAACAGAGTGATTAATCAGTTTTCCGGTAAGTTGATGAAGGACAAGTGTGTTAGCGGAAGCAGCGGGGGAGATACGACGGCTTTCCGATCCGCGGTCATAGAATCTGCCTCGCCGCAGAGTTCGTCGATCGCATCGTCTTCTTCGGTGAGGAGGCTGAAAGGCGATCTGGAGTCGAGCAGATTTGGCGCGGCCGCGAGCGAGAGGCTGAGGCAGGCGGAGGAATCTCTGAGGACGGTTATGTTTCTCAGCTGTTGGGGATCTTGTTAGATGCATAAATCTATCCAAATCAAAATCTGTTATCTTGAGTTTTTTTTTTCTTGATGATGTTTCTCTGTGAATAATATTTTTCATCTTTGTAGTTGTTTGTTGAGTTTCTGTAAATCATGTACAAATCAAGAAAAGTTGTAATCGAGAAAATGGTTCTGTCTTTCACAAATTTTCGTCGAGTACAGTTCTCAGTATGTTGAAATCTATAGATTATGACGATATATGGATCTGATTTGTTTGAACTATATAGATGGTAGAGAATATTAAATACTACATATGAGTCAAGTATATTTTCTATTCTTTTTTTAGTAGCATTTTCAACTCCAGGCTAAAGATTTTTCGGATAATATCAATCGAACATGCCATTTTGACATACTTATAGCATTCTGCAAACTAATTTCTAAATCCCCAAATTATCAATGCATTGCCTTGACATAATGCTCTGAAATCAGTAGGTTTTGGATGATGTAGAAACTCAGTTTCTTGTCTGCAATTATGATAAAATGATGGAGAACATGTTTTGTAAGAAGATATCATCAGATGATGCCGTAAAAGTTGGTGTTTTGGTTGGTAAGCTGTATAATTGTAAATATTTTGTTTTTCGGATAGGATGATTTGGCCAATAGATCACCACCTTTTGTTTTCTGAATGTTTTTTTCTTATTTTACTCGTAATGTTACTGGTAATTTCTTTTTTTTTATATATTCAGATAAATCTAATCGTTGGCTTCATAACCCACAAAAATAAAAGAGAAGCGGGTCTTCGACGCGGTCGTTGCAAAAACGCTATTCATCGCGCGTTTCGCTTCTACTTCTTCTTCTGCTTCTCCGTCTCCACTTTACGACGACTTTCGCTTAAACGGTAAACAAACAAACAAAGGCGGACGCCAAATCAACCCAATCAAATCCAGTTTAATCCTTCGTCATCTCGCTTCCGAACCTCCGATGGCTATAACGGAGGAAAAATCGGATTCCGATGGCCGTCGTTGGGGCTTGTTCAAGCTACCCTTTCGAAACTCCAACGGTCAAGCTACCTCCTCTTCGTCATCTTCCATGGCTTCTTCATCTTCTTCATCATCTTCTCATCCAAATCACAATTACATCCACCAATCTCGTCACTTTCGATATCACGGACCTCCTGTCGTCAAAGGATTGGGTCAAAACCAACATCAACCCTCTCCGACGATCCCTTCCATGTCCTCAGTCGCGAGATCACTTCTTCCTACTAAACGCCGATTGAAACTCGATCCTCCGGCCAAACTCTACTTCCCTTGTGAGTTACTCGAATCTCGAAAAAGTTATGCTTTTTATTTTGTTTTGGATCGTACCGTGATGTTGACTAAAGTGGGGAATGAAAGTTTAGTTTTTTTTTTCTTTCTCGGAATTATGATATTGGATATTGAAGATGGATGATGTTAACTTGTAAATTGACTTATTACTGGAAATTAAAATACTTTGGAAATAAGTTAAAATGATTACTGATTTTTAGTTTATAAACTTTGTTTTCGAAGATGAGCCTGGGAAGCAAGTCAGGAGTGCCATTAAGATTAAGAATACGAACAAGTCGCATGTAGCTTTTAAGGTTTCTTCTCAATCTAAAACGTTTTGGTTGTTGTTTGTTTGTTTTTTTTATATCTGCTCTGATTTCTCTCTGTTCCTTTCAGTTTCAAACAACGGAGCCAAAGAGTTGCTTCATGCGTCCTGCTGGTGCTGTTCTTGCTCCTGGGGAAGAAATCATTGCAACTGGTACTTACTTGTATCCATTATGTTGCTTTCTTTCTGAGCATTGGCCTCGAGGATTATGCGGTGACTGGTTTTTATGTCTTGTTGAATTCTTATTAGTTTTCAAGTTTGTTGAGCCTCCTGAGAATAACGAGAAGCCAATGGAACAAAAGAGTGGGGTTAAGTTTAAAATCATGAGCTTGAAGATGAAAGGCCCAACGGACTATATGCCTGAGCTGGTATGTGGAAGTGGAGATAAAGAAAGAACGAGATTTTTGTCATTGGATTCTAAGTTATATTGGAATATTTTGCAGTTTGAGGAGCAAAAAGATCATGTCTCTGAGGAGCAAGTAATGCGTGTGGTATTCTTGGATCCCGAAAACCCTAACCAAGTGAGTCTTTATTTCTTCTTCTTCTTCATTCGGTTCTTGTCTCCATCATCTGTGAGCTAATCGGGATCATGTTACCTCTCTCTCTCTCTCTCTCTTTATATCTCTTTAAAGATGATGGAGAAACTGAAGCGTCAATTAGCTGAAGCGGATGCTGCAGATGAAGCAAGGAAGAAAGCACCAGAGGGTATTAGTGGTCCAAAGCCAATTGGTGAAGGACTTGTGATCGATGAATGGGTGCGACGCAATGCCATTCTTTCCATCTCTTTTTTTTACTGGAGCTTTTATCTTCTTCCTTTTTTCTGTTTTAAGACCACAAAAGTGTGATTATGATGTTTAACGTGTTTCTCTTCATGTAACTACCAGAAGCAACGCCGAGAGAGGTATCTTGCACAGCAACGAGGAGGAGTAGACTTGGCTTGAAACCAAAGTATCACAAAAGACAAAAAAAGAAGAAGAGAGAGAGTGTGTGTGTATATATACGTATGTGTGACGGGAAAGACGATTGTATTTACGGCAAAATTATCTAAATCCTTTGATCTCTTAAGTAAAGGTATGTCATGTCCGATCTGATACCGCCTGGGACTAGGAGAACACTATCAGCAAGAGCCCCAAGTTCCAAGATAAAAATAGTCCTGTCGTTCAGCAACTTCTTGGATTCAAACTCCATTTTCTCTTCATCTGCACATTGTAAAGACAACTATACACTTTTTTCTTCAAAAGAATGCAAAAACCAATAAAACCAAGACGAATTAAATAAGTCCATTTCTCTAGGATTGTATGCATATGCACCACATGAAATGGAACCGCAAAGCAAAAATATCAAATCCTGGGAGAATCATCCGAGTGGGTTCGCTAGAGTCATGAGATCCACTCGTAGAGCAAATTTCTTGGACCAACGAAGGTTTCGTTTGGATATTAATATTATTCATGATAGGATCGAACGGAGAAGGAACAACACTAGAATTTGTTGTTCAATTCGAGCTAATCTTCCTAGGTTCGAATCCAGACTTAATTTTTTTTTCCTTTTTTTTTTGTGTGTGTGGAACTTCCGTGATGCAGAGTAGTTGTGTGAAGAGAGATATATAAGATTATAAATGGTGGTCAGAAAGGTAAAGGCACAATGTCAGAAAGGTAAAGGCACAATCAGAAGAAGATAGGATAAGCTGTATTACCACGCGCATGATTCAGCATCTTGATATTCGTACTACTATATATACCTGTGAGACACTTGTGCCCTCACGACTCCATTGGGTCACCTTGGTCCATGCAGAGTTGTTTCTTTGCCTTGTCTTAAGATCATCCATTTAGAATATATTAGCTATCCCAATCATTCCACGGAGTCTTTTGTAACATCCAATTATTTATTTTAATTATTTATTTTAATTATTTATTTTGATTAAGTTAGTTGCTAATAATGGATAATTCACCCTAATGTTTATATAGGGACTCCTCGACCACTCTCCCATTTCCTTAGTGCAAGGGATCATGATCCTATATCTGTTTCATGTATTGTTTTTCTATTTAAATCAATGAAAACAACAACAAAAGGGTAGTCATAACTACTCAAAAAGAAATTGTGTGTTTGTGTGTTCTTATGTTCATGTTTCTAGATCAACATTTGACGATTCCATAACTGGGACCTATCAGAATGCATAGAAGAACAAAACAACAACCTAAATAAAACTTCAACAATGACTATGATATCAGAAAAATCAGTTAACATATACCAGTATGCGAAGTGAGACACCGCTCTTGAAGTAAACGAACAGAGAGTAATCAGATCGTGTCTGTGAGAAACCATAGCTGAGGAGAGCATCAACCAGTTTGGCGAACCAACATCGAGGGACCTGTTTTAACCCATAAAGTGATTTCTTCAAACGACATACCCGTGTATCATCTGGAGTAGACACACCTGGTGGAAGCTTCATATAAACTTCTTCATGAAGGTCTCCATGAAGAAATGCATTGTGAACATCCATCTGATGGACTTCATGATTCTTTTTCGCAGCATAGTCAAGGAATACACGAACTGTTGTCATCTTTGCTACCGGTGAAAACGTTTCCGTGTAATCAATGCCTTCTTTTTTGATGGTTCCCTAAGACCACTAGTCGTGCTCTTTATCGTTCAATATCACCATCCGAACGATACTTAATCGTGAAGACCCATTTACAACCCAAAGCCTTCTTATTAGGAGGTAGTTCACCAACATCCCAAGTGTGTTGTCGTATCAGTGCAGTGATCTCATTACCCACTGCGTTTTTCCATCGATCATCTCGCATAGCCTCAGCAAACGACCGCGGTTCAGAGTAAACTGTAATAGATGCCAGAAAACAGCGATGCTGAGGAGAGAATTTATCAAAAGAAATAAAATCTGAGATCGGGTACAATGAACCAGAAGATTGCATCAAGTCAGATGTCATATGAGAGGGAGAGACTTTATCAGGTTCAACCAGAGAAGCACACCCGACCACATAATCACGTAATCTGGAAGACTGAGTCTTGGAATGAAGACCACGTCCCAAAGCTTCAGAAGCCACAAGTGGAGCCGTTGGTTCCGGAGACTCTGTTGCGGACTCCATTGGTTCTGGTTCTGAGGCATCATTACGAACCACCTCTTGAACTGTGACAGTGGAAGCAATTGTTTCTGTGATTGAGATCACTGTAGGGAGGTCAGCCTGTATCAATAAAGGCTAATCTAGCTCTGCAGAATTAAGAACAGGGGCAAGTATCGGCTGTTCCGATGACGGAGCTGCCGAGTGAGTAGAAGCAAAAGGGAACTGATCTTCCGTGAAGACAACATCACGGGAATCAAAGACAGTTTCTCGGTTAATATCATACAGTAACCACCCTTTCTTACCAGGTGGATAACCTAAAAAAACATAGCGACGGCTGCGAGCAGCAAACTTGTCGCCTTTATGAGTCAGATCATGAGCATACGCCAGGCAACCAAACACACGAATATGATTGACAGACGGACATGACCATATAGCTTTTGATATGGCGTCTTGCCATCAATGACCTGAGACGGAGTCCGATTAATCAAATAGACGGCAGTCATGAAACAGTCGGCCCAATATTCAACCGAAAGATGTGCCTGAAACCGCAAGGACCTGACAACCTCTAAAATATGCATGTGTTTGCGCTCAACTCTCCCATTCTGCTGGGGTGTATAGACACAGGAAGTTTCATGAAGAATCCCTTGTTCTTGGAAGAATCGAGTGAGACACATAAATTCTGTGCCATTGTCACTTCGGACGGTTTTAACCGATTTCGAGAACTGTGTTTTGATCAATGCCAATAAGTCACGAATAGACTTGCTCACAGACGATTTATCCATGAGAAGATATATCCAGACGGCGTGAGAATGGTCGTCTACGATGGTAAGAAAATAGCGAGAACCACATCGAGCAGGTATATGATATGGACCCCAGAGATCACAATGAATCAAATCAAAAATTGCTTTTGCATTATTCAAATTATCGGAAAAACTTTGGCGAGTTTGCTTCGCTCATAAACAGATATCACAACTCGCTAGAATCATTAGTATGTAAAACACCAGGAATCATTCCAATAACACGAGAAGACGGATTCCCCATGCGAAGATGCCATAACACGGACTCTGTTTGAACACACGTCTTCAAAGCTGCTACTGGTGCAATTCCACATAAACGGTAAATCCCCTCTCTCTCGTTCACCCACTCCAATCAGCATCCTGGTAGCACGGTCCTGTAACAGCATGAGTCGATCCGTCACCTGACCCACCAAATAGTTATCCGTGACCAATTGTCCAAAAGAGATCAGAGTCATATCAAAGCCATTAACAAGATAAACATTAAGGAGAGAGAGGTTCGGATTCAAGCGAATCGTGCCCTGTTTGGAAGAAAGAGCATTCCAACCGGCTGGGAGTTTAACAGAAACCGGACAGATAGTTGGAATGTCCTCTAACAAATCAGCACGTCCTGTCATATGGTGTGTTGCACATGTATCCATAATCCAATCAGTATGTGAGTTCTTACCAGACATATGCGCTGCCTTAGGCGTGGAACCAATCATCCTCTGAATGATACTCCACTGGTCATCTGTAATCCCACACAAACCCTGGCGATCTTGATCAGACAGAGCTTTTGGAGTTGGTAAGTTGGCATTGTTTGCGGAGATGATCTGTGTGTTATTTGCACTAGGAGTACCACGACCATTGTTCGTTTGTGATACACCTCTGACATCTATACAAGAGCGTGGCCTATCTCCCCACCATTCAGGATATCCAATCACCTTGAAACAGGAACTTGATACACGAGTTTTAAACCCTTATTTCCTACTGCAAGTGCACAGCATACGAAGTAGTATTTAGGGGTCGATCCCACGAAGACCAGTTTTCACACTTTGATATATTGAGCTAAATTAAAAGCTAAGACAATTCAAATATGTTTTTGGTTTTTTTATTAACTAGTAATGAAAGTGAAATCGGTTGTAAGATAATTTTAACAGGCGTTAGGTCAAGGAATATCGCAGGAGATTCAGAGCGACGGATCAAACAACTATTCAGGCAGTGTTTAAGTACAAGTCTAGAACTCAAACATAAAGATAATATCAATCCACTGTCGTGGTATCAATAACTTTGTCTAACGATCTAGAAATCCTAACTGTCGTTGGTACTAGAAATCGTAAACAAGCATTAAGGGTAGGTTCGATTTGTTCACAATTCTCACTACATCTACTGTCGTAGGTAATGGTTAAATTGCTCACCAATGTTTATTCTAGCAACCTAGCAACTGTCGTTGTCTAAGTTAACCTCATATCATAAAATCAATGATCAATTCGATTTAAGCATTAAGAACAACAAGGGTGAAGATATTGATTTGAATAGCCTATTTGTGTTTAACCCTAAAGCTCATGAATTCCTTGACAAACCTTAACCTAACTAAGAGGTCTACTCAGACATGATTAAAGAAGAAAACAAAGAGATTATAGAGTTCATAATAAAAGCTTGAATAGATAATGAAAGTTGAAAATAACTTAATAAGAACTTAAGTAATGCATAAATATAAATAACTGAAGTAAAGCATAAATATAAAGACTTAAAAGTAAAGCATAAATATAAAGACTGAAAGTAAAACTTGATTAAGCATAAAGATAAGAACTGAAAGTAAAGCATAAGATTAAAAGCATAAGATTAAAGCTTAAAAGAAACTTAACAAGAACTAGATAAAAGCATAAACATAAAACTTAAAACTAAAGAAGAAGCTATGCTTTGAAGCTAGAGAAGAGAGGAGGAAGAAGAAGGTGTGATTTGAGAGTGATGTTGTGAGTCCATTATATAGGCCAAGGTGAAGGGGAGTAGGTGAAGCGGGGAACGGTCGTTCTTGGTGTAGAACGATCGTTCTCCTTGGTCGATCGAAGTAGGTGAAGTAGGTGAGCTTGGGAACGATCGTTCTAGGTGGAGAACGGTCGTTCCGTGCATGGTTGTTGGTGAAGTAGGTGAGACCGGGAACGGTCGTTCCTTGCATGGATCGGTCGTTCCTCTGCTTTGTCGGCAAGGTTGGTGAAATGGAGAACGATCGTTCTTCTCAAAGAACGGTCGTTCTTCACTTTGTCCTTTTCTCGTGTTTTCCCGACTCGAACATCTCCGTAAACGCCAACTCCTTCGGAACTCCATGAAATCTGTAAAAGACTCAAAACAAAAGAAAAGACTCGAAAAACTAACGAAAGATGCAAATCAAAACTCAAACCGAATACTAAAAACGAATCAAAATACGTTAAAAACACATAATATCAGAACTCGCCTTGTGGCCTTTCCGACCACATCCAGTTCAATGTCGAGAAGGGTCCCGATTTTCATATCGAGATGAAGATGATTCAGAAGCAAGACCAAATTGTTTAGACACCTCGTGCGTCGTAACTGTAGGTGGCTGTCGAGAATAGGAAGAGCCAGAGATACGAGAAGCAAAACCCATGACAGCCGGTTCTTGATTCACATTCGAATGAATGGTTTCGTTCTGTGTAATCGTCTGGTAAACACTATCCAGATCGGGAAGGGGAGTTATCGCACATATCTGATCTCGGATGACTCCATGAATAGCATCGTCAAGTCTCGAAATAAAATCGTGCACTCGGAGAGTTTCACGCTCTTGTTCCTGAACAGTGTTAAGATCGCACTCGCACTTTCCACAGTTGCATCGTTTCACCGGCATACATTCCGCAATGCCGTCCCACAGTTTTGTCAAACGGCCAAAATAGTCGTCAAACGTAGATCCATTCTGTTTGCAGATGGCTAAGGAGTTTCGAAGCTGTTGTAAACGAGCGCCACTCTTGATGGAGAAACGCTTCTTGATAATATCCCAAAGTTCTTTTGCAACCTCTCTAGTCGAGATGGAGGAGCGCAACTTAGGATCGATGGTATGGCGGATCCAACCAACCAAGAGGTGGTTGATTGCAATCCAATCTTCAAGTGATGGAGAATCCACAGCAGGTCTGGGGATGCTTCCATCAACGAACCCAAACTTCTTGTGTGAACTTAGCGCCATCCTTAGATTAATAGCCCACTCATCATAATTTGTCCCCGTTATAAGTAGAGACAAGATAACCGCACCCGGATTATCATTAGATGAGAGGTCATAAGGGGATATGGTTTTAGTTTTCAAGATGGTATGCTCAACAATCGACATCGTGTCGCAAACATTGAGAGGAAAGAAGCTGCTCTGTTTTTGTGAATGAAAACAGAGGCAGCCAAGAGAAACAAGTCACCGGAAGAGGTAACTTATTTAAGATTTGATATTACGTGTTTTTAACATATTTTGATTCGTTTTTAGTATTCGGTTTGAGTTTTGATTTGCATCTTTCGTTAGTTTTTCGAGTCTTTTCTATTGTTTTGAGTGTTTTTACAGATTTCATGGAGTTCCGAAGGAGTTTGGCGTTTACGGACATGTTCGAGTCAAGTTAAGACGGAAAAACGAGAAAAGGACCAAACACAAGAGAGCCAAGCAAAGGAACGACCGTTCCTTTCCATGGAACGACCATGGAGAACGATCGTTCCCTTCAAGGAATGGTCGTTCCCTCATCCACCAACCCTGCCGACAAAAACCGAAGATCGATCGTTCCATCCCATGCAGCCCGTTCCCTCATTCACCAACCATGCCGACAAAAACACTGAGGAACGACCGTTCTCCACAACAGAACGATCGTTCCCCGGCAAAAACACTAAGGAACGACCGTTCTACGAAGGGAACGATCGTTCCCAAGTCCACCTACTCCACCTACTTCGATCGAACATGGAGAACGATCGTTCTACACCAAGAACGACCGTTCCCCTCTTCACCTACTCCCCTTCACCTTGCCCTATATAATGGACTCGCAACATCAACTTCAAAACACACCTTCTTCTTCCTCCTCTCTTCTCTAGCTTCAAGCATAGCTTCTTCTTCAGTTTTAAGTTTTATGTTTATGCTTTTATTAAGTTTTATTTAGTTTCTTTTAAGCTTTAAACATTTATGCTTTAATCAAGTTCTATTAAGTTTACTTTCAGTTCTTACTTTCAGTTCTTATATTTATGCTTTACTTTCAGTTCTTACTTTCAGTTCTTACTTTCAGTTCTTACTTTCAGTTATTTATATTTATGCTTTACTTAAGTACTTATAAGTTTATATTTATGCTTTACTTAAGTTCTTATTAAGTTATTTTCAGCTTTCATTATCTATTCAAGCTTTTATTATGAACTCTATAATCTCTTTGTTTTCTTCTTTAAATATGTCTGAGTAGATATCTTAGTTAGGTTGAGGTTTGTCAAAGGAATTCATGAGCTTTAGGGTTAAACACAAATAGGCTATTCAATTCGATATCTTCACCTTTGTTGTTCTGAATGCTTAGATCGAGTTGATCACTTGATTTTATGATATGAGGTTTAACTTAGACAGCGAGAGTTGCTAAGTTGCTAGAAAAAACATTGGTGAGCAATTTAACCATTACCTGCGAGAGTAGATGTATTGAGAATTGTGAACATATTAAACCTATCCTTAATGCTTGTCTACGATTTCTAGTACCAGCGAGAGTTAGGAATTCTAGCTTGATAGACAAAGATATTAATACCACGAGAGTGGATTAATATTATCTTAGTGTTTGAGTTCTAGATTGATGCTTAATCACTGCCTGAATAGTTGTTTGATCCGTTGCTCTGAATCTCCTGCGATATTCCTTGACCTAACGTTTGTTAAAATTATCTTACAACCGATTTCACTTTCATTACTAGTTATTAAAAAACCAAAAACATATTTGAATTGTCTTAGCTTTTAATTTAGCTCAATATATCAAAGTGTGAAAACTGGTCTTCGTGGGATCGACCCCTAAATACTACTTCGTATGCTGTGCACTTGCAGTAGGAATTAAAAGGGTTAAAACTCGTGTATCAAGTTTTTGGCGCCGTTGCCGGGACCAAATTTTCACCTTTGGTTTTCGGCGAAATTTTTAGTCTAAAATTTACTAACTTGTTCCTCTTTTCTTCTCTTGTGTGTTTCAGGACAATCAGGAGATAGCAAGGTTAGATCGAGCTGATTAGAATAAGAAGTCAGATCCAACCAACATGGGCGACGAAACCGACGAGCGAGCTGCTAGTGGCTATGTAGCTGCTGAAATTCGAAGGATAGAACAGCAGATGCAACAGTTGCAACAGCAGCTACAACCACAACAAAAGCCTGCCATTGGGGATATTCATGCCCCTCTTGCTTACTACCAAAACAGAGCCGCCATCATTCCACCCACAATTCAGAGGCAGGACTACGAGATCAAATTTCATATGATCGCCTTGGTGAAGCAACACTTGTTTCACGGCTTACCTGCAGAAAACCCGATGGACCATATTGACGATTTCGAAGAAATCTGTAGCACAACCGGTTCGAGTGGTGTACCTCCGGATTTCCTGAAGTGCAAGCTTTTCCCTTCTCTCTTGCGGAAAAAGCTTCACGCTGGCTGAAGTCATTACCACCTAGATCTTTGGCGACATGGGCTGAGGCTAGATCGGCATTCTTGGACAAGTTCTACACCAAGTCTAAAACCGCAGCTCTGAGGAACAAGATCTCTTCGTTCCAACAGCAGTCTGGAGAAGCTTTTTGCGCAGCTTGGGAAAGGTACAAGGAGTACCGTAGAGATTGCCCTCACCATGGGTTCAGCGATGAGCAGATCCTGAGCACTTTCTACGATGGTGTTAACTGGGACCATAAGAATGCTTTGAATACAGCCAGCAATGGCGATTTTTATACAAGGTCCAAGGAGGGTGCGTTTGAGCTGATTGAGAACTTGGCTACAAGTTCTAGAAATCGCTGCCATGAGTATGATGAGCCTAGATGCATCAACAGTGTTGAATCGCAGAAGATTAATGAGCTAGCAGCAAAAGTGGACTTGTTGTTAAAAAGAAATCTGAGAAGTGTCCAGCTTTGTACGAACAAAAGCAATGAGCCGTATGCTGAGGTGAACTACTTGAATGGAGGCTGTGTGGAAAATCAGAGCTTTCAAGCTCATGCATCTAACTCCCAAGACGAGCTGAAGAACATGATGCAACAACTACTGGCGGGTCAGCAAAAGGCAGCATCTGAGATCAATGCTAAGGTTGATACAATGTATGTGGACCTCAATGGAAAATATGAAGCTGTATGGACTCATATGAAGCAGCTCGACGTTCAGATTGCACAAACGGTTGAGGCTATCAAAAGGACACCAGGAGCTCTGCCTGGAAAGACTGAAACACCTAGGAAGGATTTCGTCAACGCCATCGAATTGAGAAGCGGAAAGACGCTCCACCATACCGTGACCTCAACTTCAATATCGGCAAAAGGAAAAGAAGTGGCGACGGAGCACGTGCCCCCATCCAACGAGCACATGCTCCCCCGAGATGCTCCCACCAAACTTGCAAAAAATCCTCCAGCGAGGGTTTACATTCCTAAAGTGCCTTATCCAATTCCACCTAGAGATCAGAGGGGGTCTATCAGTGCAGAGAAGCTAGCTGATTTCAACAAGATGGTGAGAAGGATTCCTAAGGAAATCTCTTTTGAAGAAGCCTTAGAAAATCGCCCCATACTTGATTTCTTTTGGAACTGCAGAGAGACTCAGGAAGAGATTAAAGCGATCTTTGTAGAAGCAAGGAGTACACCACCACCATTGAAGGTATTACCTAAGGTTGAAGATCCTGGAAAGTTCTTGGTCCCATGCTCCATTACAGGAGTTAACTTCAAAGAAGCCCTTTGTGATTCTGGGTCTAGTGTCAATCTCATGTCAAAAGCTCTTGCAGAGAAGTTGAGAATCTCTGAGATAAGGCCTAGTCAAATGAATCTTCGATTTGCAAACTCCTCCTCAACAACATCGTCTGTCAGCATTCACGATCTACCTGTCCAAATAGGGGATTGCCTAGTTCCAACCGATTTTCAGGTTGCGGAGATGCAAGAAGGGTATGATATGCATTTGCTTCTCGGAAGACCATTCATGGCTACAGTGGGTGCAATCATTGATATGCCGAATAAGCGAGTCTGTTTCTCCAAGGTCGACAAAAAGGTCTTCTACAAAGCCGTTCCCATAGGAACAACCACACGCGCCTCTTGCATCTCAGCAGTGGATAGAGAGGAAGCACGTGCTCCGATCCCGCAAACACCTGCTCCACCACCCGGGAAATCTAGGGAGAAGGCAAAAACACAAGAAAATGTGCCGTACAAAAAGATTACGGGAGGTCCTCAAATGACTTTGATCCCTCAAGGATATGATGGAAACTCGGTTGACTACAAGGTGAAGTGCAAAGGCCGTCCTAAACCTTTCTCTAGAGTTAGAGCTATTCTTCCATCATAGTTGAAAGAGAAGGGTATTGGTGTTGTGAATGGAATACTGAGTACGGTTCTGAACATGAGGATGCCTGATTATGGAGCTTATTTTGGAGCAAGCTCTCAAGCCCAACCTGATTGATACATGGCACCAAAGTCAAGCTAACGACTCAAACCAAGCGCTTGGTGGGAGGCAACCCACTGGTAAGTGTTTTTCTTTTATTTTCTTTTGCTATTGATTTTTGGTTTTGTTTTGCTTTGTTTCAGACTATTCAAAAAAGAGAAAGAAAAAAAAAAGAATTAAAAAAAAAATAGAAGGGGGTGCACGTCTTCAGGTAAGTTTTCTTGTCCCTACACCACTGTCAAATCCATTTAGGACATTTTTATTTTATTTATGAGTTTGCGGGTTTCTTATTCAGATTTGTTTTAACCGGGACGGTTAAAAACAAGTCTGGGGGAGGGATTCATTTGTGTACTAACGATGTGTTTTGTGGATGTTTTATATCTTATTTTGGTGTGTTTAAATTTTCAAAAAGAATAAAAAAAAAACATTTATCGAGTCAAAACAATGTGTGAAATTGTTAAACTTTTTGGAATTGCAACATGTTCGATGTCATTGCCTTAGGACTGTTTAGCATTGTTTGAGGATAGTTTGGAAACGCAGAAAAATCCATAACTTGATCATTTAGTGAATTTCTCAAATCATCTGAACTTAATCAAATTATTAAAACTTAATATGGACTTAATTTATCTCACTTAGGGGGTTCATAATCATGTATTGGATTTTACATTTGGAGTTTTCTTTGCATCATTTCTACCAATCTTTGCTAACTCCAAATGGCTAGACTTATCTTAGTCTAGTACCACACCCTTACCATTTCCATATTGAAACCCACTTTTCTTCGTTTACTGTCATTGCATTCATGTGCAAAAACTATGGAGTATACGGACCGACACAACTTTTCTTTAGGACTGTGTCTAGATAGGTGGTCTATTTCTGATTAAACTCATGGGATGTGTCTAGAAATGTGATCTCTCTCTTTGAATATATTCATTGAAAATTTTTGTTTCAAAAGAGGGTGAACTTTTAAAAAGGGTAGAAGATTTTATTCACATTCAAGAAATAAACTTACATTGTTAAAATTCTTTTGATGTAGATCTTAGAGACTAACCGGTTTCATTCTCCGATATGTAAAAATTAAAAAAGAAAAAGAAAAAAAAAATATATATATATATATATATATATATATATATAAAACAGAAGGAACCGGGAAAGTCGTCAAGGTAATATCTTTAAATTTCATGAAACGTTAAGACAATCATGTTCTTGTTTGTGACTCAGTTAAAAAAGGGTAGAAGGATTAGAGTTAAGGAGAGTTGTGTACCTCCTAATTGGTCTGTGTCTCACGGTGATTTTGCATAATGATTTGCATCTGTTTATATTGCTAAAAGAAACCGAAACACTTGAGCCACCAAATACCAACCTTGATACCTGGACCATAACGTGTTAGATATTCCCTTTGTGAGAGTACACGCATTTGATAATGAATGTTAAATATTGAGTTCTGCTTGATCATGAGATTTCACTCATTTACTACGGTTATGGAGAAGTACAATGAAGTACGGTTTGATCTGAACTTTGCGAATGCGGTTTACGGGCAATTGACTTAGAGTATGGTCCTATAAGTTTTACAAGTTTCACACGTTTTTCTAACCTCTTCTCTTTGTAAAATATATGGTTTTGCTTGGGGACAAGAAAAGGTTTTAGTTGGGGGGAGTTGATATTACGTGTTTTTAATGTATTTTGATTCGTTTTTAGTATTTGGTTTGAGTTTTGATTTGCATCTTTCGTTAGTTTTTCGAGTCTTTTCTATTGTTTTGAGTGTTTTTACAGATTTCATGGAGTTCCGAAGGAGTTTGGCGTTTACGGACATGTTCGAGTCAAGTTAAGACGGGAAAACGAGAAAAGGACCAAACACAAGAGAGCCAAGCAAAGGAACGGCCGTTCCTTTCCATGGAACAACCATGGAGAACGATCGTTCCCTTCAAGGAACGGTCGTTCCCTCATCCACCAACCCTGCCGACAAAAACCGAAGATCGATCGTTCCATCCCATGCAGGACAAAACTTGTTCCTCTTTTCTTCTCTTGTGTGTTTCAGGACAATCAGGAGATAGCAAGGTTAGATCGAGCTGATTAGAATAAGAAGTCAGATCCAACCAACATGGGCGACGAAACCGACGAGCGAGCTGCTAGTGGCTATGTAGCTGCTGAAATTCGAAGGATAGAACAGCAGATGCAACAGTTGCAACAGCAGCTACAACCACAACAAAAGCCTGCCATTGGGGATATTCATGCCCCTCTTGCTTACTACCAAAACAGAGCCGCCATCATTCCACCCACAATTCAGAGGCAGGACTACGAGATCAAATTTCATATGATCGCCTTGGTGAAGCAACACTTGTTTCACGGCTTACCTGCAGAAAACCCGATGGACCATATTGACGATTTCGAAGAAATCTGTAGCACAACCGGTTCGAGTGGTGTACCTCCGGATTTCCTGAAGTGCAAGCTTTTCCCTTTCTCTCTTGCGGAAAAAGCTTCACGCTGGCTGAAGTCATTACCACCTAGATCTTTGGCGACATGGGCTGAGGCTAGATCGGCATTCTTGGACAAGTTCTACACCAAGTCTAAAACCGCAGCTCTGAGGAACAAGATCTCTTCGTTCCAACAGCAGTCTGGAGAAGCTTTTTGCGCAGCTTGGGAAAGGTACAAGGAGTACCGTAGAGATTGCCCTCACCATGGGTTCAGCGATGAGCAGATCCTGAGCACTTTCTACGATGGTGTTAACTGGGACCATAAGAATGCTTTGAATACAGCCAGCAATGGCGATTTTTATACAAGGTCCAAGGAGGGTGCGTTTGAGCTGATTGAGAACTTGGCTACAAGTTCTAGAAATCGCTGCCATGAGTATGATGAGCCTAGATGCATCAACAGTGTTGAATCGCAGAAGATTAATGAGCTAGCAGCAAAAGTGGACTTGTTGTTAAAAAGAAATCTGAGAAGTGTCCAGCTTTGTACGAACAAAAGCAATGAGCCGTATGCTGAGGTGAACTACTTGAATGGAGGCTGTGTGGAAAATCAGAGCTTTCAAGCTCATGCATCTAACTCCCAAGACGAGCTGAAGAACATGATGCAACAACTACTGGCGGGTCAGCAAAAGGCAGCATCTGAGATCAATGCTAAGGTTGATACAATGTACGTGGACCTCAATGGAAAATATGAAGCTGTATGGACTCATATGAAGCAGCTCGACGTTCAGATTGCACAAACGGCTGAGGCTATCAAAAGGACACCAGGAGCTCTGCCTGGAAAGACTGAAACACCTAGGAAGGATTTCGTCAACGCCATCG
This sequence comes from Isatis tinctoria, assembly GCA_010577795.1. Classification (NCBI taxonomy): domain Eukaryota; kingdom Viridiplantae; phylum Streptophyta; class Magnoliopsida; order Brassicales; family Brassicaceae; genus Isatis; species Isatis tinctoria. The sequence goes on along the minus strand of CM021249.1, from coordinate 33,126,618 downwards.
AATTGAGAAGCGGAAAGACGCTCCACCATACCGTGACCTCAAATTCAATATCGGCAAAAGGAAAAGAAGTGGCGACGGAGCACGTGCCCCCATCCAACGAGCACATGCTCCCCCGAGATGCTCCCACCAAACTTGCAAAAAATCCTCCAGCGAGGGTTTACATTCCTAAAGTGCCTTATCCAATTCCACCTAGAGATCAGAGGGGGTCTATCAGTGCAGAGAAGCTAGCTGATTTCAACAAGATGGTGAGAAGGATTCCTAAGGAAATCTCTTTTGAAGAAGCCTTAGAAAATCGCCCCATACTTGATTTCTTTTGGAACTGCAGAGAGACTCAGGAAGAGATTAAAGCGATCTTTGTAGAAGCAAGGAGTACACCACCACCATTGAAGGTATTACCTAAGGTTGAAGATCCTGGAAAGTTCTTGGTCCCATGCTCCATTACAGGAGTTAACTTCAAAGAAGCCCTTTGTGATTCTGGGTCTAGTGTCAATCTCATGTCAAAAGCTCTTGCAGAGAAGTTGAGAATCTCTGAGATAAGGCCTAGTCAAATGAATCTTCGATTTGCAAACTCCTCCTCAACAACATCGTCTGTCAGCATTCACGATCTACCTGTCCAAATAGGGGATTGCCTAGTTCCAACCGATTTTCAGGTTGCGGAGATGCAAGAAGGGTATGATATGCATTTGCTTCTCGGAAGACCATTCATGGCTACAGTGGGTGCAATCATTGATATGCCGAATAAGCGAGTCTGTTTCTCCAAGGTCGACAAAAAGGTCTTCTACAAAGCCGTTCCCATAGGAACAACCACACGCGCCTCTTGCATCTCAGCAGTGGATAGAGAGGAAGCACGTGCTCCGATCCCGCAAACACCTGCTCCACCACCCGGGAAATCTAGGGAGAAGGCAAAAACACAAGAAAATGTGCCGTACAAAAAGATTACGGGAGGTCCTCAAATGACTTTGATCCCTCAAGGATATGATGGAAACTCGGTTGACTACAAGGTGAAGTGCAAAGGCCGTCCTAAACCTTTCTCTAGAGTTAGAGCTATTCTTCCATCAGAGTTGAAAGAGAAGGGTATTGGTGTTGTGAATGGAATACTGAGTACGGTTCTGAACATGAGGATGCCTGATTATGGAGCTTATTTTGGAGCAAGCTCTCAAGCCCAACCTGATTGATACATGGCACCAAAGTCAAGCTAACGACTCAAACCAAGCGCTTGGTGGGAGGCAACCCACTGGTAAGTGTTTTTCTTTTATTTTCTTTTGCTATTGATTTTTGGTTTTGTTTTGCTTTGTTTCAGACTATTCAAAAAAGAGAAAGAATTAAAAAAAAAAGAATTAAAAAAAAAATAAAAAAAAAAATAGAAGGGGGTGCACGTCTTCAGGTAAGTTTTCTTGTCCCTACACCACTGTCAAATCCATTTAGGACATTTTTATTTTATTTATGAGTTTGCGGGTTTCTTATTCAGATTTGTTTTAACCGGGACGGTTAAAAACAAGTCTGGGGGAGGGATTCATTTGTGTACTAACGATGTGTTTTGTGGATGTTTTATATTTTATTTTGGTGTGTTTAAATTTTCAAAAAGAATAAAAAAAAAACATTTATCGAGTCAAAACAATGTGTGAAATTGTTAAACTTTTTGGAATTGCAACATGTTCGATGTCATTGCCTTAGGACTGTTTAGCATTGTTTGAGGATAGTTTGGAAACGCAGAAAAATCCATAACTTAATCATTTAGTGAATTTCTCAAATCATCTGAACTTAATCAAATTATTAGAACTTAATATGGACTTAATTTATCTCACTTAGGGGGTTCATAATCATGTATTGGATTTTACATTTGGAGTTTTCTTTGCATCATTTCTACCAATCTTTGCTAACTCCAAATGGCTAGACTTATCTTAGTCTAGTACCACACCCTTACCATTTCCATATTGAAACCCACTTTTCTTCGTTTACTGTCATTGCATTCATGTGCAAAAACTATGGAGTATACGGACCGACACAACTTTTCTTTAGGACTGTGTCTAGATAGGTGGTCTATTTCTGATTAAACTCATGGGATGTGTCTAGAAATGTGATCTCTCTCTTTGAATATATTCATTGAAAATTTTTGTTTCAAAAGAGGGTGAACTTTTAAAAAGGGTAGAAGATTTTATTCACATTCAAGAAATAAACTTACATTGTTAAAATTCTTTTGATGTAGATCTTAGAGACTAACCGGTTCCATTCTCCGATATGTAAAAATTAAAAAAGAAAAAGAAAAAAAAAATATATATATATATATATAAAACAGAAGGAACCGGGAAAGTCGTCAAGGTAATATCTTTAAATTTCATGAAACGTTAAGACAAATCATGTTCTTGTTTGTGACTCAGTTAAAAAAGGGTAGAAGGATTAGAGTTAAGGAGAGTTGTGTACCTCCTAATTGGTCTGTGTCTCACGGTGATTTTGCATAATGATTTGCATCTGTTTATATTGCTAAAAGAAACCGAAACACTTGAGCCACCAAATACCAACCTTGATACCTGGACCATAACGTGTTAGATATTCCCTTTGTGAGAGTACACGCATTTGATAATGAATGTTAAATATTGAGTTCTGCTTGATCATGAGATTTCACTCATTTACTACGGTTATGGAGAAGTACAATGAAGTACGGTTTGATCTGAACTTTGCGAATGCGGTTTACGGGCAATTGACTTAGAGTATGGTCCTATAAGTTTTACAAGTTTCACACGTTTTTCTAACCTCTCCTCTTTGTAAAATATATGGTTTTGCTTGGGGACAAGAAAAGGTTTTAGTTGGGGGGAGTTGATATTACGTGTTTTTAATGTATTTTGATTCGTTTTTAGTATTTGGTTTGAGTTTTGATTTGCATCTTTCGTTAGTTTTTCGAGTCTTTTCTATTGTTTTGAGTGTTTTTACAGATTTCATGGAGTTCCGAAGGAGTTTGGCGTTTACGGACATGTTCGAGTCAAGTTAAGACGGGAAAACGAGAAAAGGACCAAACACAAGAGAGCCAAGCAAAGGAACGGCCGTTCCTTTCCATGGAACGACCATGGAGAACGATCGTTCCCTTCAAGGAACGGTCGTTCCCTCATCCACCAACCCTGCCGACAAAAACCGAAGATCGATCGTTCCATCCCATGCAGCCCGTTCCCTCATTCACCAACCATGCCGACAAAAACACTGAGGAACGACCGTTCTCCACAACAGAACGATCGTCCCCGGCAAAAACACTAAGGAACGACCGTTCTACGAAGGGAACGATCGTTCCCAAGTCCACCTACTCCACCTACTTCGATCGACCATGGAGAACGATCGTTCTACACCAAGAACGACCGTTCCCCTCTTCACCTACTCCCCTTCACCTTGGCCTATATAATGGACTCACAACATCAACTTCAAAACACACCTTCTTCTTCCTCCTCTCTTCTCTAGCTTCAAATCATAGCTTCTTCTTCAGTTTTAAGTTTTATGTTTATGCTTTTATTAAGTTTTATTTAGTTTCTTTTAAGCTTTAAACATTTATGCTTTAATCAAGTTCTATTAAGTTTACTTTCAGTTCTTACTTTCAGTTCTTATATTTATGCTTTACTTTCAGTTCTTACTTTCAGTTCTTACTTTCAGTTATTTATATTTATGCTTTACTTAAGTACTTATAAGTTTATATTTATGCTTTACTTAAGTTCTTATTAAGTTATTTTCAGCTTTCATTATCTATTCAAGATTTTATTATGAACTCTATAATCTCTTTGTTTTCTTCTTTAAATATGTCTGAGTAGATATCTTAGTTAGGTTGAGGTTTGTCAAAGGAATTCATGAGCTTTAGGGTTAAACACAAATAGGCTATTCAATTCGATATCTTCACCTTTGTTGTTCTTAATGCTTAGATCGAGTTGATCACTTGATTTTATGATATGAGGTTTAACTTAGACAGCGAGAGTTGCTAAGTTGCTAGAAAAAACATTGGTGAGCAATTTAACCATTACCTGCGAGAGTAGATGTATTGAGAATTGTGAACATATTAAACCTATCCTTAATGCTTGTCTACGATTTCTAGTACCAGCGAGAGTTAGGAATTCTAGCTTGATAGACAAAGATATTAATACCACGAGAGTGGATTAATATTATCTTAGTGTTTGAGTTCTAGATTGATGCTTAATCACTACCTGAATAGTTGTTTGATCCGTTGCTCTGAATCTCCTGCGATATTCTTTGACCTAACGCTTGTTAAAATTATCTTACAACCGATTTCACTTTCATTACTAGTTATTAAAAAACCAAAAACATATTTGAATTGTCTTAACTTTTAATTTAGCTCAATATATCAAAGTGTGAAAACTGGTCTTCGTGGGATCGACCCCTAAATACTACTTCGTATGCTGTGCACTTGCAGTAGGAATTAAAAGGGTTAAAACTCGTGTATCAAGTTTTTGGCGCCGTTGCCGGGGAACGATCGTTCTGATACCAAGTTGATATTACGTGTTTTTAACGTATTTTGATTCGTTTTTAGTATTTGGTTTGAGTTTTGATTTGCATCTTTCGTTAGTTTTTCGAGTCTTTTCTATTGTTTTGAGTGTTTTTACAGATTTCATGGAGTTCCGAAGGAGTTTGGCGTTTACGGACATGTTCGAGTCAAGTTAAGACGGGAAAACGAGAAAAGGACCAAACACAAGAGATCCAAGCAAAGGAACGGCCGTTCCTTTCCATGGAACGACCATGGAGAACGATCGTTCCCTTCAAGGAACGGTCGTTCCCTCATCCACCAACCCTGCCGACAAAAACCGAAGATCGATCGTTCCATCCCATGCAGCCCGTTCCCTCATTCACCAACCATGCCGACAAAAACACTGAGGAACGACCGTTCTCCACAACAGAACGATCGTTCCCCGGCAAAAACACTAAGGAACGACCGTTCTACGAAGGGAACGATCGTTCCCAAGTCCACCTACTCCACCTACTTCGATCGACCATGGAGAACGATCGTTCTACACCAAGAACGACCGTTCCCCTCTTCACCTACTCCGCTTCACCTTGGCCTATATAATGGACTCACAACATCAACTTCAAAACACACCTTCTTCTTCCTCCTCTCTTCTCTAGCTTCAAAGCATAGCTTCTTCTTCAGTTTTAAGTTTTATGTTTATGCTTTTATTAAGTTTTATTTAGTTTCTTTTAAGCTTTAAACATTTATGCTTTAATCAAGTTCTATTAAGTTTACTTTCAGTTCTTACTTTCAGTTCTTACTTTCAGTTCTTACTTTCAGTTATTTATATTTATGCTTTACTTAAGTACTTATAAGTTTATATTTATGCTTTACTTAAGTTCTTATTAAGTTATTTTCAGCTTTCATTATCTATTCAAGCTTTTATTATGAACTCTATAATCTCTTTGTTTTCTTCTTTAAATATGTCTGAGTAGATATCTTAGTTAGGTTGAGGTTTGTCAAAGGAATTCATGAGCTTTAGGGTTAAACACAAATAGGCTATTCAATTCGATATCTTCACCTTTGTTGTTCTTAATGCTTAGATCGAGTTGATCACTTGATTTTATGATATGAGGTTTAACTTAGACAGCGAGAGTTGCTAAGTTGCTAGAAAAAACATTGGTGAGCAATTTAACCATTACCTGCGAGAGTAGATGTATTGAGAATTGTGAACATATTAAACCTATCCTTAATGCTTGTCTACGATTTCTAGTACCAGCGAGAGTTAGGAATTCTAGCTTGATAGACAAAGATATTAATACCACGAGAGTGGATTAATATTATCTTAGTGTTTGAGTTCTAGATTGATGCTTAATCACTGCCTGAATAGTTGTTTGATCCGTTGCTCTGAATCTCCTGCGATATTCTTTGACCTAACGCTTGTTAAAATTATCTTACAACCGATTTCACTTTTATTACTAGTTATTAAAAAACCAAAAACATATTTGAATTGTCTTAGCTTTTAATTTAGCTCAATATATCAAAGTGTGAAAACTGGTCTTCGTGGGATCGACCCCTAAATACTACTTCGTATGCTGTGCACTTGCAGTAGGAATTAAAAGGGTTAAAACTCGTGTATCAAGATTAAAGTAGAAGAAACGAATGAAAGAATGAAAATCACAATCGATCGGCAGTTGTTTCGTGCTCTGATACCATGATAAATCGTGAATTCTGTATATTCCAACTAAACTTCCTTGGACCATTAGGTCAATGTATATATACACGTACAAACAGGAATGAATCCAAACTAATAGTTATCTATCCAGACTAGTACTTATCTTACAAGGAAATAATATATATCAAACTAATCGGATATATTCTGTAGATATGCTCATAGTATCTTCGTCATGGAAGACTCTAACAAGTTGTGGTTTTCGGCCATCAATGTGATCTTCTCTTTTTTTGTTGGACGTACTGTTGTTCCAAAATAATCTTTGGAAAGGAAATTGTTGTATCCTTGAGATCAAAGTTTGATGTAATTCCATTACTTGTCTTAAAATCTTCAAGCATAAGTATGGATTCATTAAAAGTCTGCTTGTGGTGAAGTTGCTAATGAGTATGTATCATAAATCGGTTCATCGTAGATAGCTCTTGCATCTGCACTCTAATTTCCACCGTTAAGAACTCTGCATTATCTTCGTTATACACATCAAATATTGTTTTACCAATTTGATCAAGGAAAGAGTCATCATCACCTTATACGACAGTCTCCTCCGAAAATTTTTTATGTCTTCTTCCGTTTCATAATCTTCATCATATGTTTCAATATCTTCATCTTCAGCGTTTTCGACATCAGAATCCTCATCATGTACATCATCTGTATTGTAGATTGCACACTCTCAACAAGATCTTGTACCGATGCATTAAGTTGTTGAATCAACCGGCAACTGTTTTGATGAATTAAATCAAATCAAGAACAAGGGTTATAGAGAAATCTCTAGTTTTGTTAAAATATTAAAAGCTTATTACAAATTAGCCTCACGGCTTACTTACATAGAAGTCATTATAGGTAAACCCTAGAGTAAAGAAGACATCAAAACTAAATATTAAAAGCCCAAACAAGTAGAGGTTAAAACCCACAACGATAAATATGTTAAACATGTTTACAAAGAAAACTTGTGTTTGACGGAAGATGTCCTGCATCACAAACCTACCTGTATTGGTGAAAGGAAATATGATTCATGTTCTTTTAATTTAAACTAAATTATCATAAGTACTGATGTGTGTGATTTATCTATTTTTTCCTAGCTTTTTGTTTTAATTTAAGTCAATTCGCATTAACATAGTTTATAGTAAATCATCATAAAAACATTTATCTAGTGAAGAATACACTATTTTGATTATTCACTAAAATCTACTTGTGTTATACATTTTTGTGAAAAAATATTGTTATTTTAGATTAACTTTACATCTGTACATTTAAACAAGTGAGTTTTAAAAGCTTAAACGAGTGAATTATTTTTGATTTTCTCTTTCTAATCCCAGACATTTTTACTACCGCAAAATCACAAATGGATTGTGGTACTCGACAGCTAACAGCAGTATTGCTCCCTACTTCATTAATTAATCAAGTGCCAATATTTATATTTTATAATGTTCAATGTTTGTTTTGGGTCGATTTATTGTAGGACAAAAATTACTATATTTTAGTTGGTTAATATTTTAACAAATTAGATTTTTTTTTTGTTTTATGGATATTTTTACTGTTAGCATATATGTTTGATTTTATTAACGGACAACATTAAATCACAAAGAAGAAAAAAAATTGCAATCAGCCAAGTTACAAAATATTTGATTGCCTTAAGAACCAAACACAGATGACCTTCGTTGCATGCATGATCGATATCTGCAGTAATACTAGTTAGTTTAAGGAAAAAAAAAAATCTTTTTGTTTGTTTAAGTTTGCAAGCAAGAAAAAAACATGACCATCGAAAATGTATTGTCCCCATGCAACCACAGCAATATCTAATCTATGACAGTACTTGAAGACACGAACGGTTAACTTAAAAGACTTGAGAGATATAATTACGTAAGAGAATAAAGATACAATTAAGGAGTGTTTAAAATCAACAAGAAAAGAAAACGTCCCTTCCCAACACTTTTAGTTCCATAGTCTGAAATGATGAGCAGATTCATAGTGGACTAGACGCCAATTCGAGTGAAAGAGAATCTTAAAGACAAAAGGAATCCCATAAACCAACACACGGCCCAGTGGTAAAGGAGGGGTTAGTAGCCACCTCCGCTACTCGGGTTCGACATACGTTGGCCACCAGGGATTTAACATGGCCCTTGGGCCCAGGATTAGTCGGGTATCCGTTCGGATTGTGGACCCACAGTTGGCAAACCTCCGATCATCGATATGGGGCCCACTGCTTGGAGTCGACGGTTCCTCGGTATCCGGAAACCTGGAAATACCAAAAAAAGGAATCCCATACGCCAAGGGCCAGGCCATGCCAGTGTACACCTCCCAACATCGAGCATGATGGAGCTGATCGTCCGACAGTGAACAAAATACGATCACAACACAATTTTTACAGTGGCGGCAATGTGTGAGTTTTCACGAAGTTAGATAGATTACTTGCCAGCCATATAAAAGTGTCTAAAGAATCAATCAATAATCAATCTTCATAAAGAACCAATGCTCTGAATAAAAAATGTCGGATACCTTACCCTTCAAGCAGGCAGGCAATCTTGTTGCAAAAGGACTACTCATATGGGCAAAGAGAACCCCCCTAAAAACTAAGTTTAGTGTTTTGCGATTGAGAAGCAAGAGGGAGAGAATCTCTTTATAAAAAAATATATGAAATCAAACGAAGAAACTTTAGCAGCAGCAGCAGATTTGATCTGCTCCTTGTCCAGTTCAACTTTGAGATCAGCAGATTTGATCCTCTCCTTGTCCAGTTCAACTTTGAGATCAGCAGATTTGATTCTCTCCTTGTCCAGTTCAACTTTGAGATCCGACAAAGTCAGTTCCACATTCTTGACCCGTTCTTCGAGTTGTTGGACCCAAGACCCATCAGAAAGTGCTTTCTTCCTCTCCAAGGAAACCTCCTCAAGCCTTGAATTCAACCAGTTGAGCCTGAAGCCTGCTCCCGTCAGCTCAGTCAGGTCGATTTGAGCATTGCTCAGTTCAGTCACAGACAAACTCAGCGGAGACTTGCTCAGCGTCTTCACAAGGCCGAGGAGGAGATTCATGTATACTGTTTTCACCTCTTGGTTCTTTGGTATGACATCAACTGCAAAGTCTGGGTGCTGTGCAAAAATATCTCTCACTGAATAATTCTGCCAATGATTTATAACAAAAAGAAGAAGGAAAATGTTACTAATTAAGCTAGTGTTCAGTAGTGGAATTTATACAAGAAAAGAAAACCAGCGGCTCCTACTTCAGCTTACTTGAGAAGCAAGGATATGGAAACCATTGTAATCTAAAACATCATTCTCAGTTGATTTTCCTCCATGAACAACTTCAAATACTTTGATGTAGACTTCAATGGTTAGTTTGTTTTTCTCCAGAAACCCTTCTTCTTGGAGCTTGGTAAGAGGCAACGTCCTACCTAAACCCCAGCTTGGGGCTTCATGGCAGAACAATCTGCGTCTGCCTTCGTCTGTAAGATAAAACCAAACAGGTATATATATATTTACTTTTCATCTTCATCAATCAGATACACAAGTACAACAACAAGTGGAACATAATCAAGCATTACCAGGTGATCTGAAAAGCTCTTTGCCGGATTGATTCAACAAAACGAAGCAAAAGCTAACTCTCCTTTTCCATCCAGGTCTCAATTTATAATTATTCACTTCTTGCAGGTACAGAGACAAGTGATCACGATCATCGTTGTCTCCCTTGGGATAAACGAAAAGACGCCTAAGAGAAAACCTCAGGTTTTTTAGCTCTAAAAAATCAAATATAGACAAGAACGACTCGCCTATGAAAGCTAAAGATCTGAGTTTATTTTATGTTTCACTGATTTACCATTTGAGGCCGTCGCTTGCGAATGGATCCGACTTCATCATAGCCTTCCTTTCAGAGAAGTTGTCTATCTCCCAACTCAAGGCCTTGTTCAATTCCGTCCCCATCTTACGGATTGTTTTGATTTCTTGCGTAACGGCGAAAAACAAAATTATACGTCCTAGGGCAAACGACGAATGATGGTAATTTAACTTAACAACAAAAACAAAGAAGATACTAGTTAACAGCCGAAATAAGATGAATGCCGCATCTCAAACATGAAAATTTTTTTGGACCAAGTAATTTTACTAAACTTAGAGATTCCGCACCATTGTACTTTTCACACATATCTGAACTAAAGTTATTACTACTATAATAATCGCAGTATGACTTCTAACAACATCAAGTTTTCTAATATCATAAAAAAAGAAAGAGAGGAGGATATATATATGCCTAAATAGTCGTCCTATATACGACGAATTTAACCACAATACATGTACAAGAAACCATAAACCTACGATTAATTTTGTACAAAAAACCATAAATCTCTCCAACATAATCTCGACCGCTTTGTTATTACCAAACTCCATCCGGCCAGAAAAGTTTCAATTCCTTAATAGGACCAAACAGATCTATGTTTGGGTCACAAAACCTATGATTAAGTTCAAAGGGAACCCATAATCCTAGAAGAGTGATAAGAGAGCGAGTGGATAATCGACAATATGTCGCAGTTCCAAATCAAACAACAATAGTTTTCTTTAAAGAAAAAAAATCAACAGAAATCAGAAATAAAAAAAAATTGCTGTGTGTGTATCATTTATAGATACAATTTAATAATAGTCAAGAACGGGATGACTTACCTACGATGAGGTTCGAAGTTTTGGCAACAGTTTAAGAACTTCAGAGGATTAAAAAGTGAACGGCGAAACATGTTTATATATAACCAAAAAATAAAATAAAAGGACTTCTCTTTCTTATCAATCTGGACCGTCCGTTGGATTGAACTATGTTTTGAACCGTTGGATTTTTAATTTTTGTCCTGTAATAAAACAAAATGCTGACGCAAACCCTGGAAGTCTGAAAAATAGATATTGTTTTAGATTTTTCTATTTTCTTTCCACTGAGCAAGAAAAGGTGGTTTTCTTTCTTACCAATCTTGACCATCCGTTGTATTTTAAGAAGGTACTTTCAGCCCTTGGATTTAACATTTCTCTCTCTTTTTTTTTTTAATTAAAATTGCTGACATCGGCAATCGATAAACCTGGTAATTATTATGACTAGATAAATACGGGTGGACAGTTTTTATTTTAAAAATTTATAAAATCACATTATATAAATATTATAATGTATATCTCTCTAGAAAAATTCTAAATTCACTTGTATCCCAAGTACGAAATCTAGTATTTTAACAAAATATAAATCCTAGCTTTTTGAACTAAAAAAATTTAATTTCTCCGTCAAGCATCTTCAATCTCTCCGAAAACTCTAGGGCCTCTAGCCATGTGTCCGATCTCCAACCATGACTCCATTAAGTTTACTTTATCGAAATTTATTTATTACATTAGGATATCCGCGTACGCGCGGGTTTTGTATTCAAATTTGGCTTAACTATCTTTTTTCTGTGTGTATTATTTAGAAATCGAAAAGCTAAATATAAACTGAAATCTAATACATAAATTAAAAATTACAAATTCGAGTATCTGATTGTACATTTATTGTCATGAAATACTTATTTGCAATGTATACATACCACCAGTGGCGGACGTACATTGCCGTTTATGGGGTCACGTGCCCCCAACAAAATTTCGAAATTCTTTAAGTAATTGTATGATAATTTTATTTGGTAAGCTCAAATTCTATAGTAATGTCCCCAGTCAATTCAAATTCTATGATAGTGTTCCCAATTAAAAGTTATTCTAGATCCGCCACTGCATACCACAAATAATTATATAGTTTCATGAAATTTTTCTCAATTGTATTTGTGTCTACAATAACATATAGAATATAAAAGAACAGACATTAAAAGTCCATTGATCTTTTTCTGTTGCTTTTGCTACTTTAGCACATCTTTATCTTGTTAAATTTGGGCTTATCTTGGGCTTTCAACTAAAAACCAATTGGTAATTAGTTGATTGACCATACCCATTTATATATGATAGTTTATTCATTCAAACTTTCGATGTGGAACTTAGATTGTATCCCAACATGTATAGCATTTTTTTCGCATGCCTAACTTTGCCATTATCTGTATATGCTAAAAAAATCTTTATATGGAAATGAAACCGCGAAAGCAAACCAAAGACTATAACCTATTGTTGTTCTCTAGCTTGTACGAAACTTCCCCTAAATATTTAAGGTTTTTCATTTCTTCTTTAAGACAACATTCATAGTACTATCTCTTTTCTAGTCAATGTGATAAATTATGAAAAGAGTTTAGTATACTCAATTGATATAAGTCAACTTTACCTCATTCTAACCTTTGTATTTTAGTTTCTATCGAGTCTTACGAGTCTTTATCGAGTCGTTTTCAGGTCATTAGGAGTATTTGGACGAGGTTTGGAGTTGTTGGAGCCTTTGGAGTAAAAAGGACTCGAAACTGAGCAAAAGAGTCTAAGTTTACACGCGGAGCACCTGCTCCGGTTTTGAAGCACATGCTCCAGCCCGACGGGAGAAAAAAAAAAGAAAAGTCAAGTTAACCTAATTTCGACCAAAAGAAGCTCAATAAGAGGCAACCGCCTCCTCCAACTTAGATTATCATTTTCTGAGTTTTTGGAGGGACATCACTTGGAGATACTTTTTACACATATTTTCTAGAGAGCTTTGTATTATTTTGGGGACCAGAATCTCTGCAACACCTTGAGAAGAATTCTGAACCCCCTTTGCTTATTTTTATTCCATTCATGGATTTCTCTTCATCTATTGCTGTGTTTTGTCTCTCCATGCCTGAATAGTTTCTTTAGTTAGGTTAAGGGTTTCAATGGGATTCGTGAACTAATGGATTGAAAAAAAATAAGGATCTTGTTTGATAGTCTTCACCACTTGTTGATCTTAATGCTTGAATTGAACTAATCACTCGATTCATGATTTTAGGTTAATCTATTCACCAAAAGTGTTATACGTTGCTAGAAGAAACATTGGTGAACAATTTGTCTTTAGCTAACGACAGTTGATAATTAAAGCGAATTGTGAACAAACCAAACATGCTCATTAATGCTTGTCTGCGATTTTAGGACCAAACGACAATTTAGGATTCTAGATTGTTAGATAAAGTTATTGATGCCGCGACAGTGGATTGATATTACTTTTATGTTTGAGTTCTAGACTTGTGCTTAATTGTGTCATGACTAGTTGTTCTATCCTTTGTTCTGAGTTTTCTGTGAAAAATACCTTAACCTAACTCCTTGATTTATTGATTTAAATTCCCGACTTTCATTCTGTTACTTATTACCGAAACAATCTTGATCTGTCTTACCTCTAAATCTAGCTTATAAAAACATAGTGTGATATTTGGTCTTCGTGGAATTCGACCCCTAGATACTACTTCGTTTGATGTGCACTTGCAGTAAAAAATTAGGGTTAAAACTCTGTGTATCACCAATCATAGTGTTAGAAACACCTATTTTACATTACAAATGTTCTCGAATCTATATGAAATTGCAATTCACATGAACTGATGTTTTTTTTGTTAGTTTTGTAAACTGCATTTAGAACTTTTATGCGTTTTCTTGTTTTTTTATTTATTTATCATTTGACGGATATGAAAACATGATCGTAACTATAGAACATATGCAGTTGATCGTTGTAAATAAACTTTACGATTTTATGAATTCAAAGAAGAGAGTAATGTTGACACCAAACATATATTCTCATGGTCCAACAAAACTTGTTCTAAGAGGATTTCCCTTTGCACTGTTGTGCTGTAAAATACATCTTCAATATTATTGTGTGCTTCCTTTTCATTGATCATCGATAATAATTGGACTTAAGACAATCAAGAAGCAATTAGCACCCACATCTGCCCAAAATTAATGTAATAGTATATATATGAAGTATTTTCCAACATAATTTTCTCCTCCTATGTCTCTATATCAAACTCATAATCCAGTTCTTCTTCTGCGTAATCCATCTTGACACATAATATATATACTTATACAATTTTTAGAAATTATTTTTATTCTACTTTTTTAATATTTAAGTTTAAGATTAAAACCGAACTTTAATCCTACACCAAAAATTCCTCTCACTATAGACACTCTGGAAGGCAAAGAAAAAATGAATCAAGAAACGAAAAATTCAATAAGCTCTGTTTCAGCTTATAGTTTGAAACTTTTATTTGTTTGAAAAACCATGATTTCTTGCTCATTTTTTCTCTGGGATTTATTCTGCAGCACTTTCTTCGTCGGTTTTCTTCTTCTTTTGCTGCGATCAGGTTTCTTTTACACTTACGCTATGATGAAATGCTGAATGGTCAAACTCTGAGGTGAAAGGGAAAGAATGGTCAGATTCGGAGACGAAGGGGTAACACAGTATATCTTGTTCTCAACAACAGCTGAAAGACTTTTGTACGTATAAAAAGAATGTATTGCAAAGTTAAATTCATTGTCCGGAGCCTACCTTTGGAAAGGATCAATTGAGGGACACTGCTCGGCTAGGGTTTCATGGGATACGATTACCTTCTCCACGGAGGAGGGAGGACTTGGAGTGCGAGATCTCCATTACTGGAACCAGGCTTGCATTTTGAAATTGTTTTGGATGCTATTCTTCCAGTCCGGTTCTGTTTGGGTTACCTGGTTTAAGATAGAGGTACTGGCTGCCTCACTTAGCAACTTCTGGACAGTAACAACAAAGAGGCAGAACTCATGGATTACAAATAAGCTCATCAAAATGACACACTTGATTTATGATTGGATAAAGGTACGAGTTGGGAATGGCCGTACGTGCAGGTTTTGGAGTGATAACTGGAGTCCTTTTGGGAACCTCACCACCTTCCTTTCATCTCAGTTCACGGGGGTGGAGTAGGTATTCACCGGGACGCAACATTAAGAGATCATTCCGCCAGCTAGATCAGAGGAACAGGTCAATCTCCACAACAATTGCTCTCTCTTCTGAGCTGGATACATTTGAATGGGTTATTGATTGGTCAAGCAGCAACAGTTTTTCAACTGGGGATTATACAATCAATTAAAACGGCATGCCCCTATTATCTCTCTTGGAGCAAAATCGTTTGGAATAGAGGAGGAATTCCCATGCAGAATTTCTTAGCTTGGCTGGTTACCTTGAATCGATGCCCATTGCCCAACTAAAGACAGATTAATCAGTTGGGGTCTAGCTCTTGCTTACTGTTCCAAACCAAAACCATTTTTCTTTTTAAAAATAAAAGTGTTTTGAAGTGTTAAAAAGAAAGCAAGTAAATGTTTTATTTACCTGGCGTAGACGGAATACCAGAGCCACTGGCTGCTCTGTCCAATAGAAACCCAATCTCCTGGAAGTTCTGCCGCCGTTTGTTCTCCTCCCAATGGTGCGAACTGCCCCAAATGCCTATACCTGTAACACCCAAACCGAATAAACTCTTCCAAACACTAAACCGGATTTTACAATTGTACAATAAACATTGCAGTGCCGTGTTAAGAGAGACGCTTTCATATTGATTTGACAAAATAATGAAAAATATTAATTCAGACTTTTTGTTTGAGAGCGCTAACCTGAAAGGACGGAAACGGTGACGACCTTCTCCTCTCATCCTAATGGGCCCTTCTGGATTCTTCTCACACTCTTCCATACGATCAAAGCATTTAGCAAGGTATGTGCTCTGCTGCGCTTCAACCTAAAGAAGCCAGCAACAGTTTTATACTAATTCAAACAATAAACAAATGTTTGTCTGTGTCAGTGTGTATGTGTTTCATCGAACAGACTTAATAATTAATTATTGACCGAAGAATCCAGCAACAACCCTAGAAATGTTGACTCTAAGGGTTTCTAATTATAAAAGGATAAAGTCAGAGGATGCCATCATTGGGAGACTCTTTGCAAGGCCAATATGCTCTAGTTGTGAACTCCTTGTTCTTTGATTAGAAGGGTTGAACATTGCGTTTCCGCTTATTTTTGGTCCTCAAGTTATTAAATTTTAGGAGACCTTTGAGCCACAAGAAAAATACTGCAGTTTTATGTCATTCTTATGTTCTTTGGTGGTCGATGTTCATGTAGTCACTAATTTAATTACAATTTTTTTGTGGCATCAATTAATTACCAATTAAGGTTTGTGTTCTTCTATTTATTATAATCTCATCTTCACAAGACCTTGAAGTAGGTACGTACTATTTAAAATATAAGTACATTGGACCGTTTTTCCTATCTCCCCTACGAAAAGTTTGATCCTAAACAAGATCATCAAGCCGGTCAAGTATATTACTTAAATGGCAAGGCATTCTTTTTTATTCATGTTCATGTGTTTAGAAAATTAAAATTATTAATCTAATGAACTAATTAAATTGATATGTTTAGTTTACTGTTTATACTCTTCAATTTTTTTAATTTGATCTTAATTATTTCATTTTAAAATTAATATATAATCTACTAATTTATGATCATTATATAAAATTTCATCTACTAATTTATGATCATTATATAATAATCTCATCTTCACAAGACCTCGAAGTAAACTCACATCGTGGTTGCAAATATTTTAAGGGTACTATTCAAAATATGTACATTGGACCGCTTTTTTTCTCCCCTATGGGAAGTTCGATCCTAAACAAGATCATCAAGCCGGTCAAGTACGTTACTTAAATGGCAAGGCATTCATTTTTATTCATGTTCATGTGTTTGGAAAATTAAAATCATTAATCTAATGAACTAATTAAATTGATATGTTTAGGTTACTGTTTATAATTTTCAATTTTTTTGATTTGATCTTGTTTCATTTTAAAATTAATATCTAATCTACTAATTTATAATCATTATATAAAAATAACTTTTAGTTATGTGTAATATTACTGAAAATATCTTTATAAATGAATGAAAAATGCTATAATCTCATTAAGAATACTTTAGACTAAATATTTTATTAAAAAAACTGAAACATAATAAGTGTTATGCACTCATATATGACTATTAAAACATAAATTACCAAAAAATATTTTTATATTATATTAATCATCATATAATTTTTTTTATCTTTGTCTCATCTTATTTTTACTATAAAAATCAATATAATTAAACTATAAATTATTTTCACACACATACATATATATATACTTACAATCAATTAATCTATGGTCATTATAATGGCAATGTAAACTAATGAAAATGCTAAAATATCATTAATAAAACTTAGATTAAATATACAATTAAATAATATGAAGCATAATATATAAGTGTTATTCCCATATGATTATTTAGACTTCGACTAGATAAGTACCAAAACTAATTTTTTATTATATCTAATCTATAATTTAAGATCAGTATATATAATGAACTTTTAGCTATTTGTCATATTACTGAAAATATCATGATATATATATATATATATATATATATATTAATCAAAATGTTAGAAACTCACTAAATTAATTTAGACTAGATATATTATTAAAAATGTGAAGCATATAGAATGTCATACACTTGATATAACATACGATTATTTAGACATCAATTATCAAATCTAATTAATTTTATATTATATTAATTATTATATACCTTTCCCATATCAACCCCTTTCCCCTTTATAATGTACTAGAAAAAAATCAAGAATGTGAAGTACTAACTTTTTGGCAATTATATCTTTATATATCTTTCTATCTTTTCAATGTATTAATTTTTCCAAGTATCAAGGTGTCAAAAAAGAATGTCAACATCATCATTTGCAACATTTTTATATACTATTTTGTACACACAAAAAAACAAAATGAAAAGTCTAAAATCTTTAATACCCAAAAGCTAGGAGATGGTATCTTACGCATGGAAATTGTTGCCATGCAGGTTCACGTACTCTTCTAGGATCTGCCTTACGTCAACATGACTATCTATCTCCTGTTTTTTATTTATTTTTTTATTTTTCTTTTTATTACTAATGAATATCTAGCGATGAGGGTCCTTCAAAGTCTTTGGTTTACTACCATAAACCATATTTTTATCAATATAATAGTTATTAAAAAATTGAAACCATTTGTTAGTTATTACAATTAGGAATATCAAGTTTGTAACGGTTTATGACTTTATACATCCATAATATAGCTTTTTTTATCATTATATTATTGTTGATTTACTCCTATTTTAATTAGCTTAATCTAACTTTAACAGAACAAAAAATTGATAAGAAAAAAGAAATGGCATAAGTATTATAACAAAGTTACAGAAAAATTTCACTCACAATGTTGTTCATGCATGCAATAACGGTGTTCGTTGGAAAATGATACTATTTTTTAAAAGTAGCAATTGTTATAGCTTATAACTTTACAAAAGCAAATTTCAAAGTCATCTAATTAGAATTTGTATTGAAAACCACTGAAAACATTAGTTAACTACAATCTTTGCTCCAATGGTAGAACCCCATTAATTATCAATTATTTAGACATCAATTATCGAAAAAAATTATTTTATATTTTATTAGTTATTATATATCTTTCCCATATCAGACCCTTTCCCCTTTATAATGTACTAGATAAAAATCAAGAATGTCAAGTATTAATTTTCCCAATTATATATATTCTTATGTATCTTTATTTTTTTTCCTTGTAATAATTTTTCCCAAGTATCAAGGTGTCAAAAAGAATGTCAACATCTTTCCAAAAAAAAAAAAGAATGTCCACCATTTAAAATCAAAATGAAACATTCTTATATTTGCAACATTCTTATATACTATTTTATACAAAAAAAAAAAAACGAAATGAAACATTTAAAATCTTGAATACCAAAAGCTCACGCATGCAAACTGTTGCCATGCATGTTCTCGTACTCATCTAGGATCTGGTTTACCTCAACACTACTAACTCTCCCGGTTTCAATTAGCTTCCCCACTGTGAATTCATATTTACTAATTTTATTCTCCCCAAAGTAGTTTAACAAACCGGACAGAGAAAGAGTGGACACAAGAATCCAAATAATAGCGAAGCCCCTTCCTAAACCAGTTTTAAATGACTTGTCCCCGTAACCGACGGTTGAGATGGAGATTACCGCTAAGTATACCGAGTCCAACATGTCAACATCTTCTTGAACGCAAAAAAACGCACATCCTATTCCAATGGACAAGATGACGACCAGCATATGCAGATACAGCCTCCACTTTCTTGAAGACTTCTTCTTGATGACCTCTTCTAGAAGATCAGTGATGTGTCTGAGGACGTGATTGAGCAATAGATGGAGCGATATGACCCCAAGAACCACCAAGATGATGGTCAAGAGCTTTGCCCTCTGTGTTGACGGGACAATATCTCCGTAACCAACGGTGCACAAAGTTACAATGGAAAAGTACATCCCGTCGATGAATGGGTTGGTTTGAAGTCCGGAAAAGTCTTTTCTAAGTACCGTGTATATCAAGGTACCGAACAATAAGTAGAGGAAGAAGATGATACAGGCCACTATGACCATCCGTTTCGATACGGCGGCAAGCGCGGGTGTTGGAATATCGGGGGACTCTGATGACTCGACGGTGGTTGTAACATCCGGTAGCTGAGAGGACTCGACGGCGGTTGTAACATCCGGTAGCTGAGAGGACTCGACGGCGGTTGTAATCTCGGCTACATGCGATGGCTCGGCCGCGGTTGTAATCCTCGTTGTTTGTGATTGCTTGGCCGCCGTTGTACACTCCGGTGTTGGTGATTGCTGGGCCGCCGTTGTACACTCCGGTGTTGGTGATTGCTCGGCCGCGGTTGTACACTCCGGTGTCGGTGATTGCTCGGCCGCGGTTGTACGCTCCGGTGTTGGTGATTGCTCGGCTTCATCTCCATGCCTTTCACTCGACTTATCCATTTCTTTTGGCTTTTTTTTCCTCTGCAGAAACGTTATGGAGGAAGACGAAGGACGAAGAACGAAAGGGGAACAAGAATAAAGAAATGCTGAATCTGCAGAGAGAGAGAGATTTATATGCGTCTGCATGTCACGTGAGTGTTTTCGTGCGATGCAAGCCTGCATGTTGATCACAACTAACATAACGGTCTCTAACTGTGCTCGTTCGCGGCGATTTGTTCCTCTGTGCTCGTCTACAAGGAAAAGGGAAAATGACATACGCAATGAGACGATGGATGTATGCAACGTGTTCTATTTTGAAACTTCTGAGATTTTTGACGGTGATTAAAACATGTGGGGAAGTGGAGTCAACCGTACTGAATAAAAACCCTTGTGCACGTGTGGTTTTTGAAGTTATAGCCTACTACTAGAGTCTAGAGCGACGGGACCGACTATCACACGAGAGAAAATCGAAATCTTTTTATTTGATTTGCTTTTTTTTTTTTTTTTGATAAAACTTTTGATTTGGTTTGCTTACAAGGTTTTATTTTCTGTCTTTCAAACTTTCACCAATCTTGTTCTTCTCTTTAATCTCCCAATGCTTTGTGTAACTTGCCCAATTACACATAAAAGCATTTTTTTGCAAACAATTGATGTCGTAGTGCTCATGGAAACTATGAATGCTCACCGTAAAGTGTGAGATTTAGGATCTACATGAGCTCACAATCTTCAAAAATGGGAAAGAACAATCAACTTGTGATTGTCTCACCACAAACCTCTATTAACACCACCTTAAGGAACATAGATCGGGCTGTGTTAAGGAGGAAGAGAGAACAAAGCTAAACAAGAAGACTTTGGTGATTTGTGTGAATGAATGGACAAGTATTTGCTTACCCCTTAATGGGCATAGCCTAAATCGGTTTTAACACTCCTTCTCTACATTTTGTGTGATGAACAACACATGAATAAAGGAGAGAGAGCTAAAACCGAAATTGGTATAAACCTGCCTCTTATTTCATTAATGAAAGATTGGTGGCTACAAAGGGTTTATATGGGGGAATGAGCTACAAAGAACAGAAGCCCTAAATAAGCTTCCTTATACGACTTATGAAACCCTTCCTAAATCTGTTGAAGTCTTTCTCAAGTCTGGTGACCTCTTTCTGAAGTCTGGCTTACAAACAGAAGTCTTGCTTATCAGCACCTTCTGAAGTCTAGCTCCTCCTTCTGAAGTCTGGCTTAATAATGAGGTTTTCATTTCAACACTCTCCCTCAAGCTTGACCATAGGATGTCTATGTCATAGCTTGGAACCATGAAGACATGGACTTTGCACGAACTTGCCCCAATCTCATCTTGAGTCTTCTGTCAAGCCTTCTGATGCTGTCCTGGACTTTGCACAGCCTTCTCGGAGTCTTTTCTGTCTTGACAGAAGCTTTTATCGGCTTCTGTTTGCTTCTGTCAGCTTTTGTCTTGACTTCTGCATCATCTAGATGGCCTCTCCGGCCTATCTCATTCATATACTCCAATATCCCCCCGCAAGCTTGGGAGTCGGGACGCCTGAAAGGACCAAAGGCCAAGCTTGGAACCGAGTAGGCTACCTCATTAAAAACCTTATAAAGAAAACCACTTGGGACAAAACTCTAGAAGAAAAAGAGTATAGCCTATCCCCGGACCATTTGGATAGCATTGACCTTGGCAATGTCACGAACTGGCTCCTTTGGACTTGACTTGTTCTTCCTTGGCAAGAACGGCCCTAAAGGTCTGAGCCTTAAGGTTGCAGATACCAAGAGAAGAACATGGACTTCAAGTTCACATGAACCGACTTTCTCCTCACAAGACTTGAATCACAACTTCATTCCTTTGGCTTTTCATGACTTCATTTCTCCTTCTTTTGAATCCGCCTTATGCAATCTCCTTTGAGGCTCTCATGGTCTCCTTTATCCTTAAATCAAGAGATAAAGAAGAAGAGATTAAGTATGAACCACAAGGAATATCAAAGGTATAATTGCTAATAAGGATTCATATGAAAGGTTAAGCAAGCAATTTGAACTATGGTATGAATATAGCATAAGTAAATGGGAATTGAGTTTGAGAAACAGCCTTTGGAGAGTAAATGGACTGAATGGAACAGTTTGAACTCCTTTCAAGGAACCGCCAATGGTGAGAGCATTGGACACAAACATCAAACTTAGGCTTAAAGCGGTTTGAAGTCTGGCCAATCTCTCTTGTTTGAACCGCTGATTTCTCATTTTGTCTCCTTTGTCATCTTCCTTAGTCTCCATCCAAGCTTCTCATGACTTGTGCTTCAAAGTCCTCTCCTTTGATCAGGAGATTCAAACAAGAGAAAGCTTAAAGCATTTGACATGGAATTCACATGATAAACTAAGTAAACAATCAATAAGAGATCAAAATGGATAATGGACGAAATAGAGTTTTAGAGTTCAGCCTTTTGAATGTGAAGGCTGAATTAGTGGAATGCGGTTTGAGCATCTTGCTGGGACCGCCAAATGAACTCATGGTTTGCACCATGGTCTGAAGGGAAAGCGCATTGCACTTCCTTGAATGGGATGGATGCGGTTTTGAATTCCATCTTGGAACCGCCTTTGGACTCATGGTTTGAACCATGACCTTAAGTTGAATCACAAGCGGTTTAAGCTCCATCTTGGAACCGCATTGTGTTTTGGCTTGGACACCAACAACATACTGAAGTTGATTCACACTTTCCACCATCTTGTACATCCACTTGAATGTCCATCTTAGCCACCTTTGGTCTACTTCATCCGGTCAGCCTCTTTGGTCTGCGTGATGACAAGATTAAACATATCTTGTGGACTTCAAGTTGGTGATACTTGGTTCTAACTCCAGGCTTGAGCTGATTCAACACCTTCCATTGCCTTCATTGAAGCTAATGGCAATTGGTTCTAACTCCAAGAGTGTGGTGCCTTGTTAAGCCATCAATCTACACCATTTGATGTGTGAGTACCTGAAATGATTCTTCACAAATGATGGTGAGATATAAAGAGAATAACAGAGAATATGAATAATAAGTAACCAGAGATTTAGAGAATGATTGAGAATAAGTAACCAAGAATGAGAGAATAAGAGAATAGGTAACCAGATTATGGAGAGTTAGTAACAAAGAGTATAAGAGAATGAAAGAGTGGGCTCAAGAGTTCTTATGGACAGATTTGAATTCTGTTTTCTTGAGTTAGAGAGCGGAAGCATTGAGACAGCCATGAACACCACAAATCTCACAACCATGGGTTCATGGACTGAATGATATGGACCAAGCACAACATTGACTTGTTTAC
Source organism: Isatis tinctoria (assembly GCA_010577795.1). Lineage (NCBI taxonomy): Eukaryota > Viridiplantae > Streptophyta > Magnoliopsida > Brassicales > Brassicaceae > Isatis > Isatis tinctoria. The sequence continues at coordinate 33,103,423 of CM021249.1, read as the reverse complement.
TGGCCTTTAACACTTCACTTAGGATCATGCTTATACCACTTTGGTTATAGCACAATGGTGAAGCTAAACTTGGACTCTTTCCCCCCGGAAGCATGAATCCATAACAACTATGAAGTGTATGAATCAAGCTCCTTTTCCCATTTGGAATGATGAGGACAAGAACCTACTAAAAACAAGCATGGTTTTCTTCATCTTCACAAGCGCTTGTTCTTGGGATCCATAACAAGATCGGAACTTAAGCATGCTTAAAGGAAGAGAAGAAGAACCAAAACAACCTCCACAATTGTCCTCCTCAAAGGGATCATTAGACAATGTGAAGAACAAACAAGATCTTCACCTTTTACGAAATCAAAATCGGTTTTTAAAATATCAAAAACAAGGTGAAGCCTTTATATCCTATCTCTTCTCCTTCACACTTGTTCTTTGTCCTTCAAAGAGGAACATAATCAAGCTTTGCTAATGGAGAGAAACGGATCAAAACCAAGTCCTTTCACACTTGCCTTCTTGGAAATTTCCTTGGACAAGGTGAAGAACACAATATAACATTACTTTGAAAATCACAAGATCCCATCTTTAAAGAGGATTTAGGAATTTTGTCAAACACTTGGTGGGCGGATTTTGAAAAACAACCTTTTTAAAAAAAAAAATCTTTGAAAAACAAAGCTCATCCTACTCCTTCTTCCCACGCCATGGATTTAGCATAAAGCTTTTGCCAAAAACGTTTTCAATGGAGAAGACAAGGGAGATCCTTGGAATGAGACGAAAATAACAAGCAAAGCCTTTATCCTTCCTCTCCTCTCTTCTAACACCATGGATCTAAGCATCACTGTTGGGGACGGGTTTAGCACCCTCACCAAGGCCCAACAACATTTCACCTCGGCCCGTCATATATTAACCAACCGACTGGATAATATTCGTAATTAATAAATAATATTTATTATTCGATTGATAAATATTATTATTCGAAAGAGGAAGATTTCCTTATCCAAGAAAAGGAAGTTCGCCGCGCCGACCCGACATTCGCGGAAGATGACATTATCGGCTCGACAAGATAAGGAAAGAGGGCGGCGATTACGGAAGTTTTCCTTATCTTAGAAGGGTTAGGTCAGTCTAGCTTTCTTATATATAGAAGGGGTCCTCATTCGAGAGAGGACAGGCTTTTCGCTCACAACTTAGAACTCTTAGCTTTTGATCTAGTACTCATCTCGGCTAGGTTAAACAGCTTTGGCTATTGGTTGTAATCGAATTCATCAATCAATAAAAGTCACTTCGGCAAATCTCTGTGTTATTCTCTAAGTTTTTCCCAAAACCTTGACCAAGGTGAGGTCATAGTTCAACAATTGGCGCCGTCTGTGGGGATTACTTTTGAGAAAACTCAGAATCACGATGGCCAACGATCCGAACAACGCCGCCATCAATCTCAATAATCCACAAATCAAAGCCAACGCCGCGCTCAACGCCGGCAACGCACAAGGAAATCCAGGAGTCCCGCAAGACGACGGTCCACACGATAACATCCCTCAAGTTCAGGATCATGCCGACCCCAAAGGCAACGGTCCCCAGGATCACGCCGATCCCAACGGCAACAGTCCCCAGAATCAACAACTTCCGCCGCCACCGCCCCTTGACGGCGCGGCAAACGAAGCCGATCCCTTGATCGCGATCCACGCTCTGCTGGCTTCCCTCACCGATAAAGTAACTAACATCGAAGCCAGACAAGCCGCCTCCGAAGCCGGTGGTAACACTGCCGGCGCCCAAGAACAAAATCCTGCCAGAACCCCAAACAGGATAGATCCCATCATCCGAAACCTGTTCGGCACAACTCCAACTGGAGAACTTCGCGGATCCAACAGAACAAGAATCCCTGCAACAACGACAGGAACGCAGGAGTCTTCCGATAAGAACCCTGAGCTCGAGAACGTCATGAAGCGCCTCGAAGAGATGAACTCACAGATTCATCGCGCGACAAGCTCGGCGCCAGAGCTCGACCGGGTACTCAGACAAACGAGTAAAACCCCATTCACCGAGGCGATAACAAGTGTCCGACAGCGATACCACGGCAAGATCAGAGAGGTGCCAACCTTCAAAGGGGAAGACGACCCCCAGCGACATCTCGTAGCATTCACCATCGCGATGGGCCGTGCCGACCTATCACCCGAAACACGTGATGCCATCTTCTGCCAGAGCTTCGTCGAGACACTCGGAGGAACAGCTCTCAACTGGTTCACTCGACTCACCCCGAATTCGATAGGGAGTTTCGAGGAACTATCGGCCGCTTTCCTTAAACACTACTCGATGTTCATTGACAAACAGACGAATCTGACCGAGCTCTGGAACTGCGTTCAGAGCGAAACCGAAAGCCTCCGCGCGTACGTAGAGCGTTTCCGCAAAATCATCGCCAAAGTCGAATGTCCCGACGCCATCACGCTCATCGCCTTGCGACAGGGAATGCGAGAAGACGAACCACTCTGGAGGACCTTAAAAAGAAAGAACCAATTAGCCTCGAAGACGTCTTCCACCGAGCCACCACGTTCATCGAGCTCTATGAAGAACGGGCTGCGCGAGCCAAAAAGTCGGACCGAACGAAAACTGTTGCCGCTCCCAAGGAAAAACCGGCGACGAGCATACCAAAAGAACCTCGTCAGCAAAATGACGAAAAGAAGGCTTCCAGCTACCACGTCTCCGACAAATCGCCAGGCTGGAACAAATATATTCGCAAGGACGACGAGTCAACGACTAAGGGCGAAAAGCCCTTCGACGGTTCTAAGTTCTGCCCCTATTGATATCATCGGTTTTTAACGTATTTTGATTCGTTTTTAGTATCCGGTTTGAGTTTCTATTTACATCTTTCGTTGGTTTTTCGAGTCTTTTCTTTTGTTTTGAGTATTTTACAGATTTTATGGAGTTCCGAAGGAGTTTGGCGTTTACGGACATGTTCGAGTCAAGTTGACGTGGAAAACACGAGGAAAGGACCAACTGAAGAGAACGACCATTCTTGGGACAGAACGACCCAACAGAACGATCGTTCCCTCCAAGGAACGGTCGTTCCCTCATTCACATACCCTGCCGACAACATCACGAGATCGACCGTTCCGTTCCATGTGGTCGTTCCACACCTCACCAACCATGCCGACAAAAACACACGGAACGACCGTTCTCCCCTCCGGAACGATCGTTCCCCGACACCGCATCTCACCTACTACGGATCGACCAAGGGGAACGATCGTTCTCCACCTAGAACGACCGTTCCCCGTCTCACCTACTCCCCTCACCTTGGCCTATAAATACAACTCACTCTTGATGTTAAAAATCACACCTTCTTCCTCCTCCTCTCTTCTCTAGCTTCAAAGCATAGCTTCTTCTTTAGTTTTAAGTTTTATGTTTATGCTTTTATCTAGTTCTTGTTAAGTTTCTTTTAAGCTTTAATCTTATGCTTTTAATCTTATGCTTTACTTTCAGTTCTTATCTTTATGCTTAATCAAGTTTTACTTTCAGTCTTTATATTTATGCTTTACTTTTAAGTCTTTATATTTATGCTTTACTTTCAGTTATTTATATTTATGCATTACTTAAGTTCTTATTAAGTTATTTTCAACTTTCATTATCTATTCAAGCTTTTATTATGAACTCTATAATCTCTTTGTTTTCTTCTTTAATCATGTCTGAGTAGACCTCTTAGTTAGGTTAAGGTTTGTCAAAGGAATTCATGAGCTTTAGGGTTAAACACAAATAGGCTATTCAAATCAATATCTTCACCCTTGTTGTTCTTAATGCTTAAATCGAATTGATCATTTGATTTTATGATATGAGGTTAATTTAGACAACGACAGTTGCTAGGTTGCTAGAATAAACATTGGTGAGCAATTTAACCATTACCTACGACAGTAGATGTAGTGAGAATTGTGAACAAATCGAACTTATCCTTAATGCTTGTTTACGATTTCTAGTACCAACGACAGTTAGGATTTCTAGATCGTTAGACAAAGTTATTGATACCACGACAGTGGATTGATATTATCTTTATGTTTGAGTTCTAGACTTGTGCTTAAACACTGCCTGAATAGTTGTTTGATCCGTCGCTCTGAATCTCCTGCGATATTCCTTGACCTAACGCCTGTTAAAATTATCTTACAACCGATTTCACTTTCATTACTAGTTAATAAAAAAAAACCAAAAACATATTTGAATTGTCTTAGCTTTTAATTTAGCTCAATATATCAAAGTGTGAAAACTGGTCTTCGTGGGATCGACCCCTAAATACTACTTCGTATGTTGTACACTTGCAGTAGGAAATAAGGGTTTAAAACTCGTGTATCAAGTTTTTGGCACCGTTGCCGGGGACCAAATTTTCACCTTTGGTTTACGGCTGAATTATCAGACTAAGAACTTTACTGAACTCGTTTTCTTTTCTTCTTCGTTTCTGTGTTTCAGGTGCATGTCCCCAAGGAGCACAAGGAGCAGAAACAACGAAGATCTTGTTAACTTATCGAACGAGGAGTTAGCAAGGGCAGAACGAGTGAACAGGCAGAGACGTAACACACCTGTTCCAGAACCAGAAACGACTGACACCCCCAACTCAGAGATGGGCGGACAAATAGACATCGCAGCTCAGCTGCTACAACTTCAGACAGCCATGGAGCAGCTTCGCATGCAACAGGAGAGGCAACTCATTGCACAACCTGCTTTCGGGGACAAAGATGCGGCCCACACATACTACCAGGATCGATCTGCGATCGTTGCCCCGACCATCCAGAGGCAAGATTACGAGATCAAGGCTCAATTAATCGCCCTCGTGAAGCAACACCTGTTCCACGGTCTGCCTGCTGAGATTCCGATGGATCACATCGAGAACTTCGAAGAGATCTGTAGCACAACCGGCTCCAATGGTGTGCCCCCAGATTTTTTGAAGTGCAAGCTTTTCCCTTTCTCTCTTGCGGGAAAAGCATCACAGTGGTTAAAATCTTTACCACCAGGCTCTCTACCGACTTGGGCTAGTGCACGAGCAGCCTTCTTGGATAAGTTCTACACGAAGTCCAAGACCGCAGCCTTGAGGAACAAGATCTCCTCATTCGAGCAACAATCCGGCGAATCCTTCAATGAAGCATGGGAGCGGTTTAAGGAGTACAAGCGCGAGTGCCCTCACCACGGGTTTAGTGACGAGCAGCTGCTCAGCACCTTCTATGACGGAGTAGATTGGGACTACAGAAATACCCTGAACGCAGCTAGTAACGATGACTTCTACACTAAGTCAAAGGAAGGAGCCCTGGAGCTGATCGAGAACCTAGCCGCAAGTTCCAGCAACAAAAGCCCGGAGTACGACAGAAAGAAGGTCAACAGTGTGGACTCCAGGAAGATTGATGAACTCTCTGCCATGGTTAACCTTTTGCTAAAAAAGAACCAGAAGTCAGTCCACTTTGTGGACGAGAATGGGGAAACACCTATCGCTCAAGCCTACGAGGAAGAAACCGGGAATGATCAGATGGAGGTGAATTATGTGACGGGACAGAGTTTCGGGCAGAACCGCGGTTTCAACAACCAAGGCTTCAACACTCATCCAAACCTGTCCTACAAGAGCACCAATGTGGAGAATCCGCAGGATCAGGTATATCCTAAGCAAGGAGGAAATCAGCCACAGATGGGCTTTCAGAAGAACTACCCCAACAACTACCAGAACCGGCCATTCGTTCCTAATCAGAACCGTTTCCAAGGAGGGAATCAGCCAAGGCAGCCTTTCACGAACTCGCAGCCCCAGTCTTTCACAAACTCACAGCCTTCATCTTCAGCAACCAGCTCCCAAGACGAGCTGAAGAACATGATGCAGCAGATGATGGCGAGTCAACAAAAGGCGGCAGCAGAGATCAACTCCAAAGTTGGCACTATGTATGTTGATCTTAATGGGAAGTATGAGGCTATACGGACTCACTTGAAGCAGCTTGACACTCAGATTGCACAAACCACTGAATCAGTTAAGAGGACACAAGGTACTAACGCAGAGGTTAACTATGTGAATGAAGACTATGTGAAGAATCAGAGCTTTCAAGCTCATGCGTCTAACGACCAAGACGAGCTGAAGAACATGATGCAACAACTACTGGCGAGTCAGCAAAAGGCAGCATCTGAGATCAATGCTAATGTTGATACAATGTACGTGGACCTCAATGAAAAATATGAAGCTGTATGGATTCATATGAAGCAGCTCGACGTACAGATTGCACAGACGGCTGAGGCTATCAAGAGGACACCAGGAACTCTGCCTGGAAGGGCTGAAAAACCAAGGAGGGATTTCATCAACGCCATTGAATTGAGAAGCGGAAAGACGCTCCACCATACCGCGACCTCAACTTCAAAATCGGCAAAAGGAAAAGGAGTGGCGATAGAGCACCTGCTCGTTACCCTAGAGCACATGCTCCCTCGAGATGCTCCCACCAAACCCGCAGAAAATCTTCCAGCAAGGGTTTATATTCCTAAGGTGCCCTACCCAGTTCCACCTAGAGATCAGAAGGAGATTAAGGCAGCCTTTGTAGAAGCAAGGAGTACACCACCAGCATTGAGGGTATTGCCTAAAGTTGAAGATTCGGGAAAATTCTTGGTCCCATGCTCGATTGCTGGAATGGAATTCAAGGACGCTCTTTGTGATTCCGGGTCTACTGTTAATCTCATGTCAAAGGCGATTGCAGAGAAGCTGAAAACTTATGAGGTAAAACCTAGCCATATGACTCTTCAATTTGCAAACACCTCCTCAACAACATCGTCTGGCAGCATTCACGATCTACCTGTCCGAATAGGGGATTGCCTAGTTCCAACTGATTTTCAGGTTTTGGAGATGAGAGGAGGTTATGGCACACCCTTACTTCTTAGAAGACCATTCATGGCTACAGTGGGTGCAACCACACGCTCCTCTTGCATCTCAGCAGTGGATAAAGAGGAAGCACCCGCTCCAATTCCGCAAGCACCTGCTCCACCACCCGGGAAATTTAGGGAGGAGGCAAAAACGCAAGAAAATGTGCCGTACAAAAAGATTACGGGAGGTCCTCAAATGACTTTGATCCCTCAAGGATATGATGGAAACTCGGTTGACTACAAGGTCAAGTGCAAAGGTCGTCCTAAACCTTTCTCTACAGTTAGAGCTATTCTTCCATCAGAGTTGAAAGAGAAGGATATTGGTGTTGTGAAATGGAATGCTGAGTAGAGTTCTGAACATAAGGATGTCTGATTTCGGAGCCTGTTTTGGAGCAAGCTCCCAAACCAAGCCTCACTGATACATGGCACCAACGTCAAGCTTAGCGACGTAAAACAAGCGCTTTCGTGGGAGGCAACCCACCAGGTAACATGTAAATATCGTGAAATTTTTCGTTCTTGTTTTATTTACGTTTCTTGTTTTGTTTGAGATTGTTTTTACAGGTTTTTTAAGTGTTCGAGAAACCACTCTGCTGGGAGTGAAGAGATCGATCGTTCTAAACAAGAACGGTCGTTCTACAAGCTAGAACGATCGATCACGAAAGAAGAACGGTCGTTCCGCAAACATCCGTCTTCTCGCATTTCACGCAGAACGACCGTTCTCCGCCTAGAACGGTCGTTCCCAGCATTTTCCTCTACGGAACGATCGTTCCGTGGTAAGAACGATCGTTCCAAGGTTCGATTTCTCCCCCAAATTCAAAACTAAACCGATTTTTACTTGAAATAAACCGAAAAACACTTCGTTTAAACATTGAGAACGATCGAAATAGATTCATTCCTCACCATGCTCATCGTTCTTCATTCTTCTTCCCCTTGAAACAAAACCTAGAAAATTTTAAACATCCATAACTCTCTCAAATTTTGGGGGTTTTTGTTGATTCTTGATTCTATTTCACTCGATTTTTCGAGCTCTTTCTGATTCTGGCAACCATTCTCACAACTAACGAAGGTATGAAGTTCGAAATTTGTTGAAACCAATTCGCCATGTTGAAGAAAAATTTCTTGAATCTTATGTCCATTGTTGTTTGATGATGAAATATTGCTAGATTCTTGTCTAGGATGGATATAGGAACTTGATTTTAGGTTGAATTGATGGTTTCATAGCAAAAATCGAAATTGAGTGGGTGGTTGAATTGATGGTTTCATAGCACTCGTGCATACATCGGGATGAGATGCCTCACTCCGTAGAAGAGCATCCACAACTCATTTTTTTCGAACAACATGGTAGCATAAACAACTCATTATTTTATGCTACTTTTATTTTATTTTACGGGTTTCTCTTTCAGTTTTGTTTCAACCGGGACGGTTAAAAACAAGTCTGGGGGAGGAATTTATTTGTGTACTAACATTGTGTTTTATTGATGTTTACTTCTTATGTTTTATTTTGGTGTGTTTAGATTTTCAAAAACGAAAAAAAAAAAAAAAAAAAATTTATCGAGTCAAAACAGTGTGTGATTTTGTTATAACTTTTTGGAATTGCAACATGTTCGATGTCATTGCCTTAAGACTGTTTAGCATTGTTTGAGGATAGTTTGGAAACGCAGAAAAATCCATAACTTGATCATTTAGTGAATTTCTCAAATCATCTGAACTTAATCGAATTTTCGGAACTTAATATGGACTTAATTTATCTCACTTAGGGGGTTGATAATCATGTATTGGATTTTACATTTGGAGTTTTCTTTGCATCAATTTTTACCAATCTTTGCTAACTCCAAATGGCTAGACTTATCCTTAGTCTAGTACCACACCCTTACCATTTCCATGTTGAAACCCACTTTTCTTCGTTTACTGTCATTGCATTCATGTGCAAAAACTATGGAGTATACGGACCGACACAACTTTTCTTTAGGATTGTGTCTAGATAGGTGGTCTCTTTCTGATTAAACTCATGGGATGTGTCTAGAAATGTGATCTCTCTCTTTGAACATATTCATTGAAAATTTTCGTTTCAAAAGAGGGTGAACTTTTAAAGGGTAGGAGGTTTTATTCACATTCAAGAAATAAGCTTACATTGTTGATGTTCTTTTTTGATGCAGATCTTAGAGACTAACCGGTTCCACTCTCCGATATATAAAAAAAAAAAAAAAAAAAAAAAAAGAAGAATAAAAATTATTTGCATTACAGAAAAGAAAACGGAAGGAACCGGAAAGTCTAGGTAATATCGTTAAATTCCATAAAATGTTAAAAGAAATTAATCATGTTCTTGATTTGTGACTTGTTAAAAAAGGGTAGAAGGATTAGAGTTAAGGAGAGTTGTGTACCTCCTAATTGGTCTGTGTCTCACGGTGATTTTGCATAATGATTTGCATCCGTTTATATTGCTAAAAGAAACCAAAACACTTGAGCCACCAAATACCAACCTTGATACCTAGACCATAACGTGTTAGATATTCCCTTTTTGAGAGTACACGCATTTGATAATGAATGTTAAATATTAAGTTCTGCTTGATCATGAGATTTCATTTATTTGCTACGGTTATGGAGAAGTACAATGAAGTACGGTTTGATCTGAACTTTGCGAATGCGGTTTACGGGCAATTGACTTAGAGTATGGTCCTATAAGTTTTACGAATTTCACACGTTTTTCTAACCTCTCCTCTTTGTAAGATATCTGGTTTTGCTTGAGGACAAGCAAAGGTTTTAGTTGGGGAGAGTTGATATCATCGGTTTTTAACGTATTTTGATTCGTTTTTAGTATCCGGTTTGAGTTTCTATTTACATCTTTCGTTGGTTTTTCGAGTCTTTTCTTTTGTTTTGAGTATTTTACAGATTTTATGGAGTTCCGAAGGAGTTTGGCGTTTACGGACATGTTCGAGTCAAGTTGACGTGGAAAACACGAGGAAAGGACCAACTGAAGAGAACGACCATTCTTGGGACAGAACGACCCAACAGAACGATCGTTCCCTCCAAGGAACGGTCGTTCCCTCATTCACCTACCCTGCCGACAACATCACGAGATCGATCGTTCCGTTCCATGTGGTCGTTCCACACCTCACCAACTTTGCCGACAAAAACACACGGAACGACCGTTCTCCCCTCCGGAACGATCGTTCCCCTACACCGCATCTCACCTACTACTGATCGACCAAGGGGAACGATCGTTCTCCACCTAGAACGACCGTTCCCCGTCTCACCTACTCCCCTCACCTTGGCCTATAAATACAACTCACTCTTGATGTTAAAAATCACACCTTCTTCCTCCTCCTCTCTTCTCTAGCTTCAAAGCATAGCTTCTTCTTTAGTTTTAAGTTTTATGTTTATGCTTTTATCTAGTTCTTGTTAAGTTTCTTTTAAGCTTTAATCTTATGCTTTTAATCTTATACTTTACTTTCAGTTCTTATCTTTATGCTTAATCAAGTTTTACTTTCAGTCTTTATATTTATGCTTTACTTTTAAGTCTTTATATTTATGCTTTACTTTCAGTTATTTATATTTATGCATTACTTAAGTTCTTATTAAGTTATTTTCAACTTTCATTATCTATTCAAGCTTTTATTATGAACTCTATAATCTCTTTGTTTTCTTCTTTAATCATGTCTGAGTAGACCTCTTAGTTAGGTTAAGGTTTGTCAAAGGAATTCATGAGCTTTAGGGTTAAACACAAATAGGCTATTCAAATCAATATCTTCACCCTTGTTGTTCTTAATGCTTAAATCGAATTGATCATTTGATTTTATGATATGAGGTTAATTTAGACAACGACAGTTGCTAGGTTGCTAGAATAAACATTGGTGAGCAATTTAACCATTACCTACGACAGTAGATGTAGTGAGAATTGTGAACAAATCGAACTTATCCTTAATGCTTGTTTACGATTTCTAGTACCAACGACAGTTAGGATTTCAAGATCGTTAGACAAAGTTATTGATACCACGACAGTGGATTGATATTATCTTTATGTTTGAGTTCTAGACTTGTGCTTAAACACTGCCTGAATAGTTGTTTGATCCGTCGCTCTGAATCTCCTGCGATATTCCTTGACCTAACGCCTGTTAAAATTATCTTACAACCGATTTCACTTTCATTACTAGTTAATAAAAAAAAACCAAAAACATATTTGAATTGTCTTAGCTTTTAATTTAGCTCAATATATCAAAGTGTGAAAACTGGTCTTCGTGGGATCGACCCCTAAATACTACTTCGTATGCTGTGCACTTGCAGTAGGAAATAAGGGTTTAAAACTCGTGTATCACCTATCATAGGCGGACAGGACACGAACTAAAATATTGCGACCACTTTCGTGATGACGCCGTAGAAGACTATCTATCCGGGAAACTCAAACTCGATTCCCGCGATCGCACCGGAAACACCTCGCGGGACCGCCGGAACGCTTCTGGCAACGGCAGAGACCCGCGACAAAGCAACAAAGATCGACGATCTGACGAAGAGAACAAACGCAACCGCGACCGCGATGATAAAGACGGAAGCCCTCCACGTGCAGCCCAGATCCAACGGATCAACATGATCATGGGAGGGTTACAGAACTGCACCGACTCTGTCCGCTCCGTCCAGAAACATGAACGATGAGCTATCACGGCGTCAAAGTGGCAGCAACCATTGGCGGATGAAGTCCCAATCACTTTCACCGCGGCGGATACAACAGGAGTTAATATGCCGCACAATGACCCACTAGTCGTCGAGCTTAAAATCCATAACCTCGACGTCGCGCGCATCCTTGTCGATACCGGAAGCTCTACAGATCTGATCTACAAAGAAAACCTCCATCGAATGGGAATTCACACTGATCAGATTAAGCCGAAGACCAAGATACTCACCGGATTCACGAGTGAATCTTCTTGGACCACCAGAACCATCAAACTACCTGTCGAGGTAGGAGGCATCACTAAGTGGGTCAAATTCGACGTCGTAGATCAGCCCGCAATCTACAACGCCATCGTCGGCACACCTTGGCTGCACTCAATAAAGGCGGTCACATCAACATACCACCAATGCCTCAAGTTCCCAAATAACAACGGCATCTTCACCCTTCGAGGAAATTAGCGTATCGCATGCTCTTGCTTCATCACCGAACAGAAACTGCGCAAACCACACCCACCATCTGCGCAGTCTTGCATGATCAACATGCCCGAACTACTCGAAGTCCACGAAATACCAAAGACTAACCTCGTTGTCCAAGTCAACATCGACAAAGACAATCCCGAGCGTTGCGTCGGCATCGGCTCCGACCTCCCCGATTCGTTCCAAACCGAGCTCGTTGAGTTTCTTTCGGACAACAAAGCAACGTTCGCATGGTCCGCAAACGACATTCCCGGCATCGACCCTCGTATCATCAGCCACGAGCTCAACATAGACTCAATCTACAAACCGATTAAGAAGAAGAGGCGAATGCTCGGTCCCGAACGCGCTCAAGCCGTCAACGACGAGGTTGAAAAATTGCTCAAAGCTGGATCTATCGCCGAGGTGAAGTATCCAGACTGGCTCGCCAACCCCGTGGTGGTCAAGAAGAAAAACGGCAAGTGGCGCATCTGCGTCGACTTCAATGACCTCAACAAGGCGTGTCCCAAAGACAGCTATCCGCTGCCACATATCGATCGCCTCGTCGAAGCAACCGCCGGGAACCAACTCCTGTTTCATGGACGTACAATCAGATTTTCATGCATCCCGATGATCGTGAAAAGACGGCCTTCATCACCGACCGCGGCACCTATTGCTACAAAGTGATGCCCTTCGGGCTGAAGAATGCCGGTGCGACATATCAACGGCTGATGAACCGAATGTTCGAACATCAGCTCGGCAAAACCATGGAAGTGTACATCGACGACATGCTCGTCAAATCCGCAGTCACCAAGGATCATATCAAAGACTTAGACCAGTTCTTCCGCATCCTCAACTCGTATTCCATGAAACTCAACCCGGCCAAGTGCACATTCGCGGTCACTTCCGGCGAGTTCCTTGGGTACCTCGTCACCAAACGCGGGATCGAGGCAAACCCCAAGCAAATAAGTGCAATCCTGGAGCTTCCCTCTCCAAAAACAACCCGAGAAGTCCAACGCCTTACTGGGCGAATCGCTGCGCTCAATCTTTTCATCTCACGATCAACCGATAAATGCCTGTCGTTCTATCAACTTCTCCGCGGCAACAAACGCTTTCAGTGGGACGAGAGGTGCGAGGATGCATTTCAATAGCTCAAAACATACCTGTCCACTCCACCAATCCTCGCAAAGCCGGAAGAAGGAGAAACGCTCTATCTTTACATTGCCATCTCGACCTCGGCAGTCAGCAACGTACTCGTTCGAGAAGACCGCGGCGATCAACGACCAATCTTTTACGTCACCAAAACACTCGATGGCGCGGAAACTCGCTATCCCACCCTCGAAAAGTTGGCCCTCGCCGTCGTTGTCTCGGCCCGGAAGTTACGACCTTACTTCCAATCCCACACCATCCTCCATAGCCCAAGCCAATCGGGGCGACTTGCGAGATGGGCAGTGGAACTATCAGAGTACGACATCGAGTACAAGAGCAGAGTCAGCGCCAAGGCCCAGGTTCTGGCCGATTTCCTCATCGAATTACCTGCCGAGCTCGTCGACGACACGACCAAGCCCAAACCTAAATGGATCCTCCACGTCGATGGATCGTCGCGTCGTCAAGGCTCCGGCGTCGGCATCGAACTCGAGTCGCCAATGGGGGAAATTCTCGAACAATCGTTCCGCCTTGAATTCGCAGCTTCTAACAACGAGGCCGAGTACGAAGCGTTCATTGCCGGACTACGCCTCGCCAAAGGAATCGGCGCAACCAACATCCACGCCTATTGCGACTCTCAACTCGTCACTAATCAATATAACGGCGAATACGAAGCACGCAACGACCGTATGGATGCATATCTCCAGCTCGTCAAAGAACTGGCCGCGGAGTTTGAGTCCTTCGAACTCACCAAAATCCCTCGTGCCGAAAATATCACCGTCGATGCGCTCGCAACGATCGGCTCAAACAAAGACGGAGATTTTCGGCGCCAGACACCAATCGCAAGCATCCCAACGCCAAGCATCGAATTACCAAAGGGACTTTGCACATCCATCCGCGAGGACCATAACGACGCCGACGAAACCGACGACGACGAAGTCGGAACGCACTCCAATGTCGACATTAATAAAGAGACCGGTGCAAAGCCCGACTGGAGAACTGAAATCATCCAGTACATCACCAATGGCGACGCACCAACCGAACGATGGGCCGCCCGGCGTCTCAAGGCCCTCGCTGCGCATTACACAGTCGTAAATGGCGAGCTCCTTCGACGGACCGCCGCCGGCGCACTTCTCACTTGCCTCGATGGAATGCAAATTCGGTTCGTTCTGGAAGAAACTCACGAAGGCGCAGGCGGCAATCATTCAGGCGGACGCGCTCTCGCACTTAAAGTAAAAAAACACGGCTTCTTCTGGCCAACCATGATCGCAGACTGCGAACAATTCGCCCTCAAGTGCGAAAAGTGCCAATGACACGGGTCCGTCCTCCATACTCCATCAGAGCTCCTCACCACGTCCTGTCCTCCGTACACTTTCATGCGATGGGCCATGGACATTGTCGGTCCTTTACCCAATTCTCGGCAACGCCAGTTCGTGCTCATCATGACGGATTACTTCACAAAGTGGGTGGAGGCTAAGGCATACGCCTCGATAAAGGACCACGACGTCCAGATGTTCGTTTGGACACACATCATCTGCCGCCATGGTCTGCCTTACGAAAATGTCACGGACAACGGCTCCCAGTTCATCTCAAGCGTTTTCGAAGCTTTCTGCGCTAAATGGAGGATTCGTCTCAGCAAATCAACGCCTCGTTACCCGCAAGGTAACGGCCAGGCCGAAGCAACAAACAAAACCATCATCGACGGCCTCAAAAAACATATCGAATCGAAAAAAGGGCTTTGGGCAGACGAGCTCGATGGTGTCCTCTGGTCTCACAGAACAACTCCACGCCGCGCTACTGGAAAATCTCCATTTTCTTTGGTCTACGGCTGCGAAGCCCTGTCGCCAGCCGAAGCCGCGGTACCAACCGAAGTCAATTGTTCTCTGTTGCTCGATAACTTGGACACCTTGGAAGTAACGCGCGGACAGGCTCTTCTCAGAATGAAAAACTACCAACATCAGGCGGCCCGGTATTATAACACGAAGGTACGGCCTCGGCACTTCGAAGAGGGCGACCTTGTCTTACGGAAAGTCTACGAAAACACGAAAGAGTATCGCGCCGGCAAGCTCGGCGCAAAATGGGAAGGCCCTTACATCGTCGGAAAAATCGTCAAACCGCGTGTCTGCGAACTCGTAACCATGTCAGGCGACGCCGTGCCGCGCTCATGGAACGTCAACAACCTTAAATGTTTCTACTACTAAGTCCATCTCCACGATGTGACTAGCATCAAAAAAAAAAAAAAGAACGAGCTACGCTCTCTTGTAATCGAACTACGAATGGCTTGATCCTCTTTCGGGGCACGTAGGCAGCCTGTCAAAGGGTTCAGCTATACATCAATAAAAATATCTTCTTTTGAAGAAACGTCTCGTTACAAAACGTCTGCACCATTAACGGTCGCCTTTACTTCAGTTATTCAGTTACTGTCAAAATTGTGCCGAGCTACGCTCAAACGTAGGCGCTTCGCCTCATAGCTCTAACTTCTAAGCTATAGACCAATACATCTTCACCCTGATCAAGTGAATGATGGGTCAAATAAAGTCGGGTCCATCGTTGCCCGCACCTCACGAAACCACGCCGGAGTTCAGTCTCGGGAGCGTATTTGTACTTGATTGAGATGCTCTGTCCGAAACAGACTTACCTTTCAAGGTGTAAGTCGAGCCGACATAAGCCTCCGTCGTATGCGAGCAGTTGTTGCTCGCACCCGGATGTCGACTTACCTTGTTAAGTTCAAGGACCAAGTCTAATTCCAAATTGAACTGACTTTGAATAAGTTTTCGAGTATCTACTACTCAGCTCAGTCATTCCACTAGCACGGTAATTTAAATCGTTCGGACTATTACTCGTGAATCGTCTAACTTACTTGGAAATGCCGTACTTTCATTAACTTAGAAAAAAATTAGCCTACGGCTTACAAGCACTACGATGCCGAGATCCACAAACCAGACCTCGGCTATACCAAAACGATTACAAAGTCCAAATCTACTGGACCACGTCGGTCCCTTCCTCATCCTGCCCATGATCCCCAGCCAGATCTTCGGCCACATCCCCTACCTCGTCTGTCTTCTCGCTCGGAGGAATTGATTCGTTAGTCGCCCCGGACTCCGGGCGGGACGGAGTCACAGTGGCAACTGAAGCAGCGGGCAAATCTAATTCCCCTTCACCGAAAGTGATTTCTTCAATCGCCTCGGCAGCGTCGTCCCACGTCTTCTTCTTGGCCTCCAACGCTGAGAGCATCTCGTCCGGGATCAGCACACCTCTTGCCTTGAGGGCTCGGGCAAAGGTCAGAGTACCTTCGGCCTCCTTGGACTTCGCCACTATTTCCTCGATCTCAGCTCTTTGAGTGACAAAGCGCTTCATCTTCTCAGTCAGCACGGTGTACTCGCCAACGACCTTGGCACGCTCTTCGCTGATACTTTTGTTTCTCGATTTCCGGAGCCTCGCGCGTTCCCTTGATAACTTCAATCGAATTTTCCTCTTGGCCTCCAGCGCGGCTGTTTTCGTCGCCTCGGCCTCATCTAGCCTGGCCTTCAAGGTGGAGGCCTCATTCGCCGCAACTGCAAGCTCGGCCTTTTCATTCGTGAGAGCAGCAAGCTCCATAGAAAGCTTCTCGTTCGCCTCGGCAAAACGATCCTTCTCGGCACGAACCTCTGCCAGTTCGTCTCCAAGATCCTTCGCTTCCTTTCGAGACGCTTTCAGATCTCGATCATACTGACCAACCATGAACGTGGCGGCATTTAACGACCTCATCGCGTCTCCCGCGAATGTCTCGAACATGTCATATCGCGCAAGCTCCCGAGGATCCTGAGGACGCGCCATCGGAATAGTCCTTATGCGCCACACCAGCTCGGCACATCGATCGTTGTTCGCCGCGACCGGCTGCCTACCCTCATATCGGAAGGACCAATTGTAGGACCGTTTGTCCTCACCTTCCCTATCTTCTGGCTGCTCCGAAATCTTCGCAGCAGGCTCACCTGTGGCCCCGTCACCCCAGTCGGATACAGTAATCCCTTCCTGAATGACAGGTTCGTTCGGAATCACCTCAACATCCCTTTCGCCAACCACGTCTCCCGCATCGTCTTCCGCGACTTCCGTCCTTAGAGTAGACGGAGCAATTTCTTCAAAACCCGCCGCGGCATTTTCTGGCGGTTCAGTCTCTCGTCTCTTAGGGGACGACGTTGCGGCGTGATACACAGGTTTTAACCCTAACTTCCTACTGCAAGTGCACAGCAAATCGGAGTAGTATTTAGGGATCGATCCCACGAAGACCAAGCTTACTCTATGGTTTTTAAGACTAAATAAAAAGCTAAGATAAATCAAGATGAAGTCGGAAATCGAATCTAACAAGAGTAAATCTAAATCGGTTGTGAAAACAATTAATAAAAAGCGCTAGGTTAGGATAAATCGCAGGCAATCCAAAGCAACGGGTCAAACAACTATTCAGGTTAAGATTAAGAACCAGTCTAGAACTCAAACACGAAAATAATATCAATCCACTGTCGTGGCATTAACAACTTTATCTAACGACCTAGAGAATCCTAACTGTCGTTGGCCCTAGAAAATCGCAGACAAGCATTATAGATCAGGTTTGATATGTTCACAATTCTCCAATACATCTACTGTCGTAGGTAATGAATAAAATGCTCACCAATGTTTTTCTAGCAACCTAGCAACTGTCGTTGTCTAAATTAAACCTAAGATCAATGAATCAAGTGATCAAATCGATTCAAGCATTAAGATTAACAAGGGTGAAGACATCGATTTTTGTTGCCTATTTGTGTTTAACCCTGGCTCATGGATTCCTTTGAGAAACCCTAACCTAACTAAGAAATCTACTCAGACATAATGAATGAAGAAAGCAAAACAATAAGGTAAAAAGACTGCATAGAAATCGATAATAAAAAGAGATTAGGGTTCAGAAATCTTCTCAGATTGTGGCAGAGATCTTCTCCCTTACAATAGAAATCCTAGGTATTGAAAGCTAAAAGCCAAAAAGCAAAGAGAATAGAATATGAAAAAGGATAATCTAAACCTAGGACTAAAAAGGAGTATTTATAACATGAGACATAGGCGGCTGGGAGGTGGCTGCTCTCTCAAAAGTCGGCTGCAATTCATTAGGTTAAACCCTCCTTTTTATTTTTCCGCGGCGAGCATGTGCTCGCTTGGTGGCCGAAATTTGTGAGCATGTGCTCGCCGATTGAAGTTGGTGAAATTTGCAGGATTTTCCTTCTTTTCTTCAATTCTCGTTCTTCTTTTCCAAAGGTTCCAAATGCTCCAAACTCCAATAACAGCTCCAAAGCTACCTAAAATCTCCTGAAATAAAGTCAAAAACTCTAAAAAGTCATTAGATAAAAAGGTTAGTATGGGTCAAAATCCCAACATATCAATTCCCCCAGCTTAGATTCTTTGTTTGTCCTCAAACAAAACTAAAGTCAAGACATAGAGAAATCGGTGGAGACTCACAAAATCTCAGAAACCATGAATAGACCAATATCATCAGACCACATACCTTAGAATAAGAGATACATTGCCTTACCGAAAACCTCAACAACAAAGTTCACCACCTCAAACCATACGGCTTACAATCCCAGAAAAATCTAAGTTCAAGACAATAGACTCTCTACATTCAATTAGAGGTGGCGTGAGCTTCTTGCTAAAGACACTGGCTAAGTAAAACGAGGCTCGGTAAAGATCAGGCTAATATTTAATGGTGGAACTTAAGAGTGTTTAGGGTTACCTTGTTTCAAGAGAGTGCAGGATATCACACAAAACGGCAAGGGAGAATGGACTCATTGATATCCACAACCTCTAATTCACTCTCCTCCTTAAATCGATTTTATCTTCATTCCTCTTTTCCTTTCCTTGCTTTCTTTCGATTTACTCATGCTTCGGGACACACATTTTGAGTTACTAACTCGCCACCCCATATCCTTGAGCTACTAGCTCGGTTATTTCTCTTTTCTTTCTCTCTTTTTTTTTTTTTTTTTTTTTTTTTTTTTTTTTGAAAGAGTTACCTTATGGATAGGGGGGGTTTTACTTGTGCATGTGTCATTTGGCTAAAATGATCCTTTTTTGTCTCCATACCCCAGCAGGTCGTTTTTAGGCTTGTTTCTTTTCTGGACATCGCTGAGCAGGTGCTCTAAATCAGCGAGTATAGCGAGCATGTGCTCGTGAACTTTTCTAGCTTTCTCCTGACATCTTCTTCAGCGAGAGTGAATCAGAAGCTGCGTCAGTCCTTTTCTCCCCGACCTTTTTGCACATATCTGCATAGATGTGAAAAATAAAAATACAAGTGCATGTGGTATAAATAGATGGTTAGGGTCAGGGTGAGGTACTAACTAAAAGCTAGCTATTCAGGATCAGCAAGAGTGGCAAAAGGGATAAGAAGTCCTGAATATATTATGTAACACGTTTTCTAATCCTAGTGCCAATAACAAGAAGAATTAAAGTCCAGATTACGTCCATATAAAATAGAGCCTAAAGCCTTATCCGATAAACCTTAAAGGGATTGAAGTTTTCTGGCCTGAGGAAGGATCCGAATGTGAAGAAGCCTCAGCTCGTCTCTGTACTCTAAATTCTGCAGCAATGTTCACTAGAAAGCGGGTCAGATTCATAAGTGGTTAAGAGCTCATCATAGATTTTGGTCCTAATCTTCACAAGTTTCGATTTGACCCATATGATGGACTGACTCTAAATAGAAAAACAAAACGACTCAATAAAATACTGACTCAAGGTACGATCCTCCCCCAGACTTACTTCACACCGTCTCGGTGTGAGAATAAGCTAGAGAAAACTTACCTGGTTCGGCAGGAGGGGCACCATGGCGGAGCAGGTGCTCCGGTACTGAAGTGGGTGCTCGTTCCCCTCTTTTTTTTTTTTTTTTTTTTTTTTTTTTTTTTATATCTGAAACAAAGAAAACCAAAACCAAAAATCAAAAGCAAAAGAAAGTAAAATGAAGTAAAAACACTTACCAGTGGGTTGCCTCCCACTCAGCGCTTGGTTTAAGTCACTAGCTTGACTTGGTGAGCTAATTAGGCTTGAGGAGGGTCGCTTAAGGGAAAGGATTCCCCTTGTGCGATAGATGAATCAGCGAGGTATGGCTTCAGACGCTGACCATTGACAACGAATTCTCTCCCCTTTTCGTCCAGCAATACTACAGCTCCATAAGGTCGTACTTCCTTGATTGAAAAAGGTCCTGACCAGCGTGATCGTAGCTTCCCGGGAAACAGCTTCAGCCGGGAGTTAAAGAGTAGAACCTGGTCATTGGGAGCGAAGTGGCGAGCGAGAATGCGCTTGTCATGATAGGCTTTGGTGCGCTCCTTGTATATCTTCGAGTTCTCATAGGCGAGGTGCCTAATCTCCTGGAGTTCATGCAGCTGCATCATACGCCTTTCCGAAGCTGGTTGATGTCGTAGTTGAGCAGCTTAACTGCCCATGCGGCTTTGAATTCCAACTCAACAGGGAGATGACAAGCTTTGCCGTAGACGAGGTTGAATGGAGTAGTCCCGAGTGGCGTTTTGTAGGCAGTCCGGTAGGCCCATAGAGCATCGTCCAACTTGGAAGCCCAGTCCTTCCTAGTCGTTCCCACTGTCTTCTGCAATATGCTCTTGATCTCGCGGTTAGATACCTCGACTTGCCCACTAGTCTGCGGATGATAAGGAGTTGCGACCTTATGATTCACACCATTCTTGCGTAGCAGAGTCTCAAAGATCTTGTTGATGAAGTGAGAGCCTCCATCGCTAATGACTACTCGCGGAACTCCGAACCTAGGGAAGATGATGGACTTGAACAACTTGATCACCACCCTTGCATCGTTTGTGGGACTCGCAATAGCCTCAACCCATTTGGATACGTAATCCACTGCGACGAGTATGTACTCGTTCCCAAAAGAAGAAGGAAACGGGCCCATAAAGTCGATCCCCCAAACATCAAACACCTCAACTTCGAGAATGAAGTTCTGCGGCATTTCATTTCGCTTGCTGATGTTGCCCTGTCGCTGGCATGAATCGCATCGAGAGATAAAGCGCTGAGCATCCTTGAACATCGTAGGCCACCAATATCCAGCTTGCAGAACCTTGGAGACTGTCTTGAAAGTGGCGAAGTGTCCGGCATATGAAGAGCCGTGACAGTGAAACAGAATCTCTGGTATCTCCTCCTCAGTTACGCAACGTCTAAACAAGCCATCTGGGCAGTGCTTGTAGAGGTATGGCTCATCCCAGAAGTAATGCCGGATATCCTTAAGGAATTTCTTCCTTTTGTTGCCTACAAAACCGCGTGGTTCCATATCAGCAGCTAGATAATTCGCAATCTCGCCAAACCAAGGAATCTGAGGACGTTGGCCGCTTTCGATTTGGTTGCAGAATTCAGGCTGAGCAGGTGCTCGCTGGGTGGGAGCACGTGCTTCCTTGATTTGGAATGCTCCGATCGAGTACACCTGTTCTTCCGGGAGGTTGTCATTGAGTGGGAGTTCTTCGTCAATCCGCATCCTAGATAAATGGTCGGCAGCTCCATTATCTATTCCTTTCTTGTCCTTGATCTCGAGGTCGAATTCTTGTAAGAGAAGAATCCACCGGAGTAGCCGCGGTTTGGCATCCTTTTTCGTCAAGAGGTACTTGAGCGCTGCATGATCTGTATGAACTATAACCTTGGATCCGACGAGATATGACCGAAACTTCTCAAAGGCAAAGACAACCGCTAGGAGCTCCTTTTCGGTTGTGGCATACTTGCACTGAGCTTCATCCAATGTGCGGCTAGCATAGTAGATAACGTGAAGCTTCTTGTCTTTCCTTTGTCCGAGAACTGCTCCAACAGCATAATCACTAGCATCAGTCATCACCTCAAAAGGAAGACTCCAGTCCGGCGGTTGCACAATGGGTGCGCTGATGAGAGCTCCCTTGATCGTATGGAACGCTTCGAGGCATGCATCATCGAACTCAAACTTCACCTCCTTGCAGAGTAGGCGTGTAAGAGGCCTGGCTATGGAAAAGTCTTTGATGAAGCGTCTGTAGAAGCCGGCATGACCCAGAAAGCTACGGATCCCTTTGACTGAGGTTGGCGGTTGCAGATTCATCATAACCTCGACCTTGGCTTTGTCCACTTCGATTCCATCCTCTGAAATCCGATGCCCGAGCACAATCCCGTTCCTGACCATAAAGTGGCATTTCTCCCAATTCAGAACTAGGTGCTTTTCCTCACATCGCTGAAGTACCCTGCATAGATTAGACAAACAGTGAGAGAAAGAGTCTCCATACACCGAGAAGTCGTCCATGAACACCTCCATGATGTCTTCGATTAGGTCAGTGAAGATCGACATCATGCAACGTTGGAAGGTTGCCGGAGCATTGCACAATCCGAATGGCATGCGCCGGTAAGCGAACGTGCCATAGGGACATGTGAATGTCGTCTTCTCCTGGTCGTCCGGATGAATGGGGATCTGAAAGAAACCTGAATAACCATCTAAAAAGCAGTAGTATGGATGGTTAGCAAGTCTTTCAAGCATCTGATCAATAAAGGGCAGGGGGAAGTGATCCTTGCGAGTTGCAGCATTCAGTTTGCGATAATCTATACACATCCTATGGCCGGTTATTGTCCTGGTTGGTATCAGTTCATCCCTATCATTCTTGACTACAGTGATTCCGCCTTTCTTAGGAACTACATGAACAGGACTAACCCAAGTACTATCAGATATAGCATAAATCACCCCAGCTTCTAGAAGTTTCATTATCTCCTTCTTAACGACATCTTTTAGATTCGGGTTTAACCTCCTCTGATGTTCGATAGAGCTCATCGATTCATCTTCTAGATGTATCCTATGCATGCAAAGATCAGGAGAGATTCCAGGAATGTCATCTAGCGAATACCCTATAGCCTTTCTATACTTTCTAAGTTCACACAAAAGCAAGGCTACCTCTACATTGTTCAAATCAGCATTGATGATCACAGGGTAAGTAGAGTTTGTTCCAAGGAATGCATACCTGAGCCCGGCTGGTAGGGTTTTAAGCTCTAATTTAGGAGCTTTCAACTCGCTCCAGGGGCTATCGTTTGGATCAAGAGGTGGAGCAGGTGCTCGCGGAATCTGAGCGGGTGCTCCTTCTGTTGCGGCCGAGTTTTCTTCATCTTCTAAGCTTGTGTACGCCACCATCTGCTCCATTCGCCGGCTGGAATCTAGCATCTTAGCAAAGCTGTCGGCGTCTTCACTCATGAAACCATGCTCTCGTTCGGCTAGGGTTAAGGCGGTTTCAAGAGGATCCGGGCAAAGAAGTTCTTCAGCTGCCTCATCAAAAACGTCATCAACACCTTCCACCGTGAAGGTCTGGCCGTCGAGCATGGGCTTCTTCAGCAGCTTGTTCATCTCGAATGTCATAACCATATGCCTAGCTGAAGATCAATCACTCCATTCCGGACATCAATAAGTGCACCAGCTGTGCAAAGGAATGGTCGGCCAAGGATGAGGGGATCTTTCGGTTCTTCATCGAGCTCCAATACCACGAAGTCGGTAGGGATCAAAGTGTCTCCAATCCGCACGTGTAAATCCTCCAAAACCCCTTAGGTAACTTTGTCGACCTATCAGCAAATACCAGCGAAATTCTCGTGGGTTTGAACTTGGTGAAACCCAAACGCTTAGCCACTGAATATGGCATGAGGTTCACGCTGGAACCAAGGTCGCACAAAGAGCATGCGAATGTCATGGGGCCAATCTTGACTGATAAAACGAATCTGCCAGGATCGCCTCTCTCTTGAGCACCTTGTTTTGCAGTACAGCACTGCACTCTTTCGAGACTGCCATTACTTTCTCTTCCTCAACGATCTTACCAGAGACCAGAGTCTTCATGTACCTCTTCAGGGCAGGTATCATCTGGACAGCATCCGCGAGAGGCAGCTTCACGGTAAGGTCTCTGAGCATCTCTCTGCATTTGGCATCCTCTAAATCCTTGCGAGACTTCTTAGGTGGTACAGGATACGGGACTTTGGGTTTGTACACCCTTGCTGCCGGATTGCTGGTCGAAGTTTTTGGAGTTTCTCGGCCGAGCATGTGCTCGTTTGACGGACCAGGGTGCTCGGTCGGCGAGTCTTCTTCAAAAATCTCGAAAGGTGAGGCTGATGTTCCAGAGTGTGTTGTTTGTTGCTCGATTCACCTTTTTTTCATAGACGCTTTGGTTTCCTTGGAGCAATTGCTCGCTGGATGGGAGCACGTGCTCGGAAATTGCTTCTTTTCTTTTGCCGATCCGGAAGTTGTTGCCGAATTCAGTGTTTTCCCGCTCCTTAGCTCGATGGCATTGACAAACTCCTTTCTAGGCGCCTCAACTTTTCCAGGCAGAGTTCCTGGTGTCCTTTAATAGATTCAGCAGTCTGTGCAATCTGAATATCCAACTGCTTCATGTGAGTCCATACGGCTTCATATTCCCATTGAGATCGACATACATCGTGTCAACCTTGGAGTTGATCTCTGCTGCCGCTTTCTGGTGACTCGCCATCAGCTGCTGCATCATGTTTTCAGCTCGTCTTGGGAGCCGGTTGCTGAAGATGAAGGCTGCTGGTTCTGAAACTGCTGGGGCTGCGAGTTGTTGAAGGGCTGCCTAGGCTGATTCCCTCCTGGAATCGGTTCTGGTTTGGAGTGAACTGCCGGTTCTGGTTCTGATAGTTGCTGGTGTAGCTTCTCTGAAATCCCGTCTGAGGTTGAGCTCCTGCTTGGGTAGATCTGATCCTGAGGGTTTTCCACATTAGTGCTTCTGTAGGATAGGTTCGGGTGAGCGTTAAAACTCTGGTTGTTGAAACCTCGGTTCTGTCCGAAACCCTGTCCATTGACGTAGTTGACTTCCATCCTATCATCACCGCCTTCTTCTTCAAAAGCTGAGCGAGAGGTGTTTCTCCATTCTCATCCACAAAGTGGACTGACTTCTGGTTCTTTTTCAACAAAAGGTTGACCAAGGCCGTGAGCTCATCAATCTTCTTGGACTCCACGCTGTTGACCTTTTTTCTATCGTACTCAGGAGACTTATTGCTGGAGCTTGCGGCAAGGTTTTCAATCAGTTCTAGAGCTCCTTCCTTTGACTTCGTATAGAAGTCTCCATTACTTGCGGCATTCAAAGCGTTGCGGTAATCCCATTCTACTCCATCGTAGAAGGTACTGAGCAGCTGCTCGTCGCTGAAAACGTGGTGAGGACACTCACGCTTATACTCTTTGAATCGCTCCCACGCTTCATTGAATGACTCGCCGGGATGTTGCTCAAATGAGGAAATCTTGTTCCTCAAAGCTGCGGTCTTGGACTTGGTGTAGAATTTGTCCAGGAAAGCTGATCTCGCATCAGCCCAAGTCGCCAAAGACCTGGTGGTAAAGACTTTAACCACCGTGATGCTTTTTCCGCAAGAGAGAAGGGGAAAAGCTTGCACTTCAAGAAGTCTGGAGACACACCATTGGAGCCGGTTGTGCTGCAGATTTCTTCGAAGTTCTCGATGTGATCCATCGGAATTTCAGCGGGCAGGCCATGGAAAAGATGCTGCTTCACGAGTGCAATCATCTGAGGTTTAATCTCATAATCTTGCCTCTGAATAGTCGGAGTTACGATCGCGGATCGATCCTGGTAATAAGCATGTGCTGCGTCTTTGTCCCCGAACGCTGGTTGTTGAACGAGCTGGCGCTCTTGCTGCAAGCGAAGCTGCTCCATGGCCGTCTGAAGTTGCTGCAGCTGAGCTGCAATGGCGTTGTGGTCGCCCATCTCTGAAGTGTCTGTGTCGGGTGTTTCTGGTTCCGGAACAGGCGTGTTGCGTCTCTGCCTGTTCTCTCGTTCTCTCCTTGCTAGCTCTTCGTTTGATAAACTGACAGGTCTTCGTTATTCTTGCTCCTTGTGCTCCTTGTGGACATGCACCTGAAACACAAAAACAAGAAAAAGAGAAAAACGAGTTTAGTTGGGTTCTTAGACTAGAAATTTAGCCGTAAACCAAAGGTAAAAATTTGGTCCCCGGCAACGGCGCCAAAAACTTGATACACAGGTTTTAACCCTAACTTCCTACTGCAAGTGCACAGCAAATCGGAGTAGTATTTAGGGATCGATCCCACGAAGACCAAGCTTACTCTATGGTTTTTAAGACTAAATAAAAAGCTAAGATAAATCAAGATGAAGTCGGAAATCGAATCTAACAAGAGTAAATCTAAATCGGTTGTGAAAACAATTAATAAAAAGCGCTAGGTTAGGATAAATCGCAGGCAATCCAAAGCAACGGGTCAAACAACTATTCAGGTTAAGATTAAGAACCAGTCTAGAACTCAAACACGAAAATAATATCAATCCACTGTCGTGGCATTAACAACTTTATCTAACGACCTAGAGAATCCTAACTGTCGTTGGCCCTAGAAAATCGCAGACAAGCATTATAGATCAGGTTTGATATGTTCACAATTCTCCAATACATCTACTGTCGTAGGTAATGAATAAATTGCTCACCAATGTTTCTTCTAGCAACCTAGCAACTGTCGTTGTCTAAATTAAACTAAGATCAATGAATCAAGTGATCAAATCGATTCAAGCATTAAGATTAACAAGGGTGAAGACATCGATTTTTGTTGCCTATTTGTGTTTAACCCTGGCTCATGGATTCCTTTGAGAAACCCTAACCTAACTAAGAAATCTACTCAGACATAATGAATGAAGAAAGCAAAACAATAAGGTAAAAAGACTGCATAGAAATCGATAATAAAAAGAGATTAGGGTTCAGAATCTTCTCAGAATTGTGGCAGAGATCTTCTCCCTTACAATAGAAATCCTAGGTATTGAAAGCTAAAAGCCAAAAAGCAAAGAGAATAGAATATGAAAAAGGATAATCTAAACCTAGGACTAAAAAGGAGTATTTATAACATGAGACATAGGCGGCTGGGAGGTGGCTGCTCTCTCAAAAGTCGGCTGCAATCATAGGTTAAACCCTCCTTTTTATTTTTCGCGGCGAGCATGTGCTCGCTGGTGGCCGAAATTTGTGAGCATGTGCTCGCCGATTGAAGTTGGTGATAATTTGCAGGATTTTCCTTCTTTTCTTCAATTCTCGTTCTTTTCTTTTCCAAAGGTTCCAAATGCTCCAAACTCCAATAACAGCTCCAAAGCTACCTAAAATCTCCTGAAATAAAGTCAAAAACTCTAAAAAGTCATTAGATAAAAAGGTTAGTATGGGTCAAAATCCCAACATATCACGGCGCGCGGTTTACCTGAGGATTCGCCGACCAGATTCACCAGATCCTGCCCCAGACAGCTAAACTTCCGTTTACGGAGACCCATGCTTGATTCGTCAAGAGCAACAAAACTTCGTAGTCGTTTTCTGAGCGCTCTTTCCACTATTTCCACAGAAACGTCTGGCCACGTCTCGTGACTTAGTCTGGTGAACGCGTCTTTGACAGCCTCGAATCCTTCTGGCGTTGGATCAAGAAAGCACGGCCTATCTGCAAAACAAAAAAAAATCAAATCAAGTGAGCTGCCGCGGCGAAATTAAAAGAATCAGTCAGGCGAAGTACCAATCGTTTCGCTCCACCGCGTTTGAGTTTTGATCCTCGGGTCGGCCACCGCGAATTTGTTCTTCTTTACGAAGAAATAGTGGTCCCTCCACGCGTGAATCTTACTTTTCATGGGCGGACCGGCGATGATATTATATGACGACCTCATTTGGGTGTAAAAACATCCCAACGACGAATCTGCCGACGATGCCCTAAGAGATGACATCTCCTCAAAATAGCGGCACGTTAGCGGCAAGTCGTTCTCCGAGGCCAGCATCATCATCGCAACCATGTGACGCATTGCACCATGTGTCAACTGTGTCAGCGCCATTCTCCGCCTCTCACAGTACTCCAGCGGGAGGCTTGGAATGGGGAATCTCAGATGGCAATCGAGGAAGAATGACTCATAGACGCAAAAGAACCCCGGCGGGGCATCCCAAGGTCTCTCGTCTGGCCCCGGCACCACGAACGTAACCTTCGGACTCACACCACACGAGTACTTGAGACTAACGAGGCGCTCCTTGGTGGTCTTCGTGGAATAGACTTTCCACTTGTTTCCAGCTACTCTTTCAACGACGATCCCAGCCTTTTTCGCCTCCTTCGCGGCATTTTCTCGAGCAATTCTCTCGGCTCGGTGCGGCTCAAAGATGAGATCTTCCATCTCCAAATCGGAGTCCTCGGTATGAAAGCTGGCCTCCTCGTTTGCGCCGGCATGAAATGTCGTATCCGCAACATTGGCCTCGTCATTTTCTGGATCTCTGTCCACGGGCTCAGCTCCAGAATCTCCTAAACGGCTCAAGTCTTTGTCGATTAGTTGAGGGATCTCGAATCGACTGCTTGGCTCGGCATGGTCAGTCGGCGCGTCACGATTGTGAGACGGATTCCTCGCCGCGGCATCGAGATCTCCTCGACTTGGGCTCTTCGTCTTCGAGTGGCCGCTCGGCTCGGTGACCCCTGCTGGGTATCTTTCGGCCTGGCAAAACCCAAAACCGAGATCCCTATCTTCCAGATCGTCCGCGTCGGGACGAAGTCCTCTCCACGACGGAACGGAATCCAGCGAAGAACAGCTTGAAGGCATTTTCCAGATCTGATGAATTCGCGGTGGCGGAACGAAGAACGCGGTGGAGCTGTGAAGAACACGGCGGCGAAAGTAAAACGGAAAAAGAGAGAGAAGAGAGCTCTACCTTTTTGCGAAAATGAAGAAGTGCAAAAGTAAGGACGAGACTCGCGAGGGTTCGACTTATAAAGAGAAGAGTGGCGACGGTTTCGAGATCAATCATTTCATCTCGACTCTTAGGTCTCTGCCGCCCCCTCTCTCATCATCATTAGGTTAAAAAGTCGTGCTCCGCATTTTTTCGGCTCGCGTCCTTTCATCTCGAAAATCACGCTCTCCATCGCATGAGTGACACGTGTCATCTTCACTGCAAACGAGGACGGCGTGACAAAGCGAGTCGAGATCCTCACGCGCTCCTCGTATAAACCCACGCGCTTCGAATAAGATAGGCATGTTCGCATTAATTTCGTGCCACGATGGCATCGAATATTTCTTCATCCGAATATTCTTTCCGAAAAATAATATTCTTTGTTGAAATCGTTTTTGAGTTTCAACTCCTCGAGACTTGACGAGGTGAAATCTCGACGAGCCACTTTTCTTCAAATTCGCCGAGCTCAACCGCGTCGCTTAACGAACTGGGGGGGGGGGCTTATTGTTGGGGACGGGTTTAGCACCGTCATATATTAACCAACCGACTGGATAATATTCGTAATTAATAAATAATATTTATTATTCGATTGATAAATATTATTATTCGAAAGAGGAAGATTTCCTTATCCAAGAAAAGGAAGTTCGCCGCGCCGACCCGACATTCGCGGAAGATGACATTATCGGCTCGACAAGATAAGGAAAAAGGGCGGCGATTACGGAAGTTTTCCTTATCTTAGAAGGGTTAGGTCGGTCTAGCTTTCTTATATATAGAAGGGGTCCTCATTCGAGAGAGGACATGCTTTTCGCTCACAACTTAGAACTCTTAGCTTTTGATCTAGTACTCATCTCGGCTAGTTAAACAGCTTTGGCTATTGGTTGTAATCGAATTCATCAATCAATAAAAGTCACTTCGGCAAATCTCTGTGTTATTCTCTAAGTTTTTCCCAAAACCTTGACCTAGGTGAGGTCATAGTTCAACAATCACAAGCTCCCCAAGATGTTTTTACAAGAAGGAGAGAATGAGAGATCCTTGAAATAAAGGCATAAGATTTGAAGAAAGCTTCATCCTTCTTTCCTTTCTTCTCAAACACCATGGATCTTAGCTTTTCAGCATACCAAAAATGATTTTAAGAGACAGAAATGGAGAGATCCTTGGATTCATAAGCTAAAAACGAAACGAAGAGAAGAAGATGTGAAGCTCAAGAGCAGCCTATGCTCTGATACCATGTGAGATTTAGGATCTACATGAGCTCACAATCTTCACAAATGGGAAAGAACAATCAACTTGTGATTGTCTCACCACAAACCTCTATTAACACCAGCTTAAGGAACATAGATCGGGCTGTGTTAAGGAGGAAGAGAGAACAAAGCTAAACAAGAAGACTTTGGTGATTTGTGTGAATGAATGGACAAGTAATGGCTTACCTCTTAATGGGCATAGCCTAAATCGGTTTTAACACTCCTTCTCTACATTTTATGTGATGAACAACACATGAATAAAGGAGAGAGAGCTAAAACCGAAATTGGTATAAACATGCCTCTTATTTTATTAATGAAAGAGTGGTGGCTACAAAGGGTTTATATGGGGGAATGAGCTACAGAGAACAGAAGCCCTAAATAAGCTTCCTTATACGACTTATGAAACCCTTCATAAATCTGTTGAAGTCTTTCTCAAGTCTGGTGACCTCTTTCTGAAGTCTGGCTTACAAACAGAAGTCTTGCTTATCAGCACCTTCTGAAGTCTAGCTCCTCCTTCTGAAGTCTGGCTTAATAAGGAGGTTTTCATTTCAACACTCCCCCTCAAGCTTGACCATAGGATGTCTATGTCAAAGCTTGGAACCATGAATACATGGACTTTGCACGAACTTGCCCCAATCTCATCTTGAGTATTCTGTCAAGCCTTCTGATGCTGTCCTGGACTTTGCACAGCCTTCTCGGAGTCTTTTCTGTCTTGACAGAAGCTTCTATCCGCTTCTGTTTGCTTCTGTCAGCTTTTGTCTTGACTTCTGCATCATCTGGATGGCCTCTCCGGCCTATCTCGTTCATATACTCCAATATAAAGTCCACATCCTCCATCACATTATCGGATAATAACTCAACACCCACATTAGCTGTCTTAAGATCTGTTGAGTGTTGGACAGGAAACACATGAAAGAGTGTTGGACACGAAACACATGAAAGTGGGAATGTTCGAAAAACACAGGCATGCCACCTTTCCTTGAAAGCAATGAGGTATATCCATGTAAAGACATTATATCCTTATCCAAAACAAGACACAAGATCTTACTTGTAGCGTAAGAAACGTTACTCGAAAATATGAATGTCATGGACGTAAAATTGGAGCCCGTATTTTGACTTTGAACAGATCCTCTCAACTTAAAACCTTTCACAGACTCATCATTGGGTACTGATGAAGATCAATACCGCAAAGGACGTGTGGAGAAAAATATCCACCATATCGACACGTGTCAGGCCTGGAAGAAGATAAGCATGAACATAAACATGTGCCAACTCTTCCTCATAGACAACTTATCGCAAACTCCACCTTCTTATCTTTAGAAAACACAGCGTCTTAACCGAGAAAGAAAATCAAAAATAGCTCGCCTCGTTCCAGAACTGTCACACAACACCACATAACAACATATATTGGTCTTGGCTGGTCTTGTATACAACCGTTGTCGATGTCAGACATCGCTGATCTTCACATAAATTCAGAGGCTCAAAAGCTCACAAAACTGTGATGCCTCCCTAATATGAACTTTCAAAATATTGTAAGAAAATCCCACTAGTGAGATACGTACATTCTCTTTTCTCCCCGAAGAAGCTTCAAGTTGTAACTCATTTTGTGAATGCATAGAAGAACAAAACAACAACCTAAATAAAACTTCAACAATGACTACGGTATCAGAAAAAATCAGTTACTGTTGCCAACACAAGTTGCAGAGTACGACTGGATGGTGGCACCCGCAGATAAAACCACTCCAAGCAACTTCTATTTTCCAAAACAAACATGTACTCATTACCCCCTTTCAAGTTTTATCATGTCTTCTACATCTTGCCATGGTTTTTGTAACAACAAGTTTCTTGCGTCCATGGAGACACAGTCACAATCAAACTTTCTCATGTAGAGACCTGTGAAAGAGAATGAACTGAGTAAGATTTTGCTCGGATGGTAAACAGCAACGGAAAAATACTTGTCTGAAACCATGAATCTTGTTGTGGTACGTGTGTTTAGACGCATACACGGTAATCGATCATTATCGATAGTGTCATGTTCAATCAACAGCTCACATGGATCACCTTTTTGCTCAAAAACATCATTAGATTTTCCCCTTGAGATTGGCAAATTCGTCACCAATCAGGTCGCCATGGCTTTTAAGAAAATCAAACATGAACCCCGTCCTCCATCTTTGATCTACATTATCTTGATGTTGGGAGACATTTATCCCGCAGAAACGACTGGGCACCTTTGAGAATGATGAAAGCTCCTTATCTTGGCTATTGGCATCCTCTAATACAACTCTTGTTACGTCTGGTTCAACTCCGGTTACGTCTTGTCGAGAACTACTTTGCACAAAGACAGTGTGCGAACTAAATGTACTTCCTTCATACGAAATACCAGACGTTGTCTTCTCAGTTCTTCCCATACTTAAAATCTTGTCTAAAGTTTCAGATCCCTTGTTTGACATCCGGATCTTCTTACATGTTTCATTCAACTCATACTCCAAAGCCTTGTTTTTCTCTTGCTATAACACAAGAGCCTTCTGAAGTTTAGTGATCCTTGCCTTTAACAACCTTGTATCCTCTTGATTGACTTGAAAACCTTTTTTTTTTATCACGATCCGGTACTGGTTCGCGCTTGATTTGCCGGTTACAGTCCTTTCTCCATACACCACAATTGATATGTTGCTTCTGCAAATCCATATAAGTATCTTCGTCATGGAAGATATTTCTGTGTCTTCTTCCGTAATCTTTTACGACAGTCTCCTCCGAAAATATTTCTGTGTCTTCTTCCGTTTCATAATTTTCATAATCTTTTTCATTATATTCATCATCAGCGTTTTCGACATCAGAATCCTCATCATGTACATCATCTGTACTGTATATTGCACACGCTCAACAAGATCTTGTACCGATGCATTAAGTTGTTGAATCAACCATGTTTTGATGAATTGAATCAAATCAAGAACACGGGTTATAGAGAAATCTCTAGTTTTGTTAAAAGATCAAAAGCTTATTACAAATTAGCTTACTTAAATAGAAGTCATTATATGTAAACCCTACCGTAAGGAAGACATCAAAACTAAATATTAGCCCAAACAGGTAATAGTTAAAACCCACAACGATAAATATAAGTTAAACACGTTTACAAAGAAAACCTGTGTTTGACGGAAGATGCCCTGCATCACAAACCTAACTGTATTGGTGAAATGAACTATGATTAATGTTCTTTTCATTCACACTAAATTATCACAAGCATTGATGTGTCTAATATTATTGTACCACACGACTGTTGTGGCTTTAGGCTTTAGACTTTAGGCTGTAGAGATTTTGGCTTTAGAGATTTTGGCTTTAAAAGTCTGATTGGTATCAAAAACTGTAGAGACTGTGGCTGTTAATAATTTTTTTAAATTAATAATTGAAATTGTTAACAATAATTTATTTGTTATTAAAATTTAACTTAAAAACAATAATTTATTGAATAAAATAAAAAAACACATTAAAAAAGTAGACTAATACAAACTTTTCAATTTTTTCTCTCTCTTCTTTCTAGAGAGAATTTTCTCTCGAGTGTTCTTCTCCTCCTCGCAGTTTGATCTCCTTCTCTCTTATCTCTTTTCTATCTTTCAGAGAGAGAGATCAGCTGTTCGAGTTACTTTTGTCCCGATCTTCTTTGATCGGATCCTTTTGTTTTATTTTTCTCCTTGTTTATATTAGTTTGTTATGTTTTGCTTCCGATGAAATCATCTCTTGATTTCAACTCGGATAATAATATTCCGATTTAGCTTTGCCTATTTCGGATTTTGTTCTGTTTTCCTTTTTGCAGGCTTTAAAAGCTTATTCCGATTACCATCTTAATCGATCTCGTGTTCTCCACTGACCTCGACCCGATGTTCACAAGGGATTAATATCTTCGCCGTATTTCTCGGAATTAATATTTCGTTGTTGAGCCTCGTTGTGCAGTGGCACAGGCTTATAAGGTGGAGTCTCTCTTTGAAGATTGGTTAGAGTTTGTTGATCTTTAATTTAAAGGTGGTAGCATGATGCTTCATTAAGTTGGCATCGGCGATCTCTGCGAAAGGAGCTGGATCAAGTAGTTTGCAATTCGAAGGATTTTGGGCGGAGCCTTTGATCGGAAAATGTTCCGTCGGCACCGCTTCTCCTTCTCTCCCTTGGACACGCAGCAAAAGCAGATGAAGGACACGTAGACAGGTGTTGAAGTTTTCTCATCAATTTGTCTATTGATCCTTGTATTGGGTTTGCAAATCACTTGTATCCTCTTTGGCCCATGTGGCCCAAATCAATGAAAAGGTTGACAAAAAAAAAAATAGACT
Source organism: Isatis tinctoria (assembly GCA_010577795.1). Classification (NCBI taxonomy): domain Eukaryota; kingdom Viridiplantae; phylum Streptophyta; class Magnoliopsida; order Brassicales; family Brassicaceae; genus Isatis; species Isatis tinctoria. Next base: position 33,069,090 of record CM021249.1, on the reverse strand, counting down.
AATAATACAAAATATCTAACAACGTTTAGCCCATATGACATTAGCAATCTCATCTCGAACACCTTCCATATATTGTCTCGAACTAAGATCTTGTTCCATTATATTTTTTACTACAATTGACTTACGAATAAAATTATGGAGAGCTATGTCGGCACCACAATTTTTTGTATCGTAGATATTTTAAATCTAGCTTCATCCCTCACGATACTCCATTTTTTTTCATACTCCAAAAGTTTTTTCAATCACAGATCGAAGTGATGAATGATGACGATTAAACATTTCTCTGTAGTTTTTTTTGGTTTTGAATACATCTAAAATTATTTCAATATATTTTTTAGAGATTTTCTAAAAGTAGCATTATATTATTTATGAATATTTCTTAAACAATTTTTAATATAATTTTTAGAGATTTTCTAAAAGTATCACTAGATTATTTTGTTTTTCTTTTTTTGAATACTTCTCAAATAATTTTTAATATAATGTTTTAAAGATTTTCTAAAAATAGTACTAGATTATTTTTTCAGTTCTGTTTTGAATCTTAAATGATTTTTAATATATGTTTTATTGATTTTCTAAAAATAGTATTAGATTATTTATTTATAATTTGTTTTGATGAAAAACAAAATTCTTAAAAAAAAAAGAAAATCATGTATAAGTGGAAAAAGAGAGGAGAGAGAGTGTTTAAAGCCACAAATTGAGGCTTTACAAGATGATGAATAAAAAAAGAAAAAAACTGAAAAAGTGGCTTTCATGGCTTTAGAATTTTCTAAAGTCTCCAAAACCTGATTGGGTATTTTTTGGCTTTGATGACTTTAGAAAATTCTACCTAAACCCCAGCTTGGGGCTTCATGGCAGAACAATCTGCGTCTGCCTTCGTCTGTAAGATAAAACCAAACAGATATATATATTTACTTTTCATCTTCATCAATCAGATACACAAGTACAACAACAAGTGGAACATAATCAAGCATTACCAGGTGATCTGAAAAGCTATTTGCCGGATTGATTCAACAAAACGAAGCAAAAGCTAACTCTCCTTTTCCATCCAGGTCTCAATTTATAAGTATTCACTTCTTGCAGGTACAGAGACAAGTGATCACGATCATCGTTGTCTCCCTTGGGATAAACGAAAAGACGCCTAAGAGAAAACCTCAGGTTTTTTAGCTCTAAAAAATCAAATATAGACAGCAACGACTCGCCTAAGAAAGCTAAAGATCTGAGTTTATTTTATATTACTGAAAAGATATGAGAAAGCCTCAGGCCAAACCATTAATGCTCTTAAGTGGTCCATCACTTTTTCGAGCAAAACACCAGAAAATATCAAACTCAGAGTGAAGGCAGAATTGGGAATTTAAAAGGAGGGAGGTCAAGGAAAATATTTAGGTTTGCTTGAGCACTTTGGTAGGAGGAAGAAGGATATTTATTTACGGGTATTGTGGACCGGATTCGGACTAAAGAAGCAAGCTGGTCCTCTAAATGTCTATCCAGAGAGGGGAAACTCACAATGCTTCAATCTGTGCTCTCTGCTATCCCTACATATTCCATGTCTTGTTTCAAGTTACCTAAGAGCCTCTGCAAGAGAATTCAGTCTGCATTTACTAGGTTTTGGTGGGATTCTAAGGCAGGGACTCGGAAAACCTCCTGGGTTTCATGGCAAAGAATCTTTAAATCAAAAGGTAAAGGAGGACTGGGCCTAAGGGAAGTTCAAGCCTTCAATGACGCTCTTTTGGCTAAGTTGAGTTGGCGAATCATCAAGGATCCGAATTGCTTTCGCAAGAGTTCTAACAGGGAAATATTGTACGAAATTACATTTTTTAGAAGTTAGACAGAAACAAAGCTCTTCCCATGGATGAAGTGGCATTTTGACTGGCAGGGATCTACTCATCCCGTATCTAGGCTTTACCATTGGAAGCGGCAGAAGTGTCTCCATTTGGAAGGATCTCTGGCTCTCTCTGTCTTGCGCAAGCCGGCCTATGGGACCACCTACAGAGGAATCAAAAGACTGGCTAGTCTCGGAGCTTATTGATGAGTTTGGAAATTGGAAGAAACGTTTAGTCATTGAGTTATTACCGGCTTATGCTCCATTTATTTTGTCTCTCAGACCTAGCAAGCTCGAAGCGCCGGATTCTTTAGAATGGCTACCTAATAAGAACAGCCTTTACTCCACCAAGTCTGATTATAATATCAGCACGGATTCCGAACTCAACCGACCACAACAGGTGGATAATCATGATTTAATTGGATGAAAAAGATTTGGCATGGACCAATGCTTCCAAAACTAAAACTGTTCCTTTGGCAGCTAGCTCAAGACGCCCTCCCCACAGGAGAAAACCTCCTCAAATGAGGTCTCCTAGATCTCGCCGTTTGTCCACACTGTGGAGACTTGGAGACTAAGGAGCATATACTGTGCCCGTTTGCCCAACTTGTCTGGGATAGAGCCCCTATGAAAATTCAAACGCCAGTGAATACTCTATCAAATGTCAAAGGCGCAATATCTATGGGTAGGGAAAGGGTAAATTTACCTCCTACAGGCATAAGATCAACACCATTGTTCCCCTGGATATGTTGGATGCTGTGGGTGACAAGGAATAAGGTCATTTTTGATGCTTATGAAATATCACCAGCCAGAGTAGTCACCAAAGCGATCAATGCAGCGCGTGAATGGGAAGAAGCTCAATCAACATTCGAGCCAGGTCCATTACCAAACCAGATATCCTCTAACTCAGTGATTCCTGTGGATACGATTACGATGATATATCATACAGATGTGGCATGGAATCAAGATTCATTGGCTGCGGGTTTTGGAGGAGTTATCAAATTACTAGGAGGAAGTTTAGATACTTACACTGCTGCAGAAGATCATGTCGCTTCGGCATTGATGGTGGAGGCTCTTGCAATTTGAGGTGCTCTCACCAGGGCCAACGAACTAGGAATCCTCCACATCCATCTCAATTCAGATGTTCAGGACCTGATCCGAGTAATCAAGTCTCGAGAGTTCGTCCCAGAAATCTTTGGAGTTCTGTCGGACATTCAAGCTCTCGCCTCTCTTTTTGTCTCTTTTTCTTTTAATTTCATCTTAGAGTAAACAATGTTGTTGCTGACAGTATTGCCAAAAGGGCTTTGGGCCTGGGGTAACTCTTTCCCGTTTTGGGCTTTAATTTAAGTTGATGTTGCTCAAAAAAAAAGATTTTTATTTTATGTTTCTCTGATTTACCATTTGAGGCCGTCGCTTGCGAAGGGATCCGACTTCATAATAGCTTTCTTTTCAGAGAAGTTGTCTATCTCCCAACTCAAGGCCTTGTTCAATCCGTCCCCATCTTAAGGATTGTTTTGATTTTGTGTAACGGCGAAAAAAACAAAATTATAGAGGTCCTAGGCCAAACGACGAATGATGGTAATTTAACTCAACAACAAAAACAAAGAAGATACTAGTTAACAGCCGAAATAAGATGAATGCCGCATCTCAAACATGAAAATTTTTTGGAGCAAGTAATTTTACTAAACTTAGAGATTCCAGCATTGTACTTTTCACAAAAATCTGAACACATTTAAAGTTATTGTTTTTATAATAATCGCAGTATGACTTCTATATAACAACATCAAGTTTTCTAATATCATAAATAAAAAAAGAGAGGAGGATATGTATGCCTAAATAGTCGTCATATATACGACGAATTTAACCACAATACATGTACAAGAAACCATAAACCTACGATTAAGTTTGTACAAGAAAACATAAATCTCTCCAACATAATCTTGACCGCTTTGTTATTACCAAACTCCATCCGGCCAGAAAAGTGTCAATTCTAAAATAGGACCAAACAAATCTATGTTTGGGTTACAAAACCTATGATTAAGTTCAAAGGGAACCCATAATTCTAGATAAGTCATAAGAGAGCGAGTGGTTAATCAACAATATGTCGCAGTTCCAAATCAAACAACAATAGTTTTCTTTAAAGAAAAAAATAAGTCAACAGAAATCAGAAATAAAAAGATATACATATATATGATGTAGAATTTTGGTCCCAGATGACTAATTTGGTTTTCATGCATGTAATCACGGTGTTCGTTGGAAAAACATACTATTTATTAAAACTAGCAAATTGTTAACTTATAACTTCACAAAATTAAATTTGGAAGTCATCTAATTAGAATATTTCAATTTGCAACTAAAAATTATACTTGACGACTTATATAGAATTTGTATTGAAAATCACTATATATCTTAGTTAACTACAATCTTCTTTTTTTATCTACATGATAAATGGATTATAACAGATGCCAAATCGGGTGATGAGAACGAGACCATGGAGGAGATGTGGAAGAGGGTCAAAGCTGAAAAACAAACCAACGATACCTAACACGGTGCAAGGCCACGTCATTTCAAGAAACGACTCAAGAATGTCCACATCGTCGTATCCATCTTCGTCGACGAGGGAGGACTCCTCCGCCGCCGGCAGCGTCGGGAATGAAGTTGATGGAGAGAATAACGAATTTTTATAATATTTAGGAATAATAACAATTTTCTTATAAATTGGTTTTAAGGAGATACAATATGTAAATTGGTTTTGAGGAATAATAACAATTTTTTAAGTATTTTTATACTATATCCTATTGGTACGCTTTGTTTCATTCAAACCACACAGTGTATCTCCTCAAAACCAATTTATAAAAAAATTGTTATTATTCCTAAATATTATAAAATTTATAAAAATTTGTTATTATTCCTAAATATGAACACGGGACCATTGTGTTAGTTGTACACCATAATTTTAGATATGCATGACCCAACAATCTCTAGGAAGTCACAATTTTTTTATTTGACCTGTCCGATGGCTCTCGTGAGTCAAGATTGTGCACTGGACCCAATTACGAAGCAGGTACAAAGAAAATTCCCGGGCAAGATCCTGTATATACGTGTCGCGCAATAAGTGCGACAAGAAAATGAGGCAAGTATCAATCTGTATAAACCGTGTTGTCTTTACATTATATATATATGTGTTGAAATCTTCTTTTGCCCTACGCCTAAATAAAATTATTTCAACCAAAACGAGTAAACAGAGAAAAACTTCATTTGCTCCCAAGAGGTTACCAACTTACCATCATCAATGGCCAAGGTACGCTAAAAATTATGGATGCTTTAAAAGTCTAAAATATTCACTAAGGGAAGGTTTATACTAGTATATTTTTCACAGAAAAGAAAAAAAAACTTCTTAGTATTATTATCTAAAAATATTGGAATTTTCATGAGCAGAAAATCGTCGTGTCGGTGAATATGAAGTGCCAAAAATGTCACTCAGCAGCTCTCGAGATCGGAGGCATAGCCACTGGTAAGATATCCCAATATTGGAAGTGCGCTTGGTAGATAAAAAAATACATGAAAAAATAGTATTCAATAGCAAATGGCTGGATCTATTTATATCATTGTCTTCTACTTTAAATTCCTTTTATATCATTAATTAAAATAGCAGAATATGTGAAAAGAAACTGAGATTCCGGATATTATCAACGAGATACAAACCTCTCTCGAACTGGCATTTTGTTCTGTATCTAGCAAATTATATATTTTTAAAAAAATATCTTGCTTGAATTTTCTCATGTTTTAATAAATAAAAAAATGGTGCAGGAGTGACTTTTGTGGGAATAGAAGGAGAAGAAAAAGACAAAGTGGTGGTGATTGGAGAAGGAGTCGACGCTGCCAGTTTGGTTCTCCAGCTACGCAAGAAAGTAGGGTTTGCTGATATTATTAGCGTCAATGATGTTTGATCCTTCTTAGCATTTAAGGCTTACTATATGTTTAAAACTTTAAATTATGATGATTCTGTAATTTCGCAGTCGTTTTCAGTAATCATACTTTCTTTTTTTTCCCTTTCTTGGTCAAGACTATTTTATTCTAAAGTATTATTCTATTATGCGTTTCGGTAGTCAAAGTCCAAGACGTCAAATGACTAATTAAAACTTTTGATTAATAAAAGACTGAATTTTTCAAATGACAATAATTTTAGAAGAAATGAAAAAAAAAAAATCTAATCTAGAAAGTGACTTTCCTCACTTTGCACCACATAATGCCACATGACGTCTTTATTTTGAGTCTAAGAAAAAAAAAGAAATGAGAAAATAGTATATGGTAGACTCGAACTCGCGTAAAGAAAATATTAAACATACACCTATAACCATTGGACCATGTTGTTTTCTTGACAATATTTATCGAAACAAATATCTAAACAATATTATGGCTCCCACCAAGGAATATTTAACAAAACAGATTTGATAGATCGCTAGGCCCAGACCCACCGCCCTACTAACGGCTAGCGAGTTCCCAAACCTGGATTAACACTAACAAAAAATACATTTGTTAAACAAATTGATGAGAAATGAATAAAGAATTCGAGCAATAATACATTACGATAACACTAATAAAAAACTATTCGATTACAAATCAAGGTTTACTTTAATTTTAGATTTATCAACTTTTTATATATAAAATACAATAAGTGTGTAGTATTTAATAATGATCTTTAATCCGAAAAAAGATAGAATTGATCCATTTTAAACTGATTAAAATGTCATACAATAATAATTATAATATCCAAAGGTTTTCAATGGAGAAGTATTTTCCATCAAGAGACAATTCATGAGTTTTTTTTATATAAAAAGAGAATTCATGAGAACGTCTATAATCACATAAACAGTTTCAATATTTGAATGTAAAATATAGTTTGTATGAGTAAAATTTGCAATAAAAATTTTTATGAAATATATTTCTAGCCATGAAGAAGTGAAAAACTATATCTTGCAATCCTCCGCAGTTAACCTTATATTGACACAAAAACGTGAAATAGTTAAAAAATGAAAAAAATTATCATTAGATAAATAAAATCAAAGAAAATTAATATTAGTATATTGATACAAATAAACACATAAAATAACAATAATTATTACTTAACTATATAAATTAGATTATATATTCAACAAAAAAAATAAACATATACCTCATGCAAAAAGGAAGAAAAGAGAAGCCATTATGGTTAGACATCATCTAGGTTCTGAGAGGTGTTCGAATACTAGATAAGGAACTATCACCTACAGATTACAAATAAGATAATAAGATATCAACACGAAAAAATGACGCGTAACCAATGGATGTGAAAACGCAAAAGAAGGTAAAAAGAATATCAAGGATTAATTCGCCGGTTTGTCTAAGACAAATAATGTATTCTTAAAATATACATAAACAGACAAATAAATATTAAAATATTCTGCATTGCGTAATTTTATTGAAACTATATATAATACGAGCGGGGTTAGCAGCTCTACTAGTATATATAATTAACCAATCTTCTTTCTCCTGGTTGTGTCACATGTCCTCAAATACATGTGACATCTAAAACATAATTAAAAAAATGCTCTTTATCTGGAAGAAAGACACTTCGAACTTCTCACGTCCTAGACATTTGGGAAGAGTTCTAACCACTGCACTAAAGGATTTAACTGAAATTGTTACTCATATAATAGTTATTATATTTGGCGTCTAAAGCTTTGCTTTATAGGCTTTAGCGTAGGGCCGACACTGTCTTTCCGTTATAATGATCTTTATATCTCAAACCAATACTTTACGAAACTCATTTCACAATTCTATTTTTTTCTTTTGTTTTCCTTCTCTTGGTATTACAATGAAATGTATATTTCAAAAATAATATTTAATGAAGCCCATTAGTAAACATATTTCATATTCTTTTGTTTTTTCTTATAATGAAGAAGAGAATGAACTATCAACACGGATGAATGAAGCGTAAACAATGGGTACAAAAAGACAAAAGAAAGTAAAGAGTTATTAAATTACAATAAAATAAAAGTTTAAACGTAAGGAATATAAAACATATATGAGTTTTACTGATAAATTACACACTTCACACAGGAACCTCAATGGAACAAAAGACAATCGCTCAGCAGAAAAAAAAAAGAAATCAAGCATTTGCAATCTCATCCCTTCTAAAAATCCATAAACAGACTGTTTTCATTTACTCATTAAACATTTTGTTTTGTTTTTCACAACTATTATGTTAAATTGGAGGGGTTGAAAAATATATATATATATAATAATTATATCTTAGTTCTTAAAATATAATACAATAGACAAATAAATATATAAATATAATGCACTAAAGGATTTAACTGAAATTGTTACTCCTATAATAGTTATTATATTTGGCGTCTAAAGCTTTGCTTTATAGGCTTTAGCATAGGGCCGGCACTGTCTTTCCGTTATAATGATTTTTATATCTCAAACCAATACTTTACGAAATTCATTTCACAATTCTATTTTTTCCTTTGTTTTCCTTCTCTTGGTATTACAATGAAATGTATATTTCAAAAATAATATTTAATGAAGCCCATTAGTAAACATATTTCATATTCTTTTGTTTTTTCTTATAACGAAGAAGAGAATGAACTATCAACACAGATGAATGAAGCGTAACCAATGGGTACAAAAAGACAAAAGAAAGTAAAGAGTTATTAAATTAAAATAAAATAAAAGTTTAAACGTAAGGAACATAAAACATATATGAGTTTTACTGATAAATTACACACTTCACACAGGAACCTCAATAGAACAAAAGACAATCGCTCAGCAGAAAAAAAAAAAGAAATCAAGCATTTGCAATCTCATCCCCTCTAAAAATCCATAAACAGACTGTTTTCATTTACTCATTAAACATTTTGTTTTGTTTTTCACAACTATTATGTTTAATTGGAGGGGTTGAAAAATATATATATAATAATTATATCTTAATTCTTAAAATATAATACAATAGACAAATAAATATATAAATATAATGCACTAAAGGATTTAACTGAAACTGTTACTCCTATAATAGTTATTATATTTGGCGTCTAAAGCTTTGCTTTATAAGCTTTAGCGTAGGGCCGGCACTGTTTTTCCGTTATAATGATCTTTATATCTCAAACCAATACTTTACGAAACTCATTTCACAATTCTATTTTTTTCCTTTATTTTCCTTCTCTTGGTATTACAATGAAATGTATATTTCAAAAATAATATTTAATGAAGCCCATTAGTAAACATATTTCATATTCTTTTTTTTCTTATAACGAAGAAGAGAATGAACTATCAACACGAATGAATGAAGCGTAACCAATGAGTACAAAAAGACAAAAGAAAGTAAAGAGTTATTAAATTACAATAAAATAAAAGTTTAAACATAAGGAACATAAAACATATATGAGTTTTACTGATAAATTACACACTTCACACAGGAACCTCAATGGAACAAAAGACAATCAAATCAAGCATTTGCAATCTCATCCCTTCTAAAAATCCATAAACAGACTGTTTTCATTTACTCATTAAACATTTTGTTTTGTTTTTCACAACTATTATGTTTAATTGGAGGGGTTGAAAAATATATATATATATATATATATAATAATTATATCTCAATTCTTAAAATATAATACAATAGACAAATAAATATATAAATATTATGAATTTGCTTTAATTTTATTGAAAATAAATATAATACGAAGAAAATAAATATATAACCAATGAAACTACACTCTGCGCATGCGCGGAGTTAGCAGCTCTACTAGTGTATACAATGAGTAAACGGAAAAAGGTGAATCAAATATGAGCTATTACTATCACATGGTTAAGTAAAAGTACATGAACAACGCATAATAAATAATAAAAGAATATCTCATTAGAATGTATACACAAGAGGTAGGTGTAAGTGGCTTACTCCAATTTCCTTGAAAATTCAGGTAAAATAAGTATATCTTGTGAAGTGGTGAGAAAATAGAATCCAAAGTAAAACAATTACACAATGGTTTCCTCACCGGTTATTGTCCAAGGCAGAACAATTTCCCTTGTAATCGCTTTATTCATCGACATCCGCTGCATTTGTAGCATTTTCTTATCGTCATACTCCAATGCTAATGCATTCTCCTTGGTCTCATATTGGCTTGCTTTTATTCAGTCCAATATGATATTGGCTAGATATCTTATCTAAAAACGATTTATTAACGATAAGTCTAAACCAAATTACAAAATTACCATGCAGAAATATGATAAGAACAGAAGAAGCGAGTGTGAGAAAAGTGCTAATTAGGGTAGCAATAACAGCTGCCTTATGAGAATCCAATTTGTTAGATTTGAATCTAAAGTCGAGAAAGCAGAATTTCGCAACATAGTCGAGCAGATACAATCATCGAAAGAATCTTGACTAAGATCTCAACTCCTAGGCATGACATTTAAAAAAACGAAATTTAATTGTGATTTGATTAACAGTTGCGACAACCAAGGATAATGACAGCAACGAAGGGAGATTACAGAGGAGCTCAAAAAGGGAGTAAATAAATAAATTGTGAATACAGTTCCTGTAGGTCTAGTGTCCCTAGTGATATTAACGTGATATAGTGTTATAAACCAGTGTCAAAATATATTTTAATTCCATTTTTGCTTGTCACTTAATTATTGTATAAGATATTATTTTTCATATAGTACGTTATATAATTTATACCAGGTTGTTTATTTAATATAGATATCTAATTTGTCATAGTATCCAACACGTCTAAACATTAATCTCCAAATCCTTAACTAATATAATTTATAACAAATTAGACGTTCACAGAATAATATAAATAAAAATATGTAACTAGTTTGTCTCCCGTTTGTCCACCAAAAACAAAAGATTATGTTACGAAAAAATTATGTTTTACTGTTGAAAAAGTATTTCGGTCACGCCTAATTGCTGTTAACTAAGGGTTCCTTGTATGACTTATCACAGCCAATAAGCGATATTAAACATGGCACTGCAGTTTAGTTAAATCTGTCGAAGAAGATGAGAGCAGGAAATAACAATACGGTATTGTCAATAGTCTTATCAGATACAGAAAAGATCAAATAATGAAAGCAAAATCTAAAAAGTGAAAAGACAATAGTGCAAATTCTCAATATATGACCAACGAACGAAGAAATCTCTTCCTCGTCTCATGTTATCATTATTTTATTACAAATATAGAAGCCGAAGTGGAAAAAACAAGAAAAAAACAAAACTTTTTTCCCAGGAGAAAGAAAGTTAGTGTGAGCTGGTGGGCAAATAAAAGGGAGGGAGAGTGTGTAGAAGCTAGTTTTGGCAAAATTCAGATGCTACTTGAATCTCTGCCAAAGATGAAGCGCCTCATCCAATCAGAAACCACAAGGACTCTCGTGCGCCAGCTCACTTGCTTACTGTTCCAAACCAAAACCATTTTTGTTTTTTAAAAAAATGATGAATAAAATAAAAACTGTTTTGAAGTGTTAAAAAAGAAAGCAAGTAAATGTTTTATTTACCTGGCGTAGACGGAATACCAGAGCCACTGGCTGCTCTGTCCAATAGAAACCCAATCTCCTGGAAGTTCTGCCGCCGTTTGTTCTCCTCCCAATGGTGCGAACTGTCCCAAATGCCTATACCTGTAACATCCAAACCGAATCAATTCATCTAAACAATAAACCGGATTTTACATTTGTTTTACTTTTATCCAAGTTAGGCGGAACGATAAAAATGAACCAAATCTCTCTCTCTGTCGAATTAAGTTTGTACCAAACGGATCAAGTCGGTTACTAACTTACTACACAAGCCGTCCTCGTTTATACAGTTACATAAACTCACCAAATTTTCTTACTAACATCTTTGTATTTATCCTTTCTACTTAATAACTCACAGTATCTAGAGACACAAGTTCTTCCACAATATTACACACCTCACCTACTCACTTCCTAAACTCCAAGTACAATAAAAACTGCAGTGCCGTCAGAGCCGTGCTTACTGTGTTATAAAAGAGGCATTTGCCTCAAGCCCCACAAATATTAGCAAATTTAAGGGCCCCATTTCTCAGATTTAATTGACTTAATTGGTCAATTTTTATTAATTATTTTGACTTTATTTTAGAATTTGAGTCATATTAATTCACTTTCCATAAATTTATATGAGTTATCATTTGTTCGAATTTTTCATCACTTGTTTCTTTTGATTACTTTTTTCTTGTTATAATGTATTCAACTTAATTTATTGCTTTTGATTCTTTTATATATTTCTATTTTTTTTGTTGGACTAAACTTATTTATTCAAAAAATTAATAAATCAGATTTACACTGTTTAGATAGCTCACTTTTTAATATTTTGTTACTTAAGTTAACCATATAATTTTTAAAGAAAAAAGCTATATATAGTTTCTTTATAACACTAACTACTAAGTCATCCTACATATATATTTCAACCAATAAATACTTCTGCATTGTATAAAACTATTTACATTTATTTACCAATATAATGAGTTGTTTAAATTTTATCACAATTATATTTTACATTTGTGATAAAGTGACTTTTTTTTTCAGTTTTGCCTTAGGCCCCTGGAAAGCTAAGCTTCAGTGCCGTGTGTTATGGAATAATCCCATCGTTTACTATGTATTAAGGAGAGACGCTTTCATATTATATCCTCTTACGTCATCGATTTGACAAAATAATGAAGATATTAAACCGGTCATTTTTTTTGGGAGCGCTAACCTGAAAGGACGGAAACGGTGACGACCTTCTCCTCTCATCCTAATGGGCCCTTCTGGATTCTTCTCACACTCTTCCATACGATCAAAGCATTTAGCAAGGTAAGTGCCTTGCTGCGCAGCAACCTAAAGAAGCCAACAACAAACTTATAATAATTCAACCAATAAACAATGTTTGTCTCTGTGTGTGTGTGTGTGTTTCATCCAACACAATTGATATAATTAATAATCCACCGAAGAATCCAGCAAACAAGTGTGTTTCAGTGAAGATCAAACGAAGAGACTTAAACAGCTAAAATTCACCTGTGCTGTTGCTGGAAGAAACTTCACTTGTGAGTCAACCTGAGAAAGAGCCGACTTGAACTCTTCGATCTTCAGTTCCACGTTCTTCTTGGATCCATCATCAGCTTCCGCTTCTTTTAGAAGATCCGCAATGCCACGCATACGTTTACTCTTCAAGTAGAGCTCCACTTGCGGGTATCTAACGCAAATGTCATCCATTGCTTCTTGAAACTCTTTCAGAGTCAGCGTCCCAGACTTGTCTTTGTCTGCTTTGCTAAATATCGCAGATACATCTTCCTGCAACATGAGGCAAATGATACTTTTTGGTTCATAATCCAAAACTAATGCCCAGAGATTTTGAAAAAGAAGAAGAAGATTAAATTACCATGACTTTACGCTGGTTAATTGTTGCACAATCTCCGAGGGCATATATATTATCACAACCTTCTACACGAAGCCACTCATCAGTGGCCAGAGCACGTCTATTACCCTGCAATTACAAAGGCAATTTCTTAAACGTTGAAGATTTGTAGTGTGTGAGTTTCACTAAGCGCATTACTGTACCTGACCAATTTGTTTCATAAAATCTTTTATCACAGGACGAGTTCCAATACCAGTTGACCAGACAATCATTCCATAAGGAATTGAGGAGACCTCTCCTCCTTTGGTTTTAGCAGATATATCTTTCTCATTCACTTTGGTCACCATGGAGCCAAGTTTCACATCAATACCGTCTCTGCTAAACTTTTCTTCGGCAAACTCAGTAATTCTCTTGTCAAACCTGTGACAGAAAAGTTTCCAATAAATCACTATACAAGGTATTCATGGAAAACACGAAACATTAAGATTGACCATGATATAGAAGTTTAAAAGGCATGAAATTTCACATGGTTAGGATGTGGTCTGCGGCCTCCAGAAGCGTGATTCGCACTAAATCTTTGGCTCTAGGGTAGAGTCTGACTAGATCCTCTTTAACAAAATCGTGCAGCTCCGCGGCAAACTCAACACCTGTTGGCCCACCACCAACAACCACAAAATGCAGGATTCTCTTCCTCTCTTCATCGCTTAGTTCCGGTAGACTTGCCTTCTCAAAGGAATCAATTACAGTTTTACGGATTCCTTGAGCATCTTCAACTTCCTACAAGCAGACATTAAAACCAATAAAAATCCTCAGAAATTAAACATCCACATAAATGATCACCCTGAGCTATAAAGTATCACTGCTTATAAAACAACATACCAAGTGGAGCAAGAAAAAGGAATTACGAGCCGAAATGACTTACTTTCAGAAAATGACAGTTCTCCTCCACTCCAGGTATGTTAAAAGTATTAGACTGAGCTCCAGTAGCAATCACAAGGTAATCATAGTCAACAGAAAATTCTTTCTTCCCATTGCTAATGCTTTGTTTGGATCGGCAGAAAACTTTCTTGCTTGCTGGATCAATTTTGAAACATTCTGCCTCCAGGTAAGACGTATCAACGTTCTTCTGCTTGCCAAGACAGGGAAACGAGCGTGTATTAGCGATTAATGATCAAAAGACAACACTGAAATTTATAAGTAGAAGAAGCCTCATACTGATGATCCAATACATAGACTGCCACCAAAAAGACTTATGCGTTTAGTATACAAACAAACTGCTAGTCTACCAGAAGTTTATTTTACTGATAATATGATTCAGAGAAGTTTTATGTTATAGCACTGTAGCAAGGAAAATAATACGCAGTTTCTATTTTGAGTTATCCACTGTTACCTTTCTTCCAATGTTTCGAATTGGCTCAACAACGCTGCGAGCTTCAACAGTGCCACAAGTAACGCTAGGTAGCAAGGGAGTGAAAGCAAAGTAGTTCCGAGGCGATATAATCTGAACCTCATACTGAGAATTATTTAGATTCTTCAAGAAACTAGTTCCAGCCCATCCAGTTCCGAGCAGCACCACCTTCTTCTTCCTGATTCCAGTTTCAACAACACCGCTCGTGCCATAGGATGCATTTGCCTCAGAATAGGCTATAAGTCCTCCACCACTGTAACAACCGTACAGTATATATCATCAGTAAACTCTAATCTGAATCAAATATTTGCTTTATAGACAGAGATCACAAAGAAACCAATTCAAAGCTCAAAATGAAAAAATCAGAGAGATCTGGAGAAATCCACAATTATTTACGAAATTTTCCAGAAACAATGTTGATGTATCGGAATCGCAAGATCCACGAACGAATTTTACTAATCCAGAGTAAGATGAGTTCATTAAACTCAGATTTGCCAAGAGAATTACATTGATAATTCGAGAAACTCAGAATGTAGAAAAAGCAAGTGTTGCGTGAATAATACAACACAGAGAATCTGCTAAATAGATTTTCTGGAGAATAAGCATCTGTACTATGTCGAAGTTCCTTCAAATGAAAGCTGAAAACAAAACAAAAACCCAACGAACACGGCGAAAATCGCAATCGGATCATACGTGCTAGACAGAGACTCGAGAGAGAGATCGTAAGGTTAGTTTCTACACGGAAACAAGAGCAGATAAACACATAAATGGAATAGAGAGATGTGAATCGTTGAAGATGACCTGATCGTGGAGACGACGATGATTCGGGAGAGAGAAGGATAGTCTTGGAAAGCTTTTGAGAATCTCTGGAAGAAACTGAAGTTCCTCATTTTCTCTTGTTAGATTCAAATCGAAGGATCTGTTTACAGAAAAAGTAAGTAACGCCAAGAATCCTGGAGAATAGGAACCGAGAAAAAATGGTTTTGCTTTTAGAAGCGAACCAAAAAATAAAAGAAAGTAAAAAAAGAGATCTAGAGGCCAGACGTATGTGACGGTGGAGAAGTAGAGTTTGGCGAACGCTTGGTTGAACACGTGGCTCCCGTGTAAAAGTCGAGTCCCAAATAAAACTTAAATGAAAAAGGAGAGAGAAAAAAACGAGGCCGACGAGGTTGGGATTGGAGGAGAATATTATTCCATTTTAATTGTTTTCTCTACATATAATTTTAAAGAATTTAAGTTTTGTCGAGAAATATTTAATAAACTATTTTCAGAAAAGCGTATAATCAAAAATAAACATTATTAATTGTAGAAAAACAAAATTTTAAAAACGTTCATTAGAAAGACATCTTGTCAATTTTAGAAAGATATATATGTTACTAGTTACTACTAATGGTCCAAAAGAATCTCCGCCATCATCAACAAAAGTTTTAGTCATTTATATTTTTTCAGAAATACCATATTCACCAAGAAAATTACCTATTTATAATATAACTTTAGATTAATATTTTGTTAGGTAATTTTTTTTTTCTATACGAACGATGATAATTATTATAAACATTTTTTAGAAGCTGAAGTACTTGATTTGTATTTTTTTTCTAGCGGTTTTTAATGTTGACACAACTCTGAATAAAGTATAAAAATCGCTTCTATACATACAAAATTTTAAATGGGATCTAGATTTTTTTAAAATACTTCTCAAACCATGTATGCGTGGCGGCCAAGCCAGATCTTCTCAAACGATGTAGGCGTGGCGGCCAACTTTTGTAGTGTTATTATATTTGTCTGCAATTTTTATTCTTTTTATTTTTTTGTTTTCCCGACAATTTAACTTACATCATACGTAAGTCCTGACGACGTTGATAAAAAGTCATCAGTTGCCAATTTTCAGTTTATTTGTTTACATTAAAATCCAATTTAAAAATAACAGATTATATACTTGAAGAATTGAATAATATTCAGAATTGACTGTGTAACCTAATATAAAACACGAAAACACTGTTATTTAAAAATTCAAAAACGCATTTACATCTGCATTTTACAACGCAAATGTATTTTAAAATTTTTATCGAAAACAATACTAAAATTGCAAACATAAGAATCAATTTAAAATGTTCCACTACCATCACATATTTAATATCAAGATGAATAAAAATTTCTTGCTAATAAAGGAAATCTAAACTCTAAACTAGAGTGAAGAACCAAACTATAGCATTTAACTTTTTAAAAATAATTTACGATAAATATGTGTAACTAAACAATAATTTAATTATGTTGTTTTTAAATTCAAATTTGTTATGCTAGTTTTAGTATAAAATCCAATTTTTGTGTAATTTTTTTTATATAAAAATCTATATTTGTTTGCTCGATTTCATTTTTATATATTTAGCAACAAAGATCTAACGAGGATCAAACTCTCTCTGCAAGAAAATCCAAATCTAGTTAATTTTGCTTGATGATGATATTACCGTAATTGTTGAAATAATTTATTCTCTTGGATCAAGTTTTATATGAATGCAATCCCAATAACATTATAGTTATAGTAAATCACAGAAATTATGTGCTACATATAAAAGATTGATGGAAAAACGTGTATAACAAAAAAAAATATGTAAGAGAAACTAATTTCAGGAAGATTTGTGTTTGGGAAGTCGATTCCTGTATCCATATGAATTAAAACTGAAAGAACTCTTTTATTATAGAGGAAATAAAGAATTGAATAATATTCAGAATTGACTGTGTAACCTAATATAAAACACGAAAACACTGTAGTAGTTTTGATTACCCTGTAGTTATAATTTTTGTTGCACCGAGTAGTACTCTTTGACTAGAAAAAGAGTTGGTAATGGACACTATATTTGAGTGATAGTCACTCAGGTGATGATAATCGGATACCACTTTTGTTTTATCGATGCCAAAATCTATTTCTGTTGAGTTTCTTTTTTTTGACCATCCAAAATTTTGTATTTGTTACAGTTCAAAGAAAAAAAAATTGTAGTTGTCAACAAGTTGGTATATTTGTTCTGCTTTGTGCATGATTGTACGTTTCAAATTTCAATGATAGTTTTTTCAAAAAAAAAAAAAAAAATTTCAATGATAGATTTTTGATTGTGGTGGTAATAGTAACAGATAACAGAATATACTATCTAAGCTGGAACTCCAAATGTACATTAGTGGAAGAGAATGAGAGTGGTGGGTCATTTATTAGTTATTATCTGTGTTCTAAAACTCGGGCGCCGCACCGATTACGCGGCCGGAAACTCGTTACTCGGGAGATGACAGTGGCGAATAACAGGTGATCGGCAATATTATACGGCCACCCGATTTTCTTCTCTGAC
The DNA here is from genome assembly GCA_010577795.1 of Isatis tinctoria. Lineage (NCBI taxonomy): Eukaryota > Viridiplantae > Streptophyta > Magnoliopsida > Brassicales > Brassicaceae > Isatis > Isatis tinctoria. The sequence continues at coordinate 33,051,142 of CM021249.1, read as the reverse complement.
TACCGTGTTTTTGAAACAAATCGCCGCATAAATGAGTTAATCGGCCGCGTAATTCGGCGAAGACAAAAAATAACACAATTTTAAAACTGTCATCAATCCAAAGTGGGGCATGTAAACTCTTCATCTGTTGTTCCCATGGCGTCTCTTTCATACACGAACACAGTCTTTTTCTCTTCTACAATGGAGCTTACAACGATGCAATAGTGGGAGAACTGGAAAATCCAAGAAATAAAACTCACTGAGATCTGACAATAATCAATCATATCTTCTATATTATTGTTACAGCATCTCTTCTGTCCACAAATCCAGTTCTCTTCTCTTTTACGGCGGAGTTTACGATGGTGGTAATAGGCAGAGAATTGAAAGAAAAACAAACCCATTACACAGCTTGAGGACAACTCATTTTCTTATATTCCATTTTCTTTTTCTTATTATTTTATATATGAAAATGGGATTTCATTTGAAGTATATATAAATATATCGATAACTATTTGCTGGAGTTATGAATTTAGTTATAGTTTCCATCTTGTTCCCATCTTAATTTTATCCAGATTATACATTAGTTAAAAAAATATGTATAATTGTTTTAAATTGTAATATTTTATGAATAAAAATATTTAATATATATAAAATTGCATAAAACTAGTCCCCGAGTACTCCCCGATTAATCTCCGATTTTTTTGTAACTCGCTAGGCCCAGACCGACCGCCCGACTAACGCCTAGCGCTAGGGCTGGGACGGATCCGGATATCCGGGTTTTTTTGAGGTATCCGGATCCGGATCCGGATCCGGCCGGATCCATATTTTCATTATCCGGATCCGGATTCAGGGCTTCCGGATATCCGGGTTTCGGATATCCGCCTAAATATCAAGATATCCGCGGATATCCGGATCCGGATCCGGATCCGTTAAAAATATATATTAATTTAAAAATAATATTAAATTAATTATTTATATACATTTAAAATAAATATATAATATAATAAAATATAATATAATATTAAAAATAATATTGGAATATTAGAAAAGTAATTTTAAATTTATTTGTATGTATAAATGTTAATATATTTAAAATTTTACTAATAAAATAAAAAAATATAATATTTTTAAAGGATGCGGATCCGGATCCGGATATCCGGACTTGAAAAATTTGATATCCGGATCCGGATCCGGCTTAGACGAATCTCAAGTTTTATTATCCGGATCCGGATCCGGCCCTCCGGATATCCGGATTTTCGGAGCGGATACGGAGCGGATACCGGATCCGGATCCGGATCCCGGATAATATTCCCAGGGCTACCTAGCGCATTTCCGAACACAGGTTATTATGAAAGCTAAATTAAAGAATAATTATAATTTATAAGACTATCAAATCTGATAGTGAGAGCTTGTTGAGTCACCGAGACATTGTTAGTCGAGGATTGACCCACTCATTATACATTTATACCTAATAGAATATAACAAAATTGGTTTATTATTTTTAATGTATATGGCTAAACGCAACATAGTAAAAATATAATATATAATTATCTTATCAGTTACTTCCATTTATGAGTTTTATAAAAAAAATCACTTTTTCATGGCGACTTTTTCACGTATATTTCAAAAAACATTTTTTATCAATATATACTCAGCAGAATTTTTTTTTTCAATATTCACTTTAGTTATCAACCAAATCAATAATTTTTTTTGTCAATAATATAAGTAAGAAAAAACTAAAATAATCCAGACATCTAATTCTAAGGATCAAAATAAACATGAATTATGAATGACCGATATGGTTTAGCAATTTGTACTAGGGAAATCGGCCAAAAAAAACCCATACATTACCAAACTTGCCAAAAAAAACACTAACATTTTTCTGGCCAAAAAAAACCCGAACATTTCATTGACTTTTAAAAATATTCAGAAACTTTCGTTGACTGACCAATAAAGCCCGCCGTTAAAAAAACTAACAGAAAATCGTTAAACAAAACGACGTCGTTTTGACTATAGCCAATACGACGTCGTTTTGGAAGAAATTAATTCTAAAAACCGTGTTTGGCTAGATTCGAACTCGCGACCTGAGGGTCCATAAAGGACATTCTTGCCACTGAACTAAGTAACACATTCGTTTAAATATGAATCACATAGTCTTATATTGTATTGGAAGTAGAACATTATTAATATTATTATACAATAATATAATAAATAAAAATATATGTTTGGAATCAAATAAACTTAACACATACCAATAAAATGCTCATATCATTTATAAAATATTATTAAATAACGTTTTTAATCGAAATTACAAAATAACATATATTTTAGCAGAAAATTTTTATTAATATTATTAAAATATTATTTTTAACATATATAATCAAAATTACAAAATAACATATATTTTTAACAGAAAAAAATTAATAATATTATTTTAACAAAAAATTTGAATTTTTTAATAATATTATTAAAAATATATTTCTGTTAAAAATAATATTATTAAATTTTTTCTGTTATTATTTAATTTTTTTGTTAAAAATAATATTATTAAATTTTTTCTGCTAAAAAATATGTTATTTTGTAATTTTGATTATATATGTTAAAAATAATATTTTAATAATATTATTAAAAATTTTCTGCTAAAATATATGTTATTTTGTAATTTCGATTAAAAATGTTATTAATAATATTTTATAAATGATATGAGCATTTTAACTGGTATGTGTTAAGTTTATTTGCTTCCAAACATATATTTTTATTTATTATATTATTGTATAATAATATTAATAATGTTCTGCTTCCAATACAATATAAGACTATGTGATTCATATTTAAACGAATGTGTTACTTAGTTCAGTGGCAAGAGTGTCCTTTATGGACTCTCAGGTCGCGAGTTCGAATCCAGCCAAACACGATTTTCAGAATTAATTTCTACCAAAACGACGTCGTATTGGCTATAGTCAAAACGACGTCGTTTTGTTTAACGATTTTCTGTTAGTTTTTTTAACGGCGGGCTTTATTGGTCAGTCAACGAAAGTTTCTGAATATTTTTAAAAGTCAATGAAATGTTCGGGTTTTTTTTGGCCAGAAAAATGTTAGTGTTTTTTTTGGCAAGTTTGGTAATGTATGGGTTTTTTTTGGCCGATTTCCCATTTGTACTAGTATATCTGCTTTTGTATTGGCTTATTATAGAATGAGAATGATCATGATTAAGACTCTTTACTTTTCTAAATATGTAGGAAAGACCGGCCATTATATTAGTTTAGACACCATCCTCAATCTAAACAATATATTGCGAAAGTGACTTCTTTGTGATGTAAAATACTCATACAATTTTATCGTTCAAAAAAGCATTTTGAATTCCGCGTGAAGTGGAGAAAGATTACATCTAACATTTTTACCCACATCAGCTTTTCTATACCTGCATGCTCGGTAAACCATATTTGGCCTGAAAAAAGTATCATCCTCCTTCCAAAAACAGTCCACTTGACAATGACTATCTTGTTGATCCAAAGTGGGTATCCAAGATATAATTATGCGAGCTAGCTTTCAATAAATCTAAAACCTCGGAAATTTTTGCTTCTCCCAGATTAAAGCTTCTGTCTCGACTAAATGAACAATATTTTTGTGGTTTATATCGACAGTACTAAAAATATTATTTTTGACACTTTTAAATATATCAGAAAATTTATAGTAGTAATGATTCTATTATAAAAAAAAAGAAACCTCTAAAATAAATAATTCATATTAGAAAAAGTCGAAAACTAATGATCCAAAAAAAAAAAACTTGGCGTTTGATGGTATGTGTAATAGAGCCCAAATTTATAATACCGGAAAACACCTAAAATGTAATTAATTGATTTTTCATTCGTTCCACACTATGCACACTGTATATTGTATTTGATCGCTGCCAAATCTTAATTTTTTACAACTGATAAATAATCAGATATGACTTGTCATAAAAAATGTCTAAGTTTTGCGAGATAACTCAATTACCACACCTATAAAAGCTAATCAATCTCTATTTTATTATAAAGTGATTTTTTAAAAATATCACACTTTGATGTTTATGTCAAAAAGATATCATACAAGAGTGAGAATTACAAAAATAGCATTCATTAAGGAGGGAAAATAATATTATACTCCTACTTTAAATTAATCTAAACTCTCAATTCTGTAAATCTTAAACCTTAAATCCTAAAACCAAAATCTAAACCATAATTAATAACTTGTGAATTCAAACTCATTAATGTAATTATCTCTAAACTTTTTAACAAATGTTATATTCGTCACTTTTACTTGGTTGTACTATTTTTTGATATAAACATCAAAATGTGCGCATCTAGAAATATTTCTCTTTATTCAAAACATCTTAAAATAGACAATAACATTGAAAAAAAAAAACAAATGCAGATAACTATTTATGGGATTTGGAATGTGCAAAATAAACATGCCACAAAAACATCGTTGTACAATCCCGTATCCCATTTCCCATTTACACCTCTTCCTATGTAAACCACAAACAAAACAAAAAAAATTCGACCGACCACGATCATTAGGTGGCCTGAATTCCAGTAAATCATCTACACATCTGTATGTTGTACGGTACAGGCTCGAGCCACGTAGGTTGGGGTTAAAGCCCCTTTTTAGTAGCATTTTTTTAACCTGGAAAAAGATGAATGGATGGTTCTATCAAACTCTTAACATTTTTCGAATACGACATTTTGTTTACAGAAAGAAAGAGAGAGATCATGGGTCGATAATTCACAACTTTCCAGATAGTAAAAATAGCTGTCGGTGTGGTTTGGAGTATTATATAAAAGAGAGTCAGAAAACTTTCATGAACATACTCTTTTCTCATTTTGCTATTTGTATGGACCTCTCTTTTTTCCTCTTTTTCTTTGTACATCCACATGTGGAGAGCGATGTATTAAAAAATCCTTTTTAAGTTGTGGAGTGAATCTGCATATATGGTTTAAAGTCTGCATAATAATTTCATCTGACACGATCTAATCATATAAGCAAAAGTTTTATTCACTCAATGTGTTCACTTACATGTATGTAATAAAAAATAGGATGAAGTCAAGGAATAGCAGAATTAAAAAGAATCTCAATAAATTTTATTGAAAAGGACAAAAGCAATACTTAGGATACTCTGATCACAACTCAAAAGAATTATTTACAAATAACATTTTAAACTTACAAAGTCTGCCAATAATTGGTTATATTCACATGATCAGTAAATATAATAAACCTTAAAAAGAAAAGCTTCAATGATAAGAATTTGAAGCAAAAGCAAACTCTTCTGTCTTTGCTTGTTCTTTTCTTCATGTTCTGCACAATTAGCTTAGCTGGTCCCTCATTTAAACAATACCATAGAGATCTTCGACAAATCTGATTCGCGACTAACGTTCTTCCTCCGAATTGGTGCATTAGGAGGCTCAATTTCATCATCTTGATCACTCAAATGCGAATTTGAATCTTCGTCGAGGATAAATAATGGGTCTCGAAAAGGCAGAGTCTTTCTAGGTGTGCTATAATCAAAATGCGACTTCTTTGCTTCCAATACCTAAATTCATTAAGATAAAAAAAAAAAAAACCGATCAATTATTGCTTAATTAAAAAGATTAATACTTTCATAATTTGCAAGAAAAAGGAAACTTACAGCTTTCTTAATTGTTTTAGATACACGTTGTAGTGTCGATAGGTCCTCGTGATCCACATGACAAAGTACTCGAATCTGCGAAATTGATTTAACAGAATCAAATCAGATCAAAATCTATAGCAAAATTTTACCAAGCTAATCGCAGTTTACAGAGAAAAGAGTTTTTTTTTTTTTTTAAAGTGAACTTACCAAAATATCTTGATGCAGAGATTCAAGCACAGAACTATTGGATTCTGTCGTTTCACTTTTAGATCTCTTCACCGGAGCTTGATCGGGATTCGAAACGACTTCTTGATTCGACTTCGAAATCAGAATCCTCTTCCTACCTAACCCTCGTGTAAACCTCACAAACCCTAACACTTCTTCGTCGCCGTGAAGTTTACTGCGACTGAAACTAATCTCAAATTCTCCATTTGACAACTCCATAACTCTCTCGGATAAAGTGAATCAGAAGCAAAATCCAAGATAGATTAAACAGAGCAAATATACAAGTAGAGAGAATTTTAAATAAACTAAATAAATCAAAAGATTGTGTGAATCTTCCGAGAGAATCTGAGATTGAAGATAAGAAATTAAATTAGGAGAAAATATGGAAAAAAAATGAAGGAAGAAGAAATGCTCCTTGGATGAGCTTTTATAATCTCAAGTTTCCGCGTAAGACATTAATAAATAAAAATACTAAAAGCATGCCATGTGGCTTTTTATGATTGGTTCGTTGTTGTAAGTGGTGTTCGGTCTTTTTCGGCTGGCGAGTCTGGTTTTTCTACACCGCCACACGGAGTCCACGGGAATCACGTGAGGTAAGCCTCACGGATTAATCGGTGTACCTTTTCGATTATCGTGTGACACGTGCATTTAACGGTGTGTTTTGAAACTTAGTGAGGAAGGTTGACTTGAGTCATTGGATTCCACTAAAATGGAGGCTGACGGCGATCATCTGATTCTCCACGTGAGAATAAAGTTTTTGTGCAGAAGGGTATTAAATTACGACAATACCATGCTTTGTGGCTAAGGTTTCCGATAATCGGAAACTGGAGAATAAAAGTTGTCATAAAAGTTAGGGACTAGATCAAAGTGATTAAGCACAGAAAAGGAGAGTAATATATCAGATTTACAATGTTTATTTATAATGTGGTTAATGTAGCCATGAATTAGGATAATCGTTCTTTTTTTTTTTGGTAAATAGTGAGTTGTGATATTTTGATATGGAACTAAACTCCAAAAGTTTTATAGGATAAAAATGTTCAGAAATTTTATGCTTTTTAGCTGTTTTATTTTTTGGTTATCTTCTTGATTAAGGTTAACTGTAAAAATCCAGTAAAATAAAGAAAAAATACTAATGTGTTCATACTAAATGTCATTTGTTTAGTAACAAGTGTTATGGAGATTTTATTTTAATTTATAAACAATGTTGCTTTGATTTTCAAAAAAAAATTATAATTTTATCGATACTTATAAATAAATTGATAAGTGTAATAATGAGGGGTATATTAATTAATACTTTTTAATAAAAGTGATATCATTCCAAAAAAAAATTATGATGAAAGTATATATCGTTAACAAAATTTATGATGAAACAGATGTAATTAATTGAGTGATAAGACGTAGTAAATCATCGGCAAAGATGTCATTTTCTATATGTTGCAAATTTGATTTATATTAGGTAAATATATGTTCTACACAGCAACTTTTCATATCATATGTTTTTTTATTATTTTGATATCATATGTTTGATAAAATAAAATTTGATGAGATATTAAAATTTTGAACAAAATTATTTATAAATGAAGAAATGTAAATAAAAAGTAGATATATGATTTCATAACATTGACTAAATTATATATGGTTTTAATGTTCAAATTTAATCAAATTTATTTATAAATCATTAAAACATTTCAAAATAAAAGAATGTTATTTTTATATATTTGCTTTTCAAGTTTTGCAATTTGAATATATATTTTAGTTTCTAAAATTCTCTCATGTATACTATGTAATATTTCTAAATTTATTATAAAGAACTGGTGTAACTCACCCTAATTTATTTAGTTATCAATGTTGTTAAATTGGTTAAATCTGTATTCTCTTACTCACTACCATTCTCCAAAATTCCATCAGACTAATAAAAAAAAATATTTTTCTTTTCACTACTCCTTCAAATGTCACTTCTCAATTTTAATCTTCATAATTTGTATGATATCAACATAGTTCAATGTCTTTTCATCACCCATGATATTATTTTCATCTAAACTGCTATGTAATTTTTTATCTTAGGCTAAAATTGAGTATAAAATGAGTGTGGATAATTTTTCACATCTCACGTCTCAACCTTGGTCAAATGCAAAGCCTTCTTATAATTTTTATCCTTTTCATTTTTTTTTCATTCACCTAATAATAGTATCACTTTTACTTCAAGAATATGACAATTCATCCTATTTCATATTTGGTCATTTATATTACTTTTCTGTTCGATTTCGTAATCGTGGTTACCGTGAGTAATTGAAAATTTTACCCAAATTTTAGTTACTGCTATTGTTGCAGATTGTTTTTTTTTTGAAAAATTGATCACTTAATTCTGATTTTTTTAAAAAAATTTAGCTATATTTGTCAAATTTAATTGAATTAAATTTAAATTTAACTAATGTTATTTTATTTTTATAAATTTCTGGGTATCCGAATCCTAACCGAAATTCTAAAATACCTGAATGGGCTCTATATCTTCAAATCCGAAAACTCAGAACCGAACCTAACCGAACGAGTATCCAAGCGTCCAAGTCTATAAAATTTGAAGACTAATATTTTGTTCTATAATTCTCTAAAAAATGAATGAAAGGAATCATATGTAATATTAATTATTTGTAAATAGTGTAATTTTTTTAAGAGTGAAGAAAAATTCATTATTTTCTTTCATTTTTTTTTCATTTCTTGATCACCATTTAGGCCTATAATTTCTCAAATGAGTTATTTTTCACTCTTTTTCATTTTTTCTTCTTTTTATAGTGGGATACCCTCTTAAACATTTTCCTTCGAGTTGCAATAAGATGATGGTAAACGTGTCTATCTTCCATATTTCCATAATCTGCTTGTAAAAACGCTTCTAAATATATAAGAGCATGATTAACGCTGTATCTTGAAAGGGGATCTTATTTTAAAAAAATATTAAAATAAAGAAAAGTGAGTTGATAACTCAACAACCGTATACTAAATAGGAGGTATAAGAGCATCCACATTGGAGAGCTGTGCTTTAAGTTCCAAAATATATTTTATTAATAAAAATATGATTAATTTAACTAAAGAGTTTCAATTATATTTTCTTAACTTTGAGACCTACAATGGAGAGCCTTGGAGTTCTTAAATTTTTTGCTTCTTTTTTTTTTTTTCTTTGTTATTTAACATCTGTGAGCTTCTGTCGAACTATTATCTACGGCTGGATTCTTTTTGTATGTTTCCTATTTGCAATAATATGATGATGATGACAAACACTCCTTTTCATCAATCATTCTGGTCAAAGCTGAAACATAAACAAGCAACAAATAACTAACAGAGATCAATATATGGTTTAAGAAGAAGCACCTTTGCCATCTCATGTGGCACAATCTCATCGGGGAATCAAGCAAAAAGTTTAGCATTTTCAGGAACTGGTTTAATGGTCCATTTTTTAAGGGATGCTTATGTAAAATTCCGGTATAATCTGGGAACTACCTCATATATGTACCTCGATTTGACATAATCACCACACATGCCACAAACATCTATCATAGTGCGGTATATATACATGTTAGGAGCATCTAAAATCTATTTGCAGGTTTCATATGCTGTCATTACAGAGAGCATATCTCCTTTCTATCCAAAACCATGAATAATTCTACAAAGCAATATCTCTGTATGAGGTAAAAGACATGTGTATCTGCATGCATATTCATTTAATCGTTAGCAACTATACTCAGCATCCTTGTGGTCAGTTACATTCTCCATTTCAGGACCATCTAACTAAACTGTTGTGTGAGGAGACAAAACAAGCCTTACCTAAAAGCTAATTGGGGGTTGGAAACACAAATCTTTACGATATCAAACGGATCCACCAACTCTTTAATTTTGAACCTGAAACCTGAAATAAGAGTCAGCCGCTCAACTCAAGAGGTTCAACGTTTGGTTTAATAGCACAGTGTAACAACACAATTGATTACCTGCAAGTATCTCCATTAAGTCTATAACTTTCTCCACTTGCACAGAGTTAGCCATTGCGCGAAACTGTTTCCTCATTATTTTCAAAGACGAGTTATCCCCACCTTCTCAATTCTCTTCGGAGTGTAAACCACACTCCCAATCTTTCCTTGTCGAAGATTCAACGAAACCCCTTTCGTTAAGAGATGAGAATCAACCATCGAAGCGAAGCGTGCTACATTCGCTCCTGACTCTGCAGCCAAGGTCTCGACGATGAGGGCTACGTCTTGAATTCGGCCGTCCTCCGCGAGCTTCGAGGCGAAGTCGGCGTAATACTCTACCGAGCCGTCTGGAATCCATCTTACGGCGTCGGAGAAGTGGGTTGAGAGAGAACTCGCCGAGGAAGCTGAGTGTTGTTGCGGCAGCGACGACAGTTGCTTGGTGAGAGAAGAAGTGGATTTAGTTTTCCGGTTGGGCTCCTGTGCGGTGGCGTAGCAAATGATGCTCTGAAGAACAATCTACAGCTACAGAAGGAAAAAAAAACAAGATTTCCAAAAAAGAAAAATCTTTGGACGAATACAATCAAACAAGTGGAGAACAGAACCGTCTGTGCCTCTTCTCTCAGAAGCCATTTTAGATTTGAGGAGCGCCACATCATTTTTTTTTCATTTTTTCTTTAATTTTTAAAGTTAGAACCGTTCAAAATCTCTCCAATACTGATGCTCTAAGAGTCGTATCTTATCTTGAATGCCACATCATCTTTTCATTTATTTTGCTTTCTCTTCTTCGGATCCCACTTCTATTTTACATTTAAATATTAGGACAAGAGACTCTTAAACGGTTTCAGCCTTAATTATGCATCATTATTAGGGAGTTCTGAACTTAGTCTCTAACAAAAAAAAGATAATATAAAAAATAAAAACTAATTATTTATTCTTAGAGGTTCTCTTTTTTCCTCCCATCTACTTAACATGGTTGTAAAATATCATGTTCGTTCGATAGTTGTGAAATGATCAAAACATATTTGACATTTTTGCAATTATATTTGCTAATATCAAATCATAAACTAAAGATGGCAATCCTAAAATCGCGATTTGAATGTTATAAAAGAATAAAATTTGAAAACATGTTTGTCATGAATTTGTGTAAAGTATACTCGATGATTCGCATCCATCATGTTTAGCTGGTCAATCTCAATGAAGCAGGAGCTGGATCTCACGTGTCTATGGACAATCTTGTAAGGCACAACTTTAAGTCTGGTGCTTAAGAAAATCTCAACGTCAAATGTCCTGAAATGAACTCCTTGGGCCATAAGAGCTTACTTTGTCCATCAAGTGAGACACGACGACCATACTTGTGATGCTCTTAGAGTCTTATCATAACATCCCTTTAGCAGATACCTATCGTCAGAATAGAAGATCTAACGTCGGAAACTGCAGCTTTTACCTTGTCAGATTTAATCCATTTCATAAACATGAGCATCACAAAAAACTCAAGAGGAACATTCTCGGAGATTTTCAAGTAAAGAGTCGTGAATCACTCATTGTTCTTATTGTCCACGACATACGGCGGTGTCGTGAATGTGATAAGATGGTTTATGAGCTAAGTGTATATGTCAAGCCTCTTGAACGCTGAAGTGTCACCGGCGTTGTTTCTGGCAGAGATCAGATTAAACCGCTAGCTGTGTTCTTCATCTCCCTTTTGTAAGGTGTCGGAATCTCTCCGATTAGCTGATCGAGGGTTAATGCTTTCCACGTTCCAAGTCTCGAATTATCTTCGATCGTTGATAAGTTATTAGGAACTTCAGTCACCTTCATAGGACATCATCAGATTAGAAAAAGTTAACCATGTCTGAAAACAACATCAGTGAGTGTTATCAGCCTTACAGTGACTTTCCTGGGTTGGGAGTTTCAGTTTTCTTATGTTAATCTCGTGTAGAGGTTCAACACAAGCAAATTATGCATCCAGTAAGCTAGCTAAATTCAATGAAACTGATATATAAATCTACCAATAAGAAAAAAACATATAAGAAAGAGAGTGGATTGAAGGGAATCTCTTCCAAAATATTGAATCATCAGATCTTGTAACTTTTCTAAATTTCGAAGAAGTCATGAATATTAGATAACTCATGCGACAAAACAGAGATTGCTTCAGCTTAAACTTATCATTAGCTATGTGAATTTTGTTTCAATAAATGTGAATCCAAAACAGTGTAACTATTTTGGTTTCTCTATTTATTTTTCATTTTTCAGATAAATAGTTTTGTGACGTACTTGGCGTCCTCTGACCATGTATGCGATTCCCTGTTTCATATTTAATAAAATTCACGTTGTCCGAAGCCCTGCTTTCTTTCTCATGGCCATTTTTATTTGTTGACAACCAAAGTAATGTAAATATCATTAAAAATGAAGTTTAGGTGTTACAAATTGTAAAAAAATGCTTAACCTACAAATTGGTTACATGGCAAAAAAAGATAAAAAACATGGAAGCAAATACAATCGGTACTCCATCGACTTCTTCGCTTAGTAGCAGTGATATCAATTCGTAGCGATAAAACGACCTGAAAACTTGGAAAAGACCTGAAACGTAACAATGATAGGATCACAATGGAAAAAGCAACGAGAATGACTGAAATAAAGTCAACTATGCATCACAGAAGCTGTTCCATCCGACACACAGACAAAGTGCCTTATTCTAGAAAGATAAGAGAGGTCCGCACTAAACCGTCCCCAAAATCTCAGAACGACGCTCATCTAACCAATCCAGCACTAAGAACTTAAGAAGAGACTACACTAACCAACAAATTGAAAATTCTATGAAGAAGGCATTGGAAATTATGCTTACAGTGGACGTATATGGGTGCTCATTACAACAAAAGATCAAACAAAAAGAGTTAGGAGGCAGTAGATTGAAAGAGTTGTGTACAAAGAGTACTTTAATTTCATGATCATAGTGTCTGAGCATAAAAGATACATATTTGATATGATATAACAAATGCAACATTTGATAAATCTTTAACCCTCTAGCCAAGTAAGAACTTACATTGATCGGCAATCTATCTTCTGGATCAAAATCAGGTAGAGCCTTGTACCTATATATGATGACAGGAGAAATCCCCTCTATATTAACTGAAAATACGTTTTGCCACATGTCTCAAGGAGATTAAATTGAGGAAAAATAACCAATCGTAATATTTCTTTTGTACATGTCATTAAAAACTCACCTTTAATGGGCATGCCTAATGTACTTCTGTTTACAAAACTCAATCTAATATAGCTTAAATATTTCTTTTGTACATGTCATTAAAAACTCACCTTTAATGGGCATGCCTAATGTACTTCTGTTTACAAAACTCAATCTAATATAGCTCAAATAAGTTATGAACCTTTTTTTTTCTAATTTGGTTATATATATCAAATTATTTTTAAAAATGAAGATATATTAGATTAACTATCATTTGTAAAAATTATAAAAATCCTATGAATTTTATAATATTTAACTATTTTTATGAAAATAGTTAAAAAAATCACAACCTATTTATATATATCAATTTTTTTCTAATTCATTTTGTTTAAATTTAATGAGTTTTATTTTTTTTAGTCTATATTTTGGTGAAAAAACATATATTAATTTAGTTTAAAAATTAAAATATGATTTTAAATATTTTATATTTAAAAATAGGTATTTAACTATGCATAATGTCTTTGATTATATTTCAAAAAATATTTAGAAAAAAATATTAAACAGAAAAACATATAATTAATCAATATAAAAAAATTTATAACTTTTAACATACTAAACAAAAAAATATAATACAATTATTCAAACACCAATCAACATAATATATAATCTCACATAATACAATTCTTCTATCATAAAAAAATTCATACAACAAATAACTACAATAGTATATTAGTCATAAAAGACTTGACTATTATGATAACAGTTTATATAATAATCAACTATATATCAAATATTATACTCACACAGGGTGCGTGCTATCGTCTAGTATATACAGTGATTTAAAAACAATTAATACAGTATAACTTTTTATTCAATTTGATTGGTTGGTAAATATTTTTTAAAATTATTTAATAATTTTGTGGCTTTCACATAATAATTAATTTTATGATACATTTAATAAAAAATATTTGATTTCTGAACCAAATTATGAGTGGCATATCTTGTAATTGTTCTAGCAATTTAAATCAGTTTTAAAAATAAATTTAACAAAGTCTATTATGATAAAAAAAATTTAGCATGGTACACATGTAAATAACACATAAAATAAGATTTTTTCTAAAAATGTTTCACAATTAGAGTTCAATTAATAATATTAATTGTTAACCGGAACTTTTAAAGAAATGAATAGCGAAACAAAACGAAAAAGAGAGGAAATGGATTGAGCTAATGTGCATTACGTAGACTTTGAAAGTCTCTAAGCACAAATACAATAGGCGTAAGTTGTAAATGTTGGTCTTCAAATAGGCAAGCTTGGGTTATTCATATTATGGAAAATGTAGTAGAGATAGGGCTAGCGATTAGGTATAAAAACAAAAACTTAATAAGGTTTCTTAAATCTTTGATGGAGGTCGCAAGTTAAGTTATGGGACGTTGCACTCAGCCATACATCCTCCTATGCTATTTGAACACCTAGGCCTCATCCCAGAATTGGAGAAACAGCAATAACAACTACTGACTGCTTCGCATTTGCGTGGGTTGCACACAGCCATACATCCTCCTATGCTATTTTGACACCTAGGCCTCATCCCAGATTTGGAGAAACAGCAAAAACAACTACTGACTGCTTCGCATATGCGTGTATTAGCTGTAATATTGCTCACTTCAAGACCTTGGCCATTTTCACCTATATAAAGGAAATGTAAACAATTAAACAACAATATCATTTGAAGAAAAAAAAAACAATTATGAAAAGATATGATTATGTGATTGCAATGGTGATGGTCATAAACTCATAATTAATGATTAACAAAAGAAAGACTATAGTATGTATACATTCGTGAAGAGGAAATAAAGCAATCATGATGATGCAAAGGATAGCAAACTGTGAAGTCGACATTGTTTGTTCTAATTTTTTATAATACACACGTTTTCTGGTTTAATGGTTGAAATCCCTACATACGGTAGAGACTTATATATGGAAATATGTGATTAGTAGTGTGTATCTTGCATGCATGGTGATCCATTAAAAGCGTTTTCATATTTCTTAATGTTTCGTATGATTAATGAGTATATCATTAATGCTTTATTTAGTAATTATAATTAATGACATAACTAATAATGCATGTTTTTCATGGTGATCCATAAAACAGTTTTTGGCTAAATTTGCTTGAACTTTTTTTCTTTCTAACTATTATTGGTGATTCATGGTGATTCATAATGCGTTGGTGTTGAACGTTTCTTTTCTTGTTTACAAAAACAGTCAAATATCAAGTAGTTTTATCCCCTTGAATAAAGGAGGAAAAATGAGGCAAAAATACAAATTATGTAGAACAAAATGTAAGAGTATAACATTGATCATTTATTTAGATATTACATCACATTTCTTTATGTTTTTTGAATGATTAGTGAGTATATTATTAATGATTTATTTAGTAATTATAGTGACGTAACTACTAATGCATACCTTGCATGGTGATAGATATTAGTATATTGTGTGATAATCATATTGGTGTTTAACTCTTTTTTTTTTTTTTATCAAGTTGTTTATAAAATCAGTCAAATATCGCTTAGTTACAATTTTCACGTGGATAACAAAAACAAAAATACAATTATTTAAAACTAACTTTTATAATATCATCATATTACTGTGCAAAATAATGATAATAATAATATCATCATACATTCTTTATAAATGTTTCCGATCACACGAAGTGTCCTTTTTTAAAAAAAAAAGAGAAAAGCAGTGAGTTAAGTAATTTTAAACCATATGAGCTACAACGCTTTTGGTCAAGAAGAAGTTTTATCAATTGTTGAAGTTCTTCCAAGTTCTACAAAAAAACTACAATTTTGGGTTTCAGAGATTTTGACGTTTCACATTTTACTACTTTAGCATCCGGTGCAGCTAGAGCTACGTTCGTTGTAATTGGATTTGCTTTTAATAAACTTTCATATAATCAAAATATGGTATGATACATTACACACAAGTGTACATTGGACTCCTCAAACGTGTATAGGTTTGTCTTGGGACTTACTATTGGACTAGAGTAAAACAAAGACTTGCACACAAAGACAAGAGACCAAACCTACATCGGTCTTCAACTACCAGCTTTAGGCAAAGCTGCCATGAAAGAGTTGTATGATGACTCAAGATCAAAGTGAAGTTACCTTGACTGCTGTTCCGTAAGCTCTTCGGCTGCTCCCATCTTGGACAACCTCAAAAGCCATTCTTTCATCTTGGCCTTCCCTTCGAAATCCGGCGGTAAGATACTGAATTTGTTGAGAGAAGCCAAAAAATCAGATAAGAGAGGATAAACCTGATCAACAGCAACCATGTTCGGTTTCAAGGAATCCGTTGATGTGATGAAGTTCTGCACGCATTCAGCAACAATAGGCGCAGAGTTGGACGTGGATGCTGCATTTTCCAACATATTTTGGTTTCAACAAGGATTGGAAGTTCTAGACAAGAATCAGATTTATCTCTAACAACATCTCAATTAAAATTTTTTCAATTAAACTAATTAATACAGAAAGCATTTTTAAGTTTCATGATGAAGATATTAGTAAAAAGTATGTGAAGAAGGGATATAAATTTTTTATCTATTAATTTATAAGACTTAAAGAAAAGTTTGGTCACTCTCCATCTCTTAATCTTTATTCATATCAACGGTTGGAGTGAGATTGTATCTGCATCCTCTTAAGTTCTTATGATCAATATATTTGTTAATTTTGTCGGAAAAAAAATACTTAATTAACTAACAAACACATTCTGTTACACTACCAAACACGCACACATCTAAAGGTAAACACACATGACACATCTAAACTAAACACACAAGCGCACATCTAACCTTATGGACAGATTACAAAAACACCACGATCGAGTCGTACGTTAAATGTTGAATATTAAATTGAACATATTGGTTTTGAGGAGATACACTGTGCATGTGGTTTGGATGAAACAAAGCGTACCAATAGAAAATAGTATTAAAATGCACTACCGTTTTTGGTATCCTCCTTCCATTACCTTCCGTACATAGTGTAACCATATTCGATATCTTTACTTTCCCTCGCTCCGACGACGGAAAAGCTTGTAACGTTTTCTTAGAGATTCCAACCTTTGCAATTTCATCTCATCGTTAAACTTTCTAATGAAAGCTTCAACTCGTGAATTGAGCTCATCTCTTCCCATCGATAACTCTTTTTTCAAATTGACCCACGACGGAATTCTCTCCATCAACTTCATTCCCGACGATGCCGGAGACGGAGGAGTCCTCCTCCCTCGCGACGAAGATGGATACGACGATGTGGACATTCTTGAGTCGTTTCTTGAAATGACGTGGCCTTGCACCGTGTGAGGTCTCGTTGGTTGTTTTTCGGCTTTGACCCTCTTCCACATCTCCTCCATGGTCTCGTTCTCATCACCCGATTTGTCATCTGATATAATCCATTTATCATGTAGATAAAAAAAGAAAAGCTAGATTGTAGTTAACAAAGGTTTTTAGTGATTTTCAATACAAATTCTATATAAGTCGTCTGTCGTCAAGTATAATTTTTAGTCGCAAAATTAAATATTCTAATTAGATGACTTCCAAATTTTGATTTTGTTAAGTTATAGGTTAACATATACTGTTTTTTTAATAAATAGTATTTTTTTCCAACGAACACTGTGATTACATGCATGAAAATACCAAAATTCTACTTTGCTAAAAATTGTAAAAAGGACTATTAATATTAATATTAATAGCAAATTAAAAAGGGTTATTTTGTTAAGTTATAAGTTAACAATTGCTACTTTTAATATTTAGTAAGTTTTAATAAAGACAATTCTCAAAAATAGCACAATTTTATGTTTTTGTCACAAAATAGCATATCGTATTGAAAATGACAAAATAGCATTTATTGAAAAAGAAAAAGACTATTATACAATTATTTTCATCCATTTTTTCTCAATTTTGAACCTTAAACCCTAAATCCAAAAATCTAAACCCTAATTAATGATTTATGAACCCAAACTCATTAGTGTAATACATATAAAAATGATTAAAGTGTGTTAATTATTGTCATGTTTTTCTTGGTGTGCTATTTTTGTGACAAAAACATCAAAATGTGTTATTTGAGGATATTTCTATTTTAATAAATAGTTTGTATTAATATTTTCAAATATATGTATATCTTATTGGTTTTATTTGTAATATTATACATGTATCATTTACAGAATTACCTTTTTGAAAAATTTCGTTTCCATTGGATTATGTTTAAGCATATATGATATTCAGGTATTTAAAAATAAAATAAAAATTGTTAAGCATATATGATCTTCGACGTGATTGGGTAGAAAATAGGAATATAGAGATGGACAAAAGATTCTTATGTTTGGAAGTTCTAAATTTTATATACCCCAAAAAAGTGACAGAAGTATGTACTAACAAATAACAAGTTTAACATACCCTGTGGAAAAGTTTTTAAAGGAGCAGTAGGTGGACGTCGGAGTCCTGCGGCTGCGGGCTTCTCCGGCGCAGTTGACGGAAAACGAACCTCAGGAGAAGAAACCGGTCTACGATTACCAAAAGATCCTCCATTCTCTGACGCAACCGGAAACTTTTCTTCCTCGTGAACCTTACTATTGGATTGATCAAAGGAAGAATCGGACGATGAGTTATTCGAAGAACGGTCATGGCTATGGCTATGGTTATGGTTATGGTCATGATGATGGTAATCATGTTCATAATGATAAGTATCATCATCATGGTGATGCTCCGTGGCTGGAGAGTCAGATCCATCGCCGAAGACAGAAGCGTAGGCGGCGAGAGCGAAGATGATGCCGTTGATGATGATGAAGAGGGCAGAGTTTAAAGTAGGGAGAGAGAAATGAGATCCGGTGACGGAGAAGTTCAACGCTGATCGGAGCATCAGTGATATAGCTCCGACCAAACCCGAAGAGATGATCCATGCCCTCGATGTTAACATTATATTTGTCTCTAGTTTGCTTTCTCTCCTTTGTGTTTTTTTGGCCTCTGTTTCTATATATCAAAGCCTAATTCGTCCCAATTCAACCCTTCTGCGATTTATACACATGACCAAAGGTGATGAGTGAATTTTTTTTCTGTAAATTTGTTATAATAACTTATTTCATTTCTTTCTTTTTCTTATCAATTTGTTTGTTCTGTTTAAGTTAAGATTTAGCTAATTAAAATAATAATCAACAACAATAAAAATGATAGATTAATGATTCAGATATATGTTAACAGAAATGTTATAAAATATATATTATGGATGTATAAAGTCATAAACTGTTACATAATTTAATATTCGTAAATATGTGATAATTAACAGTGGTTTATATTTTTTAATAACTATTATATTGATAAAAGTATGGTTTATTGTAGTAAAGCAAAAACTAAAAGCACTTCCATTGTTAAATACTCATTGAGTAGTATCTGAGTAACCAAAAAAAAATAAGTAGGAAAAAAAATTAACCATACTTTTTATAAACTTTGAGGACACTTATCAGATTATAAATGGCTATATTTTTTTAACTCTATAATTAAATATAATTAATAACTAAGAAAAAAACTAAGATATATTAAAATATTAAATTTATTTTTTTTAGAAATCCATTTAATTTTTTTAAT
This sequence comes from Isatis tinctoria, assembly GCA_010577795.1. NCBI lineage: Eukaryota > Viridiplantae > Streptophyta > Magnoliopsida > Brassicales > Brassicaceae > Isatis > Isatis tinctoria. The sequence continues at coordinate 33,031,522 of CM021249.1, read as the reverse complement.
TGAAAGAGAATCTCTAAAAAAGTTTGGGAATACGCTGAAATCTCATGGAATTCTGAAAAACAAAAATACTTGGTTGGAAAAAATAATGAATTCAGCTTGTTAGAATACCATTCATAAAAGATATAACTATTAATTGATTAAAATCAGTTTGTATATAACCAAAAGTTTTTGCAGGACTTAATATCATCTCTGACTGCTCACATCGAATGATATCACATTTTATTTAATTTTACTATTAAAAATATCTTTGTCGTACCAACTAAAATTTAAGTAGTCAGTAATTGAAATTTTAACTAGTGTTCTAATAGAATAGCCTGAATGTTATAATATTGCAAGGAAACTAGCTTTAGTGATGACATTTAATTATTGACGTCGATTAAGTTAAAGATGGTTTATAGAAACATATATGGATTTAATATGTACTCATGTCGACATTAATTGATTGTTTGAAAAGGTCACGCAAGACCCTATATTTAAGTATATAGTTCTATCTTATCTCACTGGAGATGACATCTGAATCTTATTTTATGATTCTCTACTGGAATCTACGAGATAAGCCTCAGAAATATTTTACTAGAGATGACTGAGAATTATTATTTATATTTTTAATATCCTTAAGGATCATTGCGTTGTGTGTATTTGGTCCCAAACTAATAGACTCGATTGTGATCACGTGAATAATTTCTTTTTAAAAGTAGGGGAGTTATTATATATTCAAGACTAGGTCTGGGTGTTCGGGTACCCGTTCGGATTCGGGTTCGGATTTTGAAATATTCATATCAAAGACTATGCGCATAGAATGCAATATATCAACACTTTTGAATATAAAATGAGAGTAATTAAATATATTGTTGCATTTTTTTCCATGGTTTATATCATATAAGGTAAAGTTGGATGGTGACCTAAAGATATTTTGCTATCATGTAACTAATTAGATAATATATAAGCTTGGTCAATATTATGTGGCCTTTGAGAAACTTAGACTGAAATATTGAAAAGCCAAAGGGCCAATGAAAATTCACTATGCTTACAAGGATCTAGTATACTAGTATGTATATATGTAATATGTGATATATGCATGCCTTAGTGTATAGTGTATACGCATATGAAGTCAAATAAATATAACTAGACCCGGACCCGCGCGTCGGCGCGCGGGATATGATTAATATTTTTGCAATCACACACATAATTTTATGAATTTGTTTTTCACTTTTGTTATATAGTTAGAATTTATAAAATTATTAAAAGTAAACAATTACATAAAATTGTGGTGTGTATTATTTTATGAGTTTTTTATGGCTTGATTTAGAAATTTAGAGAAAAAAATTAGTTTTACAAAGCAAAAAAAATTATGACTTACATCAATGTGATTGAGAGACAAGTCAAAGTTAATTTAAAAATAGAAAATTTAAGATACTAATATTTATAAAAAAAATTGCTTAATATATTCATATTTGTTAAGATATTGGACTTCAACACTAAATTATACTTATTTCAAAATAATGTTACCATTCAAAATTGTTTTAAAGAAACTTTTTGTAATAAAGAAATTTGAAAGCACTATCTTTAGTGTCATAAACATACATATAATTTAATAATAAGTTAATCAGTTATTATGTCTTCAATTTACACAAATTTGGAATATTCTTTAATGTGAATTTTTTTTCTAATTTAGAAAGGAGATATATAATCATATCTTTGTCATCTTGAACATGATGTGCTATTTTTGTGACAAAAACATGAAAATATGCCATTTTAGAGAATTGCCAATGATATAATTTATATTAATTTAATGTTTATAGTATGATTATATAAAATATCTATGGATTTATATATATATATATATATATATATAATAGTTTTTTTAACTATATTAATATATGAATATTATAGTCTGAGAAAATTCACAGACCCATTATATATAGGTTTGAATGTAATTTCACATGTATAAAAAAATATGTTAACCCATTAATTTATTAGTTATTTTTAATGTCATAAAATCAAAACAGATTAATTAAATATCTTAAACCATATTAACAGATTAATTAAATATCTTAACCCATATTATTGTTATTTAAATATTTTAATAATATAAACTATAAAAACCCTGTAATTATATATATAAAAACTAATCTGTCTCACATTATCATTGAATAATCTAATATATATATATATATACTTAGTTTTAATATTTTCATTTTATCAAGTTAAAATATATCAATCTAATTTAAGAATTTTATTTTCCAAGTTAAAAGTTGATATTTTATAAATTATATTATTAATATTATATTCGTATTATTTATGTATCTTTTTATTTTTTAATAATTGAAGTATGTTCAAAAGCATATTTATTTATTTTGATTTTGTGATTTATAAAAATAATTGATATGTTATGTTATTTACTTTTATATTTATTATTTGATTTAATAATTTAATATGTAAGATTTTATTTTATTTTTGTTTTTAATTAGTAAGGAAAGTGGAACCCATTATTTTATATTGTTTGAATACTTATTTAATAGAGATAATGTTAATTTCCATAATCCATAATTACTTTTAATGAAATTTTACAAAATAACTTAATTCAGTGGCATTACATGTAATATAACACATGGATAAAGATATTTTTGATTTTTGATTTTTTGTTTTTATATTTTCTATTTTGGATAAAGATATATTTTTGTAATTTGAGAAGTGTTGCTAATTTTATTTTGAATTGACTACAATAATATAATTTATATTAATTTCATATTTATAGTATGATTATATAATCTATCTATCGATTATATATATATATATATATATATATAGTTTTAGCTATTTTAATATATGAATATTATAGTTTGGGATCCATTATATATAGATTTGAATAGTTTCACATTTATAAAAATAAATATGCTTACCCGTTAATTTATTAGTTATTTTTAATGTCATAGAATCAAAACAGATTAATTAAATATCTTAACCCATATTATTGTTATTTAAATATTTTAATAATAGAAACTATAAAACCATGTAATTATATATATTAAAAATTAACCTGTCTCACTATATCATTGAATAGTCTAATATATATATATATATAAACTTATTTTTAATATTTTCATTTTATCAAGTTAAAATATATCAATCTAATTTAAGAATCTTATTTTCCAAGTTAAAAGTTTATATTTTATAAATTAAATAATATTAATATTATATTTTAATTATTTATGTATGTTTTTATTTTTTAATAATTGAAGTATGTTCAAAAGAATATTTATTTATTTTTATTTTGTGGTTTAGAAAAATAAAATATGTGTTTTATTTTTTACTTATATTTATTATTTGATCTAATAATTTAATATATATGATTTTATTTTATTTTCGTTTTTAATTAGTAAGGAAAGTGGGACCCATTATTTTATATTGTTTGGATAATAAGAGAAATTGCCTCATATAACACAGATTCATGTTTTTGTTCCCAATCTACCACACACTCTCAATTCTTCTTTACATACCATTCATTAATAAGTGATTGACAATTATACCCTTGAAACAGAAAAAAAAAAACACACAATTTTGAAATCCTCGATCTGTTTTCTCGCCGCTGATAACGACGTCAGCGTCGGACGACGGAGACAGGACGACGGTGAGAAGACGATCGTGAAGGACGACACAGCAATTAGCGACGGTCCGACGGAATAGCGGAGGAAGGTATAGATTGAGGAGATTCGAAACTTTATGATTATTGATTACAAAAATTGAGATAGATTAGTTCATAGAGAAATCGATTCGAAACTCGTTTTTGATTGAATCTCTGTTTATGATTATTTCATAGTGAAATCGATATCAGAACTCTTTTTTGATTGAAGCTTTGTTTATGATTGTTTCATAGAGAAATCGATTCGAAACTCGTTTTTGATTGAATCTCTGTTTATGATTATTTCATAGTGAAATCGATATCAGAACTCTTTTTTGATTGAAGCTTTGTTTATGATTGTTTCATAGAGAAATCGATTTGAAACTCGTTTTTGATTGAATCTCTGTTTATGATTATTTCATAGTGAAATCGATATCGGAACTCTTTTTTGATTGAAGCTTTGTTTATGATTGTTTCATAGAGAAATCGATTTGAAACTCGTTTTTGATTGAATCTCTGTTTATGATTGAAGCTCTTTTGACGTGCTTTTTGCCTCGTATGATTATTTTGGTATTTTTTGCTCAGGGAATTTTCTTTTGACGTGCCTTTGTATTGCGATAGGTTGTACTTTTGTTCACAAAATGGAACTCTATTGTGTTGTGGGAGATTGGAAGCCAATTGGAGAATATCAATGGACATTTTGTGTTGATCAAACTAAAAATGCTTCCACGTTCGAGATAGGAGATGTCAATTACGAGGACCTATTGGAGATGATTGTTGAAGATTTTGAACTTCAAAACGAACAGATTTCATTGACCTACGGCTTCAGTTTGTCCATGAATTCAAAGTTTGAAGTCTCTCCCCCAGTTTGTGTAAAGAATGATAGACATCTCAAGAGTTTCATCAACAAGATTAAAGAGTTCTCTGGGATTAGTCGCCTATGTGTTAAGGTATTTTCACTTTTGAATTTTTCATACATGCTTTCCTGAATTAGTCGATTTCCTTACTAATACTTAATTCCTTTATGTTATACGAAGTTTTATAGTTCAATTTTCACACTTTTTTTATTTTGATGTAGGTGAGCGACAATATGAGTCTTGCTCCTGATGATAATGTTGGAAGCAACATTCAACCATCAAGGGGAAGTAATATTACTCAAGGGGAAGAACAGGTATATATCATCATACTTTTTGTTTCTCGAAATTTCCGGATACCCTTCCTAAATATGTTTTACTCCTTCCAATATATCTTTTCGGATACCCTTCCTAAATATGTTTCTTCTAATATATCTATTCGGGGTTTTACTTTGACAACCAACGTTTCTTCCAATATATCTTTTCGGATACCCTTCCTAAATATGTTTTACTCCTTCCTAATTTTCAGCCATTAGCTTTGAATGAAGATCCAGGCCCGTCTGCTGATAGAGGTGAATCTTCGGTTATTTTGCATCCCATTCCTGATATTGCTCCGGTTCGTATAGGACTAGGGTTGTCGCCTTCTACTAGAGAGGTTGATGATATCTATGTCAATAGATATTTTAAGAACAAAGCTGAGCTGATGATTAGGACTAGAAAATGGGCTTTGGAATGGAAATTTGAATTCCGGTCTCGGTGGTCAGACAAGAAGAGAGTTATATTAGGTTGTGTGGACGAGGCATGTACTTGGAAGATGCATGCAAAAAAACTTCCAACTTCGGATATGTTTGTTGTGAAGAAGTATGTGCACGGTCACACTTGTGGCACTACTCATAGACACGCAAACCATAGGCAAGCAACTGCCGAGGTTCTTGGAAATTTATTGTGTAGCAATTACAGTGAGAAGAAGGATGGACTCAAGCCGAAGCAGATAATTGAGCAAGTGAGGATATTGCATGGTGTCCAAATAAATTAAACAGGCTTGGAGAGTGAAAGAAAAAGCGCAGAATTTGATAAGAGGTACTCCTGAGGACAGCTACTATAATCTGGGAAAGTGGCTGTGCAGAGTCAAAGAAACCAATCCTGGATCGTTAAGTTATATCGCAAAGGATGATGCTGGAAAGTTCAAATATGCTTTCGTTGCTTTTGGTCAATCGATTAGGGGGTTTGCTCATATGAGGAGGGTTATTGCTGTGGACGGCACCTTTTTAAAGGGGAAGTTTAAAGGGACTTTACTAGCAGCTTCTGCCCAAGATGGAAATTCTCAGCTATATCCTTTAGCATATGCTATAGTGGATTCAGAGAACGAAGATTCTTGGACTTGGTTTTTCAGAGGCCTCACCTACATGATTCCGGATTCTGAAGATCTCGTGTTTGTATCAGACAGAGCGCCATCTATTGCTTCAGGGATTGCAAATGTTTACCCACTTTCCTTTCATGGGATTTGCAGAATCCATTTCCTCAACAATGTTAAAACCAAGTTTGGGAGAACTGGTTTGGTACCGCTTGTTGAATTGGCAGCTAACGCTTATACCTTTCATGAGTTTACTAAGATATTCAGCGAGATTGAATCTTCAAGTCCGAGCTTGGCCAAATACTTACAAGAAGCTGATGTTAGGAAATGGACTAGATGTTATGCTCCTGATAACCGCTACAACATCATGACTACTAATATTGCCGAGTCCTTTAACTCAATGCTTGCACAGCCTCGGGAGTTGCCTGTTATTTCCATTTTTGAGACTATCCGGATGACCCTGAGCAGCTGGTTTCATGACCGGCGGGAGGCTGCGGCTAAAAACGACCATGTCGTCACACCTCACGTTGTGAAGAAATTGCTTCTCAGGTACGGTCCAGCTTTTACTTTGTCTAGTTAGAGTATTTCTCTAGTTAAGAGTATCGAATTTTCATATATTCATGTAGCCCTTCCTAAACCAGTTTATTTGCTTCCTGAGTATTATAATTTCTTCAGAATTTATGTTGTTGCGACTTAGGTATGATGCTGCCATGAAGCTTAGTGTCTACCAAATAGATCGATCTGAGTTTGAGGTGAAAGATGAATGCAACAAGTATACTGTTCATCTTGAGAACAAGTACTGCTCTTGCAATGTTTTTGACATTGACAAAATTCCCTGCACACATGCACTCGCTGCTGCAAAGCGATCAAGGAGAGACGAGTACCAGTATGTTGATCGCTTATACTTCACAGAAACGTGGGCGAAAGCTTATTCCGAGAGCATTCACCCGTGTGGAGATCTAACAATCGGTTCTTACCCAGAGAATATAGATGACTATTGTTGTATGCCACCATCTACTAAAAAGCCCAGTGGACGACCTCCTACAAAGCGGAAAAGATCCGCGGGTGAGTTTGGAGTTCCAGGTTCAAAATCACAGTCACACAAGTGCAGCAGATGCGGCATTGGAGGGCACAACAAGATTTCCTGCAGCACAGCTATATGATGAAGTTTCATCTTTAAATTGATACTTGGTTTTTTTACGTTTTCAGGAAGGGTTTCTTCTTTTTCAGAAACGGCTTCCTAAATTTATCTTTTATTTTTTCGGATTTGGCTATGCGTTTCTCTTTTTATTAAGTGTTATATTAACTTCATATTTGTTACTGATTCCTTTCATAATCGGCATTCATCTAATCGAAAATGATTAGTTCTTGGAAAATGTCAAAAATTCATAAATGCACGAACGTGTTCCTAAATTAAATTTGCTGCTTCCTAAATACAATAACCTATGAATTATCACATTTCATAACAGTGTTTTAGGCCTAGTTTCTATAATAGCATGTTGATATGTCGCATATTACTGCTATCATAGATTCAACCGTTCAAGAGTATTTCGTGAAGAAATTCAATGGTTTCGGGAAGCTACTTTACGTGTTCAGGAAGGAAATCCCAGAAACTGAATGGTTTCGGGAAGTTTAAAGTTTCAGAAATTCATTAAGGTGTTCGGGAAGAAGTTGTATATGATCGGGAAGGGCATCCCGAAAATATTAAGAAGAGATGTGGTTCTTTGCCACAAAACTTACCAAACAAGTGGTGGATTGGGATTGGCCATTTTCAGGATAGAGGATTTACATTTTCTTGTCTTCATTTTGTCAACTCTTATCAATATAGTTGATCTATTTTTTACCTTTTCCGGAAGCGTTTCTTCTGTTTCAGAAATGGCTTCCTAAATTTGTATGAAGTTATTCTAAACACGATTATGCACACTTTTACTTTCTACGATTTGGTTATGAGTTATTAACTTATATATTTGTCACTGATTTATTCATAATAGGCGTCCATCTAATAAAAAATGATATAGTTCTTCGATAATGAGCAAAATCTCATAAGTTTAAGAAGGCGTTCCTGAATTAGTTATGTACCTTCCTTAATTCGATAGTGCATGAAGGCTTTCGTGAAACAATATACTCGGTTCCAAAATATTGTGAATTTTATCTCAAAACCAATTCTTCAAGTAGCAAAAAAAAAAAAAAAAAAAGTCAAAGTAAGTGAAATTATTAAAGAAGTATAAAAATCGAATCATGATGTCAGCACAAATCTCCAACGAACTCCTCGAAGGTTTCACAGGCAAGCTTTCTTCTTATGTTGTAAAGGTTGTCATCCGTAATCATGGACATGTCCTTAAGCCCCAAGGAGTGGCATTCCATCATTTTCAACACAAAGACACCACAATTAAGGTTATTATTTGTCTTCGGGATGCCTTCAGCCTTCAGAACCTCGAAAGGTATTAAATTTTTTGCATCCGTCTCTTTTCCAAAAGAGAAGCACATCAATGCAGGAATCAATTCTGCACACATCAAAAGCATCAATAATCGACTTCATGTTGCAGGAAATAGGAACACTGATTTAAGTGGTTTTATCCCCATACCTGCAATTTGCTTCACCACGGAAACAATACCGGGGAAGTCTTCTTTCGGATGACCTGCACGAAACAATGTGAGTTGCTCCTTCTTTAGGTTAATAGCCAATCCGATCCAGTGCTTGGTCTGATTGCGCAGGGTAAAGGTGTACCCATACACGACTTCCACTTCTTCCACCCACTTCTTGTTTGGGTGTACTTCTCCTCTCACTACCCGAGTCAGATCATCGCTAAACTTCTTGAGCTTATTATTTTTTGTTGCTTTCATTGACTCATTGTGGCAGCACAATAACCTGAAGAATCCTCCATCTAGGAAACAAGCCTTTGGGACTTGCTTGTTGTGTAACCAAGCAGCATTCTTGTTTCTCCTTGACTCAAGCATTAGCAAAGAAATATCCATGTCCTGCAAGAAAAAAAATTATTATGTAAAAGGTAAAAAAAACTAACATATTAAGGTGTAGTTTCAGCACTATTTTTACCTTAGGAGTGAACCAGTTATCTGGAAATTCCAAGGACTTGAAGACTTCCTTCCTTAATTCCATACCAAATTTTCTCGCTGGCCTGAAGTTTTATTCAAAGTTATAAATACAGGTGGTAGTAACCTTAGTTTTAAATCAACAATATAGTAACAAGAACAGAGAAATGCTAACCTTTCATTTGTGCCCCTTAAATTTAACCACTCTTTAAACCTTGTTAACCGATGGAGTGAAGGAGTAGCAAACGGATCCAACTCAGGAATCACATCAGGGTTTACAGCTAAAGAAGATTTACTTTCTGAATTGTATGAAGTCCTTGTATCTTTTAATCGTTTGGTTCCCCAGTCACTCCGCCTAAGGAACTGTAGATTATCTAATATTTCGGGTTCTTTTGGTGCATCAGATTCTTTCCTTTTCTTAACGAAAACAGCATTTTTCCCTGTCTTAGAAGAAGCAGCAGCAGCAGCAGCCTTCCCCTTTTTTCAATCAAATAAAAAAAAAAATTTCCTTGTAAGGTATTCCTAAACATGTGAAAAACATTCCTGATTGATTCAAGGGAAATTACCTCCACATCAAGTCTCGGTTCAGGCTGATCACCATCATTTCGTGGGGTTACTAATTTTGTTTCTTTTGTAGTTTCAGCAACGACCTTATTTATTTTTTTCTTTTTCAATCAAAGAAAATAGAAAATCTTGTTTTTAGTGAAGGCTTCCGAAATATATAATAAACCTTACTAATTGATTCCCGGAAAAATACCTCCACATCATGGCTAGGTTCAGGCTGATCACCATCAGTTGGTTGCTTTTCGTTTTCTTTCTGGTCACTAGTAGATGGAAGATAGTATGGTCCTGTGGATGTTCCAGGAGATGCTTTCCAAGAAACGCTCTCACATGATTCGTTAGTTTCAGACTGAAAACAAATAAAAAGAGGTTTTCATAAGGGGTTCCTATTTATGCATGTGGTCTTCCTAAATACGTTTGGTGTCTTCCTAATATACCTGATCACCGTCTGTGTGGGTCTCATCATCCTCAGTTTCCACATTCTCCTTGTTTATATCCTCACTTTTTTCAGCCTCAGGGTTTGTATCCTCTTCAGACATTGTGGCATCACCCACTTGATCTCTCTGCAAAAAAAAAAAAAAAAAAGTTTAACGATTCCCTTAACATTAATCGTTATTTTACAAATCTTAACATAATTCTTTACCTTGTTGTTTACACTCATATTCTTTTCAATTTTGGAGAGGCGCTGATCCATCTGATCCATCTTCTCAAAGCCTTGCTTCACCAGATGTGTTATTTCATCCAATTTGGCCATCACTGCGTCTTTGTCCCTGCTGTCTGTATTTGAGAACTTGTAAGATTCTTGCGCTATCTGCTCCAATGCTTCACGCATCACTATTTCTTTGTTTCTCCAGTCTTGTTTTGATAGACGGTATCCTCGACATACCAAATCAACCATTGCATCCACCTTTTCATCTTCTGCATCTGGAAGAGACACTGTGTCTTCTGGATCATCTAGAATAGGTGGCAGAATGCATGTTACTTTGATCTGAAATTCAAGAACACAAACTATTATTAGTAAACTTACTTGTTATAATAGATGATATAAAGAATAAATCACTTACATTTGGTGATTTTTCGGTGTTCACTACATTTTTGAGATTTGGTGATGATGTTGCCAAAAACCTTTCACACAAGAATGAGCTCCTTGTTGCCGTCTCATCCGGTATACTGAACATAGACTGAAGCACAGGCACAGAAGATAATAGCCACAATTGGATCGCCATTGGGAAGCCATGTAAGTCATACTTGTCTTTGTTGAGATCAGAACTCTGCACCTTTTGCACTTGATTCATAAGGAGTTTGTAAGCTTCTCTACCCCAAGGATACTCCATGAAGGAGTCCAAGTCTTGAAGCTTCTCAACGTTAGACTGGGGGAACCTGTATAGGCTGTACTTGTGGAGCAGAATACTCTCCACAAGAAGCAACATTCCCAAAGCAAATCTGTGCTCCACTTTGGCAGCATTCATACGGGTCAACTCATCTTCCAAATCATTCAGAGAATGTTCTTGCTTCATTAATTTTTTTGAGAATTTTAAAGCTTTCCTGTTTCCATCAGTTGTTATCACCTCTCCTCCTCCTTCACACTTGAGGCCTGTGACCATGTGGAACTCTCGGATAGAGAATCTCATCGGTTGGCATCCAAAATGGAACCACAACTCATTTTCTACTCCTGGTAATGATGCAATGAACCATCTTCCCTGAGAAACTCAAACCCCTCTCAGCGGCTTTTATTAGCGGTCCCATAAATGAACTCCTGCATCGCTCAAACAGCTCATCACCAAGAATCTCCTTTACCTTGGCAACATATTTGAATGTTGCAGCTTGGTTTATCACGGTAGTCTGTGATGGCTCATCTCCGATTTGATACTTCAAGGGAGGAAGCTTGACAATCTGAGGTTGAGATGTTCCCATCCCTGCATTTTACAATGGACATAACATTTACATTAGGAAAGACTTCCTAAAAATCAACAATTATTCCTGAAGGGTTTTAAAAAACATCACACAATGCTTTCCTTCCTAAAAAACATACTAGATTTGGTGAGACATCGATCGGAATCCTCTCTTGGCGACGTCTACTCTGATAGGAACTTCTCAGGTCGAAGGCGACGGCTGTGTTCGATACCAAGTGGAAACGTAGGTTTTTTTTTAAAAAAATTTGAAATAAGTGGATATATCCACTAAAAAATGACCTAGATTTTCTCGGGGTTGTTAAAGTATCAATGATTCATGAAGGGGTTCCTAACTACCTCGATTCCCATCCTAAATTACGTTAGATTTTTCCAAAATACGATCACCACATTTTTCTACATACGTTATCCACTTGTATCGTTAACCAAACTATAACTGCGGTTTAGTGGTTACAACCATTTTAACAAAGCCCAAAAACGATCTTGTTGTTCGAAAATGTCAAAGCTTCACAAAAGGCCATACTAAGTCTGACATATTTCTTCCAAAACCCGATAACATTTGAATTACAACATTTTTCAACATAGGTTTTAAACAAGTTTATCTCCTCGGGGACACATCCGATAAGAGTTTTTGAGTGGCCAAATTATAAACCCGGTGTAAGGGTTACAAACATTCAAAAAAAAATTAGTTCGTCAAGCTGTCCAAGTTTTCACCGATTGATGTAGGCCTTCCTAATACTTTGTTTTGAATGGCGTCTTCGTATCTTTTGATGGTTTTTTCGGTCGAGTACTCCGCCTTAACTGTTTCTTATCTTCGCCTTCGGATTCTTTTGGTGAATCAGGTGCTTTCCTCTTCTTTTCAACAACAGCCTTGGCCTTCCCCTTTTTGGAACAAACAATGTAAAAATCTTGTTTTAGTAAATGCTTTGTCAATATACAAAAACCTCTTGTAATTAATTAAGTGGAAAATACCTTCACATCTTTGCTGATTTCAGGCTGAGCAGCACCAGTTAATTCGCTTACCACATTTGATTCTTTTGCTGTATCAGGAGTTGCCTTCACCTTTTTCAACCAACCAGAAAATTAAAGAAAAAAACTCCGTTTTAAGATCTAACTAAATATACAACAAAAAGAAGGCAACAACATAAGTTTTATAGACATAAAAAAGGAAATAAGCGTAAGCTTTCTTGCATTATGGCATGTCATCTTCATCAGAATCAACAAACCAAGATTGCCTGAAACAATTCATTAGAATTTTATAAGGATTACATATAATTGTAAAAGGCTGGAAAATTTGATAAAGAAAAATCACTTACATCTTTTGCAGCTCTAGGATTTCCGTGACATCAGGTTCAGATAAGACTTTGGAAATGGGACCATAACTTTCGATCCTTACATTTTTCGGACCATCAAACCACCTGTGTACTTTCCACATTTGGAGAATAACTATTAAAGGCTTACCATTATACTTCTTGTAATTGTGATGAAACTCCCAAGCCATATTCCCAGACGCCATACATTGAAGGACTTGAGAGCTACAAATTATTTTCTAGGATGTTAGAGAGAATTAAGAAAAATTTAAGAACTTAAAACTTAACAGTTAAAAAATTAGAAGAATTATGAAGAATTATTACCATATGCCACGGATTGAAAAATAAAGCCTCAGCCCATTAATATCATTCTTATCTCGCCAGACGTGTTTTAAACCACCAACATTGAATATCACTCCAATCAAATCTAGAAAATGTGTGGGAAACACTGATTCAGGAATGCATTCCAAAATGAATGATAAATCTTACTAAATAATTAACAAACACTAAAAATGTTGGACTTACCAACGAGCACAGTTTCCTCAACAGTTTTGTCAAGAACGGAACTGAAAGGAGTGAATTTTCTGCATGGTTCCATTGGAGGTGGAGGAGCGTTGGTAACAACAGTTATATCCATGAACCGTATTTTGTAAGGGTGGTTTGTTGCTCGAACATCGCCACCGTTTTCAACAACTTGAAATACTGTAACTGATATCCAATTGTCTTCTTTGAGAAATGTACGGTAGTGATCAACATATTGACTGTGGATATCACATTCAATTCTTGCCCCCTACAAAATAAACCATAAATTATAAAATGTAACATAATTTTTTTTAAAAGCGATGATCTGACAGGCGATGATTTGAATGAATTTCATCAACCTCAATATCATCCAAGATTACGGCAATGCCATTTACTGGATTCCTTGGAACAGGGAAGAGACGAACAACCTTTGCACGTATGTGCCAGCCACTAATACATGTCCGTAAATCAGACAATTTGTGATAGTAATCAAACCTGCAAATAGAACCGGAAATTTAATTAAGGTCTTCCTATATAGCAGATATATATAACTAACGCCTTCCCAAATACACTGTATTTTTTTTTGTAAAATGGCATCCTAAGGCTTTCCTAAAAAAACCAACAATGGCTTACAATAACCATTGTTGAAACTTCACTTCTATGAGAAATGTAATGAAAATAAATCTTGTATTCAAGCAGTAACAATCGATGAGAAGGGATAAAGGAAGCATACATTTTTCTTATGTGAAACGCTTTAAAGACCAATCACACAGAACCGATTTGGAGTTGAGAGAAATGATGGGAAGTTCTGCTTTGAGAGAGATGGTGGCAGTTAGAGAGGAAATGATGAGAGGTGTTGTTTAGAGAGAATCGAAGGCAGTTAGTGAGGGAATGATGGGAGTTTGTGTTTTGAGAAAAATGGAGGGAGTTACAGAGGAAGTTGAATCGTTTTGTATCCGGTTTTTTTTTTTCTTCGACGAGATGGAAGTTGAATCGTGCACTTCATTTGTTTCAACCACTAAATGGGCCTCAAACGGGCCCTTATCTTTTGTCCAAAACAATAATAAAAAAACGGGCCCTTATCTATTTTATAATTGGAAATTGCGGTAAGGACATTAAGATTTATGGTCCTCCACTACCAAGGAAATACACTTAGTCTAGCGGCTACACACACTAAAGTCTCGACTCTACTTTGAAGGGTTCGAGCCCTTCTTCCTGCACAATTGGGTAACCAATTTTTTTTTATAGCAAATTCAACGGAATTTACAATAGTGTCATTTGTTCCGTGTCTACAAGCACTTAACAAACTCAAAAATGATCTACTTCTTCGAATTGACAAAGTTTCAGAAATTTGTGAAGGTCTTCCTGAATATTATACTTTGCTTCCTAAATCGGTATATAAGTTGAATCCTTGAACGACTTGTTTCTTCCACTAAATGGGCCAAAAATGCGCTCTTATCTATTTTTTAATTGAAAGTTGTGTTAAGTACTGAAAAAAGGATCTATTTCTTCGAAATGACAAAGTTTCATAAATGTTTGAAGGCCTTCCTAAACCTGATAATTTATTTCCTAAATAGATATACTATGGATTATATCAGTGGTTAAGTGGACTTCCTAAACTCATGTACTCCTTCCTGAAAGAGTTCAGTTGATTCCTGAATATTATAAAGCCAATTTGTCAAGTAGCACCAAAATACATTTCTAGCTGAACACCAAAATACTTTCCAAGTCTATTTCACAAAGTAGTTATAATACTGAACACCAAAATACGTTTCTAGCAGCTAGCTACAGAAGAAGTAGAACGACAAATCACTGATCTTCAACAAACTCTTCGAAGACATCACAAGCAAACTTTGTCCGCATGTCATGGACAAGCCCATCATCTATCTTTGACATGTCGGTAATACCCAATGAATCGCATTCCAGCATCTTCACCACAAATACACCACAGTTCAGGATATTTTTTGTCTTCGGCATGCCCTCTGCCATCTCAACCGTAAATGTACCCAAGTCCACTACATCGTCCTCGTCTTCAAAAGCTTGTGATATCAGCTGTGGAAGCATCTCTGCATATAACACACCAAAAAAAAACCCAACCATTCGCATTCAATTTTGAAAAAGACTCAGTGATTTTTGTGGAAACTGTATATATTTTGTACCTGCGATCTGTTGCACTGATGTCACGAGCTCTGATAAATCTTCTTCTGGATGTCCAGAGAGATACACTTTGAGACTTCTCTTCTTCAGATCAACCGCCAATCCAATAAAGTTAGGGAACCAATGGACAACGTTACATGAGGTCCCATAGATAACGTCCACCTTTTTCTCCCATTTCTTATGTGGAAAAGCTTCTCCTTTTACCACTCCGATCAATTCATCCGGAAAAGGAATTTCTTTTTTGAAAGAGTTGTAGAAGCGGCTCAATGTCTTGAAGAAACTCGCTCGTACAAAGCAAGATTTAGCTAAGCCCTTCTTATGGTACAAAGCTGGATTCTTGTTTCTTCTAGACTCGAGCATTTGAAGACAGGCATCAATGTGCTGCAATAAAAAAAAAAAACTCAGAATCACATAATTTAGTAAGGCTCATGAGTCTTTTCGTAAAGTCTTCCTACAAACCAAACAATAGTGTTCCTTAGGCAAACAGAATCACATAAACTAAGATATATACTATTGTTTTTTACCTCATAAGAGAATATCACTTCTGGGTTATCCATTCTTACGAAGAATTTCTTCCCTACTTCTTCACCATTAATGTGCATGGCCCTGTAGTACATTTTTTAAAGAAAAAAAACGATTGCACCAGAATTTGAGAACCTAGTTTAGAATAAAACCAATATAAAGATTAACAGTAACATAAAATATGCTAACCTTTCCTTTTTGCACCATTTTTGAAACCTTGTGTACCGTTGCATTGATGGAGTAGCAAACGGATCCACCGCAGTAGTAACATCAGGTGTTACAGTTAAATCTGTGCTTGTATCCTTTAACGGTTTTGGTTGCCGACCACTTCTCCTTAGAATTTGTGATTTGACTTGTACTTTCGGAGGATTTCCTGAACAAGCCTCCTTCTTTTTTCCACCAGGAGAACCTTTCTTCCTTTTCTTAATAGCTTCAGCAGCTTCCCCCTGTGATCAATCAAAATGGAAATTGATTTTACATCATTTTTAGGAAGATTATCTCTGACTTAAGGAAGGCTTTCCGAATTATCGAAAGTTGATACCTCTTCATTTCCTGTTTTACCAGTTTCCGTTGGGAAATCTGCGGCTTTCCTCTTCCTTGAAGTAGCAACGGCTTTACCTTGCTATCAACCAAAAAAGGATAATGAAATTCAGTACAGTTTTCCAAGAAACTTGTTAGTACAGTTAAGAGTTTTCGAGAATTTACCTTTTTGATTTCGGCTTTCTCAATTTTAATATCCATATCAGCCACTTTCCTCCTCTTATATACTTGGCTGCTTATCTTCTCTTCTTTTCCCTGAGATTGGCTTTTCACAGAATCCTGATTTTGATCCAAACTCTCCCCGCCAATATCTTGCGTCTCCTTCCGGGTCTCAATCTATCAAAGAGGGAAAAAAAAAAATCTATGAACCGTTCTTCTATTTTCAGGAAACCGTTCCTAAAAACGAGAATATAAGGCAAACAAAAACAAATCATATACCTCATCAACATTTTTGGAACTTTGTGGCTGAGTATTTTCCTCTGGAGTCAAATACTGAGTTTGTGTCAAAACCTGTGTTTGTGTCAATACTTGAGTTTGACTCAATGGTTGCGTCAAAGAAGCATCTGCTTCTCTTTCGTTGATCCCCTGAAAAAAATAGTGATGGTTATATCATCAACAAGAAATTTTGAGAGGAATTCAAGGAGAGTACAAATATGGATTTGCGTTCTTTTACCTCTTCTTTTGATAAGTCCAGAAGGACATTGGCAACAACTTCTGAAGATAAATCTCCTTTCTTCTGTGATTCTTTTTCCTCCTGATTCAGCTCAGCTTTATCCTCTTCAGCAGGAGTCTTTTCTACCTGAGTCTGTTCACTGTCCATCCGGGATTCTTTTTCCTCCTGATTCAGCTCAGGTGGATCCTCTTCAGCAGGAGTCTTTTCTACCTGAGTCTGTTCACTGTCCATCCGGGATTCATTTTCCTCCTGAGTCTGCTCAGGTGGATCCTGTTCAGCAGGAGTCTTTTCAACCTGAGTCTGTTCCCTGTCGATCCGGGATTCATTTTCCTCCTGAGTCTTCTCAGCTGGATCCTGTTCAGCAGGAGTCTTTTCAACCTGAGTCTGTTCCCTGTCGATCCCGGATTCTTTTTCCTCCTGAGTCTGCTTAGCTGGATCGTCTTCTGCAGGAGTCTTTTCAACCTGAGTCTGCTCACTGTCGATCCCGGATTCTTTTTCCTCCTGAGTCTGCTTAGCTGGATCGTCTTCAGCATTAGTCTTTTCAACCTGAGTCTGCTCACTGTCGATTCCATCCTGCAATGAGAGAAGAAACAAACAAGTGTAGAATAAATTTTTAGGTGATCTTTTATGTTTATTTAGGAATGCTTTATTAAAATCGAAACAAATTAGGATAAAAAAAAAAAATACCTCTTCATCATGGGTCTTTGCACTCTGTCCTACCGAACTCTCTTCTGATTCTACTTTGCGAACATCTTCAATGGAGAATTCAAGTATTTCCATCGTGTCGTCAATAAGGACTGACATCTTTCCATCAGAGTTTAGAATTTTGACAGTGCCTTTACACCAATTGTCTTCATTGAAAACCTCCACGTTATCGTTTAGATTGTAACCTTCCCACAGTTGTTTTCTTTTGTGTGTAGATGGTCCAGACGGTGCTGCGAGAGATTCGTTTTGGATTGAAGCACCAGGTTCAGACTGAAACAACAAGAAAGACTTTGTCAGGAAACCCTTCAAAAAACTGGCTCAAGTCTTCCTGAAGTTTTAAATCATACCTTATCACTGCTTGAACTTGTTTCATCCCAGCCATCTCCCTGCAAGAAGGCGAAATCATGTGGATGTATCAAGAAAGACTTTGTAAGGAAACGCTTCTTAAAACTGACTCAAGTCTTCCTAAAGTTTTAAATGTTAATCATACCTTATCACTGCTTGATTGTGTGTCCTCGTTTTCTCCTGTTGGTGTTTCTTTCACGCCATCTGTCTGCAAAAGGTAACAAAACTTTTTATGAGTCAATAATGCATTTTTTAGATTCAACCTGCTCAGTCTATCACAATAGTCTTAGAAAGGCTCTACTTAAATTTCTAAAAACACTAGTCTTACCTCCTGACTGCTTGATTGCGGGTTGGAACCTCTATAGACTGGTGTTCTAACAACTTCTTTATCGCCTGAATTTGTTTCATCCCAGCCATCTCCCTGCAACAAGGCGAAATCATGTGGATGTATCAATTTGAGATATAATTAGTAAGGCATTCCTAATAATGTGAGAAATATACCCAAATTGTTCTTAAAAAACACTAATCTTACCTCATTGCTTCCTGATTGAGCGTTCAAATTATCCACTGTTCGTATTAGTTCTTCGTCACTTGTCTGCAAAAGGAAACATCACTTCTACGTATCTCTTTAGGTATTAAGATATAAAACAGTTTACTAAATCGAAATGTGTAGGAAAGTATCCCTAAAACCATAATAAATCTGCCTAAATAATTTAAACAGTGAAATATCTTACCTCTTTTTCATTGGATATATTCAGTTTCCTTTCTATATTGCTGAGACGCTTTTTGATGTCCTTTAGACCACCATCCACTTTCTCAATAAGACTGTTCATCTTGGCCATCATCGACTCTGACCCATTGCTATCATTTCTTGTCTTGTAAGACTCCTTGGCAATTTCTTCCAGCGCTGTGTAGACATCAATTTTCTGTTTTCTCCAATCATCTTCTGTGACTCTATAGCCTTGGTTGACCAACTTAACCAATTCGTCCAACTCTGGATCAGCTTCATCGACAATAGAAATTGAGTCTTCTTTGTCACCCTCTATAGGAGATAGGATGCATGTAACACTTATCTGCAATTAAGTTAAAAGTTAGTATCAATTATCTTTTTGCCGATGAAGTAGTTGTTATAACAATTTGAGTAACTTACCTTGTGAGTTCCTTCAGCATTCTTTATACTCTCGTACCTTGGACAATCAACCTTTATGAATCTCTCACATATCCATGTATTAATCGATTTCCTGTCAATCCTACTGAAATTTGACTGGAGATATGGCACGGATGCTAGGAACCAAAGATGTATTGCTAGAGGGAAGCCGTGGAGGTCGTATTTTGTAGCTAACAAATCGGTATCCAGCCTATTTTTAACCGAAAGCAGCAATACATTGTATGCATCTCTTCCCCACGGATATTTCAACAGCCGACGTAGATCTTGTGCGATTTCAACATTTCTGACAGGGAATTTACAGGAGGGGTACTTGTTCAGTAACGTTGCTTCAATCAATAGCAGGATCCCTAAGGCAAATCTCTCTTGACCATTTCCTTTTTCAAGCCCATAATCGCCATTTGAAGATCATCTAGAGTGTGTGGATTGGTCAACAAAGCTTCAGGAAATTTCAGCAACTCTCTTTCACCACTCACAGGCGCCTCCTCACTGCACCTTAGACCCGTCACCATGTGGAATTCCCGGATACTAAACCTCATTGGTTGTCCATTGAAATGGAACCACAACTCCTGGTTCTTAACGGTTTCTATATGTCTTTCAAAGAGGAAATGAAGCAACTTCCCCGAAAGCATGAGTTCCCTCTCAGCTACCTTGATGATGGGACCCATGAAAGTTGCTCTGCATTTGCGATACAGTTTGTCTCCAATAATTTCCTTCAGTACATGGATGTGTCCAAGCTTGGAGTGGTGGTTTATAGTAACTTTTTGTGACGGCTCCTGTCCCATATTGAACTTCAGTTTCGGAAGCTCAATCGTGTCTGTATCACCCATTTCGAACCTACAAATCATCGCACAAGTTTGAAAGTAAGAAATACGCAAACAATGCTTTCCTGAATCAATCATCAAATACCAACAACCATTTACTGAGGCTTTAGGAATTACCAAAATTAAGCATTAGATAAGGTCTTCTCCGAAACAAAACGGTTGCTTAATAAACTCTGTCTACAAATACAAGTTCTCGTAAGGCCTCCCTAAATAACAAAAAGGTTTCCTTAAGCTTTCCTAAAATTCAACAAAATTCCTAAAATTCTGATTCCTAAACAAAGAACACAACTTTACGAACCACATTGCTTCATAACCCCACCAAAAAGAGAAGCTTAGATCTGAAAGCAGCTAAAGAGGGAAATCACTAACTCGCTAGCTCATGTAATCAAAAGGACGAAGGCAATAGCCAGGTAAAGAAAGCAATGCCTCTTTTTGGACCAAACTCTCTTGTATTTGCACGAAAAGACTGTATGGTCTAGATTGCTTCCTTAGACCATCCTAAAAGACATAAAAGTGGGAGGGAGAACATCTCCAGAATACGTTTATCTCTTACTTAGGTTTTAGTTTAGGGTTAGTCACAAGTCTCAAAAGAGCACAAGACAGAGGAAATCTCAAATTCGGGAAACACTATGAATTCGATAGCACAAATCTCTAATTTTTCCGAAACACTATGAATGAACACTAATTCCTACAAAATCTCGAAGAGTGTTAGTAACAAGCATCAATTGCACAGGCAAATTCTGATTCCTAACCAAAGAACACAACTTTACGAACTACAATGCTTGATAACCCCACCAAAAAGAGAAGCTTAAATATAAAAGCAGCTAAAGAGGGAAATCACTAACTCGCTAGCTCAATTCGAAGCTTTGCAGAGACGGAGAACGACGACGGCGACGGACGACTGCGAACGACGAAGGGACGACGGCGACGGACGACGGCGAACGGCGAACGGCGACGTAAGGTTAGGGTTTCGGGAGAGAGAGCGTTTTCTGTTTTTTTTTTTTTTTCCTTTGTTTTATGAGTGGGGTAAAATGGTCATATGCTTGTTTAATGAATGTTATGTGTGGAATAAACAAGCCTGTGTGGTATTTTGGGAAGCAAAACTAAAAAGTGTGGTATCTAGGAGAATCTCCCTACTTATTTAATAGATAATATTAATTTCCATAATATTAGGTAAGACCAAAAATGTTATTAGCTAATGAATAGGTCCAAACAACTTTTTTAGGTAGATGTATCCTCCCTTAATACTTTAATAGTATAGATACATTAATTATACTCCTGACAATCCGTGCCATATTGCCATTACTGTCTTGCCATACACATACATATATAAACATAATGCACGCGTTATATATATAGGATCATGCCTACGTAAATTGATAATCCCTACACATAATTGGGTTATTTAAATAAAACCAAGTTTATAGACTTATTACGGAACTAAAAACTAGTTTTAGACCGTTTGATAGCTATTATTTTTATGTATACTGATAAACCTAACCGGACGAAACGAAAGGAAAAAAATTAATCTATTTTGTGTAAACAGATAGACCGAACCGAACAAAATGATATGAAATCATGTAATCGAATATATAGTTTTAATTCAAATATAACTATTATGAAAAGAAAAAAAGTATCATAACTGTTTTGTTTCGCACAGAGTAAATAGAATGATCCGGTAAAAAGTACTGAAATCTAACTAATGGAAAAACCAAACTTTTGGAAATATTTAAGCTTAGTTAATTGACGTTCTATCTTTTGCAGAAACAACATTACTAATCTATTATTTTATCAACATGATCATGCTCCATAAGTATTAGATGTTTTTTTTTTAATATGAGTGAAATTTCTAAGAAATTCAAATTTCACGAAACAATAATAGTATGAGTTTGTTTTTGAGTGTTTTTTTCGTCAACGGACTTATTGGACCATTTTGTCATCTCGTTTTGAAGAGTTGCAATCGAATTCTGGTGGAGAAAACCGCAAAGATGAAATTTTAACCACCACTTGATAAAAGACACTTATTCCAAGAATAAGAATAGTAGTATAAGTAACGTTCTAACTCTATGCATAATTACTACGATTCTACTCTATCTAATTTTGCATCATGCAATTATGCACTACACCAGTTTGTCTCGTCAACTACGATGTCTGTTCTGTTGCCACAATTGACATAAAGTATATTTAATCGAGAACTATTGTCTGTAGTTTAGCGTGGAAAATTCGTATCCAGACAGATCTAAAATAAACAAAAACCAAATGATGTGATGAAGTTTCGGGGGCTCTTACTTGTAGATTGGATTTGCATCACCTAAAGATTTCAATCGGTCACACACAACATCATGAGTCATAACATCGACATAATCCATCAATTCAAGTGCCTGGATATGAGTCATACGACGTTGACTAGTAAATCCAACTCGAGTGAAAAAAAAAGGTATTTGCAATGCAATACATATTGAATATCACTTATAAAATTTCATGTAACAGGTTAAAAACTCATCTAGATATTCAAGACTGAGTCTACGATACTGGTTTTAGTAGTGTTCAGTGTTCACAATTTCTGTGATCTTTTATTTATATAATCTTGTGTTCTTTATTTAATAATTTCTAAATAGTAGCTATAGAGTGTGGTATTATTTTATATTTATTACATAAAGTTTAATCAAATTTAACATTTTATTCAAAAAATATAAAAAAGTTTAATAAGCTTAAAGTGTTTTCGGATTAAGAGTATGCTAATCAAGAAGATTCCTTTCACTTATTGAGTAAGTCCAGTTTTTTGCTTCAAAGGAGGTGTAAATTCTAATTCACTCATAGGAAAGAGACCTATACTAAAGCTCCCACTCAAGTATTCAATTTACTAGTTAAGGCCGGAGAGCCCCATCTACTCTAAATTTCTAGTGTAAGGCGCTACAATTAACTTTTAAATCCATATAATCTATATTTTTTAGTAACATAGGCGTTTCTTGATAACGAGGAAAGTTAATGAAACCATTAAAAACTCCCATGATTTGCTAAAATTAAACCAGATGATCAGAACAACGACGAAATCAATAGCTATATTGGACTGCATGAAAAAGTGTATAGCTTATTTATAAAAAACAAACTTCGCAATATTCTATATAGCTCTTTACTCATTAGGTATGGTTCTATATACATATATATAAACCACACAATTGAGTTGGTTGCTTCTTTCTCAAGAAACCGACTGAAGTTTATGCACATTTTGGATCCATCCTCTAGTTTTTCTTCTATATATACATATATTATATCTTGATAATTTCTTTTCTTCTTACATTTCTTCAGCTTGTTGAGTTGAATTTATAAATGGAGTTGGTAGACCTAATTTAAAAATCCCAATTATTTTCAACCGTTGAAAAGAAAATCTAAGTAAACCTAAGAATAACAGCTAACCCCTGACGGTAATTATACTCGGGTTTATTTTGCTCCTATGAACGACAATTCTAAACCTTATCTACTATCTCTGCTTCTGCAATTTTTAGCATAACCTTCAGGAGAATTCTCAAGTGTTTTAATAGAATTAACAGTGATTATAATAGTCAAAGATCTCTAATAATAACCAAAGAAAGCTACAGATCAGAGAGAGAGAGATAATCTCCTCGGGCGTCAATCTTTCTAAGGATTTTGGACTGATTTTATCTCCCGAGTTTTATCTTTTCTCATTCTCTGCTGAGAAGGAAAAAAATATTTCTTTCTTCGCACGTCTTCTTTTGACAGAATTACCTGAAAACATATTCATTAAGAAAGAGATATATTTCTCTTTCTAATGGACACTGCTCCTGATTAAATCCGTTTTTTTTTTTTTTTGGTTGAGAAATCGATTTTCGACTTCATAACTCGCAATGTCGAGCGGGAGGCTTTGCGGCTTCACGCCAATAACCTTCTGTCGCAAGCTCTCAAGATTGCAGGTTATTTTTTTGTCTTTTACGTTATATGCATCAATTGTTTGTATAAGTATTTTATTCGTTAACTTTAAATGCAAACGTTAAATACAAACAAAAGATTGTCTTCGGGTTAAGTATATGAAACGTTGAAATTGGCATTTTCAATAATCTAAACCCTAGTTTATCAACTATCGCGTTCGCTTTTGCTGTAACATGTTGAAAATGCTTTTGCGGACAATGTTCTTGATTCTTTTGTATTTTAATTTCTTCTCAATGTAATTGCAAATCTTGAAATTGACTATGAAGTCTAGACTTTTGCGCTTTTACATGTTTAGAGGTTACTAGAGCTATTCAAACCATTTAATTAATATAAATATGCATGATGACAAAAAGAAGTACGTTATTAGGGCTAAATATTATTGAAATTTCAAGGTTTTCTAATGCTGTTTATAGGTTGCGAGAGGGGTTGCTCTAAAGAAACTTATCAAGGGCAAACACGAGTTTAGACGTGCATCAACATCGAAGAACAATTTCGAAAAAAAGAACAGTACAAAGATCAAACGCACAGCCTCACAGATATCTTCCGTTGTAGAAGCATCTCCAAAGAGCATCAATTCTACAAAACAAGCTGTTGGTTCAGGTGGCCCCGTGTCTCCTTTTTCGGTAAAGAATGAGAAGAAGAAACCAAGTACACCGAGAAACAACAAATTCGAAGGTTCTTCCCCGAAATGCACAGCAAATTTCATTCTAATGGTGGAATTGAGGAAGAACATATTTGCTTTTAGAGATATGATTGATTTGCCTTCTCTTGATGGTTCTCTATCTGTCAACGAGGTGATCATTTCTCTTAATATAACATTTTGAGAGCATAACAGGCTGGCATTATCATACAGTATAGGAACATGCATGTGAAATATTTGGTTTTGATTAATTGAATCAAATTATTCGGTTTGGAGATTTCTATACCAAATTAGATCTTGTTACACTCTCTTTATTTATTTCTGTTTTTTTTTTCTTCTAGATCATAACACAAACAATGAAGGATTTACAAAAGCTTTCTCCAGAGATTGTAACCATTAATCAATCTTTTGAAATCGAAGGAGCTGAGATGGATAAGGTACACAGAGGATTTGAACAAAATTTGAGTTACACGTACAATAAACATTCCTACGAAAGAAAAATAATAATAATAATTCTTGAGTTAGCGTCATTTTGTTTACTTGATGAGTCTTGTTGATCTGATTGATGAATCCCAGAAATGCCCCCAAAACAGATGTTGATTTTCTTCTACGAGGACCTCAGAGCTATCGGTGATTCTTGGATCATGGATAGTGACTGGATTTATCGATCAAAGTACAAGAACAGTGGAGTTGGCAAGAATAAGTCAGATCGTCTTGGTTTGTTCACTAAAACACTTGTTGAGTTCTATTTAGTTGGGGATATTGATCAAACACTCTTCTTAATCCTTTTTTCTTTTTTTTTTCTTGGCAGTGGAGCATGTTTTAGCAGCTCTTGATGGACTAATCAAGATGACAAAAGAAAGATTTGGTATGATGGATCTTGAATCTGATGGAAGAAAGAGTTTTACAGCAAAAGGTGTTTCATCGGAAACAAGAAGAAGCTTTACAAGATCAGCGTCTTATTCAGAAAGTAACAACTCTTTTTACCCATCTCCATTTACACCGAGATCAGTTCTTCCCGGGACGATGATGATGTCTAGTAGTAGCTCAACATCACCGAGTCTTTGGAACTTAAGAGCTCAAGCTTTGGATAAGTTAAGCCCTGTAGATTTAAAGCGGCTCGCTATGCAGATCTTGTCGCGTAGAGATTCAGAGAGTGTTCAAGATCTTGATTTTAAGAATTCTATCGAGGAAGAAAAAGAAGAGAGTGAAAAATTATCAGAAGAAGAAGAAGAAGAAGATAATGATTCCTCTGTTTCTGAAACAGAGCATGAGGTTGAAGCAGAGGATCATATTGAAAGTTCTGGAGCAGAGCATGAGATTGAATCAGAGCTTCATAACAAAACTTCTGAAACAGAGCATGAGGTTGAAAATGAGGATCGTAGCGAAACTACAACTTCAGAGACTAACTCAACAGAATCTTTTCAAGAAGAAATCTCGGTAGCTAAACTTGCTCCACCTTCTCCACCACCACCGCCACCATCGCCGTCGCCAACTGCCTCACTATTCAGCAAGAAAGCTACTCCTCTCTCACCACCGCCACCGCCACCTCCATCATCACCACAGCCGGAAAGAAAAGCTCTGACTCCTCCACCGCCGCCGCCACCTTCAAAAACACATGATTGTGGAGATTTTTGTCCATTTCCCAACCCGAAATCTACAAATGGCGATAATAGTCCGACCATGCCGGCACCTCCTGCACCACCGGGTAGCGGAAGATCCTTGCGTGCCAAGAAAGCAACTAGCAAATTGAGAAGATCAGCACAAATTGCTAATCTCTATTGGGTTCTCAAAGGGAAGCTTGAAGGCCGTGGCGTTGAAGGGAAAACAACAAAGGGAAGTAAAGGGCAAAAGAATGTTCCAGAGAAATCTCCTGTCAAAGGTGCAAGATCAGGAATGGCTGATGCACTTGCAGAGATGACAAAAAGGTAAAAGACTTGTGTCACAAGTCATATCTATATGTCTGAGTTTTTGACTCTTTCGTTCGTGTCACAGGTCGAGTTATTTCCAGCAAATAGAAGAAGATGTTCGTAAATACGCAAAATCGATTGAAGAATTGAAATCTTCAATACAAACTTTCCAGACAAAAGACATGAAAGAATTGCTCGAGTTTCATAGCAAAGTGGAATCTATACTTGAGAAACTAACTGATGAAACTCAAGTATGTTATCTCCTTGTTTTTGAATCGACTGGAGAACTTCTCTCCGAATCTTTGTATGTGTAATACTTTCTTTTAATTCTTTAGGTTCTCGCGAGGTTCGAAGGTTTCCCTGAGAAGAAACTAGAAGCCATAAGAACTGCTGGTGCCTTGTACAAGAAGTTAGATGGGATTTTAGTTGAGCTCCAGAACTGGAAAATAGAGCCTCCCCTAAATGATCTTCTCGACAAGATAGAGCGTTACTTCAATAAATTTAAAGGAGAAATCGAGACAGTGGAACGAACAAAAGAAGAAGAAGCAAAAATGTTTCAAAGACACAACATTAATATCGATTTCGAAGTTCTTGTTCAAGTCAAAGAAACTATGGTTGATGTTTCATCAAATTGCATGGAGTTAGCACTAAAGGTAATATACATATACAAATCAAGATCTTGACTCTCGTCTATGAAACTAAATTAGTTCTCTATGTTTTGTAGGAGAGGCGAGAAGCGAATGAGGAGGCGAAGAACAGTGAAGAAAGCAAGATGAGTAATATGAAGGCAGAGAGAGCTAAAAGGCTATGGAGGGCTTTTCAGTTTGCTTTCAAGGTTTATACATTTGCAGGAGGTCACGATGAACGAGCAGATCATTTAACAAGACAGCTTGCACATGAGATTCAGACAGATCCTGATCAAACTGATTCATTGATCATGTCCTAAAAGCCAAAAAGGCTGAGAAGAAGAAGAAGAAACTGAAGCTTAAAAAGATGATTGCCATTTTGCAATATCACATTTTTGTGGGTCTCTAGTTTTGATTTTGGACCGGTTCAAAGAAACCTAGAGAATCTTTTTTCCATTTCCTATGTATAAGTACATGACATAACACGGTGTCGGTAACTCATGCACTAGCTGGTCATCGAAAAGATAGAGCAACTGAGTCAAGAGTCCGAGTACCGAGGAAATTGTGATCTTAAGGCTTCGAACTTCTTAGTTATCTAAATAAAGCTCAAATAAATTACATGACACAGGAAGCAATGAATTAAGAAAGATTCTAAGAAAAAGTCAACGCAGATGCCAAGAGAAGATAAATGTCAAAAAAATCCATAAAAGTCAACGACACACTCTTGTTCAAGAACAATATCTTCCATGATCGTCTCGTTATCACTATGAGCATCTCTTTCCGCATCTTCATCCATCATATCAATGTCTTCTTCTTCTTCTTCTAGTGGTTTTTGAGAGAAGAAGGCTATTCTCTTCACTTCCCTCTCATCTTCTGTCTCCACAATCGAATCTGTCAACATATCAAATCATTGTGATTATTAGATCTATTGAAACACTAAACCTGAGAGTTCCGTTGATGGGTTTTCGTAATAAAAAAAAACAACAACTTACTTATCTTTCTTTTTCTTACAGAAGTTTCTTCTTCGCCTTCATCGGATTGAAAAAGGTTTAGCATCTTTGGGATCTCTTCTTGGTTTACTTCCATGAGGGAAGAGCTTGAGAGTCCACGAGAGATATAGTATTTCGACATTTCTAGATGCACAAATCTCTTAACCTTGTACGGTGTAATATAAAATAATAACCTATAAACAAAAGGCTAGTGGATTTTACCAATAACGAGCTCGGGAGACCTTTGTTTAGAAGACTATCCATCCCTATTTAGTAGTTAATATGCAATAAATTAATATGGATTTAATTGCAAATTATGTTTAATTTTTTCTGGTCAAAAAGTTAAAAGATCAAAGATGATCCATCAACCGATCAACGCACAAAGTAATCTCTTCAACTTCAACCATAGTCCATAATAATTAGTTAAATGTTTTCGTTAAATGCCATTAATTTTATTTCCATCAACTTATAGAAGTCAATGGAAACTAAAAGTAATGAATCCGTTTGAAAATGATGTGTGGACTAACAGCTAATTAATTTTAAAATGGAACGTCACAGGAAGTTATCTCATGAAAAAAAAAACTACATTTTACGTGGAGTTTTCAGTGAGCCAAATACCCAACCAATATCGCGTCTAATACGCAATATTTCATCATGTCTTTGAGAAAAGAAAAAAAAAAATTAACTATAATATGCTCTAGTTATCAGAATATAGATGTATGCTCGCTCTAATTAGTAATTAGCTGGAAAAAAAAATTCTAAAATTCTACCATGTTTTACAATTTACATAATTTTGTTCTTCAACCAAAGTGAAATCAGATTCAGAACGCTAAGTGGTATATCATTGATCACCAAGTTTGTTACAACTCCATTGGAAAGTCAAGCACAAGTATTATTTTCAGGCTTTGGGGTTTGATTCAAAGATCCAAACAAAATTGCTTTAGTCGGAGGAGTACACTGTACACCGTACTACACAGTTACAGCATTTGACAAAAGCAAACTCATGAAACCATTGTTCCCCTCTCTCGTAAAAGCTCAGAATTTGATGAAGCTTCTCTTCTTCTTCCCATCTTTATCATGCAGTTTCTGCCTCCTCTTCTTTTTATTCTGTAATAACCATATATGACACAAGTCCAAATTATTTATACATTTCCAAAAATACTCTCAATTCGTTACTGTTATTTTCTAGATTTATGAAAAGCTTGTAGAGTACCTCTGCTCTGCAACCATGTCACTAGAGTCCACGAGTCCGCGCTTTCTCTTCTTCCCTTGCGTCCTTGTATCGTCAAGAATCTCAATGTTAGCTGAAGTTTGGTTTTTATTCTCAAAGCCTCCATACTTGCTTCACCTCAGTTATAAGATGTTTTAACTGTTAAGTGCCTAAAAAGGTTATAAGGATTTCATAGAATTTGAGGAGGACATTTTAGCAAGTAATAATCAGCTTCAAGACAAACAAAACCACCTTCTTCTCATCAATTAGAGATGCCTTTATCCTTCTGCTGATAATTTGTTCTCGAAGATTTTCCTTAATTCATCTTCGAGACCATTTTCAATTTCTGGCTGTTCTCAAACATACTCCACCATTAACTACGTAAGTGAAATCGCCTCTCAGTCTGGTTCAGTTCAGTTCGGTCCGCTTAAATCGGAGTTGATTCGATTCGCTTAGATTCGGGTTTAACATTGTGCTTCTATTGACTATATATTGTCAACATTTCAATTATAGAGATCTTTCGATTCTGCAATCAAAGTGAAAAGAAAGAATTCTTAAGATCATCTACCTTTTTCCATATTTACTCAACTGGGTTCACCTGTTCTTAGTGAAGTTAAACCATTATTGATATATCTTCGTAATGATTTATTCAAAGCTTTTCTATTTTGATTCTGCCCTCTAAGTTACAAATGTTTTGTAATCATGCGAGGTTTCCATATGTTTCTCATGAATTTAACAAAGGTGAATGGAAACTTGACAAAATGATATAAGAAACTGAAAGACAATTACAAGGTTTCACACGAGCAGTACTATGTGCATATAGAGCAAAAGCAAGAACTTGTTAAGTGAACTTGACACTTAACAAAAGCATGGGTCAATAATCTGTACAAGACGAGCAAAAATGGTTTGTGAAGCCTACCTTCATTCTCTTAAGCTCCTGAATATGGTGGTAATTTAACAAACCTACAATATGATGGCATGATTATCAGTTAATTGTATGGTCTTGAGAAATAATCAGTAACGAATCTTTCACCAGAGCAAATGGAGAGATTCATACCTACGGCTACACGCTAACAAACACACAAACCAAGGCCGACTTATCAACTTTCAAATGCAACCCCCCGTGGGGAAAAAACCGGTGGAGATTATGAAAAGCGCCTTAGTAACAAGAGACTAGAAGACTATGCTGCTACTGAAGACGAAAGACAACTTTTGCTTCAACTAAATCTTTGCGCCATTGAGAAGGATACTGTCTGACTTATGAACAGTTCATCTTCAACAAATCTAACAACCCTGCAAATTATGATGGAATCAAAAATCTTATCAACGGATGTCCTTAAGAATAATTGTACGATAAGATCAGATTCATACCTTTCAAGTGGATTTTTTGCCAGCTAGGATGATAGAAATCTGTAAGCCTCTGCTAAAGGCTTCATTGAACAAAATACGAGTCTGCATATTCTGAAAACCAGGCAGCCACGAAAGCAATGCAACTGGAGCCATAACTATCAACCCAAAGCACAAGTCGTAAAGGCGAGCAACAGAGATCACTGTGTCCCAAACCACTGTCGCTATTAGAAACGGTCTCAGTACTTGAGCGATGGAAATCATTCCCCACCCCGTTGGTACAAAAGCCATGAGACTTATCAGCAAATCAACAACCGTAAGTTTAGTAAACTGCAGCATCAGCACGAGCACAAGAACCGTGAGCCATATTACCAAGAACTGGATGAATCTGTATTTAATATGCTCCTTCACGGAATATCTTTTCTGGGCGTAGATTGTTGTGATGTAAATCGCAGCAATCCCAACAATGCATCCCCAAGAAGCCAAGTATATACCGATGTTCTTCTTACCATCTGCAATGCGAAGATGGTACACAATGCTATACTGGAAGAAGAAAAATCGAAGATCAAGTATAATCTCAAGCAGTTTTCCCCACACTCCAGTTGTTTTCAGATGATCCTGTTCTTCATTCCACCACGTAAACCAACTCTGATCTGCTTTTGAAAACAACCCGCCTCTGGACCATAGCCAACTTATGAAGTCGTCGAAATCATAAACTGTTTTGAGCCAGTCGAAACCAGAAGGGTTAAACAGGAATGGAGCAATGATCCATGACGTAATAAGGAACCAGCTCGAAATCGTCATTAGTATGTAAACCAACGAACTCTTAGCCAACGGGCTATAAGCCGCATATACCAACAAGATAGTCGCGAGCTCAATGGCCTTGATGAAATGAGTTCGAGCATACAATCTGTAGTTCTCAGCGAATTTCTTATGCTCCACCACAAAACCTCTTCCAGTGGCACGATACTTGGCTCCACCATGGAGTATAGTCCGACCAAAGTAATGGCTTCGAGTTCCCAAGGAGAATGTGTAGAAAAAAGATGCAAGCTGTAGCTGCATTGTTATGAAGTCCCAAACGGCTGGAAGAAACCCACGCTCCAGCGAGTTTTCAAGAATCATTGGAAGTGCAGTGAAAAGTCCAAGCTGAATAACAAATTGCTGATTCAAGATTGCACCAAGAGCTTCATTGCTGCTACTCCTATCCTTTGCTATTCTCTCAACGCCACTAAGTGCTAGATAAAGCCGACCCCACAAGAACGCATAAACAGTGAATACAATCAACATTGTGTTGAAGTAGTAGCCAACAGTTGTGTAGAAGAAAGAGAGCATTCTGAAAAAGTCCAGCCTGTGACCCAACCTGTAAACATCTCTGCTTAATGCTTGCTCACCATTACCACTTGCTACTTTTGCTTCAAACATAGATATCTGATTCAAACCCACATCCCTTCCCTTCCCTACCTGAATGTATTCATGATGAGTCACGTTCCCACCTCTTAAAGTGCAATTAAATCCTGCAAATATATCCTCACTTATATTTATCACTCTCGAGGCCTTGCTAATTCCACCTCGAGGGATGAACCAAAACCGATCAAATACATCAGGGTGACCATAATGCATCCTCACTTTCAGTGGGTTGGCAAGAACACGCTGTCCTAGGGTTACAAAACTCGTTTCCTGAGAAGACATGAACCAGGCGAGTGAAGACACGGAACCAGTGAAAACTTTCTCACGGACTCCAAGTATAGTAGGCTTCCTAATGCCATAGTGATTCTTGAAAGATTCCAACAAATTCCTCATCTTAAGTGCCTCCTCAAAATGGTTATCTTGATTCATATCAATGGTCTGAATAGCATCACCTCGTGTGAAGATTATAGCATGGTTTTGGTTTTCTGGTTTGCCCTCACCGAGCTTCAAGGGGCCTGGCAGTCTGATTCGATAGATCTCCACCTCCCTCTGAAGTCGTTGATCATATTTCACAAGAACCGAATAGTACTCGAGGTTACCCATTCCTAAGTTAACCTCATCAACGTATGCAATACGAAGGGCCTCATGGTTTTTCATCAGGAAAAGAATCTCCTCAGCTCTATGGTCTCCTTTTGCCTTATGCTGTCCATAAACTTGGCATGCCACAACATATGTGAATTTCATCATAGCACTCCCGGACTCGGACCCTTTAAGCAAATGGCTTATACCACTAGCCATTCTGCTAATTTCCTGAGCAGGTGTTGGCTGCAGTGTGTTATCCCCACCATCACTTGTGTAGTAAGAACGGCGTGGCTCAGGAGCAATCTGAGTTCCCATCCTGATGTCCATTTCAGAAGCCGAATCAAGAAAGGCAAGCTTCTTCAAGGCACTAAAATAATACATCATCCCTCGCACTGTTCTAGACAATGTCTGTCCCCTATACGAAGCCCACAGGCGAAGATCCCTAACCTTCTTTGACCAAATATCATTCTCATTTTCCACTCCCTCTCTACGCATCCGCTCCACAAAATTCACCCATTCATCTTCATATATTCTTTGAAGGTAGAACAAGGTGGAAATTCCATCCTCATTCTCAGCTCGGAGCATTTCTTGTCGATACATCACTTCCTCGTCATAGTAAGGAGTTAACACACTAAAAGCCATCATTTTTTCTACACTTGGAGCCTGGGGCATGTTCATAAAGAGAGAGTTGCTAAAGAAAGCAAGACGCTCCCTGGCCTCGAGATTCTTGGGCACATTATGCATTGGATCTCTAGAAGTAAGAATTGTATGTACCCGCCTTATCTGCCTATAAAAGACAACGTCACTATCAGGAGGGAGATTAATGGCATTGACAAACAGCAACTCGGATTCTGCATCCATATTAACGGGCGCCAAGCCAAGCTGTCTCAACTGCATAGTGCTCCTCCTAATTCTTGGAAATTCCCATGCGCAGAGTTCATACAGAGCTTGCAGTATATTCACAATCCTGAATACTTTCTTTTCTGGGTCCATCAGACGCTCAAGAAGTGATATTAGCTTCTCATGAACCCGGAGTAGTACTGTCAGCTTATATACCTCAGTTACCTTCCCGTTTTCCACATTTTCTTCGATTTCGCTGAACAACCTGTTCAGTATGGACTCTTCCTCCGTGCCATTTTGAACAATTTTGAGAATCACAAATTTGATACTATCAAAAGCTTCCATAACAGCACAACGCCTGTACTCACTGCTACAGATTTTCGACCAAAGCCAGCGATCAGGAGCATCACAGAGCTCGTTTGCCTGGCTTAGCGCAAGTAGGAGCTCATTGCAAAGGAGGAAACACGGCCAACGAATAACCCGAATATTCCAACAATTAGGCGGCAACTCAAGCAGCTCAACCTCCCTGTCACTAATAAGGTCCTCCTCCCTAAATGTGAGGATTATCTCATTCCATAACAAAGCAAACCAAGTCGCTTCAACTTGACTAGATTCGATTTTGTTGAAAGGCTGACCAATCCCATATCTCAACTTCAGCCGGTGAATAGCATCACGAACCTTCTTGAGAACTGTTGCTTTGGGGCCCAGAAGATGCTCTTCAGGTTTAAGGTTAAACTGCATAGCACTTGAGAAAAACTGAAACCTAAGTCTCAACTGATCAATGTTCCGGATCTCCCCCAAGTGAGAAAACAAACCAATTGTTGCACCTACAAAAGATGAGTAGATCGAGTACCAGATTTGCAAATCCATCAAGTAAACCAAAATAACAGGAAGCCACAGCATCACAACCGCGATCCTGTGAGTGCTGCCAAAAAACTCGTGCCAATTGTAAGGCGCATCTTTCAAGTTGAGGAGCGCTCTGGTCGGACGAATAAGAGGCCTGATTTGTAAGTAGTAGCTGAATATGAATTTGGTGGCCAATACAATAATCCAGAAGATTGAATACTTGACATTGTCCACCAGGCCTTCCCTCATCCCACGACCAACAAAACTCTTGCTATAGAACCACCAAGTGAGAAAGTACACAATTCCAAGATTCAGCTCTTCGACCCAGTTCCGTATGCAAGGCACAATAAAGAGTACAAGAGCCAACATCTCAGGCATAACATACACGAATACCACCTTGAGAAACACGACAATCCTGTCGTTTGCAGCTCCAGACCAAATACCATCCTTATTTTTCTGGCTCCAAATCCTTGCGTAGAAGACCGAAAACAAAACCGTCCATGTCGCAGCCACCACAAACTTCAGAATCAGTCTAACGAAAAGCCAGAACGTTTCTCTGCCCACCAAACTATACTGGGTACTAGCGTCAAGCACAGACTGGAGCAGCCTCAATCCCGCCC
This sequence comes from Isatis tinctoria, assembly GCA_010577795.1. NCBI lineage: Eukaryota > Viridiplantae > Streptophyta > Magnoliopsida > Brassicales > Brassicaceae > Isatis > Isatis tinctoria. The sequence continues at coordinate 32,996,442 of CM021249.1, read as the reverse complement.
AGGAGATGAAAACAGTCAACAATGCAACCTGCAAGTAGAAGAGCAGATAACGTGTTTATACACCAACACAACTCAACATCTCAAAACACACTTTAGATCAAAACAAAGGAAACGCTTTTATACCGCCACATCCTGGTCTTGCCACGGATACGTCACATGACTCGTAGCAACGATAATAGCTGCTTGCAGATAGAGGAGCAGTAAAATCCACAACCGATCAAAACTTCTAAAGACATTCCAGAACGATCTCTGCTCCACGAAACCTGTCTTCCCCACTCTACTGCTCTTGGGTGTGGTATCAAAGAAGTTACTGGTAGGGTCAAGAGGCCATTTGAGGCTCTTCAAGGCTCTCTTGCTCCAGAAATACTCGTTAATGTCATCATAATTTCTCCAGGCCGAGTGTGGCTTCGTCCCATTGTTGCTACTCTCAACCTCCGTCTTAACCGTCCTGTAAATCGGCATAACCACACTCTTCAGGTAGGCGCAATCACCGGAGAAAGAAGGCCAATAAGGCAGTCCTGTCATGTCATCAAACTCTCCCCCGAGAACTTTGTTGAGCTCCATCGCCATGTGGTGGAAGATGTAACAGATACACTCCGGCATGAACCGGAGATTCGCAGACTCTCCCCAAATCAAGAGGTATAGAGCCACGTAGAGGAGCTCTCGGCGGAGATTCAAAACGACGTTGGTTTGATGGCGGCTATGGGCTGGGCTGGTGACGTGGCATCTCACTCCGAGGTAGGAGCACCAATTGGTGTAGTTACGGAGCAGCTTCTTCCGGAAACGGCGGAGAACGGTGGGATCGAGACCGTCGGGATGAAGCGGCGGCGGTTGGAGACGCATTTGGGAGTTGGCTAAGTGGAGGACGAGATTCTCTCTCTGATTCCGAACATTGTCGAATTGGAAACCAAAGAGAAGACCTAGCCAGTCCATCAAGTCCATGCGAGCTGTGAAATCGACGAACGGCGGTTTCGGAAGGTCTCCGACTACTTTAAGCGCCGCCGCCGCCGCTCGAACCTCCGGGTAACGCAGCGACGGGTGTTCCGTTACGAAATCGTGGATCGGGATGATGTTGTATACCTCCTGAGATGGAGCGTGAAGCTGGTCGCGTTCACGTGCGGTGGCCACTGATGGCCGTGGTCGGAAACTCATCGCCGGTAAACAGTTTCTTTACTTGGAATCTTTTCAAAATAATTTCATCTTTTTTCTTTTTCGTTTCTTAAGTTTTCAAAGAACAGTGACGAAAGGAAACTGTGCATAGAGATAATAATAAATTAATAATAATATTACCAAAAGTATATTATAAACTGTAGAGATAAGGATGTGTGTCGCGTTGTACAGTAATACATGCTTCTTGAATTACTGATCGTTCGATCGTTTTGTGGCTACTATTAAAAATGGGATCGGACGGTGAATGTGAGCGTCCATGAAATGGAGACGTGTAGGGTAGAGTGTAGTGGTGAGACACGTGCGACAACGCGCGTGTCAGAGACTCGAGACAAATCACTGAGATCGATAGAGAAACAAGACAAAACGCATTATATCCGTTATACGATGCTCGCTCGTGGGTCAAAACGACACCGCATTCTAGAGGATTAAGATAAACTGATAAAGGCATTTCTTTTATCTTGCTAGTGAAGGTGCTTACTCTAATGAGTTATGAATGAAAGTGATGCCACTTTCGCCTTAGTATCTTTAAATCTTTTAAGATTATTGGAAAGTTGAAAACGTAATGAATAAAACTCTTTTGCTAAACTCACGAGAACATTACATTCCGAATATCACAGTCGAATAAAGAAGCGTTTGAGAAAAACATCATATTAAGAATCACGTTCGTTGTTGCCAACAAAGAGAACTTTTTGGCACCCCCAACATCGAATCTTTTTGTCGTTCGATTTGTCATTTTTTGTTTAGTAGTCTTTTAAATAAGATTTCAAGACAATTACTTCATGCTATTCCCTAAGATCTATATTTAAATACAGAAATAAACTTTTTTTTCCTAGCTCTCTGGCATCCATATTCATTGTACATATAAAATTTCATGGAACTCGTGGTAATTAGGAAAACTAGTAGAGCTGCTAACCCGCGCATGCGCGGAGTAGTGTTCCGTTGGTTATATATTTATTTCTTTTGTATTATATCTAGTTCCAATAAAATTACGTAATCTAGAATATTTTAATATTTATTTTTTGTTTATGTATATTTTAAGAATACATTATTTGTCCTAGACAAACCAGCGAATTAATTTTTGATATTCTCTTTACCTTCTTTTGCGTTTTCGCACCCATTGGTTACACGTCATTCATTCGTGTTGATATCTCATTATCTTATTTGTAATCTGTAGGTGATAGTTCCTTACCAGTATTCGATTTGAACACCTCTCAGAATCTAGATGAAGTCTAACCATAATGACTTCTTTTTTCTTTCTCTTTGCACAGGGTATATGTTTGTCTTAATTTTTTTTGTTGAATATATAATTTAATTTATATAGTTATGTAATAATTATTGTCATTTTATGTGTTTATTTGTATCAATATAATAATATTAAATTTTTTTGATTTTATTTATCTAATGATATTCTTTTTCATTTTTAACTCTTTCACGTTTTTATGTTAATATAATATAAATTGCTGAGGATTGCAAGATATAGATTTCACTTCTTCATGACTAGAACTATATCTCATAAAACTTTTTATTGTAAATTTTACTCATAAACACTATATTTTACATTCAAATATTGAAATTGTTTATGTGACAATAGACGATCTCATGAATTGTCTCTTTTTATCAAATAAAATCTTCATGAATTGTCTCTTGATGGAAGATACTTCTCCATTAAAAACCTCTGGATATTATAATTTTTCTTGTATGACATTTTAATCAGTTTAAAATGGATCAATTCTATCTTTTTATTCGGATTAAAGTCTCATTTTTATTTTTTTGTTGAAATTTAAAATTGATTGAAGAGTGAACTTAGAATTGTTCATTTACAAAAGGGAAGCCTTAAAAATAAGTAAAAGTAAAGCGAGAAGAAAAAACATGTTTTGATTTAGTTCTCTATTACCGAGAACCATTGTCTTAGAAGCCCCTCAAACTTGTGGTTCCCTTTGTATTTGAGTGATAGAATCCTGTTGCGGATGATCCTATCAATCGTTCGATAGAATTGGTCTGTAGTTACCCATTTCCCTTGATGCCGTCTTGAATTCCTCTCTTTCCAAAGATAGTAGATAGAGGTTTGGAAAACCATTCTTAAAAGAACGTAATCCATTGCGGATGTAGACGTTCCATCCGAAATCGAAACTAAAGTTTCATTCCATGCCGTATTTATTCTAGAATGAAGCAGTCCTTTTGCCAATTTGTGCCATATCGTAAAAGTGTAGGGGCAAGCAAAGAAGAGATGATCCCTTGTTTCATTTTTCTCGCCACATAATATACATCCTTGAACAATACCCCAAAGCCTCATCCGATCACCTGTAGAAAGACGATTTTTTATCGCAAGCCAAGAGATGAATGAGAAACGAGGGACAGCCTGAGAGAACCAAATACCGGTCGACCAAGTGACCTCTTCTCTTTTTGATCTGATCTGATCCCAAGTCTTCGTTATGGAGAAAACCTCACTGTAAACGTCATTCCCTTGTTTCCAGAGCAAAATGTCTCTTCCTTGACTGTCATCCGGTACAGGTTCAGCAATAATACTCCCTATAAGGTCCCCATGCTGCCTGTTTAGTCGGTTTGTAAACTTCCAAACTCCATCACGCACGGCCTCAGCCACTTTTGCATCCTTGCCCATTCCTAGCTGAAGTGTTCCACTCTCACCAGTGATATCAATAAGTTTACCCTTTTGTAGCCAATTATCAAACCAGAAGAAAGTATCTTTTCCATTTCTAACCTCCTTTTGAATAAATGGATATGCAATGTGCCTGAGTTTCAACAACTTTCTCCATATTCATGAACCTTGGTTCGTGTCCCTTAGCTCCCAAAAAGAAGTTGTTCCCAGCAAATTTTGATTGACCCAGGCTACCCATAAGGAGCCTGACATAGTGAAAAGACGCCAGATGAGGCGGAGCGCGAAGACAGTAGATAAATCTCTCAGACTACGAAGTCCTAAACCACCCTCCTCCTTTGGAACACATAGCTCATCCCAAGCCACTTTTGCTTTATGTGTTTCTGTCGAAGATCCAGACCATAGAAAAGCATTGCAGAGGCTTGATATTCTGTCCAGACAGTCCATTGGCAAAATATAAGCCGCAATCCAAAAATTCACTGTTCCAGCAATAACCGACTTCAGTAATTGTAATCGACCAGCATAAGAAAGTGGTTTTTTTGACCAGGAAAGGAACTGATTACGAATCTTATCGATAAGTGGTTCGTAGTCCACTTTCGTTAGATCTTTGGTTGTCAGTGGGAGACCTAGATAACGTATAGGAAGAGTGCCAATATCAATCCCTATAGAATTGGCAGCATTACGAACTTGAGCTGCATCTCTCCCCACCGCAAAAATGGAAGATTTAGCCACGTTTATCTGCAGTCCAGATATTTTGGCAAATCTATCCATTACCTTCAGTACAGTATCCAAAGAAGTAGGGGTACCATCTGTGAAAACCAAAATATCATCAGCGAAAGATATATGCGTCAAGCCAATAAGACTACAAGATGGATGATATCCCAAGTCTCCCCTCAAAGCAGAGGCATTGAGCATTCTTGACAAGACGTTATTGACGATAACATAGATATATGGCGACAGCGAGCAACCCTTTCTTATGCCTCGTGCACTTCTGAAAAAACCTTCAAGTCTCATTATTTAATACTACGCACTTATTGTATTTTATATATAAAAAATTTGCTAAATCGAAATTAAAGTTAACCATGATTTATAATCGAATAGTTTTTTGTTAGTGTTATCGGAATGTATTATTGCTCGAATTCTTTATTCACTTCTCATCAACTTGTTTCACGTAAGAATGTATTTTTGTTAGTATTAACCCAGGTTCGGAAACTCGCTAGGCGTTAGTCGGGCAGTGGATCTGGGCCTAGCGAGTTACCAAAAAATTGAAGATTACTCGGGTATTAATCGGAAAAGAGTTTTAAGACATTTTTTACTATAATACTGTTTATATATTTGTTTTGATAAACATTGTCAACGAAACAATATGGTCCAGTGGCTATAAGTATGTTTAATACTCTCTGTATCCGAGTTCGAGTCCACCAAACACAATTCTTTTTTTTTAAGACTCAAAATAAGGATGTCATGTGGCATTAGGTGGTGCAAAATGAGGAAAGAACTTGGTTAATTATATATAATATTTATATAATATATTTATATTATATGCAAATTTAACAATGTCATTCAAATTTTTCATTTTTCTTTTAAAAGAATAACAAATAAATATAAACGTAATATGAACGTATATTTCGGTTTATGAATCACAATACTTTTCTTTTATAACCGAAACAGTTTGAAGCTTGCACTTGTAATCCCTGATTTTAGTTACCAAGTTTTCATTAATGTTTGCGGAGAAAGCAACAAAACATTAATCGTCTGCAGTGTAGGCAGCCAACATTAATCATTTATAGTAAGTATTTATTAACATTTTAGTTTTAAATTCGGATCCGAAGATACTAAAATTTAGATTCGTGCTCAGATACGATAATACCCAAACATCATTCTCTAGCCCGATGATTTAATCACATTTACAAATGAATCACTATTTTGCATAGAAATGTTTTATAACATATATGACTAATGTTCAAAAAATCAGTCTAGTCTCCGCCTAGGCGTTCGCTGAGTTAAATAAAAAAATCCAGTCTAAATGGTCCGTTTTATCCAAAATTGAACAAAATCACTCAAATTTCAGTTTAATATACGGTTAGAATATTTAATTACGAAAAATCATTGAGTTATATAATGAGTGTAGATATGTTTATGAGATAATACATTTAGTTTTTCTCTATAATTTATATTTTTAAGTTGATTTTATAAACTTTTATTTAGAAATATGTAATATGAAACGTATAAAATCTAAATTTATAATAAATTAGTGTACTATTTTAGTACGTATAAGCTCCGATTAGGCTCCGATTAGTCTTTCTATATGTTAAGCCCCTATCGGACGTCTAGTGACCACGTAGCGATTGTTTTAACATTGTATATGACTTACTTTGATCTCATAAAAATTTAGAGTTAGCTTGTATTGATTTCTAATCAGTGTTCTTTGAATCTATTTCTTTTGTTTGAGGCAAAAAAAAATTATTTTATATATTACATTATAAAAAATGAAAAAAATATTAAAAAAGAAACAAAATACTATCATTAATGCGTTTACAAAACATTATAAGATTTCAAGACCATTACTTCATGCTCTTCCCTAAGATCTATATATATAAATAAATAAATAAACTTTTCTTCTACCTCTCTGGCATCCATATTCATTAGACATAAAGTTACATGGAACTCGTGGTAATTAGGAGTTTTATATCATATAGTTATATTATATGCAAATTTAACCAGGTCAGAATATTATTTTCTGATAAAGCCATGTCACTCAAAATTTTCTTTTAAAAATAATAAATAAATATAAACGTAAGATGAACGTATATTTCGGTTTATGAATCACAATATTTTTTTTTATAACCAAAACAGTTCGAAGCTTGCACTTGTAATCCTTGATTTAAGTTACAAAGTTTTGATAAATGTTTGCGGAGAAAGCAACAAAACTTCAGTTCAAAAAAAAAAAAAAAAGCAACAAAACATTAATCGTTTGCAGCGTACTAAAATTTAGATTCGTACTCAGATTCGATAGCACCCAAACATCATCCTCTAGCCGAATGATTTAATCACATTTACATATGAATCACTATTTTCATAGAAATGTTTTTTAACATATATGTCTTACTTTGATCTCATAAAAATTTAGAGTTAGCTTGTATTGATTTCTAATCAGTACTCTTTGAATCTATTTTTCTTCTGTTTAATGCAAAAAAAAAAATTTATTATTTTTTATATATTTTACAATATAAAAAATGAAACAATTAATAAAAAAAAAGAAACAAAATACTAACAAGTAACAACAATACAAGTATCATGTAATGCGTTTACAAAACCGTGTATGTACCACAACAAGAAGTCAAGAGCCAAAGTAAAGCCATCTCCCAAAATAACTACAATCTTGATGAGGTCTCTCTTAAGCCATTTAGTCATCCATCACCTCCCTTCTAAAATAGAGCTATTCCAAGACGAAAGAGACACAGACAAAGAGTGAAGTCTGACCTGCTCTATGGTCGGATGCGATGAGCTTCCATACCAAAACTCTCGTGAGCTTTCCCGAGATCCCATCTTCATCAGCATCCATGACTCAACATCCTCACTAGTTCCTGCCTCAAAGATCTCAGCTTTCTCACCTTCAAACACTTGAACCACTTGTCTCATTGACGGTCTCTTTGCCGGATCAGGATGTGCGCAAAGCAAACCAAGCTGCAAAACTCTCTCTGCCTCATCAACGGCTTGTGTCATCATCATCTGAGGATCGAGTCCTCTCAAAATCTCACCCTTTTCCAACAACTCCCAAACCCAATCCACTAACGGTTTCTTCCCTTCTGCAATTGGTCTCCTCCCACACATTACTTCAAGAACTAGTACACCGTATGCAAAAACATCAGTTTGTGTAGATGCACGCCCTGTCTTAACCACTTCAGGAGCCAAGTACCCAGCTGTACCAACCACCCTCGTGGTCCTAATCGCTTGCTCATGTCCATGTACCCGAGCTAGCCCAAAATCACTCAGCCTCGGGACCATATCTCGGTCAAGCAACACATTACTTGCCTTAATATCTCTATGTAAAACCTTAGATTCCCATCCTTCATGCAAATACAATATCCCTGAAGCTACACCTTTCAATATTTGAATCCTCTCTTCGCAGCTAAGCGTATGTTTCTTCTCATCGTTCTCGAAAATCCACCGGTCTAAACTTCCATTCTCCATGTAATCATAGATCAACATGAAGCTACCAACCTCCTTCTTGCACCAACCTCTTAGAGAAACCAAGTTCCTGTGCTTTAACCGACCAAGACTCGAGATCTCAGCTACAAACTCTCTCATACCGTCGCTACTCTCCTGCGAAATCCGCTTAACCGCAACTTCTACAGCTCCTCCTTGTAACAACCCTTTATACACTTTCCCATTCCCGCCAATCCCAATCACATTCTTCTCGTCGAATCCTTTAGTTCCTGACTCAATCTCCTCATACGAAATCCGATGAGGCCAATACTCCATTTCCCAATCCTCCATCAACGCTCTCTTCCTCGCTCTCTCCCTTCTCTTTCTCACCACAGCAAACAAAACCAAACCCACCAAAGCAACGACCAAGAAACAGATCAATGCCAATACAAAAACGAACCATTTCTTCTTAAGGATCGAGTCCTTGGGTATAACAAACGAAGGCAAACCAGTTGTGATCAAACTATCACTCAGAGAGAAATTCGAGTTGCTGAAACTCCAAGCTAAAACCTTATGACTCTGAACCAATCTCCCTGTAGCCGCTGTGAATCCGACAAACATCTCATCCTCCATAACTCCAGAGAGATTCAGAAACTTGCTAAGCAAGGGAACCTTAGGTCGAACCTTACCAGCGAGCTGTATAGTAACGTTGACTATGGAGTCTCTGTAATCAACCCAAACTTGATAATTTCTTCCGTTGTTAAGCTTCAACGGCTTAAACACTCGATTACCGTCACCATCGTCGTCCGACCAAAACCCAGATGTGTTGGAATAGATTGAGTTGAGCGAGTTGACATCGATTCCGACATGATTAGCGTCGATGTCGTTGAATTCTTGATTAGCGAAGACGTCGAACTCAACTCCGAAGACGTGATTGTTAGGGTCACCGTTGTTAGTCAAATTGAAGAGACCCAAGTGTTGAGCAGAGCTAGTTCCGTTGATTCCAGTGGAAGGTGTGAAGAGGAAGACGATTCCGTGCCCAGAAAGCACGGCGTTTTTGGAAGGAGCCATGGTGAAGATGAAAGAAGTAGAGAAAGGTAGAACAGAGGAAGTTGTTGGATCTTTCGTACGGATGATACTGCTGTACAAAGCTCGACCAGTGGAGTACGATGTTTGGTTGGTCAAGGTAAGGACTTGGGACTCGATTGTTGCGTTTCCGAAGAGAGAGAGACGAGAGGATGAGGAGGAGGGAGAGTCATCGAAGCCGTTAAAGACGAAATCAACGGCTGATACTGGGTTTAGAAGAGGGATGAGACAAAGGGTAAGGAGAAAGAGAGGAGCTTCCATGGCAGAGCAAGAAGAAGAAGAAGAAGAAGGAGCTACGCGTGAGGTTAATTGTCATATTTGGGGATTGATAAAAGCTTTTGAGCAATATTAATGACAGTTGTTGAAAGGGAAAGTTGAAAGCTTACATGAAAGGTTTGATTTTTCATTTTTTATTCTTCCTTTACTGTTTTGTTTCGTCAAAGTTTGAGACTTTTTTGGATTAGGTTTCTTGTACTTTGTAGTTTGTACTCTTTGGTCTCATCGTTATATATTAGCAATTTAATACGAAGCGAAGACTTTTGCAAATTTCCTCTTTGAGAAAGATATAATATCAAATTTACAAATATTTAAGTATTGGATTCTATGTTTACTAAATTGGATTACCTTTTGCAACTGTAAAATAATGTTCTGCTACACTTTAAAATGACAGTGGCGTTGCCGCGTTTGGTTAAATGGTTGTACAATTAGAATAATAAAAGTGTCTTGAACAAAAATATTCTTTTTTTTGTATTTCAATGAATAAAAAGTTTCTGTACATTCTCACTATTTGTAATAAAAATTATGGAAACAAATTTCATTAAATCTACTAAAAGTTTTGAAACTGAACAATGAAATTATGGAAACAAATTTCATTAAATCTACTATTTTGCAGTTGAATGAGTCAAATGGATCTTCTCTATTTCATTTATTACAGTCAGCTACTTTTCATTCATCTTTATTTCATTTATTCTTTGTTATAGTTGAAATATACCAAAGTCATAATATTAAATGAATTATATGATTTTTAAAATAATTAAATTAGTAATTTGCCATTGACAATAGAAAGAAAAGACATCAAGAAGTAATGATTTATAGTCTTTTAATATAATAATTTCACTAAACTTTTTTTTCTTAAATCTGAAAAATATGAAAATGCCATGTAATAATGATTTTTCACAATATTCTTAAAACTAAAAAAATACAAAATGTTTCAAATTTTAGGTGAAATTAAAATTTTATTACAAATTATGTGACCAAATATTATTTATAGTTTCTTTTATAATTAGTTAAATTATTTTATTTTATATTTTATATTTTAACTGATATTTTTAGATTAAAATAATTTTTTATTCATTATGCTTTTATATTAAAGGGTCAATAGACTGAAAACTTTATATGAAGGAAATCAAAATAATATGGGCATTAAATGCTCTTTCAGTGTTTACACTTCAAAGCCTTTAAACTGGGGAAACAGAAAGTAAAAGGAGAAAGCCGGCGTTTAAGGAATTATGACGCAGCAAGAATGTTCTTGGTCAACATGTTTTTGCCGTAAAAGACGAAATTATTAATATCGTATTTGGTTAAAATTACTTAGCATAATGATACCTGCCAAATTTTTGGACATAATAGAAAACTATATCCACATTTAAAAAAAAATACAGCTGTATTCACGTTCCATCCAATCTAAGATATCTTGTTATGATATTTTTAAATCTGAACTGTTTGTTGCAAGGTTTTCACAAATTATATAAACTAGGTAGTAATCCGCGCCATGGAGTAAAATATTTATATAAATATTAATTAAATATAATTTTATAGTCATTTATATATATATATATAATGTGATTTTAACATTTTCAAAATCTTTTAAAATTATATATTAATAAATGCAAAACAATTAAATCATATATAGGATAACATTGCTAAAAATCAGTTATTTTTATATCATTATTGATCGAGTAAAAAATTATGACATATTATTTATATCTGAATTTATTTCTAAATTGATATGAATAGACATAAATTCAACTACTATGTGTTTATTTAATTAAATGTGTGGTTACTTATTTTAATCTATATTATTAATTAAGTTTAGACACAGAATAATTTTTCATTACCATAATTTTATTACTGATTGGTATCAATACAAATCAAATATTTTATGTTGATTTATTTTAGGAAATTTGAATTATGTTTAAATACAATGAAATTTATTATAGCTGTAGTTATATACTATAATAAATATATCTGATAATCATGGTAAGTTGATATAAATTAGTGATTTTTATTTATATCTTAAAATTGCTTGTAAGTTGCTTTTTAAGAAAAATAATATATACTTTTTATTATATTATAATCTTTAAGAATAATAATATATAATTTTTATTATATTATAAGATTATAATATAATATTAATAAAGTAAAAGTATTTATAAGTTTTATATTAAATAAATATTAAAGAATTATAAATATATATAATATAAGATTATGTAAATAAATTATTATGAAGTGATATAGTTATTATTGTAATTCATAAATATAAGTTAAAACGAATAGCTATACTGAAATATAATATATTTTTTCAAGTAAAATTTATTTAATAAACATGATATATATATATATTAATATAAAATTATTTGATTATATTGGTTAAATACATAATTAAAGTTATATATTTTATGAATGAATAAATAACATGTATTTTAATTAGAGTCTATGAGATATATCATAGTTTTGATTATGTAATAGTGATAATTAATATAAGTGATCAAATCATATAATAACATTATATGTAATTAATATAAGTAAGGATAATACTCTTGTAATAAACACATGAAGTAAAGGTTAGTCTTTTAAAAAGGATCCTCAAATAATATATAGGGGATTTAATAAACATGATATATATTAATATAAAATTATTTGATTATATTGGTCAAATACATAATTAAAGTTATATATTTTATGAATGAATAAATAGCATGTATTTTAATTAGAGTCTATGAGATATATCATAGTTTTGATTATGTAATAGTGGTAATTAATATAACTGATCAAATCATATAATAGCATTATATATAATTAATATAAGTAAGGATGACACTCTTGTAATAAACACATGAAGTAAAGGTTAGTCTTTTAAAAAGGATCTTCAAATAATATATAGGGGATAACCAATTTTCATGAATATTGTTATATGTGAAAGAGCAGAAATGATCTTTTAGTGGTATGGTATTGATTGGGATCCCAAAAAAAAAAAGCTAATAAAACAAAGGTTGCCTAAGAGCATATACATCAACGGTTTCTAAAATATGGAGTTCACAACGTTTTTATTTTTATTTTATTAGATGTGACCTACATTTTTAATCACTTAAAAAGGAAAAAAAAGAGTGGATACCTTTACGCCACGTAACTGAATAGTGACGAACCCGAGTTCACACATGCTCCTATATAAGAGCTAATTCTCTTAAGTCTCGTAACTGTTCACCCAGACCCAGCTTTTTTTATTATTTTTTTCTTGGAGTTCGAGAAGAGTTTCACCGTTGCACCTGCTCTAAGAGCATCATTATTGCACAGCTTTTCAACGGTTCTAACTCTAAAAAATAAAGGAAAAGAGAAAAAAAGAAATGATGTGGCGCTTCTAAAATTTAGAATCGCCTCTGAGGGAAGAGGCGCAAACACGGTTCTGTTCTCCCCATGTTGTATTGTCATTCGTCGAAAGATTTTTCTTTTCCCAAATTTTTTTTTCCCTCTCTCACTGTCGATTGTTCTTCACAGACATCTGCTACGCCACCGCACATAAGCCCAACCGGAAAACTAAATCCACTTCTTCTCTCACCAAGCAACTCCCGTCGCTGCCGCAACGACACTCAACTTCATTTTCTTCGACGATTTCTCTCTCAACCCACTTCTCCGACGCTGTAAGATGGATTCCAGACGGCTCGGTAGAGTATTGCGCCGACTTCGCCTCGAAGCTCGCCGAGGACGGCCGAATTTTGGAGTAATAACTTCACAGGTGAAGACTGGGATGTTTCCTTCCCCTGAAATCGTAGAAGTTCTTATTCAATTTTGTCATTTCTCGAATTGGGATTTGGAGATGTAGTTTCAACATACAGCGATCTATGTCAGATCGGAACACCACGAGCAATTGTCGATGCAGATGAGCTTCAGCGAGATCCCAAGGTTTTATTGCCGTATCATGACATTTTGACAAGAAACTCAATTATCTTATGTAAGAAGATGCTTATTTTCTGTATCATTCATCTATTTCCAGGGTACATTACGTGGTCTTTGCAATGATTTGGAGATCCCGTTTCAAGCCTCTATGCTTGAGTAAAACTCTTTAGCATTCTCTTGTATCTGACCGTAACCAGCAAAACGATGACTCATTGTTTGTAGTTGAAAGATTCTAGAACTCAGAGCATCATTCAAAGTACATTGTCTTTGGCATCATTCAAAGTACATTGTCTTTTGTATTGTTTTTAGACATTCCCTTTGAGGCATTACGATTTGCTGGAGCAATGTTTACCACTATACAACATTCTCAGGCGTCACATGAAGCACAAGTCATCTCTCTTGACCAGCGCCTTAACTCCTCCCAGTCTTCCAGTTCTTGAAAATGCTAAACTTCTTGCTTGGGTTGGTGATGAGATTGTGCCACGTGAGATGGCAAAGGTGCATTTTCTTAAACCATACATGGATCTCTGTTAGTTATGTGTTGCTTGTTTATGTTTCAGCTTGATCCAGTCTCTCTATTATTATGTTTATTTTACTTCTTAATCGAATATTGTTAATATGTTGTGCTCTGTTTGGCTGCGCTCTGCTGTTGCTGTCTCTTGGATGCTTGTTTCTGATCGGGGAATTATCAGTGATCGATTTTTTAATTACATGTGATGTAAAAGACAGATTTTGTGTCTCGTTCAACAATTTTTTTGATGTTGTTTATCTTCTTTTGCTTCGAATCTGTGTCTTTTAAGTTTTGTATCTTATGGATTATTGACTCGACCATGACCATTTCTTCTCTATCATTTACACGAAATCGAAATCATTGTGAAGTAGACCGGTATATTGACCAGAATGTTTGATGAAAATGAGTGTTTGTCATCATCATCATATTATTGTAAATAGGAAACGTACCAAAAGAATCCAGCCATAGATAATAGTGGGGACAAAAGCTCACATATGCTAAATAACAAAGAAACAAAAAAAAAACAAAAATTTTAAGAACCATCAAGAAGCTCTCCATTGTAGGTCTCAAAATGAAGAAAAAATAATTGGAACTTTTAACTTAAATTGATCATATATTTATTAATAAAATATTCTTATGAAACCAAAGTGAAGCTCTCCAATAATGATGCTCTAAGGACTGATGACCACTTTCTTATTCATAACTAATGGTTGGTAAAAAGAGGAAACACATTCTACAACCACAAAAGTAACATCACAAGTTGCATTGATAAAAATAGTGATAGCAATTTCAAGAGTGGTTGAGTAGAGAGAAAACTTATCATTAACCTTTGGCTCATTCACGACTGAATGTTTAGGAATAGTTTTGGCATTGCCAATATTAGGTGAAAAGGTTCAGCTTGAGCGATTGAGAGTTATGATGCAGTTGCAGGCTCAACCTCAACTAAAGTAGTTGCATTATCTAAACCCAAAGCAAGTTCTGAGCATACAATGTAAACAGCTCCACAATCTTTTGTATATGTATGTATCTTGTAAGTGTTTATCCTCGCTAATAGATGAATTAGTAGCTAGATCAATGACTAATGCATCGTTTGTGATTGAACAGAGGAATCAAGGCTATGGCTTCATCAATGTTTAAAGCAAAAAGAAATATATTTGTTCAATGTGAGAGTCAGAAGTAGAGACATGGACATTTTCATAAACCGGAATTACCTCAATTAGAGCATGATCTTTTTCTTGAGCCGAGCCATGTCTCTAATAGTTTGTTGGAGACATCTTGATTTCTTATGGCCTAATTGTATCAAAATCCAACAAAATAATTCATAATTTAATTACATCAAAGCACACTAAAACACAAATTCAATAACACCTCCTAAATGAGTTGATTTTGTTGTCAATTGAGATATCTATGGTTGAAAAATTTGACTATCCGAGTTTAATAATTGATTATGGAGGAAAAATGCAAAAAGAGTTATATTTCATTTTTTTTTTATCTTTTTTATAAACATTTTATGGAGTTGGATTATCTTATGAAACTTTAACAATTTTTTTGTATATTGATATCATTTTCTTTATCTTTAAAAATGCACAATTTTTGAACTCGCTTAGGACATTCCAAAACGTTGCACCAACACTGCCTAAACAACCAAATGGTTGATGAACGAATATCAACTGATATAAAGAGTGATCAAATTGGAGTACATATATGTCACTGATATAATGTTAAGTGTTATATCATTCGACTAAGTGTTATATCCGTAGTGAGTATTCTAATCGACATATTTTAATTTTTGGAGTAATTCAAAATATGTTAAATATTTTTAATACTTTGATCAGATTAAAGAATTTATAAAATTTATTTTATTTGATAAAATTATACAATTCAATTAAAGAACCAAATTAAATCGAATATAAAATATTAAATTTATATTTTGAGCCATAAACAAGATACACTGGTAAAAGATGTGAGCTATGCACAAAATACAAAATAGTTTTACATATTTATGATACACAAGAGTTTTACACTACTAAAAGTTATGAGCCATAAATTCATGGAGTCACCAACAAAAGAGTTTTACATGTTTCTGATATTTTGACTGGGCTAACCGAAAAGTAATACAGAGTAGAGACTGATCCAGTCAGTCGATGAGAGGGACACGGAGAGGGACACAGGGTGGGGTACAGGCCATACAGCATCTTGAACCCTGCTTCCAAACACCGAGTTCAGTCATCTGGGACTCTAGGAAGCGCTCCCAAAAATGGAAAGTGGTATTGGTAGTCCACGGGATCGAAGAAGTCGAATGTCTCCCTCTCTGAATCATAACCTGTTTCAACAATCATACAAAAATAATTCTAAGAACGTATTCACCAATGTCTTTACGCATATTTAAACTTGATATTTCGGTCTAAAAAGTGCATAGAGTAATTTTTTAATCTAACGGAATTTAAAATCCAAGACAACCATCCTAAGGACCCAAAATGGAACACTTAGCATGGGAAGCTATTAATAGCTCATTCAAAAGCATAGCTACTCTTATTAAACTAAAAGCTAACAAATCAATGCTCTTAGACATTGCAAAGAACGTAAGCAGCTAAACACAACTCGGAGGGTTTTATTTGCTATAATGACCCATTTAAATTTTTTAATTCCAAACATGACCCTAAAAATATGGTTATATTTCAGAGTTTACCACAATGCATCTTATGAGGAAGCATGTGAACAAGCAAAGTAGACATAAGTCCACATGCTTTGTCGTTTTCATATTCACAAAATAGAATTACCTTATGATTATATAAGTATAGCGTAATAACGTATATGGATCTTTTGACCGTAAATTTTATTGGTATTTTGCTATTAGGTGAATGGATTTGTGGTAGCAGCTGACCATGTAATTAT
This sequence comes from Isatis tinctoria, assembly GCA_010577795.1. NCBI lineage: Eukaryota > Viridiplantae > Streptophyta > Magnoliopsida > Brassicales > Brassicaceae > Isatis > Isatis tinctoria. The sequence goes on along the minus strand of CM021249.1, from coordinate 32,979,844 downwards.
AGTTTGGATCATTTTGCAGTGACTATAGAAAGACATACGGTCACGATGTCACCAGTGCCGTGCCTACACTTATAGGGACCTAAGGCAATTTTTCTTAAAAAAACATTTTTTCATGAATTTTTTTTTTTTAACAAAACTTGTTTATGTATTAAAATGTTTATAAAAAGGATTCCTTATAATAAAAACTAAAAATGGAAATATGCCAAACTAAAATGTAAAAAAAAGAAACAATATGAACAACCAAACTTTATATATATATATATATATATATATATTAAAAAAAACATTTTTTCATGAACTTTTCTTTTAACAAAACTTGTTAATGTATTAAGATGTTTATAAAAAGGATTCCCTATTAAAAGAAATCTCAAAATGGAAATATACCAAACTAAATTGTAAAGAAAAACAATATGATTTAAAAAAAAAAAAACAATATGAACAACCAAACTCGATATATTCATACTCCATAAACTACTGTAGTGTTTGTATAAAGGGCCTCTAAATTTTGATTAAAAATGGTGGGGTCTGAGGCTGTTGCCTTATTTTTACAACGTTGAGCACGGCTCTGGATGTCACCATTCAGCTAGCTGAAAAAGATCAAGGTGTGGTACAACCAAGAAGAAAAACACAACCGTCGTACATTTCCACAATCGTCGATCTTTTGAATCATTTCCAAATCCAAAGGTCATTAAAGAGTCTCATATTGTTCGATAATGCATCTTGAAGGAATGTTTTGGGTTTAAAGGTATTTATAATCCTGGCGGACCGAAATTTTAAAATACCCGAATGTGTCCTATATCTTTAAATCCGAAAATACGGAATCGAACCCGAACGGGTACCTGAATACCCAGACCTAGTCCAATCAGTAATCCATTTATTCTCTGTTGTTATATTTTAATTCACTGATTATATTTATGTTAGTTCAAATAATAATATTTTCTTTTATAGTGAGGTTAAATGGAACTCCTATAAAATCTTTCTCTACAAAAAAAAAAGTTCGTTTTTTTCACTTCGACTTCTCTAAAATAAAATAAAAATTCATGTTCTAAATATATTTTCCATTTCATTTTTTTTGCCACAACAATTTTCCGTTTCATTTAAATTTCGTATTTTACTATATTTAATGTTGATAATGTTTATATTTTAGAGGTACTGAACTTGAAACCCTCAAAATATTACTTTATCAACAACTTTAATTTTCGGACAAAATCGGACTTTCCATAAAATAAGAAGAAGATTAGTTTTCAATTGCCCCTTAAGTATACATTTTTTCATGTCTCGTTATTAAATACTACTAAACAAGGCAAAATTTGAACGAAACAAAAAAAAAAGAAAAGGAAAAGCTAAGACAAAAAAAAATTGTAATAGGTGTGGGATCCAACTTGAATGCGCAAGTGAACTGTGAACCCATGACGGAATCTCCAACTTGCTCGATTTCATTTTCCACAACCGTCGATCTTTTGAATCATTTCCAAAATCCAACGGTCATTAAAGAGTCCCATATTGTTCGATAATGCATCTTGAAGGAATCTTTTGGGTTTAAAGGGTTTTATAATCCTAGCGGGCCCATCCTTATAACCAATAGGAGCCTCTTCTTCTTCATTCACGATCACAGAGAGAGAGAGTAAGAGAAGAGAGATAGAGAGAGATGGAGAGGTCTCTGCTTCAATGGAGATTATTGCCTCTTCTCGCTCTCATCGCTGCTTTTCTCTCTTTCTTCTTGGCCTCTCGCTCTTACCAGGTCTGTTGTTTCTGTCTCTCTGTTATCTGATTCACGTGACAGCCGACGAAAATGGCGGCTCTGTCTCTTTCCCTGTCACTCTTTCTCTACTGATTCCGATGTTTTTTTTTTTTACAGGCGACGCAAGGGAGCAGGTGCAGTCTTCTTCCTCATGATCATTATTGGATCTCAGGTAAACGCATCGTCACACCAGATGGTCTCATCTCTGGTTCTGGTACGTTGTTTCATGAACGAATCAAAATCCCTCTCTCTCTCTCTCTCATTCTCGTTGTTCAAAGGGGATTAGTGTCTCTCTTTCTCACCAGTCAATATACTTTGATTTAATTTCGTGGATCGCAATGATTGACGGAACTTTCACGGATGCAGTGGAAGTGAACGGAGGCGTTATTGTGTCGGTGGTGAAGGAAGCTGATTGGCATAAGAAGCAGAGGAGCCGAGTGAAAGTGATCGACTTTGGAGAAGCTGTCATCATGCCTGGTCTCGTTGATGTGTAAGTGGTCTTAACCCATTGATGCTGTCTAGTTTTCTGCCTTTTTCCCCAAAATCTTGGAGCTTTACTTCCTCTTGTTTTGTGTGTTTGTTGTAAAGGCATGCTCATCTTGATGATCCTGGAAGAAGTGAATGGGAAGGGTTTCCTTCTGGAACAATGGCTGCTGCTGCTGGTACTCAAATCTGTTTCTCTTACTCGGATTTCACTATTAATTTCTTTAATAGAATAATGCAGTGAGATACTAAGACTCTTCTCAAGTTGCAAGAGTGTTCTGTTTTGTCTCATTCCTCTTTATATTGTCTTCTCTCTAACAGGAGGTATCACCACATTAATTGACATGCCTTTAAACAGTTGCCCTTCAACTGTATCTCCTGAAACTTTGAAACTCAAGGTAAGCAAGCCTCTTTAGTTTTTCATTTTCTAAGGTTGACACTATGGACTGCATACAGCTCAATGTCTGTTCTTTTACAGATCGAAGCTGCGAAAAGGAGAATACATGTTGATGTTGGTAAACAGTCTTTGCTATCAGACCTTACCAAATCTGTTGATTAATGAAAGAAGTACTCTTTCCCTAAATCTCTTATCTTGGTATTTCTCCAGGTTTCTGGGGAGGTCTGGTGCCTGATAATGCACTCAATTCAAGTGCTCTTGCGTCTCTCTTAGATGCTGGAGTTCTTGGTCTCAAGGTAGATATCACGTGTCCTACGAAGCCTTAGCCTTCTTATTTGCTTTGTCAATGCTTGGCTGTCTAACATGACTTCTCTCTCAATCTTTGTTCAGTCCTTCATGTGTCCTTCAGGAATCAATGATTTCCCGATGACAAACATCACTCATATAAAGGCATTGTTTCCTTATTCAGTTATCATCCTTTCTCATGATTCAGGAACTACTACAATATCTCGCTGATTGGTTCTTGTCCTGTCCATATCGTTTGTCTCTGCAGGAAGGGCTATCTGTATTAGCTAAATACAGACGACCATTGCTTGTACACGCTGAGATCGAGAAAGATTCAGAGATTGAAGATGGCAGCGACAATGACCCTCGTTCTTACTTGACTTATTTAAAAACCAGGCCAACTTCATGGTGAGTGTCTGCTGCATTCTTTCTCTCTATATAAGTTCATACAAAATGGTCATTGCACCTGAAACGTGTTCTTGTTCGAGCAATTAGGGAGGAGGGAGCAATCAGAAACCTATTATCAGTCACTGAGGACACAAGGATTGGTGGTTCTGCAGAGGGAGCACATGTTCATATTGTGCATTTATCTGATGCCACTACTTCCTTGGATTTGATAAAGGTACTTAGAATTTCGAGCGGATAAAGCAACGGTGTTTCTCAGTGTTAAAACCGTAATATATTGTTTCTTAAATTTGTTTGGATTTTAAGGAAGCGAAAGGTAAAGGAGACAGTGTTACCGTTGAAACATGTCCGCATTACCTAGCTTTCTCAGCTGAAGAGATTCCAGAAGGCGATACTCGTTTCAAATGCTCCCCGCCTATACGCGATTCATCCAACAGAGAAAATTTGTGGGAAGCTATGATGGTATGGTTTTTGTTTTGCAACCCTCCTCAGTCAGTATAACTCACGCTTTCTCAAGTTCTTGATTTCTGAACTTTTTCGATTTGGTTTAGGACGGAGACATTGATATGCTGAGCTCTGATCATTCACCTACAAAGCCTGAACTCAAACTCATGAATGATGGTAATTTCTTGAAAGCATGGGGTGGGATATCGTCTTTACAGGTTCGTCACAAGTCCTTAAGTATGGATGTCGGTATTTTTAGTAATGATGAAGCTGTGAGCCAAGTAGAAACTATGACTCACAGTTTCTACATGGCTCACAAGTCCTTAGAAACTGTGAGAAGGCAAAACAAAACAAAAAAAAACTCATGGAAATTTTGTCTTGGGAGCCAAGTGCAGTTTGTTCTTCCAGTAACATGGTCTTACGGAAGAAAGTATGGAGTGACTCTCGAACAGGTAGCTTCTTGGTGGAGTGATCGGCCTTCCAAACTCGCTGGACTACACTCTAAGGTGCCTCATAATAATGAAGCACATCTTCAATATCCTTTATATTAGTCACTGTATTTAAGTATTTGTTGAGCAAAATGGTTGTGTGATCTTTACATTACAGGGAGCGATTGCGGTCGGGAAACACGCGGATATTGTCGTGTGGGAACCTGAGGTCGAGTTTGATCTCGATGAAGACCATCCTATTCACTTCAAACACCCTGTATGTACAATCTTTTGTTTTTTCAACCATATAGATGCTAAATAAAAGCATATGGTCAAACCTGAAAAACCCCAAATGTCTAATCGTTATGTTATATATGCTCTTTTGTGTTGACAACAGAGCATCTCAGCTTATTTGGGAAGCAAGTTATCAGGTAAAGTGGTTTCAACATTTGTAAGAGGAAACTTGGTTTTCGGAGAAGGCAAGCATGCTTCTGATGCCTGCGGTTCTCTGCTACTCGCGACTTGAAACTAAAAAGGGGATTTAACGGATCTTATTCCGCACTATTGTTACAAATGTAAATAGGCGATTAAGCCAGAATTCGGTGGCGTTTGAAACAAACAAGTCTCTTGTTTGTATTGTGTCTGACAGTATAGACTCTCCGAGAAGCTTGTTGTAAACTTTTACCTTTTTATGTTAGTGACTCAACAGATTTGTTGTAATGACTTGGTTGTGTATGATGTCAATAACCGATTCACATTAGATCTTTAACTGGGAAGTGGCTAGAGACGTTAAACATGTGGAGGGAAGTTTTTCAATGTTAGATGTTCACGCACATGCAGAAACTTATTGTTCAAGATGGGATGAAAGTTATCGGCGATTCTTTGGATAAAGTCAGAGAGAATATCAAATATTTCAAATATTACACACACTTGTATAAACCATTTTACCAATCTTTTGATAACTCAAGTGGTAGAACATTCTCTTAACCCTTACCTCCTTTCAAACCATCATTAATTGTTGAGTGAAGCCTTTTTGTGAAAAGCTTGTCATGTGCAAAATCTTGAGAGTATTGGGAGCACATTGATTTGTTCTCATCTCTTGTTAGCATTAGGACCTCTTTTGGGCTGGCATCTAGGATGGTAGTTAGGATGATGTGCTTAAATTCTTTTGATCTTGGGAATGGGGACAGGTTATGTAAAAGAAATGAACCAAAGATTGTGTTTAAAACCACTAGGGATAAGAAAAATTAAGAAGAGAAAAGCTCTAGATGTGTCAACTAAAACCACTAAAGGAATTAGTGAAAAACAATAGTAAGTGGGGAAAGAAAAGAGTTGAGCGAAGTAAAAATCAAAGAGGAAAAATCCCTAGTTTGTTAAGACAAAGAAAAAGAAAAGAGTGTTCATTGGGTGAGAGATGAAAATGGTTGTATCTTTGGGTTTTGAGAAGAAGAAGGGAAAGGGTATAACTTAAAAATGTATAGGAAAGGGGTAGAATGATGAGAACTGATTTACGTATGCATGAATTGCTCATTTTCTTAGATAAATTTTACATAATGATCAAGCTCCTATTCTGAGTGAAAGTCACCAAAGCAAAATGCATTTGAACCCATCTCATTCTTCACATAATGCCATTTCTACTCACCAAACCAAATGATTTTGACCAATTGACCATTTGAGAGAATTCACTTATGATATTGCTTAGTAAATGTGAGAGTTGGTTGATTTGAGAATGCATGATGATGAGTTTAGAGATCAAAGGAGTTAAGATAGACCAATAGAAGTTAGAGTTTAATAGCACATCTTGCTCTTGATATTTAGTACGATTTTGAAAGGATATCACAATGATGGCATTGAATTCTTAAGGTCATGCATTTACATTTGTGTTGTGTTTTGAAACATCATCTCCTATGTTCTTGGAAGTCTACTTGAGGACAAGTAAAGGACTAGTGTGGGGTAGTTGATGTATTGTGATTTTTCATAGTTTTAGCTTTGTTATTTCCCATATATTCATGCATTAACCATACATTTAGGTGCATTTAGAGTATTCGCATGCACATTTGCATCTTATAGGTGTTGAACAAGTGGTTTGGTAAATATGGAGGTGATTGGAGCGCAAAAGGAGCAAGAAAGAAGCACAAGATCGACCTTACAAAAAAGCATCGATCGATTGGGAAGTCGTCCAAAACTGCATCGATCGATTAGCATTCTGCACTTACCGAACTAAAGTAATCGATCAATTAAGACAGTCCATTGATCGATTGGATCTGTCCATCGATCGATCCACGCCCAAAATTCTGTCGAATCATAAATGCATCAATCGATGCAAAACCGCATCGACTGATGGGAGCTCGACTACTTGCATTTTTATACTTTTGGACGAGTTTGGTGGATCTGTTAGCCTAACTTTCTCCACATTTTCTGAAGAGATAAGTCTACTTTAGCCATATAAAGGGTAAAAAGGTGTGTGCAATTGGGATAAAGTGGAGAGAACTTTCATCATTGTGTTTTATTTTGGATCTAGATTTGAATCTTGTAACATGGGGGATGGTTGTCATCTCCCATTATTTAAGTTGTTCTTGAGTGTTCAAGCAAGGGAGGAGGACGTGATACACTATTCTAGGGAGAGAAAGTCTTGTTTTCTCTCCATAGCTTGCTTCCTCTTTGTAAATATTGTGTGCTTGTGCTTTGAACTTGTTTCATTTGAGTTTATTTTGTTAATCTATTTTTCTCTACTTCTCTATCTCTTGATTATCAATCTATCCACCATGGATTTGTGTTGTTTCATTATGATTAGTGAGTAGTACCGTACATCTTACGTTTCTCTGCATCAACACTATGAATCAAACGACTGATTACCTTAAGTCAGATCTTCTTTCTCCTTCTCTTTAATTAAAAAGATATGTCAGCTTCACTAGCTAAGGTTCTCAACTCTTGATTTCTGTTCTTCTTCTTTTTCTGCGGGTTCAAAACACAAAGATTAGTTTTCTTATAATCAAAATAATATTGTTTAGTGAAACAAAAAAAAAAAATTCTTACCACTTGCGATTGAATCTTCCTCAGTTCTTTATTCTTGAACTTGATCTCTTCTACAGTCACTTATACTTCTGCATGATTTACACTTGTTAATGTTCTAAGCCCACAAAAAAAAATTTATTTAAAAAAGACTCTTTACCTCAAAGGCAGGGTCGCCAAGGTACCATCCAACAGAAGCAACACACTTACTTCTCTTCTTTTAGAAGAAGTATAGAGGTAATGCCCTAGATTGAGAGGCTTATTAAACCTCACAATCCAATCCTGAAACTCAAACAAGTAAATGTTATCTCAGAACTGTTGAGCATTTATTTTTTGGAAGCACAAACTTACCGCTCATGGAATGTGATGACCAAGCGACACAGCATCACTGCAGAGCAAGACATGACCTCCTTCACTTGTCTTGAAGTCTGAAAAGGTCTGAAGAGTCTCATCCTAAAACAGATTCCCGTGGATTTTCGAGCAGGACAGAGGGTCATCCAAGGCTCTCATCATTGCAGCATGATATGCTACGGAGGCGCAAGTGGGGGAAAACATAACAATCTTTTGGTTTGGGTGCTGCTTTAGGAAGATAACCAGAGCAGGAAGTTTCTTTAAGCTTGTCACATCGGAGTAGTGTTGCATAACCACTGAACCTGATCCTCTCTTCATTTTCCTATTTTGCTCCTGATTGAGCTTTTCCCCCAACCTTCCAACGAAGGTCCAGAAGATGTCTCCAAACCCAAGAGTCCCAAACTCGGGCATTGACCTCCTTCTCGTTAGACACAGTGTCGGTGCAACGTTTTGGAATGCCCTAAACAAGTTCAAAAATTGTGCATTTTAAAAAAACATTTCAATACAGTTTCATTCGTATTGATTCTCGGAGAATTTTTAATTTCATAAACAAATCATCACCAACAATGTCTAAATGCATAACATTATTTAAAGAAGCTTATTGGTTGTATAATTTGAAATCAACTCCACTAAAAATTTAGAATATATCAGATTTTAATAAATTTCTCATTTCTCATTTCAGATATATAATTTTTAGATCAGTATCAAAGTATTTATAAAATCAATATAAAATCATTTGATATCTACAACAGATTGTGAATATAATTTCACTCTTTCAAAACAAATTTATAAATGAAAATGAATACAGAAAAAGAAAGCTACAAAAAATTATGTAGGTATTCAAACAAAACAAAAGAGAAAATGAAAAAAGTAACCTAAAAATATTAGAATCAAATATATAGATGATGAATCAGCCATGTATGAAATATAGGTTGTCTTGACAAAAAATGAAGTTTAGGTTGTTCCCATTCCAAAATAAGTATATTTTATTATTACAAGTTTAATACCGTACTCAGCCATAACACTTATTGTGTTCTTACTTCAATAACTTTGTCATAGTATATAAATATGCAATAACAGCAAAAATATAAAATATATATATATGTGTATATATACATAATTTGATAGTAACAGAGATGACAATTTACTTTCAGGATTCTATAGAGTAGCTTTACATGACCTACTAAGAATATTACACAGACAATGAATATGGAAACTCTATGGTCTTTCTCCTAGTGAATTCGTTGGAGAGCAAGAAATGAGAAAGAAGAAAGAAAATGCAGAATACAGTGGACAAAACCTGCTCAAGAATACTAATGCTAAGCAGCCCATGCATACATCAGCAAATAACTATGCTCAAATCAAATTAGAAAATGTATAAAAAGACAAAATGGTGAAATTTGATATGTTTGTTTTGTTTCTTCAACTCACCATTAAACCCATTTTTCCCGATCCAGTTTCTTGTATCATATCCATGAATTCACTGTAATCTGTTCTTCCATCCTGATAAAAATCAACACACACACACACGCAATTATGGAATCATTCAAACAACAATGGTGCTTCTATGTAATTACTGAAAGCAAGAACAAGTTTTCATTTACATTGTCCTTATGAACTTCACGCAAAATGTCGTCTAGATGAACATCAGCTAAGCCGAATGGCTTGCAAGCTTTCTGAAGTTCATTTCTAGTTATATAACCACTTCCATCTTGATCAAAGTAAGAGAAAGCAGTGGACATATGGTCTTCTTTCTCTATTTTTTTAAGTGCACCATCGCTGCTATAAATTCTCTATAGTCTATAGTCCCACAATTATCTATATCTGCCTGAAAATGTATTCTCAAAATTATTTTATAGGATATTATATCATATAGTCAGAAGAAAGTAGAGATGCGTGAGTTACTGCTTTCATTAGTCATAATATTTCTGAATCTTTAAGGTTAACACCAACTCTTTCTAACCTTTCTTGAGTTCTTCAAAAGTGATGTGTCCACTATCTATCATCTTAAACATTTCTTTCAATCCTGCTATCTCTTCCTCTTACAAACTTTCTGCTATCATCTGATCATTAAAAACGTAACAGAAAGTAACGTCAAGATAAACTGGTAGCTTGTAAATCATTTCAAGTGGACTTATTTAATAAAATTTTCACCTTGATAGCAATTTTCTTGAGCTTATTCATAGCAGAAAACTGTGTCAAACGAGTGAGGACAGCAGAATCAAGAGGCTTATCAAGAGCCTCACCGTCCACTCTGGCCCAGGATGAGCTGCAACATAATTAACATTACAATATTTGTAAGTAGTTATGTGATAACGTGGATCGGTTATGGACACGACCAGAGTAAACATTTGTCTTAGCCCCCACGTTTAAAAAGCTTATTATACATAGGTATAGATAGTACAGCCTCCAAATTATCGTTCTTTATTACTATTCACATAAATATTTATATCCTCCAAAATCTCAAGTTCAGCTTCGGTGCTACCATTTTGTGATTCAAAAGGGAAGATAAAACTTATTTAGAAAGAAAGAACACTGACAGATAACTTCATGAGTTGTCATTCGCTTCTTAGGATCTATGTGTTAAATCATTCTTTTAACATGAACCCCAAGATCTTGATCATCTAAATTAATCACATAATAGAATCATAAAGAGGATTCAATAAATACCTCCATTCATTGTAGAAGTGAAGCCTCCTTTGATCTTTCCTTAGAAGTGAAACTTCCTTTAATGGTTTGTAAACTAAAGACAATGAAACTCTTAGATGTTTAGGTGGGAGATAAGGTTTTTCTCCCCTTCCTATAAACCTCTTTCTTTATGTGTTGTTTTCTTTTCTTGTGATGATTTGTGATGGAGCAAAACATCTATTTATAGGTGGGGAGAGGACCTTATTCCTCATACATAGATTCAATCTCAACCATCCATCAAAGTAGAGATGAACACATATTGGTTTCCAAATGTCCATTATAAATATAATAGTCACCAATTTTATTGGTTTCCAAATGTCCATTATATATATAATAGTCACCAATTTTATTGGTTTCCAAATGTCCATTATAAATATAATAGTCACCAATTTTATTGGTTTTCAAATGTCCATTATAAATATAATAGTCACCAATTTTATTGGTTTCCAAATGTCCATTACAAATATAATAATCTCATTAGAAAACAACTTACTATAAGACCACATTCAAGGGAAAGAAAAACTATATTTTTCTTACATAGATTTTTTCTTACATTCTCCCACTTGGTCGTTAGTATAGTTCTTGTATAGTTTTCAATTCAAAATCATAAGGCCGGCATAATGTTATATTTTTATTTGGTCTTTCATTAGTGTCTTAACTAATCTAGTAATCGATGAGAGTCATGGCGGTCACACATTCTTTTGCAACATGATTCCTTCCATATATGTACTACTACATCGATTACTTTCATAGCTAGACCATAATCATAAGTAGGAGTTATCATAATGGTCTCTTTTAAGTCTTTTTCTAAAGACTTATTCTGTTATCAGTAATACCAACTAACATATTGTGTGCAGACGTTGAAAACAGAATATGCATAAGATGTAAAAGTCATAAGAGAGCTCTTATAAATGTCAAACATAGGCTAATACATAATCAGACAACATAATTAAGTGCTATCCTCCAGACCCATACTTTCAGCATGCTTCATAAATGTTTTTGGAGGTAAACCTTTCGTAAATATGTCTGTGACCATTAGCTCAGTGCCTATGTGTTTAATGACAAACTTTTCTCTTTTAACATCTTGCTTTAGTGATAGATATTTGAGCTCCATATGCTTTGCTCCTTTAGATATCGTATCATGGTTTGAGAAGAAGATTGCGGCTTGATTGTCACAATAAAGAGTTAGGGGTTTGTCAATGAAGTTTAAAACCCTAAACTCTGACACGAAATTCCGCAACCAAGTTCCCTGAATAGAAGCCTCATAACATGCGACATACTCAGCTTCCATGGTGGATGTATAAATTAATCTGACTTTTGGCTTTTCCATGATATGGCACCTCCGCAAAAGAGGTACACATAACCAAGAGTACAGAGTCTAGAATCTTCACATCCACCGAAATCTGAGTCTGAAAATCCAACCATCTGTGGATGTGTTGATTTTCGATATGTCAGCATGTAGTTTCTTGTTCCATTTAGATATCTTAAAACTTTCTTCGCAGATTTCCAATGAGCAAGTCCTGGGTTCACTCTGAAATCTACCCAACATCCCTACTGCATGGCTTATGTCAGGCCGAGTACAGACTTGTGCATACATCAAACTTCCCACAAGAGATGCATAAGGGAACTTCTGCATTTCATTACGTTCCATTTCATTATGCAGACATTGCTTAAGGCTAAGTTTATCACCCTTTTGCATATGAACATTATTAGAAGAACACATCGTCATATCAAATCTCTCAAGAATTCGATCAATATATGCTTTCTGAGACAATCCTAAAATTCCTAGTGATCTGTCGCGGAATATTTCAATTCCTATCACATAGGATGCCTCACCCATATCTTTCATATCGAAGTTCTTTAAGAGATAGCTCTTAGTCTCACATAATAAACCAAGATCGCTGCTGGCTAATAGAATGTCATCGACATACAATACCAAAATATTAACTTACTCCCACTGATCTTGAGGTATATACATGGATCTACAATGTTTTCTTTGAAACCGAATTTCATAATGGTTTCATCAAACTTAAGATACCATTGCCTCGAAGCTTGTTTCAGTCCATAGATTGATTTCTATAATTTGCAGACCATGTTTTCCTGACCTTCGATTATAAATCCTTCATGTTGACGCATATAAACTTCTTCTTGCAAGTCTCCATTAAGAAAGGCAGTTTTCACATCCATTTGATACAGCTCAAGATCATACAGAGCTACTAATGCCAAGATAATTCTGAGAGTCTCTTTTCTAGACACAGGTGAAAAAGTCTCACTATAATCGATGTCTTCCTTCTGATTAAACCCCTTGGCTACAAGTCTGGCTTTATATCGTTCAATATTGCCATTACAATCGAGTTTGGTCTTAAAGATCCACTTACACCCGATTGCTTTGTGTCCTTCAGGCAATGGATCGATGTCTTCAAACATGATTCTTAACCATTGAGTCTATTTCTTTTTTACTGGCATCAATCCATTTATCAGAATTAACATCTTTCATGGCTTGTGAAAAAGAAACCGGATCTTTAATATTCCAATCTCTAGATTCTACTTGATAAATCATGTAGTCATCAGAAATAACAAATATTCTCGTACGAGTTGATCTTCTTAATGCTGGTTCTTCTTGTACTTCATAAATATCATTGGCGGTACATTCATTATGGAGTGTGTGACCATTTAATGCATTTTCCTCATTGTTTATCGGTTCAACAATGGGAGCATTTCCAACATTCGGGACGAAGGGTAAAGGGATAAATTATGGATTATAGTGCTCATGTCACTATAATCGATCATAAGGTCATGATTTCGAAAACTTTTATAGAGATCTGTATTAGACTAATTAAGTTATCTGTTGATATACTTAATTATCTCATATACAAATACTCTTATAAATTATTGATCATGTATTATGTCACTAGCCTACCTGTGGGTAGCTAATTAATACATAAAACATATCAAAATTTACTTAAATATATTGGTTTTCTTTTGCAAATCATTATATGATAAAACTATTTTGGTGATATCAAAATCTTAATTTTGCACATTATGAAAAACCAAGATTTATTCTTTAAAAAACATTTCATAAATTTCTTTTGTACTGGTTTATGCATATAACTTACTTTCAGAATTCTTACATATATATCGTTCTTGTAAAAATTATGTACAAAGCGGTTTTTTTTTATGATAATTTCTTCACAGTTTATGAGAAGAGCAATCATTTATGAATTCTGAAATTTTTTTACAACTTATGTATATGCAAAAGTTATGTACAAAACGAAAACTAAGCGAAGATTCAAGTTTACAAACATGCTTAACTTTCAGGTTTAATTTTCAGTTATTTAAACCATAAATCTATTACTCTTAATGGATTAATTAGATGTTCATAACCAATAGCTCTGATACCACATGTTAAATCATTATTTTAACATGAACCCCAAGATCTTGATCATCTAAATCAATCACATAATAGAACCATAAAGAGGATTCAATAAATACCTCCATTCATTGTAGAAGTGAAGCCTCCTTTGATCTTTCCTTAGAAGTGAAACTTCCTTTAATGGTTTGTAAACTAAAGACAATGAAACTCTTAGATGTTTAGGTAGGAGATAAGGTTTCTCTCCCTTCCTATAAACCTCTTTCTTTATGTGTTGTTTTTCTTTTCTTGTGATGATTTGTGATGGAGCAAAACATCTATTTATAGGTGGGGAGAGGACCTTATTCCTCATACATAGATTCAATCTTAACCATCCATCAAAGTAGAGATGAACACATATTGGTTTCCAAATGTCCATTATAAATATAATAGTCACCAATTTTATTGGTTTCCAAATGTCCATTATAAATATAATAGTCACCAATTTTATTGGTTTCCAAATGTCCATTATAAATATAATAGTCACCAATTTTATTGGTTTCCAAATGTCCATTAAAAATATAATAATCCCATTAGAAAACAATTTACCATATGACCACATTTAAAGGAAAGAAAAACTATATTTTTCTTATATATATTTTTTCTTACACTTATCAGCATCCTACGGACAAAATCTTTTGCGCTTTTTGATACACTAGGCCACGGTTCTGATACAAATTAAGGCAAATCAAAACTTGGTCAAAGATGCCTTGTTCCGTTTCTGGCATATCATAACATTTCAATTAGTCTCAACCTTTTGAACATACTTGAAGCATGAATCAAGATATTTCTTACCATCCCAAAACGGAGGGACACCACTTAGTAAGACGTATATGATAACTCCAGCACTCCAAACATCAATTCATGACTATAATGCTTCGTTGGAACTTCTGAAGCCACATAATAAGGCTCTTAACTAAAAAATTAAACACATGAGACTTTAGAATTATATGTAATAACCTAAAGGAATCATTAGGTATAGACCTAATTTAAAGAAGACAGAGAGACCAAAAACTATAGTCTTGAGTGCTGCTTCTTCATCTCCACTTACAAACAAGAAATTCTCAGGCTAAATAAGATCATGATGCATCACACCAAGGGAATGACAAGCTTCAATAACACCAACAATGGTTCTTGCAAGCTCAGCAGCTTTTCTCTCAGTGTAATCCTGTCGAACAGCTCTCCACCTGCACAAATCTCCATCACGACATGATAATGCGTCTTCGTACGCACCAACGATCTGGATCACTTTAGGGTGTCCAGACAAATGATGCATTATCTGAATCTCCAGCTTATTAAGATGTATATGATAACTCCAGCACTCCAAACATCACATTCATGACTATAATGCTTCGTTGGAACTTCTGAAGCCACATAATAAGGGCTCCCAACTAGAAAATTAAACACATGAGACTTATATGTAAATTTATTTTACTATTATTTTAAAATATATTGGTCAAGTGTTTTTTTATTTACAATTGATAAAAGTGAAAATTTGTTACAACATTCAGATCCCACATGTTTCGTTCAATTGTTCTATATGATTCATAAGTCGATCTTATAACGCCCAAATATGTTACTAATATTGAGTTTTTGATGATAAAATTAAAGATGTGAAGAAGAACGGCAAGGGATCAATTACAAGTGTTGAATGCACTTGATGATGTAGCGAAGACACAATGGTACCATTTTACAGCAATTATAATTGCTGGAATGGAATTCTTCACCGACGCTTACGATCTCTTTTCCATCTCTCTTGCACGAAGCTCCTCGGATGCATATACTACAACGTCACAGGCTCCCCAAAGCCTGGGACTCTCCCTCCCAACGTTGCTGCTGCCGTTAACGGTGTTGCCTTCTGTGGAACCCTAGCTGGTCCGCTGATATGTTGAGATTTTGAACCATACTAACCTTAGTATCTTATGACTTTTTAGAGTTTTTGAGTATGTATCAGGAGATTTTAGGTAGCTTTGGAGCTGTTATTGGAGTTTGGAGCATTTGGAACCTTTGGAACAGAAAAGAACCATAATTGAAGAAAAGAAGGAAAATCATGCAGAGTATCACCAACTCCAATTGGCGAGCACATGCTCCCAAATTTTGGCCACCAAGCGAGCACCAGCTCGCCGCGGAAAAATAAAAGGAAGGAGAATTTAACCTAATCAAGCCACCGACTTTGGAGGGAGCAGCCGCCTATTATCCCTGATATAAATACTCTTCTTAGTCTTAGGTTTTATTATCTTTTATCTTGCTTTTGACTTTTAGCTTTTTATACTTAGGATTTCTTTTGTAAGGGAGAAGATCTCAAGCTACAATTTGGAGAAGATTTATGTACCCTAGTACTTCTAATTTTTAATATCGAATTCATGCATTCTTTTGATTCTTCTGCCTTGTTGCTTTCTTCTTTAATTATGTCTGAGTAGATCTATTAGTTAGGTTAAGGTTTTCAAAGGAACTCATGAGCTAGGGTTAAACACAAATAGGTTTATAAATCGGTGTCTTCACCCTTGTTGTTCTTAATGCTAAAATCGAATTGATCACTTGATTTTATGATATTAGGTTTAATTTAGACAATGACAGTTGCTAGGTTGCTAGAAGAAACATTGGTGAGCAATTTATTCATTACCTGCGAAAGTAGATGTATTGGAGAATTGTGAACAAGTCAAACCTGATCTATAATGCTTGTTTGCGATTTCTAATACCAACGACAGTTAGGATTTCTAGGTCGCTAGACAAAGTTGTTGATGCCACGACAGTGGATTGATATTATCTTCGTGTTTGAGTTCTAGACTGGCGCTCAATCATAGCCTGAATAGTTGTTTGACCCTTTGCTCTGAATCTCCTGCGGATTGCCTTGACCTAACGCCTGCCTTATTATTGTTTTTAAACCGATTTGCTTTCATAGTTGTTAGTCACGATTTCGAATCAACCCATGTTGAATTTCTTAGCTTGCGATTTAACCTATTATTCCGTAGATTAATACTTGGTCTTCGTGGGATCGATCCCTAAATACTACTACGATTTGCTGTGCACTTGCAGTTGGAAATTAGGGTTAAAACCTGTGTATCATCCGCTCTTCCTTGGGTGGCTTGGTGATAAGCTCGGGAGGAAGAAAGTTTATGGTATGACGTTGATGGTCATGGTCATTTGCTCTATAGCATCAGGTCTCTCTTTCGGACACGAGCCAAAAGCAGTGATGGACACGCTCTGTTTCTTTAGGTTTTGGCTAGGGTTTGGTATTGGTGGTGACTACCCTTTGCCCAGCATGATCATGTCTGAGTACACTAATAAAAAAACTCGTGGCGCCTTTATAGCTGCGGTGTTTGCTATGCAAGGGTTTGGGATCATGTCTGGTGGAATCTTTGCTATTATTATCTCCTCTGCTTTTGAATCTAAGTTCCCTGTCCTGGCCTATGCGGATGAATTGGTGAGTGTCTGCTGCATTCTTTCTCTCTATGTAAAAAACGAAATGGTCATTGCACCTGAAACGAGTTCTTGTTCGAGCAATTAGGGAGGAGGGAGCAATCAGAAACTTATTATCAGTCACTGAGAACACAAGGATTTGTGGTTCTGCAGAGGGAGCACATGTTCATATCGTGCATTTATCTGATGCCACTACTTCCTTGGATTTGATTAAGGTACTTAGGACTTCGAGCACTTAAAGCAACTATCATTTAGGTGTTTCTCATAGTAATATTGTTTGTTAAAATTGGTTGGATTTTAAGGAAGCAAAAGGTAAAGGAGATAGTGTTACTGTAGAAACATGTCCGCATTACCTAGCTTTCTCAGCTGAAGAGATTCCAGAAGGCGATACTCGTTTCAAATGCTCCCGCGCCGTCTATACGCGATTCATCCAATAGAGAAAAGTTGTGGGAAGCTATGATGGTATGGTTTTTGTTTTGCAACCCTCCTCAGTCATTTTATATACCTCTCAGGCTTGCTCAAGTCCTTGATTTCTGAACTTTTTCGATTTGGTTTAGGACGGAGACATTGACATGCTGAGCTCTGATCATTCACCTACAAAGCCTGAGCTCAAGCTTTTGAGTGATGGTAATTTCTTGAAAGCATGGGGTGGGATATCGTCTTTACAGGTTTGTCACAAGTTATAAGTTGCTAAAAGATCAACACTTCTCATGTTGTGCCTTTGTCCTTTGGAAGAGAGCAAGCTCATGTCGTCAAATAATCGGAGTTTATCAATCTACAAGATATTTCTTTGGCTCTAGGTCTATTATTTTTGGCACTTCTCAGGACATAATCTTCTTGTGTTGGGTACTACTTCATCTGCTCTTGTCTTTTTGACCATGCAGTTTTCTTGTTTTTGTCATCTGTTGGCTCCTTGCAGTTCTCGCTTTAACACCAACGGTAGTTTGATTATGCAGTTTTTTCTTATTTGTTTTCATCTACGTATATTAATCTTTCTTATCTTATCTACTCTCCTCTTGCAGCTGAACGCTTCTAATAATGATCTTACATTCCTATCTTAAGTAATTCCTATACTGATTATTTCAGTTTTGTCGCTGCTCAGGATTTTGTAGGATTTGTCGTTGCTCAGGATTTTGTAGGATTTATATGCCTTGGAGTTGGAGATAAAGTTATAGACAAATTGCTGGAGAGTGGATGTTGTGAAAGTGACCTAAAATTGGGATTGTTTCTTTTGGTCGAGATTCATGTTATATAGATCATTTTACTGATGTGAACTGTTGTTCAAGGACCTTAATCCCTTTAAATGAAATGTTATGATTATTTTTTTCAGTTTCAACTTTCAACAAAGCTTTGGGTTTAAACTTTTCTTGATCAACATGACCATACATAATTGACCAAAACATTTTGAGATGCTTGTAACAATGCTGTCTTCCAAGCCAAACTTCTTGGAAAGTATATATGACATTACCCAAAAGTTTTGCTCAAGATCTCATATACAGAAAAGCTACTCAAGATATTTAATATGGACCAGACCCACCCATTGAAATGTGCATGTTTTATTCCTTTTATGATGCAGAGAGATATTTGGAATATCTCCAAATATCTTAATTATTTAGATAATTACGAGTTATTTGTATTTTAATTAATATTTATATTTTAATATTTATCTTTTAGGGTTTTCTAGAATATTCCATATTTTAGGGTTTTGAGCTTTATTATAAATAAGCCGTTTAGGCCTCATATTGTATTCAGTTTATGATTGATTAATAGAATTGAGCTTTTGTCTCTCTTTTCCTTGTTTTCGGTAGATCTATAGAGATCTCAACGAGTCCAAGAAGCAGGTCTCAAGCGAGGATTTTATCGAATCCCTTGGTCGAGCTGGCAGGTCCCAATCGATTCCTTTGAATCTATTGGTTGAGCTGTGTTTATCGTAGTTTCCGCTACATCATTTTAATACAATATTCTTTGTAAAGAGAATCTATTTGTTGAAAGTGTATGTATTGGACCGACTGGTCATTGATAATAGAGTCGAAATTCATAGGAATTTAAGGGGGGTTTATTGGAACAGTGATTTGAGAGGAATTCATTTTCTTTATAAATCCTCCTTTATTGGATTTAACATTTGTAAAAGTTTCTTAAAATCTTAGCTTATTGGATCAAACATTTGTACAATTCCTTTAAAATTCCAGCTTATTGGAAATTTGAGATTTCATCAATAAATTCCATCTGATAGAATTTGAAAGAATTTGAAAGACAATTTATAGTTAAAAATGAATGAATACAAATACCACCTCTTTGAAGGCTTAGAATACCACATCTTATGGTGGTATTTGAAGGCTTTTTAAAAAAAAATTAGTTTTAATTTCAAAAAAGTATATCAAAACTTTTGAAATGAGAAAAAAAAAATTTAGTTGAAATTTAAAAATTGAAACATTCAAATATCATTTTTTCATTTTATAGAATTCAAAACTTGGCAAAAAATATTATATATCATTTTAAATAATTTTAAAAGTTGAAAATTCTATTTTTCCAAATATACCCAAATTTCAATTTTATTTACATTTTATATGAATAAGAAATATAAACCAAAATAATTTTCATATTTTTATCTCTTTAATTTATTATTATTAAATTATTTTTTCTTAAAAAATGAAATCCCATAAATTATTCTATATTTTTAAAATGAAATCTCAGATTCCTTAAAATTCTCTTGGATTATTAAATCAAATCCCAAATCAAATCTCAGATTTCATAAATTCTCCATGGATTCATATATTTTCAAATTCTCTCAATTCCTTAATCCAATAAACCCCCTAAAATTCAAAGAGAATAAACATTTTGATGTTTATAAATTTGTCAGAGAATAAGATCCTCTCACAGACACGGAAAAGACACTTGGGAGGAATATTGTAGTTAATAACTTATATCTCAGAATCTAATTCGAGAGGGAGGGATGTTTTCGGATCAATGGCTGGAAAGTCCCTCTACGCGAAATATGAATCAGTCATATCCCTCATTAATTTGTATGTCCCTCAATTTAATGAAAGGACAAAACTACCCCTCTAACAACTTTAAATGAAAAGTGGACGCCCTAGTTGTACCTACCAGTATTACACTAGTATTACCCACCCGAGTATTACCCCGGTACCACCAGTGTTACCCACCCCAGTATTACCTATCCGAGTATTACCCCGGTACTACCAGTGTTACCCACCCTAGTATTACCCAGTATTACTAGTATTACCAGTATTACTAATAGTAGCCACCACAGTATTACCAGTATTACCGGTATTACCCAGTATTACCCAGTATTACCACGCGTAAGGGAATTCGAACCTTGGGCGCGCGCCTGTGCGCGTGGAGCGCGCTACCACTGAACTACCGTGTTTTTCGTTGAACTCTTACATGTTTAATTATATTTAACCTTTGACACCCGAAAATTACCCTTCATTAAGGGTAATTTTGTCTTTTCATCGGTGAGGGATATATGAGCTCTTTTTATCATCTAAAGGGATATATGAGATCATTGTCCAATTTTAGCATCACATTCCATAAAAAAAAAAAAAAAATCCCTAATTCTTTCGCAAAGTCCTTCACTTTATTTACATAAATCTCTCACCTTTCTCCGTTATTGGGTAATCACAGAAACAAGTGTTCCCCGAGAGAGAAGCGACTGTGTAATTCCCAATCGTAGATCTCTTTTGTCTCTTCGAAGATGGGTGGTGCGGTGAAGGATATTGGTTCGAAGACGGAGCTTGATAACTTGCGCCAGAGCGGCGCACCAGTCGTGCTTCACTTCTGGGCTTCGTGGTGTGATGCTTCCAAGCAGATGGATCAAGTTTTCTCTCATCTCGCTACCGATTTCCCTCGCGCTCACTTCTTTAGGGTTCGTTGCCTCGCTATTTTTCTTGAATCCCTCTCCGATCAATTTATCTCCTTTCTGATGCTTATGGCTTCTCTTCTCAGGTAGAAGCTGAGGAACATCCTGAGATATCTGAAGCTTACTCTGTTGCTGCTGTTCCCTATTTCGTCTTCTTCAAGGTTATTTTATTGTTTTTTCCACTACGTTTCATCGAAAGTTTAACACTTTAGCATGTGGAGGATTAGGATTTAGGGTTTTTGTTTTCATTAGTTTGCGTCTCTGTTAGATTGTTTACTGAGTTTGGTAGAACATGAAGATGAATCCCCAGACAATCTAGCAGAAGAATCAGAAGAATACATTAGTAATGCTTCATCAGTGTTTCTTCTTGTACTGAAATGCTGTTACCTTTTTCCTTACTGTAAGCTTTTGTCTCATCTCTTACGATTTGTTATTGAAGGATGGCAAAGCTGTTGATACACTTGAAGGGGCAGATCCATCGAGTTTAGCCAATAAGGTTGGCAAAATTGCTGGTTCTAGTACTTCTGCTGAGCCTGCTGCTCCTGCAAGCCTAGGGTTGGCTGCAGGGCCAACGATTCTTGAAACTGTGAAGGAGAATGCGAAAGCTAGCGTGAAAGACCGAGCTCAGGCTGTATCCACCACGGAATCTCTCAATAAACGTTTGGAAAAACTCACCAACTCTCACCCTGTCATGTTATTCATGAAAGGTACTCCTGAAGAGCCTAGGTGCGGGTTTAGCAGTAAAGTAGTTAACATCTTGAAAGAGGAGAAGGTTGAGTTCGGAAGTTTCGATATACTTTCGGACAACGAAGTGCGTGAAGGTCTGAAGAAATTCTCTAACTGGCCCACGTTTCCTCAGCTGTACTGCAACGGAGAACTCCTTGGTGGAGCTGATATTGCAATTGCGATGCACGAGAGCGGGGAACTCAAAGAAGCTTTCAAAGATCTTGGAATCACTACAGTTGGTTCAAAAGAAAGTCAGGATAAAGGAGGGGTAAGTTCAGGCAACACAGGTTTAAGCGAGACACTCCGAGCACGGCTTGAACGCCTGGTCAATTCAAGTCCAGTTATGCTGTTCATGAAAGGAAAACCGGAAGAACCAAAGTGTGGGTTCAGTGGGAAAGTGGTTGAAATTCTCAACCAAGAGAAAATCGAGTTTGGGAGTTTTGATATACTCTTAGATGATGAAGTTCGTCAAGGCCTTAAAGTGTATTCAAACTGGTCGAGCTATCCTCAGCTTTACGTGAAAGGCGAGCTTCTAGGTGGATCAGACATTGTCTTGGAGATGCAAAAGAGCGGTGAGCTGAGAGAAGTTTTGTCCGAGAAAGGGATCATTGGAAAACAGAGTCTTGAAGACAGATTGAAGTCATTAATTAACTCGGAGAAGGTTATGCTTTTCATGAAAGGTTCACCGGATGAACCAAAGTGTGGATTTAGCTCCAAAGTCGTGAAAGCCCTGAGAGGAGAGAATGTGAGTTTCGGGTCGTTTGACATCTTGACTGATGAAGAAGTAAGGCAAGGGATTAAGAATTTCTCAAACTGGCCTACGTTTCCTCAGCTTTACTATAAAGGTGAGTTAGTCGGAGGATGCGATATCATTTTGGAGCTCAGTAACAGTGGTGATCTCAAAGCAACTCTTTCTGAGTAAGCAATAGTCTCTCTCCTTTTTGCCTTGGTGAGAAGATTCTAGTTCTGGTAATAATATTATGTTTAGGTGTTGCATACATTGTTGTTACTAAAAGGTTTGTCTGGTTATTTCTATGATTGAGGAAACACACACTTTTTCGCATATCAGATTCATAATGGCTATCTTGTTGCAAGTCCATGCATGCTCCAGCTTCCAACGATAAAACTCCCTATATTGAGACGAATCACTTTGTTTGATTGAGACGAATATAGTCTTCGAAAACCTCAGAAGATGCAGAAGCAAAATCTTCTTTGGAATGCCTTCAACGATAGTTCCAAATCTACTGATCTTGATCTATACCATCTTGCTCCAAAAAAGAAACTCTGTTTTAAACCTATTTATAGGTCCTATAAAGGAAAGCAAAGCTTCACTCTTTTTAAACCGATGAATCAAGCACGATGAACAAAGATATATCACAAACCAAAAATCCGGCCTGGCCGGAAAGAAAACCCGATTTATCGGAAATTGTCTCTCTGTCTGTCAAAGATGCGGGAGAGAGAAGAGAGAGAGAAGACATATGTAAACCGAATGTAACCCAAACTACATTAACAAAAAAAAGAAAGAATAACCAAATGTCAACCGACTTGCCTACATTAAACCGAAGAAAAAAAAAGATACAGTTCTCTGAGTTCTGATTTCTGAAGATTAAAGTTTTGTTAATTTATTAAACCCTAAACCCTTTGTCTCGTCGTCTCTCTTCCATCGCTCCTGCGCCGCTCGCTCTCTGCTTCGTCGAAACAAGTACTCGAAGATGGGAATTTTCGAACCGTTTAGAGCAATAGGATACATAACGAGCACCGTTCCTTTCTCCGTTCAGCGATTGGGCACGGAGACCTTTGTCACCGTCAGCGTCGGCAAAGCTTTCCAGATATATAATGTAAAGCCGTCGCCTTTTATCTTCATTGCTTTGGTTTTTCTGTTGAGCTTTTTGTTAATCTTCTCTTGTCTCACTTTTCTTGTAGTGTGCCAGGCTAAACCTAGTCATTATCAGTAAGTTTAACCTTTGTCTGAAGCTTAAAGTTTTGTATTTTGAACGTTTGATTACTAGAACTTATGAATTTGATTATATGATGATTGAATTTGTGTTATCTGAAGGTCCCCAACTACCAAAGAAAATCAGAGCTCTAGCTTCTTACCGTGACTTCACATTTGCTGCTTTTGGAAATGAAATCGCAGTTTTTAAACGCGCTCATCAGGTATGTATAAATCTGGCTACTTTGTGACTTTCTTTTGGCTTCAACTTAGGAGCTAAGAAAGTCATATGAAGATTTCTGATTCTTCTCGGTGTTTTTATATCCATTAGTGTGCTTTTTTTTTTTTTTTAAGAGTTGGGACTTCTTGTTGCTATCTATCAGGTGGCAACTTGGAGCAAACATGTTGCTAAAGTCGACTTGCTTCTTTTGTTTGGAGAACACGTCCTGAGTCTTGATGTTGAGGGGAATATGTTCATGTGGGCTTTCAAAGGAATCGAAGAACATCTAGCTCCAATTGGTCATGTTGAGCTTTGTGGAAAGTTTACTCCTAGTTGTATTGTTCACCCAGATACTTATTTGAACAAGGTATGTCATACTTCGTTGATTGTTTATTTCATCTTTTATTATGTGGTGTCCTCTTTTTTGGAAAACCTTTATAAATCCTTACCCGAAACTTCATGTGCAGGTTCTTGTAGGGAGCCAAGAGGGTCCGCTGCAGCTGTGGAACATAAATACTAAGAAGATGATATATGAGTTTAAGGGTTGGGGTTCATCTGTCTGCTGTTGTGTTTCATCCCCTGCCTTAGATGTTGTTGCCATCGGTTGTGCTGATGGGAAGATCCATGTGCATAACCTAAAATTGGATGAAGAGATTGTAACGTTTGAACACGCCTCGAGAGGTGCCGTTACTGCTTTGTCTTTCTGTACAGGTAAAAGCACTGAGGTCTTGGAGTTCATTTTGTTCATAAAGTTGAGTGTTGGCTGTTAGAAGGCTTTGCCACTAAGGGTTGCAATTGTACTAGTAGCTTTTATTACTATCCTCTTCTACAGCTAGTGAAGGCTAGTTACTTTCCGTGCTAACGTGTATCCTGTCATGTTAGATGGGCGTCCCCTTCTTGCATCTGGAGGTTCATTTGGTGTGATAAGCATCTGGAATCTTAACAAAAAAAGGCTTCAGTCGGTTATTAGAGATGCACATGACAGTTCTATAATCTCATTGAACTTTTTAGCAAATGAACCTGTGTTAATGAGTGCATCAGCAGATAACTCACTCAAAGTAAGCTGAGCTTTCTCTTACCTGCCAAATTTTCTTGCATCTACTATCCCATGTGATTTACTTTTTGTGCTCGTATCTGTAGATGTGGATTTTTGACAAAAATGATGGTGATCCTCGTCTATTACGCTTCCGCTCTGGGCATAGTGCCCCTCCCCTGTGTATCAGGTAATTAGCTTGGGCATTCACATATTGCTCAATGATTTGACTGCTTCCGTACGTCTTTGCTTGTGAGACTTCTATGGGTTTTCTTGTTGGTATCTAATTTGCACTAATTGTCTCTATTCATTGTTAAGTAACTAATGCTAGTCATCCCAGTGATACTTAAAAAGACGTTCACTTATGGATGCATTTCACCACTGATACTATCTCTGTAGTGATGAATATTGTGTTTCTTAGAAAGTCTTTTTCCACGGTGGCGAGGGCATGCAGTAAGTTGTCTTGTAATCATAATTTGTTTTGTTTATCTTTGGTAGGTTCTACTCTAACGGACGGCACATTTTGTCTGCTGGCCAGGATCGTGCCTTCCACCTGTTCTCTGTCATCCAGGTAAGGCAACTTACAGATTTAGTAACAATTCCGTATCATGATTATGAAATCGCACACCTACCGAAATTATACCGAAAGGAGTTATATTTTAGACATTGACTATGCGTCACTTTACAAGCCCAAAAGTTAGGAAACTAGTCCCCCATTTGCATTATTTAACTGAATTATCATAAAATATTGTATATTTCAGTATTGTCAGGGCAATTAACTAATTAATAAACATTTTTCTCATTATCTACTGGTTCAAATGCAAAGTTTACAATATTTTGTTAGATGTCACTTGCAAAAATTTAGTCTTTCTTGTCTTTCAGTCGCCCTACCTTTTTGTTGTTTTGATGGAAATTTCTTTACCAATGTATTTGTTTGATTGCCCCTGAATCTAATTGTTCTCTTTATTCTTCCTAAGTATTTGATGTCCATTTAACAGTCTTCTTTCTATTAACTACTTCATTAGGAGCAACAAAGTAGAGAGCTTTCTCAGAGACACATAGCCAAGCGAGCCAAGAAACTTCGATTAAAGGTATATCTAGATGATTTCGTTTTGACTTTAAGGCTCAGTTATCGTGCCTTTTGGTGGTTCTAATTGAATTTGACAAATGGCACACCTTATATATCGTGTTTCTGACGTTTTCCGTGTTTGGAAATTGTTGTATATCTTATGAGTGCTTGGATTTAATTTATTTTTGCTTATATTATTTTTCCTTTCTATGTAGGAGGAAGAGCTGAAATTGAAGCCTGTTATTGCGTTTGATTGCGGTATATTTTTTTTGGTCATATATTATGGTGGTTAATTTCTCTCAGTCACATTCTTAATATCATGATAACCGAAGAAACAAAAACTTGAAGCCAATTGATTTCTACAAAATGGGCTGAGCAGTAATTAGGTCCAATGTGTTTGGCACAATAGTTGCAAATGATTTATTTAGTTGATCCCCATGGAGATAGTACTGACCTTGTGAAGTGCTATCATGATATGTTCTATGAAGTTGACGATGAGAAATGGCATCCCGCATGACATGTTTGTTTTTCTTCTTATACATTCCTGATGACTGTTTTTCATTTCTTTCCGAAAATTGAAGCTGAAATTAGGGAGCGTGATTGGTGCAATGTGGTTACGTGCCATATGGATACAGCAGAAGCATATGTATGGAGGCTTCAGAACTTTGTTCTTGGAGAACATATTCTCAAACCATGCCCTGAGAAGCCAACACCAATTAAGGTTCAACATTTGACTGCCCTTCTGATTTTTATCTGTCTTGTCTGTAGTGGTTATTGAACTCTGAAAGTTGCTTGCTTGACAGGCTTGTGCAATCAGTGCGTGTGGAAACTTTGCAGTAGTTGGAACTGCGAGTGGCTGGATTGAGAGATTCAACCTTCAATCTGGAATCAGCCGTGGTAGTTACTTCGATAAGTCAGAGAAAAGGAGTTACGCCCATGATGGTGAAGTGATTGGAGTTGCTTGCGACTCCACAAACATACTCATGATAAGTGCAGGATACCGTGGTGATGTAAAGGTTCGGAAAGTTTTCCTTTTGTCTTATGATTGGCTAGAATAAATGATGCGCCTGTGCTCTTCATTAAAGTAATTAATTGCTTAGTTGATATAGCCGCCTCTCAGCATCGGCTCTTGCTAACATTTCTGGTTTGTAATGTCACAGGTTTGGGATTTCAAAAAGCGGGAACTAAAGTCCCAGTGGGATGTTGGGTGTTCATTGGTTAAAATTCTTTACCACCGTGTAAATGGTAAATTTGCTCTATTTAACCCTACTTTTTTGTAGCTGTCTTGTCTTTTTTTTCTTTCTAATTCGTCTCATTGTCTACGACCGTATTGTCTGTGATTTTGCTAAATCCTTACTACTTGGTAGGTCTTTTGGCTACGGTGGCAAATGATTTTGTTATCCGCTTGTATGATGTTGTTGCACTGAGGATGGTTCGTGAATTTAGAGGTCATACAGACCGTGTAACCGATTTGTGCTTTAGTGAGGATGGCAAGTGGCTCCTCTCATCTAGCATGGATGGAAGTCTTAGAGTTTGGGATGTCATACTGGCAAGACAGATTGATGGTGTGCATGTCGATGTTCCAATAACATCATTGTCTTTATCACCGAACATGGACATTTTGGCAACAGCCCATTCTGATCAGAACGGGGTCTACTTGTGGTAAGTTCTCATTTTATAAATGTAATCTCTCGAATTACAAAAATAGTGTTTATGTAATTTTTTTAACGAGTTCACTCTCCCTTTGACGTTATTAGGGTTAACCAATCTATGTTCTCTGCGGCTCCAAATGTTGATTCCTACGCTAGTGGGAAAAATGTCGTAAATGTTAGATTGCCTTCAGTCTCTGCGTTAAGACCTTCTGAAGCTGATGATGACATGAAGACGCAAGTTCCAGAAAATTCTGAAACCCAAAATGCTATCAGTTTCTCGATTTCTCCTAAACAGATCCCGGAGCTTGTTACTCTGTCTTTATTGCCAAAAAGCCAATGGCAAAGCTTGATCAACTTGGATACAATAAAGGTTTGCATACTCTCTCCCTTTGTTTTATTGCTTCGTTTCTTCTGGCATTTTTTTTATTTTTGGTAAAAATAATCACAAATCATGTTTGATGTTGTCAGTCCCGGAATAAACCAATAGAGCCTCCGAAGAAACCTGAAAAGGCTCCTTTTTTCTTGCCTTCAATCCCCTCGCTTTCTGGAGATATATTGTTCAAGTCAAATGAATCAGAAGATGATGAGGAGGATCAGGACAAGAATAAAGACTCCAAGAATAGCATGAAGAAGTTTGATGCATTGGAGTCTCCATTCTCAAAACTTCTCAAGTCCTCATGGAATTCAGAACAGTGTAAGTCAAGTCTTTTGTTTACGCTCTTACAATTTAATCAATGCAAAGTTATACAAAGAAAAGCTTATGTTCATTACGGGATACGTTTTTTCAGTTTCAGATTTCACAGATTACATAAAGGGTTTATCGCCGTCAGCTCTCGACATAGAGCTACGGATGCTTGAAATCATAGATGAAGATGTTGAAGAAGAGCTTATCAACAGACCAGAGTTTATATCGATTGGACAACTTCTTGATTACTTTATCCATGAGATCACTTGCAGAAACAACTTCGAGTTTATGCAGGCAGTTGTGAGATTGTTTCTGAAGGTAAATCGAAATTTCATTTCCCATAACAGCAGAACATAGTCATTACATCTTTGTGTTTAGGTTGAGAAACTTGACTCTAACAAAACTCTGGTATATCCGATGGCTTTTTATCTGGACAGATCCACGGGGAGACCGTAAGATGCCACCCGAGCTTACAAGAGAAGGCGAAGAAGCTTTTAGAAACTCAGAGTTTGGTATGGCAGAAAATGGAGAAGCTTTTCCAGAGCACAAGATGCATAGTTACCTTCCTTAGCAATTCACAGTTTTGAAAAAGCTTGTTAACATATTGCTCTGTTTTTTCACACATTGAGTTGTATTCACAAAGTGGAGGAGAACTGGTCAGACGACCTAGGTGTTCATCCATCGGATCAGCTCCTTCTTTTCTCACAAAATAACAGTTTTGGAATAGCTTATTTAACATATTCTGTTTTTCACATTGAGACGTGTTTCACAAGAATTATTTAAATCAGTTAATGGATTTACAAATAGTGAAAAATGTTAAAATATATCTTCAACTGTTAAAATCAGTTAAAGAATTTACCAGTTACGAAAAATGTGTTTACTCCTTCATGTCATTTTAAAATTTTCAGAATCAAAATGTTTTTATGTCAGCAGTTGCGGATGAGATAACTAAAAAAATTAAAAAACAAAAAGACAAATTTTATTCTAAAAAATCAGAATGTATACAATAAATTAAAAAGTTAAAATCCGTATATAACAAACTAAATTTTCTAAATCTAATATTAGTCTCCACAAAATAACAATCTTGAAACAAATTTCCACTGAAATCTTAACTTTATTTTAAACTAAAAAGACAAATAATTGGTTTTTCACTACTAATTACATTAAATTAATAATTTGTACCTTTTTATAATAATTTAATTTTTTTTATGTTTTTATTAACTATATATATAATATTTTTATATTGTTTAACTGTTACCACATCTGCTAATCAATCAGTCATAAATATTCAGCAAACACATCTCCTTTCAACTTTTTTGTTC
This sequence comes from Isatis tinctoria, assembly GCA_010577795.1. Taxonomy (NCBI): domain Eukaryota; kingdom Viridiplantae; phylum Streptophyta; class Magnoliopsida; order Brassicales; family Brassicaceae; genus Isatis; species Isatis tinctoria. The sequence goes on along the minus strand of CM021249.1, from coordinate 32,950,261 downwards.
GTCTTAAGAATCCTTTAATAACGTTTGAAACTGCAACCGCCCTCTTCCACAAAAATCGCACCCACATCCCCGGCGTTTAAACCATTTAAGTCTTTAATAGAATCGGATCTGGTGATTTATTAGATTTTTAATATAACAAGACACGATTCAGGTCTATCCAAATGTTTATAAAGATTTGTGCTAAATTCAAACTGATTTTGTATGACAAGTTTATTCAATCTTTACAATATTTAGTGTTTTGGTTTGTATTTTCTCGGGTCCAAAAAATGGGTCAAACTAGTATTAAATTTTTGATTTTCGATCATTCCAAGAAAAAGTGGTACTAAATATAATATTTGAGAGAATTTAGAAAATTTAGAAAATTACTTTAATTGAATTTTTAAAATAATTTTGTATGAACTAGGGAAGTTACTATGATTTAATTAAAAAACATTTGAATCCCATATAATTTTGATTTTGTATAGTTTTAATTAAGAAACTCCACCAACACACCTTAAAATCACACCAAATCTCTTAAAATCAACTATTTAAAAATGTTCCAATGACAACTTTAATAACATTGTATTCTTAAACATTTTAAAAAATTCATGTTTGAATTACAAACGATTTGTCATTTTTAATACAAATCACTCCAAATGATAGATTGAATACACCTCCAAAGTAAAACTGATTGATTAATTTAAGGATATCATGTTTTAGTAAATTTAAATATATTTTGTATATATTTAGATTAGTTCAACGAGAGTGATGTAGAGATAGAATCCTAATATGAATGAATTAATACTCAATTTCATTTTAGTTTGGGTCCAAGTTAAAGATATATCCTGCATTATTTAACACAAAATGGCAATCAACACATTGGTGACATAATCATACAAGTATTTGAGAAGGTCCTTGAAGAACAAAATGTCACTATAGGATATCATTGGAGGAAGAAAACTTCAAAGTTAGTTTTGATGAATATGAGGCTGAAAATTCATTAAGAATATCATCAATGAGTATTGTAATGAGTATACTGGCTCCAAGAGGCTAACTTTAAGATTGCAAAAAAAAAAAAAAAAGTTAGAAATGATGATGATCACATTATCATGCAAATAGAGGAGTGTTAGTGCTATTAGGGATTGCTAATGCAATATGTAAGTTTTTTTAACAATTGTGTAGACAATGATGGCAACTTAAAGTATTGAACCACTGCTAATTAACATAGCAAAATGAATCTAATGCCTGAAAACTCAACATAGTCTTGGCTTTGTAGATTTGCAATCATAAAAATCTTATCAACAAAACTAACATATTGCAGAAGAAAAATGGAAAAATGGAAAAAAAATCCTATTAATGTAGCAAAAAGAATATAACGTTTGAGGAATCAGCATTAGTACATTGTATGTATTAATATAGCAAAATGAATCTAATGCCTGAAAACTCAACACTTGTCTTCGTATTGTAGATTTGCAATCATAAACATCTTATCAACAAAACTAACATATGGCATAGGAAAAATGGCAAAATGGAAAAAAATCCTATCAATTTAGCAGCAAGAATATAACGTTTTCGGAATCAACATTAGTACATTGGAACAATACGGTACGATCCCTACTCAAAAACAAAAGTCAGAAACTTACGATCAGAGATTCAATCCAAAAAAAACATGGGAACTGATACGAGAAACAAACCCGGTCGTAGAATGGCACAGCCTCGTCTGGTTTCCCCAAGCTATCCCCCGTCAAAGCTTCATCTTATGGCTTGCAATGAGGGATCGTCTGCCCACAGGAACTAGGATGCGCTTATGGGGACTAATCCAGCATTGCCCATTATGTGGTGAATCCGAAGAAAGCCGGGATCATCTATTCGTCGCCTGCCCATACTCCTTTTCAGTATGGATGAGTGTGGTATCAAATCTGCTTCAAAGAAGGATCACACCTGATTGGAACAATACGGTACGATCCCTACTCAAAAACAGATTACCTACCACTGACAAGATACTTGCAAAAATGGCGTTCCAAGCAACGATCTATTGGTTATGGAGGGAGAGAAACGGTAGAATTCACACACCCTCTCGCACTCTGTTCAATTCACGGCTGAGACGATCAAGAACGAGATACAACTTCGACTTCATGGTCAAGATGAGAGAACGGAAAAACTGCTTCAACGATGGAACATGATTACTCATATGTAATATTTTAATGCTCTAGTTTGAAACAATTATGTTGACCAAACCTCTGAACCAATGGTCAAAATTGCCATGGTTCTGTTTTTTTTGTTGATATATAAATTTAACATTTCAACAAAAAAAAAAAAAAAAAACATTAGTACATTGTATGTAGCGAGGATATCTACAAACACGTGTAGGAATATAACGTTATAAGCCCAATGCTTGAAGAGATTATGAAGCGAGGATATCTACAAACACGTGTCTTCATGTAAATAAAAAAACAAATGTCCCACATCGGAATTAAAGTGAAATAGTGAAATGAAACTTTTCCTATAATAAACGCACACTTTAAATAACATAACCTCATATGGGTTACAATCAAGCAAATGCATATTATAAGATAATGGGCCGGAACCCAACATAACTTTGGTCATAGCGCCTTAGAGAAAAGGTACATTTATGTGTGTAGTTAATTGGTTATATTACATTTTTTAAAATGAATTATGTCCAAGTAAGTAATGTATGCATGTCAGCTTTTACTTTGGAAATCATCTCTCCTATTTATATTTATATACTAGACTAGGGAAACTTGATTAAAATTCATTTATATTTTGTGTTAAGCATATCAATATGCATTGCGGTTCAAGCAGCGTAAATGGTTTGAGCACCAGTCACTTGCAAAAAAGACAAAGAACAGATGATAAGATACGCTTCGCCACACTCGATTTTGAGGTTTTCGATTGTCCAATTTGCTTCGAGCCACTCACTGCCCCAATATTCCAGGTTACATGTTGTTGACAAATCTGCATTCAAAATTATATTTGAAACTTTTCCATTTCACAATATATTAAAACCGAGATTTTTGTAAGGTTTAAAATAAAATTATTTAATATTATAGCTCAGTTTTTCTATTATGGAATGTAACTTTGATTGTTATTCGATTTTTTTTTGTTTCAGTGTGATAATGGGCATTTGGCTTGCTCTTCGTGTTGCCCCAAATTGAAGAACAAATGCCCTGCTTGTGCTTTTCCTGTCAGTGATAAAAGATGTAGAGCAATGGAGAATGTTCTTGAATCGATGGTTGTCTCATGCTCAAATTCCATGTTAGGTTGCACCAAGCAGGTCCGTTATGGAGATTTATCAACTCATAAAGAGGAATGCACCTTCTCCCTTTGCTTCTGTCCGGTTTATGCGTGCAATTACTTTGCCTCATACAAGGATATCTACAATCACTATAACTTTACCCACCTGAAAACCTACAGGCAAAATCCTATCGTTGATATGTTCACTTGTGGCACTTCTTTCAGACTCCAGTTGAACATCAACGATAAAATAACAATTCTAAGGGAGTTTGAGAAGAATATATTGTTTGCAGTTCAGTGTTTCAAAAAACCGTATGGTGTGCATGTAAATGTAAGCTGCATTGCACCATCTTCTCCAGAAGTAGAAGAATTCTCATACCATCTCTCTTATACAATGGATGGACATACTATAATCTACAAATCACCTGAAGTAAAGAGGGTTTGCATAGTGAGTTTTCAAATCCCTCAAGAAAATTGTATGTTGATCCCTCGAAGTTCATTACGTGGTGAATTGTTAGAGGTGGAGCTTTGCATCAAAACTTTATACCAAATGTAATAAAATCTAGTTTCCTTAATGTAATGAACTTTAGATTTTCAATCGATATCTTGTTGTTTTGTTTATTTGTTTTTTTTATATCTGCTAGATATATTCCAATCATATAATATAATTTTCATATATTATAATTTGTAAAAGTAAAAAAAACTAAAAAATACTTATACGAAACCGCCATGAATATAAAAGCCTAGAAAATGCTTAACAATTATTATTATATTTTAAAAATTACAGTTCAAATTTGTAACCGGTTTTTTAATATTTTTTTCTATTTCTATAGGTTTACTTTCTTGTTATTTAACTTTCATAAATATTTTTATTTACACATTTTGATGAATTTATATTCTCATAAACCTATTTGAATTAGATTTACTCTCATATATTGTCAAGTCACATTTGACTTTTTTTCTTTTTTGTAAATTGACATCAAAACAAAACTTTTAATTGTTTTTTCTTTTTCTTATTATATCTAATTAGAAAAAATTATGCTTCCAAGTATAATGGATTGATTGACAGATATTATGATGTTAATCATTAAATTTTAAACATCAAATTTATATGATAAGATATTTTATAATCCATGAAAATAAACCGAAAAGTGAAAAAGGTATCCCGTAAAAATAAATTTTAATAAATCTTAGAATACAAAATCATCTATCGATACAGAAGTAGAACATAGTAATTAATATTTCTTTAATTTGATTCTTTTATATATTTTTATTATTATATATTATAAATAAGTTTTATCACATGTATTTAATATTCATTTTTTCTTATTCTTATTTGAGCTAGGTTTACCTTTTTAATTTCTTTACTCATTTATATGTCTATTTGAAAAAAATTATTTATATATATAATTCTACTGGAATTAGATTTACTCTTGCCTTGGTGGTTTCCCGTGGACGTCTTCTTGGTATCTCCATTCTCCATAGCAGCTCGGTCGGCTCGACGATATTTCAGTTCCATTCCCCTTTATTGGCATTCATTCTCTTTTTTTTTTTACTCTGTAATTGATTTGTTTTTTCACATGAATAAAAGATTGTATTCTTGAGTTCAACCAAGCGAGTCATTACTTACGCATGGACAAGCGCCAGTGAAGCCCATGCTTGCGGCTGAAAGTTTAATAAACTAATTTCAACCAAAATTTTAAAAATTCTCTTTAGTCTAGTGGTAGACTCTCCAAATTAAAGTCTGCACTTCCCATAGCCCATTTTCAATTCTCCCAGAATAATCCTGTTGAACCTAAAGCTATAAGATAAGAGACTGGTATTAATATTGTAGCTGATGAATAATATTTGATCTCTCTTCTTTTCCTCACACAATATTCCATTTTTACCACTATTCTCTATAATTCCATCACTAACTGCATCTTTATTGTACTCTTCAACAACATAAGAATAGCAGAAACCGTCCATTACCCAAGATAATCAACTATAAACTAAAGCGATCCGTCCATTCCAATCATCTTTCTCAACATCATATATTTCCACCAAATGCATCCTACTTCAAACAACACCAAACAATGTGTAACGCAATTCTGTTCCCATGATTATAAATGATCTAGAATTTAAGAATCATCCACGACAGCCAACTATTGCAAAACAACAAGGACCATAATCATCAACCTCAAATTCCAATTCAAACATTCCAATAAAAGTCTTTCTCCATTTCAAACACAGCCAAATTATCCTTTGGCAATAACAACTTCAACTTTCAATAAAAGTCATTCTCCAACTTTTTTAAAAAAAATTATACTTCTGAAAATTATTTTATATGCTTATAGTTTTGTAAAACGATCACTTTTTACCACTTTTTCCAAAAACTAGTATTTTTTATTATATATTTAAGCCACTCTCAGATCACAAGAGTTGAAGCTTGACAAAATCAGAACCTGAGTCCGACCAAAGTGATGAACTCTAGTAATTGATTATTTAAAAAAGAGTATTTGTATATGTATGTTCTTATCATGTTTATTCATAAATAAGATGGACCACCTAAGCCATTGTAAGGTCACAAAAATTCCTCCAAAAATTTACAAAAATCAACGAATAAAAATAGCCAAAGGAAACCAAAAATATCAAAGCCGAACAAAAACAGAGAGCCTTGACGTGAAAGAAGAAAGAATTTGAGTAACGAACAAGGAAATTAGTCAGACTTATTTGTTGAGAGCTTTCTCTTCATTCTGCTAAAAGGTCCAACAGTTGTATCCATAATATACATATAAATCACTTGTGACCATGACTTATACGACTCCAATCCTTCGTAATACTCTCCTGCAATCTCCTTCACCCTGTGCAGCCTATGTCCAGGTATCCTCGGGAAATCATGGTGCTCGTTATGGTATCCAACGCTCCATGTTAGCAAGTTCAATGGACCGTAGTACGAATAAGTCTCTTGGTTAGGGTTAAAAACGTAATGTTCCGAGATGAAATGTCCCGCCATTGGATGCATTCCGCCTCCAACAAACGTCGATAGGATTAGATACGCGAGAGATCTCCATCCGAGGAAGAGAACCACGGATACATCTAAACCGATCTGAATGAAGAAGTTGACGAATTCCCAATAACCGGGTGGTTTTGGTTTGATGAATAACGGTCGAAGAGCGTAGAAGAAGAGTTGTAACAAAACCCAAATGGTTTTGGCAAAGATATTGGTTACTAAATGAGCTTCCGTGTATGTTGGAACGTCCATATCAATACCGTCTACTCCTTGGAACCGGTGATGCTCGAGATGGTACTTTTGGAATGTTACCGACATTGGTACGCCTATTGGGAGATTTGCGAAGATACCGAGCCAGCGATTGTAAACCGGAGTTGAAAATGCGAGGTTGTGACTTAGCTCATGGATTGCTAAGAAGAGATTGTGGTTGAGGAATGATCCGAAGAAGTAAGCAATGGTTAGAATCTTGAGCCATCCTGAGTCGTGAAGGACTGCAGCTGCTGAGAGTTGGAGAACCACGACTAGTGTGATCTGTAAAGAAACACAAAATTGGTGATTTTTTAAAATTATTTTATGAAGGTGACAATATAAACTGTAGACTCCGGAAATATTTTTTACACAAAATAAACTGAAATTTCGTCAAAACTTACTATGTTATAATTAAATATATTTAAGTATAGTATAAATAAATAACATTGGTTAATATTGTTTCGTTTATTTTTAACTTTTTCAATCGAAAACCAAACCGATCGAACCCAATTTAAAATAAAATCAAACCGAACCATAAATATGAAACAAAAGCCCTAATTGATTTAGGTGATGATGGTAAACGGAGCAAGGAAGATCACAAAATGAGTCAATGTTGTGAGATGAAAACGAATAAGATGTCTCCAAACTTAAACTCGATCCGTTTGTTTTCGTTTGAGATGGGCACACTGACAAAAGTCTTTAAGTTCGTTCATGTTATTTCTGTCTTCAAACCCATTATTCATGATAAAGAGTAAACTCTAGACGAGAAAAAAAAAAAAAAAAAAGAGAGAAAAGAATCAGAGATCCAACAATGATGGAAAAAGGAAAGACCTTGAGGAAAGCCCATGGATCAGGACCAAAGAGTTCTCTAATCTGAGGATAACGAGAGAGAATCTGACGTCTTCTCGAAGCGTGAGGCTCATCTGTATAAGACCAGAAGAAATCTGTAGCCATGACTCCTTCTTCTCCTTCTTCCTTTGATATCCTCTCACGTCCTCCTTTCCCCATTATAATGATGTATTCCTTTCTTCTCTCCCGTCGGCTTCTTCTTCGTCTTCTGTTGTTTTTCCGGTGAGACGACGGGAGAGAGAGATAGAGAGAAAAGAGAGATGCGGCTTTGGGAATATGGAGGTGCAATATTTAGGAGATGGTGCAATGAGATAAACGAAGAAAGGAAGTTGCACGTGCACATGCACGTGTGCGAGGGAGACAATAAGCCAGTAATCAGCAGTTTTCTTTACTATAATTGGTGATTTTCTTAATGATTTTTTGTATTATTTACTTCTGTTTATTTTGTTTTTATTGGTTTTACTATAATAGGATTGGCCTGGCATTTTTATATACTCTTACGTCTCAGATTTATAAGATTAATATATTCACTTTTTTTAAACAAAAAAATGTTTTTGAAAAACATGCATGAGTTTGTGGCATGGTCTCTTCTATGGGGAAAATTGTAAACGAACTAAAAAAAAAAAAAAAAAAAAACTAAACATATATAGTGGCATCGAATTTATTTGACAAATTTTTAAAATGTGGATTAGAGCCTCACAGAAGTCAATGACGTTATATAGAAAACAAAATAAAATCGTTTTATTACTCAACATTGCACCTTTGTTTACTACGTTTTCTCTTATAATTACTTCTTAGATAAAAAGATATACAAAAATTGGAGATAATATCAAATAGTGAATTGATGTTATCTCCAAACTTAGTATGGAAGATTCTAACCATCGAATGATAAGTTTCATTCACGTTAACAAACCATCCCTTGATATTACTATCATAGTTCCCATTTCAGCATATTAGACGAACTATTGTACTTTGTTTTGGGGGTAGATTTAGCAAATATGAGGAATTAGGGAATTGCCAAAACGAATATGTTTGCAACATCATCATCTTGTTTGATATAGTATACCCTTATTCACAAAATAGAGTATGATCCAGTTACAGAACAAAGAACATTAAAATACCGATCTACAATAATCAAATTTAGGACCGAACACAAATAAATATCTTTACTGATAATGGTTTCTCGTTTTAAAAACTAATAGATATTTACAATTTATAGGTGATTTAGTCAGGAAGTCAACCCTTGATAATATTTTTCCTCGGTTAATTTTGAACGTGTCATTGCATGTCTTCACACGTCGTAAATATAGAAAGTTGTTATAAATTGTTTAATTGATTTTGATCCATTTAAGCTAAATATGTAAGAGCTATACTTATAAATTAGTAGTCGACAGAAAAACAAACAAGTTACTAGCGATCGTGATCCTATAAATTGACAAAAATATTTAAAAAACATACAACTAAAAAACAAAACAAAATAGTGACCTTCTACTGGCTTTCATAACGAATCAGAAGTCAACGAATACATAAATTATTCATGACAAACATAATCTTGCCTTCATAGACTCTACTACATCACCACCAGTATGAACTCTATCTATTACACCGTCACCATAATCATGCTGCCCTCTACAGTCTCTACTACATCCCTTTTGAGAAATCAAAGAATGAGGTCATAGCCTGAAGAGTTTCACAGTCCACAAGAAGCAAACCTATCAACCATAAGGGCTTTACCAAGTCTAACAAGTCACTATACATCAAGACCCGTTTCAGCATATACAGTCTGAATCTTGCAGAGACCCTCTCGCTTCTGATTCCACTCAAAAGACTTAAATTTTGTGAAGTGTTTAGATGACACCATTCGCGAGGAATAAAAACTAGGAGTGACTAGACTAATACTAGAGCAAGTATGATGAATAGTTTTTGTGTAAGCTAACCTTTTACCTCTTTTAGCCCATTGGTTTGGTTTTGCACTATCCTTAAATTAACTGGTTATTTGACAAACCCGGCTAGTAGGCATTTCATTTGATCTTCTATACAACACGAACCCACGTTCCACCACACATGGGGCAGCAATAAACCCAACGGCTGGTCCACCACGTCTCTCGTTCATTCGGATTTGGCTGCTTAGAAGCACCTGGTGAAGCAAACGCTGATGTCTGCCTTAGGCATCTTATGCACTGTAATAAAGAAAACAATCATGTTACAAGGTGTGACGGAAGAATTTCGTACTGTAGTAACCACTGAAACGTGCAGGGAAATGTATGAGAGTTACCTTGTACCAAACTCCTTCAAGACCAGTTTTCCAAGTCGCGGTGACAACATCCCTACGAGAACCCATTATTCCAAGATATCCACCCAAACCCACAGAAGTATTTGAACCAAAAGCCGCATCTCTTTCAGACATTCTGCGTTTTCTTGGCCAAAGGCTTTGGACTCTGTCGTATACATCAGGCAGATCCAATGAATGACCCTGCTTGAAAAATGTATCATCTGACGGGACCACATTCTCAGGCTCTGACCCTGGACCACCGAATAAATTTCTTCTATGCCATTCTTCGGATGGCGGATGAAGCTCCAACTCCCGAAGTAGAAGACCAGCAGCATCAGCTCCTCTTGGACGAGGCATGTTCTGTTTATTCAGATTTATTAGAAAAACTAATGAGAAATCAGGGAAGAAAGAGAGTTCAAAAGATAAAATTTCATATTGTAGTTGACCAAACAGCACCAACACGAACAAATAAACAGCTCCAGTGTTTTGACAATAAACACAGAATACCTGCATATGTGGTCCAAGAGCTGCTTCAACCACCTCGGGCAAAACAGTGTAGTTTCCATCAATATAGTGCAGTCGAACTTGGATGTTTCCACTACCTACCTGAGAGCCAGGTAAGGGATGCGGAAGAGCAGCTGTTCGCTTGCAGAGATCCATTAGTATATGGAAAAGAACCCTCACCTGGAAGATCAAAGCGTAAGTAGTCAACATGGCATTTTTTTCTTCATTTCAAGATCTCGATCAACTAACCTAGGGTTCCCATTATTCTCACCCATACTGATCAGCTTAAGCCTCTATTCTTGAGGTAACAACAAAAGACTTTTCACGGATAATTGTATAAAAGTAAAGAGAATTCATGTGCCTACCTCCTCAAAAGTATATCCTTGGCCGGCATTCCCAGAACCCATCTTTGTTGTACGGGCAGAATTGTCATCAATCCCTTTCACTCCAGCACCCAACTGGGATGTCCGGAATCCCTGCGCTTCTTCTATCCTGTTCAAGGCAGGGGTCGGTTTAGCAGAGTTGACCTCTTCCAACTTGCTGCTAGCCCCCGTTTGAAGCTTTTGTGAGCTAGCATCAGCATTTCTCTGGTGGTTTCGCGAAGCCTGTAACCGCTGGAAGTAACAGAAGAGCAACAGCTGGCATAACCGATGAAGGAAATGACAGTCCCCAATGAGCCGAACAGCTGGTGTTCCCGGAAATGTTCCTGTATTAATGCTTATTGGCATGAATGTAGCTGAACCACTTAATGGGCTTGCAGCAGAGTTAGATCCATCATTTGAGCTACTAATTTTTGCTATGGCACCTTGCATCCAAGCTTGCATTGTGCTTCCGCTGGAGTTTGTAGTAGTAGCAGCAGCAGTAGGTTGCCCTGCTGCATGATTCAGTGACTTGTCAGGAAGAACTGCACAGCAAAGAGTTGGGGTATCCCTCAATTACATCACTACAAGAAACATGCCAAGCTAGAGAAATGACAAAAATAAACAGCATACTGACCTTGAGTTGTTGCAGGAGACGATGCATTTTGTGTGGGACTGGCAACCATGTTGCGATTACTGCCAGTTCCAGCAGAGGCCGCATGGGTTGCAAGTGTCCGACAAAAACTCGCATAGCGTCTTAAACGTGTGATGAAATGAGAAGCAAGGTCAAGAACAGCATCCACGTAAGCCTGTATAAGATATATATAAAAAAAAGAGAGAGAGTTAGAGAAAAGCAGAAAAATTAGCAACAGGAAACTTAGGCTAGTCATATGGTCTGTTTCACATTGAGTGATATGTAATCCATGACCAGAAAATGCTATGTCGAATTCGTGAAAATAATCTCTAGCACATTTCGCTAACTTAAATTGTATATTGCAGAATAACCAAATCTAATACAAAATACAGCGTCTCTTGGCTGATCGCAAGAAGTGCGATACATCAGCAAAAATAACACACCAAAGAAGCCAAAGACCAACAACTCTTAAAATGAAAACATTGCATGAACCCTTCCCAGATATTCATCCTTAAATTTCCGTATCTTATAAAAAAGAAAAACCTGTAACGCCATCCTTGGGCTTGGGGGTAGAGATACCTGAATACTGGAAACAAGAGCAGGATCGACAGCCACTGCCTCAGGATTGGTGCCTGATATTGTATCCCCGTCTACTCTCCATGGCTCAAAAACCAACGCCGAAGGGTTCACAAGAGCTGATTCAATTCCTTTTCCAAGCATGTCCAACAATAATCTCGCTTGCATATCTAAAACCATGGCACGAACCTCCTGAGCATTGGTTCCTTCTAGCAACCGACACTTTATCCTGTCTAGGTTCTGAAAACCATAAAAATACAAGTTCTTAGCCAACAGTGGTTCCAACCAAACTAGGAAAGAAAGTAAAAAAAAAAAAAAAACACACAAAGCATTCCAAAAGGACAACAAACTGCCAAGTTTTTGTTCAGCGTCTTAGAATCAATGCAGTATCCATATTTGGTAATGTGGCTGTCTAAAGCTACACTATCGTGGTCGAATAAAAGAACCAACACAAAGTAGGGTCTACGTGCTCATGTAATAGAGCAGCCAAACTTGTTTATAAAAAACAAACAGCAAAAAGAAAAAGCTAAACCAAGTTTTATGAAGACACAACGGTATGGTTACGCCAATCAAACAATTCAAACTTTTTGAAAAGGTGAAAAATTAATGAGTTTGGGTACAAGTTTAGAAAAACATACAGGACCATATTGTTGCCTGTGTTGTGTAGACGGGAGGGAGTGAAAATCAGCATCCATGACAGCAATCACGCTGTTCAGTGAAACTGGAATTATCAACAAAAAGAAACACGTCATCCCATGAATCATTCAAAGCTTAACATCAAAATTATAATTTTTGAAGTACAATACCCTCTTCTTATAAACAAGTAGAAGATAGGTTCCTTGAATGACATTGGATAAATTAAAGTGAGATAATTTCTAAGCAAAACTAAACAATGGCTGTTCCAGGGCTAAAAAAAACAACTAATTTCTGAGTGCATAGAGATAAAACGGCATTGAAATCAAGAAACTTATAAGCACCACAAATTATACCAATGCCATCCTCTGCAGCACTCTGTGTACAGCCAACTGCATCCCACCAATCAACGCCGACCAAAAGACTCCACCAGAACCTGTTCAAACAATGTGCAACAATATAAGTTCCTTAAAAACAAAGCAGTCCAGCGAATATATACCAGAGATGACATACCTCTCAGCGATCGCCCGCTCCCATGTTGATTGATCAACATTTGATTGGTTACGTGGAAGAGCAGGAGGAAGAACACGAATGATTTTCAACATTGCACAGTCCTGGGCAGCATCATGCCATACAGAAGCCGAGCAGCAGCTCGTTGGAGAAAATGCGGGTGCAGCAATTGCTGAACCCACATTTATTTGATAGTTTTCAACGGGTGAAAATGTTGGACCAGAAAAGATATGAACTCCACCACGAAGAAAAGCAACCGCAATTTCACCACCATGAGCAGAATAGACAATTCGTGCAAGTGTACGAATATCACTTGGCAAATCAAAAGGGTCAAAAACAACCTTGTTAGCCTTGTCATCACCAGAATCAGGCTCCTTTTGTTCACCCACACTTGGTCCTGCGGCAGCTGCTTGATGATTCTTAAAATCTTTTGTAGGTGGTATGCTCATATCCACTCTTGATAGCCAGACAGTTTGTGTGGGGACCTGTCCACCAAAATTCGAAGTTGGGTTACCAAATATCTGATGCAGTACAACAGGTTGAACACTTGATTCCCAGCGCTGTACTCTCCACCCTGTGATTGAAGGACCTTCATCTGGATCATATGGGGACATGTACTGCCCTGCGAACATAGGTAATTATAAATAAAATATCTTGGAAACATGAAATGCAGATGCATGGGGTTAGCAGTTGTTTTAAAGAACAGAGTGAACTATTATGCTTAACCACAAAAGAAAATTAGCAGCTTTTATATGCCCAGCTCCTCGATACATGCGTAAATCTATAGGTTGGTCAACAACTAAATGTAGAACTAAAAATGTTTATTCTATCATGGAAACAGTATGAGGCTCAGATCGAGAACAATACCTTCAACTATAACAACTGCTATCACTGAACCACCACGAGTTGGATCAAACGCAACAGCAGTAACTCCAGATCCCCATGTAGTGGTTGCTGCAGACTGAGCTGCAGCTTCGGGACTTACATAAGCAGAAAAATTGGAAACCGGCGAGCAGCTAAGTGATATTGCATCACTGGAATCTTGATCTGTGGGCTTCTTCCCTTGCTTTATTTCGGATATCAAGTATTCTTGCCAGTTGAACAAGTATGAGGCTAAAGGAGCAAAGCCTGTCCAAGAGGAAGAACTAAGGGATGGTGGCACACGACTGCCTGTAGAGATTTTTGGAGTCGCCTGGAGTCCATTCCCAGGGCCAGGGGTCACCTCCCATACTACAATTGTTGAGGGGTTTACAATTGGAACCCCTGCTACATGCATGGCACCACTGTCCGTTATGATAGCATCAGCGGCCATAATCCCACTAGGACCTGCACCTAAAAGACCTTTCTTTGTACTAAACCACTTTGGTGCAGTGCCTCCTTGGTTAGAAGGCCACTGGGACCAATGAAGTTGAACAGAGCCGGATGAGAAAACAGAGCATACACAGAGAAAGTTGGGCCACCGAGCTGCAACAAATGGTCGTGAGTCAGAAATCGTTACAGGAAGCGGAGAAAAATGAACCAATGCCAAAACATGGAAAGCTTAACACGTTGCATTGATCTTGTCACCAAAAAAAAAAAAAAAAAAAAAAAACTCTATAGTTAAGTGCATAGTTCTAAATATTATAATATAAATTGGGATACAAGAGGTGAAAAGTAGACAACCTGAGCTTTCGGAGCTCTGTGAGAGAAATTTCTCCTCGAAAGTTGACTTTGGATTTGTACCAGAATTTGGCTTGGAGGATAACCACCTATACTGATTTTCGGGAAAAAACACAACCAGAATAAATTTCCCAGGACAAACTAGAGCAGCAAACTCATAAGTTGGACAGGAACAATCTTATATTTGTGCTTCATAACATGTACTATGCAATGGCAGTATCATCTATCCATTACTCATTCCTTACGTGCTCATGCCAATCATAATAGAAATCTATCTAAGAAATGCAAATGGAAGATCTTTAAAGAGTCTAGTAATTCCGCAAACAAAGCTAATATCTATCGCTTAAGCTGGGTCTTCCAAGAAGTTTTTATTTTCTCCATCTCATTCCCTCTAAAACGTAGAGACATTCCACGTTCAACTACTCGCGATTTAGCAATTTCACTCTCACATACAACCCATCCGGTAATCAGTTAATGAACTCATGAAGGCAAAAAAAAAACATGTCGTGTAAATGAGTAAAAATTTAAGTTACATACTGGAGAAGCCCCCGTCAACCACTTGGTAACAACAGCAATGTCCTGACGCCATTCATGCTCACACTGCCAGGAGGTAGCATCGTGCACTAAGTTAGCCGTACCCTGCAAGACGCAACCAGGTTAAAAGAATAAGACACCGAGGGAATATAGAGGTGAATCAATGGCCAAAACCAGGAGCACAAACCTGAGTAGGCTGCGTCCAGATAGTTATCCGTCCATGAAAGTTAGCAATGAGTAACGCACGAGGACAAGAAGTGGGAGACCATTCAATATATTGGACAGAATCACGAGGAGAATCTACAAGAACAAAACTGCATCATAACACTGAATCAAAACTCATTAAAAAAAAAAAAAAGAAGCAAACTGATATCAAAATACCTGCCACGACATTAAAGACCGCACACTCAGTTGGTCGCTCCGGTATTAAGATATGTATTGGGATCCAAAAAGGTGGATTTGCCTTCGAGCTGAAGGGGATGAGAAGAAGTGAAACACGAAAGATAAGAAATTTCTTCTCTGAGACTGAAGAAATATAAGAAAAAAAAAAAACAAACCTTGGAATCCTGGCACATGTTTCGGAAGCACAAGCTATAGCATTCAATTTGCCACACCACGCAACGGCACTGGCAAAAACCGAAGAAAATTACAGTAAGATGAATTGTCTCCGGTTAAATTTAAAGACTTTTCGATCGGAGAAAAGAGAAAAGTCGAAACCTGAAGTTACGGCACAGCTCAGGGACGCTCATCTTATGAAGCAGATTGGAATTGGGCTGTTTAAGCTTGACGCAGAAAACTGTGGCAGGACTCACGGGATCAACCTCCATTGGATCGTCTCCTTTCTCTCCGTCTGCTGGTTTCTCTAACGGTTTCTCCTCGACGGGGATTAGATCCCTAGATTCAATCTCCTCCAGCTGCAGCTTCTGTTGTTGCTGCTGCTGCACTTCTTCTTCACCTTCCTCAGTAGCAGGAGCCTCAATGTTTCCTCCACCGCTATTACCCAGAGAAACTTCCGGCTGTTGCTGATTCATGTCAGCGAGAAAGCAACAAAACCCTAATCTTTATAAAAAAAGGACAAATCAAAGTGACAAAAAAGTCGCGGCTGAAGGCGACAGAAAGCACTGTGCGTAATAGAGAGAGAAAGATGAGAGAGAGACAAAAGAGTTAGTGGGGTTAACAGGACTTTAGTGCGTGCAAAATTCCAAAATCCCAATATCAAAATTCGAAATCGCAATTGCAAATTTCTTTTTTTTCTTTTTAGGGTTTGTGTCACACAGTCGTCGCCGGGATGATTTAAAAAAAAAAAAAAGACAAAAGACGCTGAGAGTGATGAGACCGCGGTTGTGTTTTTTTTTTCTCTTTTTTGCAATTTAACTTTTCTTTTCTGGTTGGCTTATTGTTTTAGTCCTTTTCTTATTTATTTAGATGATTTAAAATCTAATCATAATTTGATAAACTTCACATAGTATGTTATCAAGTGTTTTGACAATTAATCATATGCTATCTTTTTATTATCGTTTCAATTATTAATTATAAATCAATATGAAGTCATTATTATACAATTTTATAACAGAGAACCCTATATTTATTATATATATATATTGTATTTATGATAAATGATTTCATCTAGAAAAAAAAATCCGAGAGAAAAGTTATTTTCTTTATTTTTTTATTCACTTTTAATTTTGTATCTGTTTATTCAATTTTTAGTAGGAAAATCGGAAATTTTATGCGACAGCATAAATAGTGGATTTAGATAATGTAGGTATGTGTTTGGAGACTAAGACTGTAACATCCCAACCACCTCCACTTTCCCCCTCCACCTTGTCTCCACCCCCAACCACCCCACTCCTCCATCCAATATGATCCAAAGGTAATCTCCCCTCCCCTTTCTTTCACTTCCACCGTAAACCAAAAAGAAGAAGAGAGAGAGAGAGAGAGAGAGAGAGAGAGAGAGAGAGAAGAAGAGGAAGAAGAAGAGGAGGAGTTGCTCGACCACCGCCGTCGTTCGCCTCAGGTAACCCGAACAAGCTTTTCCGATCTGATTTCTTATTGGTCGGATCTTTAATCGATCGTATCTCTCTAACCGTCGTGTTTCTTCGAAATCCGAGGCCACCACCGGATTCAGGACGACGAGACGAAGCCGCGCCACCAAGCTCAGCCTCCGCCACCGCCGCACGCGCCGCCACGCGCAGCCAGAAGTCTGGCGCGTCGCGCCCACGCGCTCACGCGCCGTCGTCTGCAGCCGCGCGTGAGATTCACGCGCCACCGTTGCCGTCGCGGCCGCCGCGCCGCCGTTACCGCCGGTGACTTTCCGGTGAGTTCCGCCGCCGTCCTCCGCCGTCAGCCGCCGGTCGCCGCCGCCGGACGCCGTCGTGCGCCGCCGCCGGTCACCGTCGCCGGTCGCCGGAGACTCGCCGGCGATCTGGCCTCCGGTTTGATCCTGGTTGGGTTAAACGGCCGGTTCAATTGCGGTTCGGTTTGGTTTGGCCGGTTTAAATTCAATTTCAATTTCGATTTTCGGTTTAAATCAATTGAGTCCGGTTTAGTCTGGTTCGATCCGGTTTAATCCGGTTTAGTCGCGGTTTGATTTTGACTGGTCAGACCGTTGACTTTGACCGGGTTGACCGTTGACCGTTGACTTTCTGACCGTTGACCGTTGACTTTGACCGTTTTGACCCGTTAACCGTTTTTCGCCGTTCGAAAGCCGTTCTGACTCGAAATTTCGTTCTGATTTCAGATTCAGCATCCGTTTTAGCATCCGGAGTTCAGAAGCCGCAGTAATCATCCGTTTTAACTAAGGTGAGGGCTTTCCGCAGAATATCGTACTTTTCATCGAAAAGCGCGTAGATAGGATTAGTACTAAATGTGTTCCGTTTTCATGCTAGAGTCTTCTTAGGATTGTTTGTAAATCGGACTTAGGAATAATAGATGATTCAACCCATTGATTGTGTATTAAATTGTTAACTGATTCTTTTATACATGTTAGAACTAGGATTAGTTGACCATGTGGGTCGGTAGGGTTGCGGGGGTACAGAGACGTGACTTCTGTACTTGCGTCGCGTGTTGTTTGAGGAGATGGTGCTGGGCAGATTAGTCGACCTGTTGTCCAGTACCTTCGTAGGTCGATAATCGTCTACGGGCGGTGTGTTGGGCACTATCCCATCAGTTTGGCCAGGGGCCTAGGACATTGTGGTTCTTTGGGTACTTTAGGTACCGTGATTGTGCATGTTTAGTCTATTTTCTATGTATGGCGTGCTATGGTCAGATTTACGTTTTCTGTGATTAGCACCCATACCTCACTGAGTGACTCCCCTGTTACTCACCCCTCATTCTTCCTTTCCAGTTTTCAGGTGAGACGGACAAGTATTTTACGCTTTGACGATACGGTGCTTCTTTGGGATTTTTTTAATGTTTTCCTCGTATTTTTATCATGTACATATAGCATTGAGGTAGTTGGGTTATGAGACACTGTAGAGTGGGGTATTTGATGTATGTGACGTGGTTAGTGGCACGCCGTTCTCGAGTGTCGAGGGGACGGGTGTTACATTTTGGTATCAGAGCCTAGGTTAGGTCATCTCGGTTCTGACCCGAGAGACGGGTAGTAGGAAGCATGATTGCATATTCGGTTTTAAACGGTTAAAAAAAAAAAAAAAAAAAAAAAAATTCCCGGGTATTAAAAAAAAAAAAAAAAAAAAAAAAAAACAAAGGAGCACCCATTCTGTCAAGTATTAATCTATTCTAAGTTTGTCTCAATTCAGCCTCAGTTTAAACAGGTTTTCAGATGTCATCAAGGAAGGTCATTGTTTCGCGTCGGATTGGCAGCTCGTTGTTCAACAGGTTCAACCGAAGAGACCAGTATTCAGCAGATTAATCAGGATCTCAACAGTCAGAGCGCTCAAGTGACAGTTAGATTGTTCGCCACTTCACCCTGCAAGCAGAATAAGCATCCGCCACCGTTCCACCGTCACCACCATATGCACCATCGGTTAAGGCTCAAGGAGCAGAGCCGACCTTTAGTAATTCAAAAATGTGGATGGAGCTTCAGAGGTACCACGAGAGGTTCTCACAGCAACATGCTCCTTCAGTTGTTGATCTTCCGCCGCCACCACCGCCACCGCCAATATCTGGCAGAGACAGAGAGGGACCCACATATTGTAAGCTAATGTGAAAGATGTGGGACATGGGTTTGGGTCAGTTGGAAGGACAATGGATACCGCCACCGCAGACAGTTGAAGGAAGGAGTTGGACCGTAACTTGGAGCATAAGAAGTGTACAACAGAGTTCCAGTAGGATTTGACTACTCAATTCTAAGGGATGATGCCTTTATCATGTTAAAGGGAGTTGTTCAGAGTAGTCGCAGCTGTTATAAGTTAACCTACAATCTCTCTAGAGGGAGTTCGATAGGACGTTCTTTCATCGTGAAGACAGGCACATGAATACCAATGCTTTTAAGCACCTTTCTCAAGGCGTTAGGAATATCAAGGAGTACGAGTAAGTGTTTTGTCGCCGTTGAAGATTTCTGAGAGTTTTCATAGCCAATAAGGATTTATTCAGGAGGTTCTTGAATGGTAACAAGTGGATATTTGTAAGCGTGATGTCGTACGAGTTTACACCAAACCAATCGATTGGTTGAGAAGACTTTTTGTTCATGAGGCAGAGATAAGGGAGAAGAAATATTTCTTCAAGGTGGCTCAGTCAAGCTTGATAAGACTTATTTAGGATATAACAATGTGTCGCAGCTGTCGGGATTTCCATCGTGTTGTTCTCGTTACTACCGTCATCATGTTGGAAGAGCGTGTTCAGTGTTTTCATGCAGATGGTTGGATTGTGTCATAAGTTACTACCAGTCTATGTTAGTAGATGCGTCGTTTGTCAGTTATATTGCAGCACCAGCAGTCAGACCGAGTTGTTCAGTTGTGGTTAGCATGTTCTCATTTTCAGGGATTGTTCGCAGTGAGTTCAGGGTTGTTCTGCCACCACCCAAGCGCCAAGCTATTGCCGCGAGTATTTGTTGTTGGAGACCACGAGATAGTTGAGACTGTTCTTTTTGACGTTGTGGATTTGAGATTGTGGATTTGAGTTTGTGGTTCGTGTATGTCGTTTATGTGGAAACCATTGATTTAGTACTTGTGTTGGTCGATTGTCGCTTGGGGTGGGCAGCTTATACCCGATTGGATATTGGAGCTACTTATAGTTTGGTATGTCGGGCCTAGTCGAGTATTGGTCACTCAGGATGTGTTCGAGCAGAAGAGTAGACAGAGTTAGGCAGTCAATTTAAACAGGGAGCTTGAAGCATTCATCGAGTTGTATTTGTTGTACTCCGGGGAGTTGATCTTATCAGAGACTTAGCAGTGTTGGAGCTAAAACCACCATGATGTGACTTTAAGGATGGGTCGGTTACCATGGCATTGAGTATAGTTTGGGAACGAGAGCGCATATCCCAGGAGCCGGGAGGCTTATTATTCCTCAGGATATTCAAACAACATGAGAAGTCTTCGCTAACTTGTGTTACATTCAGGAAGATCGTTATAAGGTCAGCGTCGTTTTCATCAACAGTCGTAAAGTAAAAAGAATCTACAATTAGCCAACCAGTGGCAGTTCCGGACGTTAAGAAACAGAAGTTTAGGAGAAGCGACTCGATGGTAAGAGTCTGTTGAGGGAAGACGAAATTCAGGAGGACGTATGTGAAGACCGAGACTCAGTTGACAAAGGAGATTCTTCAGCAGCCACGAGTGATATCAGTAGAGACTTGACTGCAGTAGTCAGCCAGTGTCAATCCTAGAGCGCCGAGATAGAGTAGTTCAGGGAAAGGTGATTCCGATGGTCAGAGTCAGTTGGGAGAGAGACGGTATGCAGGAAGAGACTTGGGAGTTAGAGTCTCAGATGAGATCCGAGTATCCAGACCTATTTGAGAATGTCGAGCAGTTAACTCAGGGCTAGAATTCGAGGACGAATTCCTCGTTAGTAGGGGAGAATTGTAACATCCCAACCACCTCCACTTTCCCCCTCCACCTTGTCTCCACCCCCAACCACCCCACTCCTCCATCCAATATGATCCAAAGGTAATCTCCCCTCCCCTTTCTTTCACTTCCACCGTAAACCAAAAAGAAGAAGAGAGAGAGAGAGAGAGAGAGAGAGAGAGAGAGAGAGAGAGAGAGAGAGAGAGAGAGAGAGAGAAGAAGAGGAAGAAGAAGAGGAGGAGTTGCTCGACCACCGCCGTCGTTCGCCTCAGGTAACCCGAACAAGCTTTTCCGATCTGATTTCTTATTGGTCGATCTTTAATCGATCGTATTCTCTCTACGTCGTGTTTCTTCGAAATCCGAGCCACCACGGATCAGGCGACGAGACGAAGCCGCGCCACCAAGCTCAGCCTCCGCCACCGCCGCACGCGCCGCCACGCGCAGCCAGAAGTGATACAAACTTGCCCACGATTTTAGCACTTGAATGAATGGTATTGACGATTTGGATATGGACCGGGATAAGCTACTAGCAAATCCGGAACTGGTGGATCGATGGGAGCGTTGAAGGATGCGGAAGGCCTTCAGTATACCCAACCCTTAGCCAACCTTGGATGTGACGCACCAAGACGCTGGACTCAGGGGCGTTGAATGGATGTGACGCACCAAACAACCAGTTTGCTCACGAAGAACAAAAGAGAGAACAAGTTCTCAAATAGAAATTTCTATTACAAAATGATCAAAAGTGTTTACAAATTGTGGAGAAGGAAGAATATAAAGGAAATCAAGTCAAAGAGACTTGATTGTGGCACAGAAAACAAGTGCATAAATTTTAGAAAAGTTTAAGACATAAATGTGGTCAAAGTGACCCTTCAAGTCCACGCAACCCTTTGGCTACTCGGTCCGGCCATGCGCGGGTTCGGTCGCCTGGACGATGGTCACAAGGTCGGGCTCGTCCGGAAGTATCAGCACGCGGGCATGGTCGAGGAGAAATTGGCCTAAGTCCGTTTGGAACTGATGGGCAAGTGCCCGGCTGAACGGCCCGTCCGGAAAAGTCACCATCCGGTCGAGAAATGGAACCTCACGTTCGTTTTCTGAATCCGCACGAAGTAAGCCCAATGTGTCCCGACTCAAATGCTCAGAATGGGATCTTGGTCGAAGTCCTTCACGGCCCGTTCGAGAAATTGTCACCGGAAGTTGAGATTCAGGCCTTAGGTCGTTCTCGGGTGCACGCGGGTCGATACGGTAGACGGTACGTTCGTTTGGCCTCGTCCTGCGGTCGTCCGGCTGGTCCTCGCGAGCAACCTCCCTTCGCGGTACGTTTGTCCTCGTCCGGCTGTCGATGCCCGTTCCATCTTCCGGGCTGGCATCGAGGTCCTGATCCATGATCGCATCATCCTCTCCCCGTTGAAAAGGATTTGACCTCAAATCCGTTTCTTCTGCCACAAAAGGAATTAAGTCAGATATATTAAAACTGGAACTGACATTATACTTACCTTGAAGATCAATTTGATACGCATTGTCATTGATCTTTTTGGTCACGGCAAAGGGTCCATCAACCCGAGGCATGAGCTTGGATTTCCTTTCTGCTGGAAACCGGTCTTTCCTCAAATAGATCCACACAAGGTCACCTTCCTCAAAGGTCTGCTCACGCCGGTGCTTATTAGCCTTGTCCGCGTACTGCTTGGTCCGTTTTTCAATGTTCTCCTTGGCCCTTTCATGGATTTTCTTAACCTGTTCAGCTTTCTTTTTCCCATCCAAACTGGCCCTTTCACTCAAAGGTAAAGAAATCAAATCCATGGGAGACAAAGGATTAAATCCATACACGATTTCAAAGGGGGAGAACTTAGTGGCCGAATGCATAACACTATTGTAAGCAAATTCAACATGAGGCAAACAATCTTCCCAAGTTCTCAGGTCTTTTTCACAACAGCCCTAAGCAAAGTAGACAAAGTTCTATTCACTACTTCAGTCTGTCCATCAGTTTGCGGATGACAAGTAGTAGAAAACAAAAGCTTGGTTCCTAGCTTAGCCCAAAGTGTTTTCCAAAAATGACTCAAGAACTTAGTGTCCCTATCTGAAACAATGGACTTAGGCATTCCATGCAAACGAACTATTTCCCTAAAGAATAACTCAGCAATATGCACGGCATCATCAGTGGTGTGACAAGGTATAAAATGCGACATTTTTGAAAACCTATCAACGACCACAAAGATAGAATCCTTGCCGGTCCTAGTCCTAGGCAGTCCTACACAAAGTCCATCGACACATCAGTCCAAGGTGGTCAGGAATGGGCAAAGCAGGTACTTACCTGTCGTTTGAGCTTTGGCCTTGGCACGTTTGCAAGTTTCACAACGAGTGCAAACCTTGATCACGTCCTTCTTCAATCCCGGCCAATAGAAATGATCCTGCAAGGTTTTGAGCGTCTTCTCTATGCCAAAATGACCCATAGGCCACCACCGTGTGCTTCTCTAACCAACAAGTTTCTCAAAGAACAGTTAGGAATACACAAACGATTGGCAAAGAACAAGAAATCATCATTTCTAAAGTATTTCCCAAAAGCGATCCTAGAGCTAGCTAGATACGGTTCCTTAAAGTCTAGGTCTGCTTCATACAATTCCTTAATCTGCTCAAACCCTAGCACCTTAGCATCCATAACCGTGATCAAAGCATACCTCCTAGACAAAGCATCAGCTACGACATTTTCTTTTCCTTTCTTATACTTAATGACGTAAGGAAAGGTTTCGATAAACTCTACCCATCTGGCATGTCGTTTGTTGAGCTTTTGCTGTCCCTTCAGATGTTTGAGAGTCTCATGGTCTGTGTGCACCACGAACTCCTTTGGCCAAAGATAGTGCTGCCAAGTTTGCAAAGCCCTCACCAATGCGTATAGTTCCTTGTCGTAAGTGGGGTAGTTCAAGGTAGCTCCTCCCAACTTTTCACTAAAGAACGCAATTGGTCTCCCTTCCTGCATCAAAACAGCACCAATGCCAACTCCTGAAGCATCGCATTCGATCTCAAAAGTCTTAGAGAAATTTGGCAAAATAAGTAAAGGAGCGTTGGTTAACTTAGCTTTGAGTTCTTGGAATGAATCTTCTTGAGCTTGTTCCCATTTGAACCCAACGCTTTTCTTGATAATCTCAGTGAGGGGCAGCCAATGTGCTGAAGTCTTTTACGAACCTACGGTAGAAACCGGCTAGTCCATGGAAGCTACGAACTTCTCCAACGGTCTTGGGAGTGGGCCACTCACGGATGGCCTTGACCTTTTCCTCATCCACTCGGACGCCTTCAGCTCCTACAACAAACCCAAGAAACACGAGATTATCTGTTGCAAAGGTACATTTCTTGAAATTAGCAAAGAGTTGTTCTGTCCTAAGCACTTCAAGAACCGATTTCAAATGAGAAAGATGTTCCTGAAAACTCTTGCTATAAATCAAGATATCATCGAAATATACCACCACAAAAACGCCTATGAATGGTCTAAGAACATGATTCATCAGCCTCATGAAGGTACTAGGCGCGTTAGTAAGCCCAAATGGCATGACTAACCATTCATACAATCCTAGTTTCGTTTTAAAGGCTGTTTTCCATTCATCACCTTCTTTCATTCGAATCTGATGATATCCACTTTTCAAATCAATTTTAGAAAAGACACAAGAACCGTGGAGTTCATCAAGCATATCATCAAGGCGAGGGATAGGGTGTCGGTACTTAACTGTTATTGGTTAATTGCTCGGCAATCAACGCACATCCGCCAACTCCCATCTTTCTTTGGAACCAAAAGGACTGGTACAGCACAAGGACTCATGCTTTCGCGGATGTATCCTTTGTCCATGAGCTCCCCAATCTGTTTTTTAACTCCTTGGTTTCCACGGGATTGGTTCGGTAAGCTGGCCGGTTTGGCAAGGACGCTCCCGGCACAAAATCGATTTGGTGTTCAATGCCGCGTATGGGAGGCAGTCCACCGGGTTCTCTTCGGGAAACACATCCTGAAAATCCTGCAAGAGCTGTTTAAGTTCACTCGGAAGCTCCGGTGTTTGGTCAGATTGAGACATTAGTGATTCTTTAAACAAAAGAAGGATCATGGACTGGTTGGAACAAAGAGTTTTTCGAACTTGACTAGCCTTAACAAGAAAATTGGACTTTTTACCCTTAGAATCGGTTTTGGCTTGGTCTTGTTTGCGGCTCTCTTTGAGTTGGAGTTGATCTTGGTACACTTCATGTGGAGTCAAAGGCGCAAGGACGATCTTTTTCCCTTGATGCTCAAAAGAATGACGGTTAGTGAATCCATCATGCATCACACGCTTGTCATATTGCCACGGCCGTCCAAGGAGTATGTGGCTCGCGTCCATGGGCAGGACATCACACAGAATGTTGTCCTCATATCGTCCAATGGTAAGAGAAACTTCCACTTGGTCCTTGACTTGCATTTCTCCATCGTCGTTCAGCCATTCAAGCTTGTAAGGCCGTGGGTGCTTCTTGGTTTCCAAACCTAATTTCCTGACAAGAGACTCACTAGCCACGTTAGTACAGCTCCCACCATCAATGATTAAACTGCATACCTTGTCTTTGATATGGCAACGGGTGTGGAAGAGATTTTCTCGTTGGACCCGTTCATCAACCTTTGCTTGGACGTTCAAGGCTCGCCTTGTCACAAGGAGTTGTCCTTTGACTGGTAGGTCCAGGTCCTCTTCTGTATCCGGTTCCTCATCAAAGATGGGTCCTGAGTCTTCCCAATCAGATGCGGACTCAATCTCTCCACTTTCTCGCATGATCATCACGCGACTGTTTGGGCACTTGTTGGCATAATGGCCAAGTCCGTGACACTTGAAGCATTTGATCTCCCTAGCTCGGTTAGGAGTCGCTTCCTGCTTTGTTTTGTCCACAGCAACAACCGGATTAGTTTTAACATCTGTATTTGTTCGGAAATGAGACTTACCTTTGTCTTGTGGACTCGGTTTTGAAGAAGACTGGTAAGTAGGCCTTGTGAAGCCTTTCCTCTTGACTTGTTGCTCTACCAGAATGGCTTTGTGCAACATCTCAGCAAGATCATCATAATCTTGAAGCTCCATGCGGTCTTGGATCTCACGGTTGAGTCCAGTAAGGAACCGTGCCATAGTAGCTTCGGGATCCTCGTCAACTTCTCCTCTAAGCATCAGGATTTCCATTTCTTGGTAGTAGTCTTCCACGCTTTTGGTGCCCTGAGTCAGTCTCCTTAGTTTCTGATGAAGATCTCTCAAGTAATGGGCTGGTATAAACCGCTTCTCATAAGAGTGAGAAGTTCTTCCCAATCCTCCAAGGGTTCTTCTCCTCGTCTCCTCCTGTTTGACACAATTTGATCCCACCAGTTTAGTGCATAACCATTAAACTCAGTGGCAGCAAGCCTTACCTTTTTACGATCTGATAATTGTTGGCAGTCAAAGACAAGCTCAACTTTTCGTTCCCATTCAAGGTAGGCATCCGGATCATTTTTTCCATGGAATGGGGGAATCTTAAGTTTCAAGCCTCCAAGATGGTTTTCTGACCGTCTAGACTCTCCAGCGAAAGGGTTATCTCTGCCCCTGTCCCGGTTTGACTGGCGCCTTTGTGACCTCCTCTGACTTTGATCGGAAGAAGATCCTCCATCATCTCTGGATCGTGTCCGGTTGTGGTTTCTCCTTCTGTTTCCGGATGTTTGTTGATCTTCCTGGATCCGGTCAAGTCTCACATGAATGTCCTCTATACCTGCATTCATCATACGCTTAAGTTCACTTGTTAGTGCGTTCATCTGAAAACTAGACATTCCAGTTCCCACGCTTGCCTCTTGTCCTTCCATGTTTTTCCTGAAATGCACTTAACAAACAATCAAATAACCAACTCTCTTCCTCACAGTTTTGGTGTCTCTCAAGTGTTTCACTCAATGGTTCTAAGCAAGCAATCCGATCAAATTTAGTGCTCCACAAAACCCAACACCCCAAGAAGAAGATAGAGAGATTTAAGATTTCTTTTCTTTTATTAGAAATCCGCCTTAACCACTTCCAGGCCGGCTTTCTCTTCAGCCAACTGGATTTCTCCTCAGTCACCCCCAACTGGTTTTCTCCTCAGTTGTAAACGATTTAAAATTTTTTTTTTTTTTTTTTTTTTTTTTTTTTAAATCGTTTTAAAAAAAAGGTAAGAAGTGGCCCGGATGGAGATAAGAGAAGTGTTTCAGAATTTTAGAAGATGAAAAGATGAGAAGATGAAATACCCCTTCAAGTGTGCTCTGATACCACCTGATACAAACTTGCCCACGATTTTAGCACTTGAATGAATGGTATTGACGATTTGGATATGGACCGGGATAAGCTACTAGCAAATCCGGAACTGGTGGATCGATGGGAGCGTTGAAGGATGCGGAAGGCCTTCAGTATACCCAACCCTTAGCCAACCTTGGATGTGACGCACCAAGACGCTGGACTCAGGGGCGTTGAATGGATGTGACGCACCAAACAACAAGTTTGCTCACGAAGAACAAAAGAGAGAACAAGTTCTCAAATAGAAATTTCTATTACAAAATGATCAAAAGTGTTTACAAATGTGGAGAAGGAAGAATATAAAGGAAATCAAGTCAAAGAGACTTGATTGTGGCACAGAAAACAAGTGCATAAATTTTAGAAAAGTTTAAGACATAAATGTGGTCAAAGTGACCCTTCAAGTCCACGCAACCCTTTGGCTACTCGGTCCGGCCATGCGCGGGTTCGGTCGCCTGGACGATGGTCACAAGGTCGGGCTCGTCCGGAAGTATCAGCACGCGGGCATGGTCGAGGAGAAATTGGCCTAAGTCCGTTTGGAACTGATGGGCAAGTGCCCGGCTGAACGGCCCGTCCGGAAAAGTCACCATCCGGTCGAGAAATGGAACCTCACGTTCGTTTTCTGAATCCGCACGAAGTAAGCCCAATGTGTCCCGACTCAAATGCTCAGAATGGGATCTTGGTCGAAGTCCTTCACGGCCCGTTCGAGAAATTGTCACCGGAAGTTGAGATTCAGGCCTTAGGTCGTTCTCGGGTGCACGCGGGTCGATACGGTAGACGGTACGTTCGTTTGGCCTCGTCCTGCGGTCGTCCGGCTGGTCCTCGCGAGCAACCTCCCTTCGCGGTACGTTTGTCCTCGTCCGGCTGTCGATGCCCGTTCCATCTTCCGGGCTGGCATCGAGGTCCTGATCCATGATCGCATCAAGAAGTCTGGCGCGTCGCGCCCACGCGCACACGCCGCCGTCTGCAGAGCGCGTGGAGATTCACGCGCCACCGTTGCCGTCGCCGGCGCCGCGCCGCCGTTAACGCGGACTTTCCGGTGAGTTCCGCCGCCTCCTCCGCCGTCAGCCGCCGGTCGCCGCCGACGGACGCCGTCGGGCGCGCCGCGGTCACCGTCGCCGGTGCCGGAGACTCGCCGGCGATCTGGCTCCGGTTTTGATCTGGTTTGGGTTAACGGCCGGTCAATTGCGGTTCGGTTTGGTTTGGCCGGTTTAAATTCAATTTCAATTTCGATTTTCGGTTTAAATCAATTGAGTCCGGTTTAGTCTGGTTCGATCGGTTTAATCGGTTTAGTCGCGGTTTGATTTGACTGGTCAGACCGTTGACTTTGACCGGGTTGACCGTTGACCGTTGACTTTCTGACCGTTGACCGTTGACTTTGACCGTTTTGACCCGTTAACCGTTTTTCGCCGTTCGAAAGCCGTTCTGACTCGAAATTTCGTTCTGATTTCAGATTCAGCGTCCGTTTTAGCATCCGGAGTTCAGAAGCCGCAGTAATCATCCGTTTTAACTAAGGTGAGGGCTTTCCGCAGAATATCGTACTTTTCATCGAAAAGCGCCGTAGATAGGATTTAGTACTAAATGTGTTCCGTTTTCATGCTAGAGTCTTCTTAGGATTGTTTGTAAATCGGACTTAGGAATAATAGATGATTCAACCCATTGATTGTGTATTAAATTGTTAACTGATTCTTTTATACATGTTAGAACTAGGATTAGTTGACCATGTGGGTCGGTAGGGTTGCGGGGGTACAGAGACGTGACTTCTGTACTTGCGTCGCATGTTGTTTGAGGAGATGGTGCTGGGCAGATTAGTCGACCTGTTGTCCAGTACCTTCGTAGGTCGATAATCGTCTACGGGCGGTGTGTTGGGCACTATCCCATCAGTTTGGCCAGGGGCCTAGGACATTGTGGTTCTTTGGGTACTTTAGGTACCGTGATTGTGCATGTTTAGTCTATTTTCTATGTATGGCGTGCTATGGTCAGATTTACGTTTTCTGTGATTAGCACCCCATACCTCACTGAGTGACTCCCCTGTTACTCACCCCTCATTCTTCCCTTTCCAGTTTTCAGGTGAGACGGACAAGTATTTTACGCTTTGACGATACGGTGCTTCTTTGGGATTTTTTTAATGTTTTCCTCGTATTTTTATCATGTACATATAGCATTGAGGTAGTTGGGTTATGAGACACTGTAGAGTGGGGTATTTGATGTATGTGACGTGGTTAGTGGCACGCCGTTCTCGAGTGTCGAGGGGACGGGTGCTACAAAGACTAACCTGTAAAATCTATGCAACAGCTGATTTCATGTTCGTTTAGACAAAGATTTCATCTAGAAAAAAAAATCCGAGAGAAAAGTTATTTTCTTTATTTTTTTATTCACTTTTAATTTTGTATCTGTTTATTCAATTTTTAGTAGGAAAATCGGAAATTTTATGCGACAGCAGAAATAGTGGATTTAGATAATGTAGGTATGTGTTTGGAGACTAACCTGTAAAATCTATGCAACAGCTAATTTCATGTTCGTTTAGACAAAGATGGTGATTTCAAGTGGTGTCTGTTTCGTTTGTTCCTTCACGATCCGATGGTCGTGGATTTCATCTAGATTGTGCCTAGCTGAATCTTTCTCGGATAAATGGCAAATGTCACATACACTTGTTTATTCTACATCTAAGGTTTGTGATTTAGAGGGAGGTGCAAGACGGTGGTTAAGGATAGTGTGGCTTCCTTTGAAAATGGCTAGTGGTGGTGCTTCAACGAGAGGTGGAAATTCAGAACTTCTTCACGAAATATTCTTCAATAATTTTCTATATAAAACAAAATTATGATTCTTCCAAATAAATCAAAACCACCCACGGAACTTATAACCATCTGATATATGTGTTCACGTATTGATCATCCATAACGTTTAGAAAGCAAGAAAGGTTCAATCTTTACTGAGTTTGGTAAAATGATCTTGAGGAAGTGGTATGTTAGCTGACAAGTGTCTTGTGCTGTCAGAACATTTAAACAATACATCAAGAAATGTTTCTTCATTTTATTGACATAACTTAGAGGTAGTGTCCATATTCAATCCACGTGAGCATAATCTTTCAGCAACTGGTAAAACTCCAGTCCAGAGATAGATCTCCACAAAAACAATTGAATTTTGGTAGAGTTTGCACTTTCCAAATCCTTTTCAGTAATTCAAGATGCTCATATCCTAATGTATGTTTTGTTATCGAGGGCATTGACGGGTCATTCGAAACAAAACAATAATCACTTCACTGCGAAAGCTCCAGCTTTTGAATAAGTTCAAGAAGGCTGAAGCTTGACACATATATGCTATATAATTTGTAAATTTGTGATATCCGGTAACTTTGAAAAACTTTCCCTCATATCATCAGCTCTTATTATAGCACTACTAGGGTCAGACCCGCGCTACACAGCGGGTGCTTTTTTTGTTTTTTGTTTTTTTAAATTGTTTTGAATAATGTTTACTTATTGGACAAAAGAAGAAAGAGTCTAGTTTAGAAAATATTTTTTTATTATTTTCATAAATAGTAATAGATACATATAATTATTTTGAATGTATAATTTATATATATATCGTGATTAATGATTATTCTACATGACTCTCAAATTTATACTTAAATTACACATAATACACAAAAACAAATTATTGTGAATGTCAATAGTTTGTAGTTGTTGATATAATAAATGATATGTTATAAAATATATATATATATAACAATTATAAATTTTCGATTGTGTGTATATTTTCTAAATACTTTTTACATTTTGTTTCAAAATTAGGTTAATTTGAATTAATTAAAAATTATATTATCGCTTTACAATTACAGAATTCATAAAATTTTAAATTTAAAAATAATTCTTTTGATTTTTTATATTATAAATGGCGACAATAAATCAGCCCATTATCATAATATTTCTCTTTTTGTCTTCTTCTTCGTTGCCACTACCGTTCACAATTCATCTCCTTTGATCGTTTTATTTGTTATTTGTTTATTCCTTGCTTTCCGTAACGACAAATCTCTGATCTTGCGAGACCACATTTACTTTTGTTTTAATGTGATAGTTAAAAATTTCTACTGCTTCAACTCCCTGATTCTCCTCGGACCTCGTGTGACCGCACTCATGATCGCTCATGGGTCGTGCGAAATAAAACATGGGCCTAGCTCCCCCCTCCCAAAAACAAAATTTAGCTTACCAATATCAAAAATAACTATTTGATTTTTTCCTTAATAAGAACTCCCTTCTAAACTTTTAAAACTCTTAAATGTTTTTTTATTTTTTAAGAAAAATATATATCTACAAATCCTCCAATACTTTTTTTTCTTCGACCCTTTAAATTTCAAGTCGGCCATCACCGGACTCACTTCTACTCTATTAAAAATAAATATTTGATTTTCTTCTTCAATAAGAGCTCCTCTTCTAAACTTCTAAAGTTTTAACATTTGTTCTTATTTTTTGTAAATATATATCTAAAAGTCCTCCAAATTTTGTGTTTCTCTTGTTTGGGTCCCTTAAATTCTCGGGTCGGTCACCATATTCATTTTTATCTACCACCACAGCGACAAAAATCTGCCGTTCAACTCCTTGATCATCTCTCTGTTTTGTCTCTTTCTCTATATCACTTGTTTTTGACATATACTTGTAGAATATCTCACTTATACTTAGTTAAAATTAAATTCAACTATTTTTTAGTACTTTTTAGATATTTTGGGTATCCAAATCCGGAATCGAACCGAATTGACCCAGGTATTAAAATATATCTGAAAGGGTTTTATATTCCTAAACCGAAGACCCGAAAAATCCAAAAATCCGAACTATTCAAATAAAATCTGAACGTCCAAACCTAACTGAATATGTCCAACCAATTTAATGTTATGAATCACATTAAAAATCTAATATGTGTAATGTTTTATTTTGATTTGTTTTTAAAGTTTTTAAAATTTAATTATGTATTAGTCTTATGTGTATTTATGTTTTTTTTAATTGGTTGTAATAAAATTTCATTAATTAAGATGTCATGCTCTTAGAGCACAAAAATGCTGATGTGTCAACCCATGGAGAGTGTTTAGCACTTTCATATAGTAGATTAGTTGTATAGAAAATGGGGATTTTTAAAAATGCCTTATTTAAGAATTATTATTTAAAAAATACCCCAGTTTTTTTTTTTGAAAAATACACTCTTTATATGTTAAAAGACTATTTTGACCATATTTAAACAAAACATTATTAGATCATCATAAATTAAAATAAAATTCAAAAATAATATTGTTAAGATTAATATTTTATTTTTGTTGCCGATATAAAAAATTTATCTTAATTATTTAAAATTATTAATTTTGAAATGGATTAGTATATTTCAATTTTAAATTTTATATCTAAACAAACAAAATTATTTTTGGAACCTTATATAAAAAACTTTAATATCCCACTTATAATCTAACTTTATCAAACAATTAATTTTGAAATAAAATTTTGTGACGAAAAAATATTAAGATTATAAAATCTAATTAATCACCATATATGGATCAATGTTATAAATAATATTTTGGTTCAGGAAAAAACAGAAATTAATATTTATAAAAAATAATAAAAGAACTTTTATCATTTTATATGAAACAAAATCAATTTTTTTTTTATTTTTTCTACTTTTTATTATTTAAAATTCATTTTATTTAACTTAATTATAAATTCCATTCGATGATAATTTAGTCATTTCATTTCAGAAAAAGTGTAGTTTTCAAAACAAAAAAAAACTAAGGTATTTTTCAAAACAAAATTAAGGTATATTCTCAAATTTTCTCTAAAGGGTGTTAATGTGTAATGTATAACTCATAAAATATCTTTGAAATGGAAAAAAAAAACAAAATAATCTAGTATGAAATTTCATTTTAGAAAGTAAATTACCAAGAAAAAGAGTAGAAAAATTCGATACGACGCACGGCATGAATAAAATTTAAGATCTTATAAAATCGTCTCTCGAGACGAAAATAAATAATATTCAAAATCTCCTTTTGTCATCTGTTTTCTCAATTTCTTCCTCGCGAAGGATACGAAATCAAAAGACTCTAGAAAAAAGCTTGCGATCGAGACAGCCATGGCAGGTCGTCACGGATCGCAGGTCATGACGATGACGGTGACCAATACTCCATCGGCAGATCTAGCCTTCACTAACCTCGCTTACTGTTCCTCTTCCGATCTCCGTCAGTTCTCCGTTCCCGGTTCCGATCTCTTCCTCGCCAACGTCGCCGACAGCTTCATCCTCTCACTCTGATATCCTTTCTTTTTTTTCAACGATCCATTTGTTAACATTGCAATGCGAAATGCGATCTCGTGAGTTGATTGTTTATGTGAAATGGCCTTGTTCATAAGTGCATCTGAAGTTTCTCTCTAGGTTTTACGGAATCGGTTTTGTGAATTCGAATATCAGCCGAATTAATTTCGTTAAGGAAGTGTTCTTATATCTGTAAGCGTCATGATTTTAGTTGTTCAATGGATGATCAAAATCTAGGTTCATTGCGTGTTTAGCTGTTCAATTAGTCTTTCGCTTAGATATCTTGGACATGTTTTTGGTGATTTCGATTTTTGTTTTCGTTTGGTGACCTTAACTGATAATTACTGGACATGGAAGCATCCGTGATGGAAACATTGCTCTGAATGCTATTCAACGGAGGCATGCTAGAGTGTCGACGGGTGATATGGTCTCTGTTAGCAGGTAATTTTCATACACCCTTTTTTTTTACCATAATCTTCTTGCCTCGGAACTTTTTGATTTTCTAAAAAGATTTGTCTTGTTCTTGTAGATTTGTTCCTCCAGAAAATTTTGAGCTGGCTATGCTGACGCTCGAGTTAGAATTTGTTAAGAAAGGGACTAAAAGCGAGCAGGTTTGCTGATATCTATGATGTGTTTCTTGGGATCTTTGCAGGTTGTGATTGAATTTAACTTCTCTGTACAATATTACTTCACAGGTTGATGCTGCTCTCCTTTCAACCCAACTTAAGAGGAAATACACCAACCAGGTAGAGACATTCTTCTTCTGCAGTGTTTGTTCTCTTTTTAAAAAATTGGTCTTTTAAGATACACGAGTGTCGTACTGTGGTTGAAGCATGCATCTGAGAAGAAATTGAGAGAAACGGAGATGCCTAAACATCTAAGGTCTATATAATACAAATTAGCGGGTATAGATTTCCAATTGAAGCAATGTTTACATGGATCTTGTCATTCTCATTATTTTTTCCTGCTGAATCAATGGTTTCTAGTGAATGCATTTGGTAAATATTCTGCAAATTATTCTTCTTAAGGTTATTTGCCCATGTGTTTCTAGATTATGTGGTATCCTTTATATAGTTATTTGGCCTGTAGTTCCTCACAAAATTTTAGTAGCCCTGATGTATCGGAAAAATGCACACTGCTGCAGGTCTTGACTGTAGGCCAGAAAGCGACGTTTGAGTATCATGGGACTAATTACATTCTTACGGTCAACCGAGCGGATGTAGAGGGTCAAAATCAATCTAATGGCATCGAAAGAGGGATGCTTTGTCCAGATACATATATTGTGTTTGAAGCATCGAACGCAAGTGGCATAAAGGTCTGATTTCGATAAATTCCGTAGAGCTCTGTGTTGTTGAATCAGTTACTCTAAGAATTCCTATCAATTGATGATTCAATTTTACGTTTGAAATAACAAGCATAATATCACATCTGATGTATGTTATTTTTAACTTGTACGATCTTATGCAGATTGTTAACCAACGAGAAGCTGCTAGCAGCAATATATTTAAGCATAAGGAATTTAACCTTGAGTCGTTGGGCATAGGTGGTCTTGGTGCAGAGTTTGCTGATATATTTAGGAGAGCTTTTGCTTCTCGTGTATTTCCTCCTCATGTCACGAGCAGGTTCGGTGATTTATTCTTTAAGAAAATGTTAGACTTTCTGTATGGATTTTACTTTTTAAGTTAATTTTTCTTGATCTTACAGATTGGGGATAAAGCACGTTAAGGGAATGCTTCTTTTTGGACCTCCTGGTACTGGCAAAACCCTGATGGCACGGCAAATTGGAAAAATGCTGAATGGAAAGGATCCAAAGGTATTTCTGATATATGATGAGTTTTGTTACCCTGATAGATGGGCGCCCTTTGCGAGAACTTGTTGCTGATTGTTTTAGTTTTCACAGTTTTCTTCATAAATTGGCAGCTTAAACTCTATTTTATTGTTTGCTACAACTGTTTACCTTCTTTTAATGTTTGATTAACTTAGTTTCTTAGTTGATGCTGCTTTTGTACCAGAAATCAACATGTTTAATGCTTCTGTTGTTCTTTTGCCGGCATAATAGATCGTTAATGGTCCTGAGGTGCTGAGCAAGTTTGTTGGTGAGACAGAAAAAAATGTGCGAGACTTATTTGCTGATGCTGAGCAAGACCAGAGGACCCTTGGTAAGAAATATTTATTTTTCCCTGATCTGTGTTTTTGTGTTTTCTTTTTCTTACGCGTATGCTCATTGGGCATTCTTATTTTCTTTCTCAGGTGATGCTAGTGAGTTGCATGTCATTATTTTTGATGAAATTGATGCTATTTGTAAGGTACACGAGTTTTACTTTATAGTAGATAAATTTTGCTTGCTTGAAATTGTAAATATGCTTTTAATTTTGACGACCAGCCCCATTGATCCCGGGTAATAGAGTTTAGATATTGATAATTTTCATGTGATCTGCTGGTTATATGAGTTTAACCAATAAATAAATTGAAAATTGTATCCTTTGTAATTTTCAGTCAAGAGGTTCAACCAGAGATGGCACAGGTGTCCATGATAGTATTGTAAACCAGCTTTTGACAAAGGTCAGTCAAAGTTCAAGCTAATGGAATTCGATGTTTTCACGGATGTGGCTAACACTTCTTTTTCCAGATAGATGGTGTGGAGGCCTTGAACAATGTTTTGCTTATTGGAATGACAAACAGAAAGGATTTGCTTGATGAAGCTCTTTTAAGGTATCTCTATCCTTGTGATAAGGATAGCGGTGCCGTTTCTTTTATACTCCAGTTACACGAATGTTTTGACGTAGTTTTATACCTTAATTGTTGTTCAATTGCGAAGACACTATCCGAAGCGTATTTGCTGCTGAAATGAACTTTTAGAATGAGTAGTGCATGCGAGTTTAGACCTTTTATGTTTTATAATTTTGACTATAGGCCTGGAAGATTGGAGGTTCAAGTTGAGATTAGCCTCCCCGATGAAGCTGGGCGCCTACAAATTCTTCAGATTCACACAAACAAGATGAAGGAAAATTCTTTCCTTGGTCATGATATCAATCTCCAAGAGCTTGGTATGGCTCCTGGATCCATAGATTATAATTGTTCAAGTCATGGCATGTTTGGTAGTCATGTTCTGTAATTTCAATATCACTGGTTAAAAGAAATTAAAAGAAAATTCTCTTGTATACTGTATTAGAAAGATCTAAGAAATTTTTCTTTATCTTTAACTAGATACTTACTAGCATAAATGTGTCACTGACATGATATGTCAATATTGTTTGGCAGCTGCTCGAACAAAAAATTACAGTGGTGCGGAGCTTGAAGGTGTTGTGAAAAGTGCTACATCATATGCGTTAAACAGACAATTAAGCATGGATGATCTTACAAAGCCAGTAGAAGAAGAGAATATCAAGATCACTATGGAGGATTTTCTCCATGCAATCCATGAAGTTCAGCCTGCCTTTGGAGCCTCCACAGATGACCTGGAGCGATGCAGGTAATTTCCTATATTAAGTGTGTGCCTGTGTGGTGGGCCGGACGATTCTGGATATTTCTTGATGGAATGGACCTTTGCACATAAGATATGCTAAGGCTAGTTTCAAAGCCTAAACTTAATTCTCTTCTTTCCTGTGAGTCATGTTCTGCAAATGCAGTTGAATTCTGTTACCTAGGGACTACCTATCTTATTCCGTTAGGCAAATTTCATTGATTTCTGAAATTGTAATTAGTAAGCTAGTTTGTGAAGTTGTAATTAGATGGAATGGGACTTTTGATTCGATCTAAATTTGTCCCTGTTTATTTTTTGTTGTTGTTTTATTTCTGTCCAATCTAATTGTATTTCCGTCTCCCACTCGGCACGCGTATACATTTCCTATGGATTTTGATTTATCAGTGCCTTACTTTTGATAATTCTGACATTGTTGCAGACTCAATGGGATGGTGGATTCTGGTGATCGGCATAATCACATTTACAAAAGAGCTATGCTTCTTGTGGAGCAAGTTAAAGTTAGTACTAGAAGTCCTCTAGTCACTTGCCTTCTAGAGGGTCCCAGTGGAAGGTATCTTCCGTAGTTTATAGATCCCACAATTTTTTCTGGCTTGTTGTTTTATAAGCCTTTGCTGATTTTTAAACCTTTTTCTTCTGGGCAGTGGGAAAACTGCTCTAGCTGCAACTGTTGGTATCGATAGTGACTTCCCATATGTTAAGATTGTAAGTATCTGTCGTTCTTTGTACAGCATATTTATACCTTACTATTGTTTTCTCTCTGTGTGATGTTGATTCGCTATCTTGTAGGTCTCTGCGGAAACTATGATTGGTCTTCATGAGAGCACAAAATGTGCCCACATTGTCAAGGTCTGTGCTTTGGAAAGAACTATTCTATGTTGTTATTTTGTTCTGTCAACTACTGACAATCTATAATGGAATGATTGAAACAGGTCTTTGAGGATGCATATAAATCACCAATGAGCATCATTATCCTTGACGATCTCGAAAGGTTGTTAACTGCTATTTGTTTCCTTTCAAAACTTGGCTCAATATTCTAATAGCATATTTTTGCAGTTTTGCTCAGTGCTTAAATTTCTGAAATTGCAGATTGTTGGAGTACGTAGCGATCGGTCCTCGTTTTTCAAACATTATTTCTCAGACGTTGATGGTCCTTCTCAAACGACTTCCTCCTAAGGTGCATCCTTCGCCATTTTGTTATTTCTTATCCATATTCTTTTATACTACACTCGAACATCTCTGATTTGGTTAAGTCTTTTGTTGACAGGGGAAGAAACTTCTCGTCTTTGGGACAACAAGTCAACTAACCTTTTTAGATTCTGTTGGTATCTGTGAGTCCTTCTCTATCACTTACTCTGTTCCAACATTGAGAACTGAAGACGCAAAGAAGGTAAAATGGTCTTTTGTAACTCACTCATATATCTCGTGGCTTATATGGACTTTTGAATTTTTATTCCAATTCCACACTTAAATCCAAAATGAATATAATTTTTAGTTGATTTCTTGATTCTCGAACTGGTTTAATTATTGATTTTTTCGTTTTTTTTTTTTCCTCAGGTGCTGCACCAGCTTAATGTCTTCTCAGAGGATGATATCGATGCAGCTGCTGAGGCTCTCGATGATGTAGGTTTTTCTAGCACAGTTCTACGAGAGAATTGAAACTGACAAAAACCGAAGAACAGTCTTTATGTTTATGCTAACTTCTGAACTTTTTTGTTGTTTGTTTTAACACGCAGATGCCAATCAAGAAGCTTTACATGCTAATCGAGATGGCGGCGCAAGGAGAACACGGTGGATCTGCGGAAGCTATCTACGCCGGGAGAGAAAAAATCAAGATCACTCATTTCTTTGATTGCCTACAAGACGTAGTCCGATTCTAAAAGCTTCCCACATGAGTCGTTTTCTTCATAGAGCTTTTGAGAAGCGGATCGTTACTTGGTTTTCGGAACAATTGGTTATTTCTCTCTTTGGATTTTATTTATTTGGTGGAGGAATGGAACTGAGAAGGGCTCTTTGTGCTGCTGCATTCTTCTTTTGCTTCCTTTGGTGAGTAAAACAATATTGTTTTCGATTTTATAGTTAAAAATCGTGGGTTTTTTTTTATCATGGCAAAAGTTAATTGAAAGCTATTTAAAAAAATTATTAGTTGATCAATTGTTATTATTTTAACCGGTATGTATGTATATAATGAGAGAAAAAATTTCTCTATCTAATATCTTCACTTCAACGAAACCAAAATAAAAACTTCAGCAAATTTGAAGACCAAAATATAAACTAAAGTAAAATTCATGGTGTTCAGTTCATCCATATATATTTTTGTGTTAGTATTTCATTTACAGTAATTTAAGATATAATTTTCAAAAGAAATCTATTACTAGAAACAATATATAATAACATTGTTATGCTACATCAGTAACATATGGTTTGAGATGTTTTAGTTGGTTCATTTGTTAAGTAGAAGATAATATTTAAACAGGAAGTAAAAAGTCGTTCAATAAAGAAATGCAAAATGCCTCGTTATGATGTTGTTTGTCATCATGCCGCATCTTGATATCCTATCCTAATTTACATGTAGAGTAGAGAGTGTGATTTTCAGAGGCCACACGAAAAAAAAAAAAAATATATATATATATATATATATATATATATATCTTTTCAAAGGTTCTTCTCCAACCCATAAGTTAAGTCATTGATCGACTGAGAAAATTATTTCCAAAATAGTAGTTTGAAGTTAGATATATCGTCACAACACCTATACAAACTATATAAGAAAGAACATAAAACCCCACAAATAGTGGCCGTTAAAATGTTACACCATATAATATGAGTCATATGAATGGCTGGATTAATCCGATATGGTCATCGCGTACTTGATTAGTTAAGAACCTCCTCGAACATTGATAGTGTGTTTGTCTCTCATCGAGATCCATATCCACCATCCACACAGATTTAAAACAACTAAAAGTATTGGCTGCAGTAATTAGTATGTAAATCTCCTAACTATTATGTATATGTATACTGTGTGATTAAAAGAAATTGTACAAAAATAGTTAGGAAAACTGTCTTTTTTTATCGTCCAGTTAGGAGATTTATACCTGCAAGAAAGCTAAAAGACAAACGTGAGTTCAACAAATACGACGAAATCTCTCTCAGTTTAATTGTATAATTAAAATATGCATGCATTAAAAACTTGTACAGTTGTCTCTAGCTCTATACAATATTGGTCTATACTCCCCAGATTAATTCCCAACGCCAGATAATAATCTACTATATACAACTCTAGTTTAATTTCTTATGAAATCAATTAGTTGGTAGTTATTTATATCCACATCAAGTTTGAGCTGGTAATTTATCATTATTAGCTCCTCATACTATGTGTCATATGTATATATAGCCAAACTAATCATTGATTAGTGATTATATCGCATCTTGAATCGTTCCTATTATAATTTTTTTATTTAACTATATATGTATGTAGATGCCTTTTCATGGTGATCCACTTACTTATCTCTTACCTTAAGCCTGATTGAGTCTCCATCTTCTTCTTCTTCTTCCCTTGGCCTTCACCATCTTCTGATCTCTTTTGAACTCTCTTTTTTTTTCATAATTTCTGACGAAATTATGGTTTTTCATTAAGATTCTTTTTGTACATAATATGTTTTGTGATTTATTAAGAGAGGCTCCTCCAAAAGATGAAAGAAGCATAGAATCAAAAGAGAGGCTGTTTCTCTGTTCTACTATTTTTGTTTTTATCATATTTTCTCCGGCGAATTAATCTCTAAGATTACAGGTAAATTTCTCGCATGTCATTTACTACTTTTTGTAAACATTAAACAAAACAAAGCAATGTTCTGTTTAGTACGCATATAGTAATTAAACAAATGTAGTTGCTGTGTAGGAACTCATTCATCTAGAGATTAAAAATATTGTCAAACTATATAATACCAGCATTAGTGTGCTTTTGTAAAGTTTAGTTTTGATGCTTTAGATCCTACAATAAAATCTTTAGTCACACTTCACAAAGGCATTAATTCCAATCTTGTTCCATGGAAAAACCTTATTCATACATCACATGCACTCTGTACCCTTTTTCCTTTATGATATTTTTCCTACTTTTCTTTCTTTCTTTTTAGTATATATATGAATGTAAACACTAAAACCGTCATATTTTTTTGCTAAGAAAAAGAGCCTTTGAAGTGTGGGAATAAAAAGGATACCTATTTTTTCCAGTGATCAACTTTAGAAAACAATAATCCAAGACAAGTTTCGTCGGCGGTTCTGTGTTCTCCTCAACATGGCAATGAAAATGAAGGGCATCTACAAAGGCTTCAAATGTATCTCTCAAATATTTGGTAATCTTCTCTTCATATTCTATATTTATTTAGTTTCTCCTCGTGCTAACACTGCTTGAACAAATATCATGCGTCTACATTTTCCTTTTTCTTTTTGATGTAACAAGACATTTGATCCGTAATACCAAATGGCTATCACACATAATATTTTCTTCCACATAGTTCTTTTAGGTTTTTTTATGTAACAAACAAGTTTGATCACTTATAGCTATCCTTATACATAAGATACTTGTTTCATGTAATTATTAGTTTTAAGGAAATTTTCTTGTGTTTCAGAAAAATAAAAATTAATACATAATCAAGTGAAAATATTTATTACTTTTCAGCCGTGGAGAAAGAGAGTGATGAGATAGAAATTGGGTATCCAACAAATGTAAAACATGTCGCTCATATTGGCTGGGAGGGTTCCTCTAGTAGTGGTCCTGGTTGGGTAAGTTCTTTAGTTGTTTTTCATTTTTTTGGCTAATACATATGTCAAAACTATAGTAATAATTATAGCTAATATATGGACATTTGTGTTTATTGTGAAGATGAGTGAGTTTAAGGTCGGAGCTGAGGTTTTATCTCCAAGAGCATCATCTTTTAGTAATGCCAGACCTTCTACTTCTTTTTTCACTTCTTCTTCCACTGGTAAGTTCTTTTTTTCCTCTTTTTCTGATTTTGGTTTTATTGTTTCTTTCCCTCGTCAATTGCTTGTGTGCTTTCAAGTTACAGTTTGAAATTGCCTCATAAATAAATTCACGAGATATTAGTTCATTCTAGTGTGTATATTTTGTTTAAGTTAATGTATCCGTGTTTCTCTCCAATGAAAAATTGTCCAACTAATCTTTTCTTAATAAGCATGGATCGTGTTAATTAGAGTAAACTAGTTACTACTTACACTACGTTGTTTTTGGATCTGCAGATTTTGATCAAGGATCGAGCCAAAGAACGATATCTGATACACTAAGAGATGCGCCTCCACTTACTCCAATAAGTTTACCAAAAAGTAACAACAAGAAAAGTAGTAGAAGAAAGAAGTCAGCTTCATCATCATCATCTCCAAAATCTTCAAGATCATCTATTTTATCTAAATCTTCGTATAAATCAACTGTTTCCCGACTAATCTAATCAAAACATATAAGAATAGGTGCAAGTAAAAATCAAAAATCAAAAGTTTGATCGCCTTTGTGCATACTGGGGATATTTTCTTGCTGATTATATTTTGATTTTTTCATATATGTAGACATGTTGTAGTGTAGTGTTTGGAGTTTGAATATATTTTTTTGTAAATAACAAAAAAAAAAAATTAGGAAAAGAAAAAGCAAGAAGTTTTGTGTGAAAAAATGGACAGTTGTGTTGTGTTGTGTCGTAAAGCTTGGTAACGTTACCTCAACAATCTACAATGTTTATATCAAAACATTAATCATTTTCTTTTGCTCAAAACATAAATATTTTTTATCCCAAAAAAAACATTAATCTCTTTTGGACAACTACTTCTAAAGGATAAATTAAAACAAAATCATTATTTCATACACACTTTAAAAAAAAATAACCAAAACTTTTGAGATTTTCTACCATTTTATCAGTGATGGAACTCGATGAATGTGACGGCATGACAATTTTAATACAATTTGTTTAATGGAGTACTGAAGGAGAACATCTAAATGAAAAGTAGAAGAAAATAATATTGTAAATGTTTTACAGAACTCTTTTAGACAACCAGATTTTGATTTTTAAACAATTTTATCATGTAGTTGTGGGAGCACTCCTAAGAGCTTGGAATCAGATGTGAAAAAGAAAATCTATTGATATCTTGAAGGGCATATTGCCAACGCAGTCTCTTACATACAGACATTGACTTTTCTCATATAAATTTTGGTTGGAACAAAAAACATAAAAATGTATAAATTGAACCAATTTGACAACGTACCGGTTTAAAAGAACGATGAAGGATATTGGATAACTAATTATATAGAAATTGGGCCAAGTCACGGCCCAGTACTTCAGCATTTTTTCAAGAGAGAAAATCAGCAAGATTTTTATTTAGTCTTATTATTTAGTATACATAACTTAAGTCTCTATTATTGGGCAAGAAAAAGTCTTTTAA
The DNA here is from genome assembly GCA_010577795.1 of Isatis tinctoria. Classification (NCBI taxonomy): domain Eukaryota; kingdom Viridiplantae; phylum Streptophyta; class Magnoliopsida; order Brassicales; family Brassicaceae; genus Isatis; species Isatis tinctoria. The sequence goes on along the minus strand of CM021249.1, from coordinate 32,906,823 downwards.
CTATAGTTTACTGGTATTAAGTAGTAACACTCATATATAGCATATTTTCCAAATATTACTTTGAAAATTAATGAGAAATGGAATTTATCATTACGGTCTGAATAAAAACAAAAGCAAAATGCAAGTTGAAAAATGTTGGTCCAATAAATCTCAACATAAACCGAAATGCTGTTATGAACCGTTTGGTTAATGGACTCAATATAGACCGATCCATATAGAGGTTATTAACATAACCGGTCCTTAGTATAATTAGATGTTTTCCTTTATAGACAAGGAATAGGTTTATGGAATATTTCCTTTTCTTTGTATGGGTAGTAAAAGGATAATTACCTTTTCTCTACCTGGTGTAACCACTATATAAAGAGACCATTGGTCTTCATAATAATACACACAGAACATTCAGTTCACAACACGTTATCAGCACGAAAGCTCCTAAACCCTAAAACCCTAGAGACCCTGAGTAGCCGCTGAAACTTTAAAGAGTCATATCTTTCAAACCGTGAGGAACCAGAAGTCGATCTAGATATCAAATCGAAGCCCTCGACGAGACGAATCTACCGGTGAAAACCGCTTGTCGATCCGACATCGGACGCGCTCTCACGCACACATACAGTGCACGACGACCCACCAAATAAACCAAGGAGATCCGATTTCAGCTTGTGTTTTCTGAGGTAATTAGCTCCCGGTTCATTCCAATTCAAATCTAAAAGAAAGAAAAAGGTAAAACCCTAAACTAAGAACAAAGCAAAACCGAATTGGACATTAATGAACTTGAACCCTAAAATCGGTTGCTCCCATGAACTTGTTTGATCTTATATTCAAACCCACCTTGAAATCGGACTTAAGCTTATGAAACCCTAAAATCGGATTGTTTGAATATTGCCTTGCTTGTTTGCTGAATCGATTTGTGATCTTGATTGCATGTTTAAATTAGTTCATTAGCTTGCTTATTTACCTGTTTAAAATCGCATGAGAACTTGCTTGCATCAATCACTTAAATCGAATTTGGACTAGCATAGAAATCGCATGTATCATTGATTGAAATCGGATTGTATGAGCTAGGTTGTTAGAATCGATTTGTGCATACTTGTTTTGACCATAGTTGAAATCGTGAAACCCTAGAGAAAAAGCTAGGTTGAAATCGACCCTAAACCTAATCCTAATCCAAATAGGAAAACCTTAATCCCTTCCTTTTAGTAAAAAGGAAAGTGTTAAGTATATCATTTTCCCCTTTTGTTTAATTTCCTTTATTGGTTTATCCCTTTAATGAATTGCCTTATGATTAATTTTGCAAAAAGGGAAATTGATTAATATTGCTAATAGCATAATAGAAAATCGGTTGCATGATTTAATTAATTGATTTGCATAATTGATTGAAACCATGAAGTATTAAAATCGGACATGCTATATGCATATATATATAAACCGGCCATTACCACTAAGGTCCGGATTTATTAAAAGCCCCTAACTGAAAATCGTTAAAACGTTTTTCAGATGGCTGACGTCAACTTTGATGCATATGAAAGAATGGCCAAAGTTAACAACTTTGAATACCCGGTCCTAGATCTTTCAGGAGACGAATTTATGGAATGGTCATTGAGCACGAGACTTGCTCTACAAGACAGAGGACTCGGAAGATGCATCTACAAAGATAATAATGAACTTGAAAGCCAAAAGCAAAGAGCCATAAACATTATGCGCCGTCATCTCACTGAGGATCTAAGAGATCAGTATGAAGATACTAAAGATCCAGTTGACCTCTGGACAAAGCTTGGTGAAAGATTCTCAATGAAATTATGGCTGACCTCCATGGATGGATGGAGTAGACTCAGCTTCCAGGACTATGAATCCGTGGATGAGTACAATTGTACGCTACTGAGAATCGTACATGGCTTTATGCTATGTGGCGAAGTGATAACACACATAGATCTTTTAAATAAGACTATATCTACATTCCATCCGAGACAGATAGTGTTATCACGAAAGGCCGAAACTTTCACCAACTATAACGATCTACTATATTACCTCCTTGGTCCACAAAGGACAAAAGAAATTATCAGTAAAGCTGATGACTTCATAAAGAGGCATAAAGAGATGACAGAACCTCAAACGCGCAATGAGGAAGAATGCTCAGACTGTGAGGGCAGTTCATACGTTGACTAGAAAAATAATTTAGTTTCCGATTTTATACTTTCATGTTGCTTTCTTGTTTTGATTTGCTTTGGATTCATGTCTTTGGATTTCTATCTATGATTTAATAAAATATTTAAGGCTTTAAGATATGATTCTTGTTTTATGAAGTATGGACGTATTCCTTGTGGATAGTGGGTCAAGTCATACGATCTTGAAAGATGAAAGATACTTCATAGACCTTAAACTAAGAAAGACAATCGTAGAGACTATAGCAGGACAGGCCAGTCTTATAAAATGCCACGGCCAGGCCGTCGTTCTAATGCCTAAAGGCACACATCTCGAAATTCCAGATGCATTGTTTTCCCCAGACTCAAATCGTAACTTATTGAGCTTCAAAGACATTCGTTTGAATGGTTATCATGTGGAAACAATGGGCGAAGGGAAGAAAGAATTTCTCCAAATAACAAAAATCGCCAACGGCCATAAGAAGGTCCACGAGACCATACCTGCTATAGCTACGGCCGTGTACTGTACTAAGTTCAGTATGATAGAGGCCAATGCCACTGTAAACAAAGCCCTTACGGATATGTTCACTCTATGGCACGATCGTCTGGGACATCCCGGGTCGGGAATGATGCGGAAATTGATCCTCAACACGAATGGCCACGCCTTGAAAGAAAGGAAAGTGATCCCTATGAGTCTCACTTGTGCCTCGTGTTCGCAAGGAAAACTGATTGTAAGACCATCACCAGTAAAGGTGACTAAGGAAACGATAAACTTTCTGGAAAGGATTCAAGGAGACATATGCGGACCAATCCACCCACCTTGTGGGACATTCCGATATTTTATGGTCCTCATTGACGCATCTACACGATGGTCACATGTATGCTTATTGTCATCACGGAATATGGCATTTGCAAGACTCCTTGCCCAGATAATCCGCCTAAGAGCGCACTTTCCAGACTTTCCGTTAAAGTCCATCCGTATGGACAACGCGGGAGAGTTTACGTCCAGAGCATTTGATGACTACTGTATGTCCATAGGGGTAAGTGTTGAGCACTCCGTGGCATATGTACATACACAGAACGGCTTAGCCGAGTCTCTTATCAAACGAATCCAGCTGATTGCTAGACCATTACTCATGAGGTCAAAGCTTCCAGTTTCAGCCTGGGGACACGCTGTCTTACACGCTGCAGACCTAATCCGTATCAGGCCATCTAGTGACCACAGGTTTTCCCCAATGCAATTACTAACGGGTCAAGAGCCAAACACATCCCATCTTAAGACATTTGGATGTTCAGTCTATGTGCCTATTGCTCCACCACAGAGAACTAAGATGGGACCTCAAAGGAGGATGGGGATATACGTTGGATATGATTCACCCACGTTCATAAAGTATCTTGAGCCAACTACCGGTGATTTATTTAAGGCCAGATATGCGGATTGTCATTTCGATGAGTCCGTTTATCCAACTGTAGGTAGAGAAAACCGGCTGACAAAAGAACTCTCATGGAATCAAACATCCATAAATTGGCAAGATCCTCGAACCCAAGAAAGTGACTTGGAAGTTCAAAATCTTATACATATGCAAAAGCTAGCTATACAATTGCCAGATTCCTTTGCTGACCCGCAGAGAGTTACTAAGTCGTATGTTCCAGCCGTGAACGCACCAATACGCATTGATGTCCAAAGTGGACCGCAAGTGGCTACAGAGTCTAAACCGCGAGTAAAGCGTGGAAGACCAATTGGTTCCAAAGATAAGACTCCTCGGAAATTAAGAAAAGGTGCTGATATTCAGGCCGAGGAGATAACTAATGGACCGGACACTTATGAGCCTAAGGAGCCGCCAAATGATGCTCGGGACGCCGAGCCTCATGGTCCTGAAGTTCCAGATAACAATGAGATCTCAATAAATTATGTTATGTCCGGAATCCAATGGAACAGAAAAGATATCGACGTCGATGATATATTTGCATGCAACGTAGCACTTGAGATTATGAATGAGGATCTAGAACCCACGTCAATAGATGAGTGCACTCAACGATCTGATTGGGCTAAATGGAAAGAAGCCATAAACGTGGAGTTAAACTCTTTAAAGAAGAGAGAGGTTTTTGGTCCCATTATTCGGACACCTCGTGATATAATACCAGTTGGACATAAATGGGTCTTTGTAAGAAAGAGAAACGAACAAGGAGAGATTGTTCGACACAAAGCACGGCTTGTGGCACAAGGATTCTCTCAAAGACCTGGAATCGATTATGAGGAGACATACTCCCATGTGGTGGATGCAACGACATTCCGATTCCTTATAAGTTTGGCCATAAGAGAAAAGTTAGATCTGCGGTTAATGGATGTTGTCACCGCATACTTATATGGTCCACTGGATAATGAAATCAATATGAGATTGCCAGAGGGTATTGAGCTCAAAGATAAGAAAAGTTCTCGAGAAGAACACTGCATTAGGCTAACCAAATCCCTATACGGACTGAAACAAAGTGGGCGCATGTGGTACAATCGTTTAAGCGATTACCTAATGAAATCCGGTTATAAGAATGATCCCATCAGTCCGTGTATCTTTATAAAGAAGTTTGCAAACGGTGGATTTGTGATTATAGCAGTTTACGTGGATGATTTGAACATCCTCGGCACCTCTGGAGAAATCACCCAAACAGTTGATTTGTTAAAGGCCGAATTTGAAATGAAAGACTTAGGAAAGACTAAGTTCTGTTTTGGAATACAGCTTGAGTACGTCAAAGACGGAATCCTTGTGCATCAAATGGCGTATACTGAAAAAGTACTCAAGAGATTTAATATGGACACAGCTCACCCATTGAGTAGCCCAATGGTCGTAAGGAGCATAAGCCCGGACACAGATCCGTTTGGTCCAATAAGAAAGGATGAAGAAGTCATTGGTCCCGAAACGCCATATCTAAGTGCCATAGGAGCGTTACTATACTTGGCTAGTCACACTAGACCAGATATTTGTTTTGCCGTGAACCTCCTATCAAGATTTAGTTCTTGTCCAACCCAAAGGCACTGGAACGGGATTAAACATTTACTTCGTTACCTTCAAGGAACGAAAGATATGGGTTTATTTTACACTAACCATAACGACAAAGGTTTAGTTGGTTTTGCTGATGCAGGTTATCTATCGGATCCACACAATGGACGATCTCAGACAGGATATGTGTTCACTCACGGAGGAACCGCAATTTCATGGCGATCCATGAAGCAGACACTCACGGCCACATCATCAAATCACGCAGAGATTTTGGCGATTCATGAAGCCAGCCGTGAATGTGTTTGGTTGAGATCGATGACTCAGCACATAAGACGAGATTGTGGGATGACATGGAAAGGACGAACCGACCGTACTTCATGAGGACAATGCTGCGTGCATAGCTCAACTGAAGGATGGATACATCAAGGGAGACCGGACGAAGCACATTCTGCCAAAATTCTTTTTCACTCACGATCTCCAGAAGGCTGGAGAAATACAAGTGCTTCAAGTCTGTTCAAGCGACAACTCAGCTGACTTGTTCACAAAGTCGCTCCCAACTTCCACGCTCAAGAAGCTGGTGTATCAGATCGGCATGCGCCGACTAAGGGACTTTAGTGATGTCTAAATCAGGGGGAGTAATACGTGCTGTACTCTTTCCTCACTAAGGTTTTGTCCCACTGGGTTTTTCTTTAATGAGGTTTTAATGAGGCAGCATTCCAAGCTTATTACAAAGATCCTTGGTTGCATCGGGATTCGATCATTTCGTCCAAGGGGGAGTGTTATGAACCGTTTGGTTAATGGACTCAATATAGACCGATCCATATAGAGGTTATTAACATAACCGGTCCTTAGTATAATTAGATGTTTTCCTTTATAGACAAGGAATAGGTTTATGGAATATTTCATTTTCTTTGTATGGGTAATAAAAGGATAATTACCTTTTCTCTACCTGGTGTAACCACTATATAAAGAGACCATTGGTCCTCATAATAATACACACAGAACATTCAGTTCACAACAAATGCTTCTTATTTTTTTTTTTTTGAAGAAAACATAAACTGAAATGTTACCAAATGAAATTGAATGATTCGGTCCCATATATGTAACCGAATATATGGCTTCTTCTTTTTTCCCATTTTGAATCTCTTTTATATGCTGACAAAAACAAAATCTCCTAGAGTATTTCACTCGTTTGATAAAAACAAAAATTAAAAAGAGGTAATGGGAGCCGTCGATTAAACTACTCACACAAAAAGAAATAAAATCTTCATAAAATATTAAAAACTCTATGATTTGTGTTTTTCTAAATATGAAAATCAAGACATTAATCTTTTTTTCTGAAACTTTTCTTTCTCTAATCGAAAACAAAATCATACTAATTCTTCGGACAGGAAGAGCTACTATAAATAACTTTACGCAATGTGATAGAATTTGAAAAATTGAAACAAATATATGAAAAATTCATAAGAAGAAAATTGAAGCAATAAATGAGTTTGTTGGTGGGTAACAGTAGCACTCTTTCCCACTAGCTCATTATTTGAAGGTGACGTCCAATTTCTCCAAGCGTTTCATTTCCTTTCAATTACGTAACTACCCTTGCGATAGCCGCCAAATTACCCCTCTGATCCTGCACATTCTACCGTTTCCATTTAAAACTATTAAACTACGTGTCGTTTTACTCATCAATTGCTGAGTAACAGTTTCTTGCATTCGCACAATGTGTGCGTGCCTTCAGAATAATTTTGCACCGTGAGTGCATCAATACTCACGAAGAGGCATTAGTATGCAGTCGTTTAATCGATCCTCTCCCACCTCCCCGCTCAAGCAAAAAACATATCTATTGATAAGCTAATGTCTACAAAGCAAAAAACATAAAATGAAAAATAAACTAAAAAATATTGTTCATAAAAATTTAGTAAACTATACTATCTATATGAAAAATAAAAGTGCTAACACATTTTTTACTTTCATATTTATAAATACCTTATATACTAAGAAAGAAATTAAAAAAAAAAAACTAAAAATTAAAAACAAGGATCTTCTTTTGCATTAATTAAAACTTTGTAAAAAATAAAAATAATTATTCATTTTATAATCGAAGATTAAAATCTAATTATCCATTTAGTGACAATACATTTCTTATTCACATAGGTGATCACATTTTGAGAACTACTTTCAAAATTCACATCTTTTATCTTTATATCACAAACGTTACACTTACACAGTTAATTTAACGTGTAAACCAACTATAACACAACTCTCCTTCCTAACATCACCATAGATATCTGATCTCCACGCATATCCAGCCCATTCTAGTTCATACTCTATAGCCTTAGGTTCCGCATTCTGAGGGGGAGAATGTGAAGTCGTTCTTCGACTTCTAGAATATCCGCATTGCTCAAGGAACGTTAACTGAAAGAACAACAAGCAACCTAGGTTTTTTTATATATGAACTAGCTATCAAAAGTCATGTGGGAAATAAAAGTCTTAGGAAATAATTTCCAAACTGGGCTTATCGGATAATTAGCAGGAGAACAAAAGACCATTCATAGTCTCAATTGAACCACCACATCGAAGACAATAATTAATGATAATAGTCATTAGGTTGTCTGCTAAAATAAAAACAAATATATAATAAATGTATGTTTTCAAAAAATAAATGTATGTTTTGAGCTTTTATTACAAAAGTAAATAAATAGATAAAGAAATGTTGTTCAAACCTTCATTATCATATAAGAGATATACATACTCATTGGAATATAACTTATTCTACTACCACATGATACAACAGACGCTCGTCAACCTTTATTTTGATGCCTTCAATATACAAAGCACAGCTAGTATATCTCGTATATTATTTTCTTAATACATAGTTAATTATAAGCTTTAAATAAGTATATATCTACACTTACTTACAAGGTGTTCAATAGCTACTAGCTATTACTAGTGCGGAAAAAATACTTCCAAAACATATCATCAAAACCTAAACAAAAATATTTATTATGTGATTACCTATCATGTTCCACAACATAGTTCTTAGTCTTTTGTCTTTACAGTCAAGAATATTTACCCTTACTCCAGTTAGTGTTTTTTAGATTTCATGGAATACCTAAGCAATCGAAGTTCGTCGACTTCCAACTAAAATTCAAGATTATGAGAAATGTGTACATGTTATGTAACTAGTCAAGAAATATATCAGAAATAATTTTATTATAGTTTTCTTGGGATATATTAAACCAATTGACCTCCGACTAATTTGGCATAACAAAATTTTCAACTCAAACTGTTAAAAACTCTGAGATGATTAATGTTTTTAATATTATCTGGACAACTAAGTACGACCATTCAAATTCATGATCAATAAGGAAATTAAAAAAGTACTTATTGAAGACCTAGCTAATTACAGCAAAGTATCTTAATGAAAGAAGTTTCTCCCACATTGATATGTCATCGTCCAGCTTTTATATAACTTCTTGCATACAAGGGTATATAGTAACATTACTACAAAAACAATACTCATAATCTTAATTAGCTGTTAAATTAGCATTCGAGCAATACAAATCATTATTGTTTTCATGCATTTAGATACATACACATTCAATAGGAATTACATTTAAGCGCGCGCACACACATGCACACATACTAGTAATCTATATAAACAAAGCATTCTAGATTTTGATAACATAAAATCACGTAATGACAAAAAAAAAACAAAAATAACCCTTAATTAACCTAACTGGTGCGTTGTTGTTGGTATAGAGGTTAGAAAATGGGTTGGTAATAGATATACATATAGACATTATAATATATACGAAGCCAAAGAAACCCATTTATACGTAAGAGAAATAATTGTTTTTTTAAAAGTAATTTATTGGGTTTGTTTTTAACCTATAGAGCTACGAGAACTGAGAAACCAAGAGGTGAAAGAAAAACAGTAAATTCTGAAAATATTGTCTTTTTACTTATATGAACTGAAACTCTCCTACCTGTCTAGATAATATACACATACAAGTAAGAGTATAAGTTTCTCTCAATAAAGCATTAATGGAGCTTTAGATCATCATAAATGCATTGCACCCTCTCTATGGGCTCAGCAATAACTCCATTTTCTTCTTGCAAATCCACCTGTTCCCTTTCTTCCTCTCTTGTCTTCTTCTTCTCTTTCCTCTTCTTCAACAAATTTCCGTTGTACCTAGTTAACTCTTCCTCGGTTTAAGATTATCCAAGTAAGACCCGGTTTTTTGGTAACCGGTCGGTTAGCCAGATCCTTAGCAAACAACCCTTTTACTTCTCTTTGCACTCTCGCCGATCTTTTGCTATCCACAATAAAATTGGTACCAAAGATCATTGTGAATTAGGGTTTAACTGTATCTCCAGAAGTAAGATCTCTCTTTGAAACAAGACTAAGTAAGATCTCTCTCTCTCTCTATTTATATAAGTATATTATATATACTTATACACGCATGCAAGCATCCATATACATTTGTGTGTATGTATCTAGATCGGATCCATATGTATTGCATGTTTGTATAAGAAGAGGAGAAGTCTTTAGATCTTCCATTTCTTTTCTTCTTTTTTTTTTTTTTCAAGATCTCGATTTCTATCTTCTTGTGTCTATTATTTAGATTATTTCTGTTTAGTCTAGTTTAATGCGTTAGTGTCTTTTTGTGAAGACTTATGATCTCATTAAGAATTAAGAAAGCGTTACTAAAAACTTTCTTGGAGTTAGAAGTTCAAAAGGGGTTTGACGAAATCTACTTGGTGGTTGTGTCACCAAAAAGGACCATTGACTTATTGTCAACGCTTTAATTAACCCTATAGACTATGTACTGTTTCTTTAATCACTTTTAATTTGTTAACCCTATATCTGTATCTCTCTACATTTTTATAATTGATTAAATGTAGCCTTTTTATTAGTAGTTGTTTTAGTATTTTTACTGAAAACGGTTCCTTTTAGTGCACAAAGACCAAGGTCAATTTAATTCTTTAATAAATTCAATTGAGAAATTAGAAACTTGTGAATCGCTTTCTCTCTCTCTCTTCTCTTACTAGCTTTTGAGTTGACAAAAGAGAGAGAAATATCATTAAACTCGAACCCCAAACTTCAACCAACCAAAGGGAAAAAGAAAAAAATAACTACAAAGGGATCTGTCTTTAGGGTTTCAAAATCTTTCCAAAGAACTCAGAGTTTTAGATCGAATTAAGTAAGTATTTAAGTTATACAAGTGTTCTTGTTTTCATTTTTGACCTTGCCCCAAATTAGGGTTTCTTAAAGATCGTAACTCTCTCTCTCTCTACTTCCTCCTTCACCGTCAGATCTGTCGGACAGATCTGATGTTTTGAGAAGTCTTGTGGCTTTCAAGAAGTGGTTTTCTTTTTGTTGTTTATATGCACAGACACTCGGAGACAGATACACTCACATATATGTCACTGTGTGCATGTATATATATGTATGTATACATGTACTATATCAATCGAAGAACGATGGGTTTTCCTCTATAATTATCTCTTTTTTACATGTATCGTTTTGGGATCTATATATATATATATATACTCAAATGTTTCTTCTTGTTTTTTTTTTTTTGTTTCTTCTTGTTTACATCACATTTTTTATAAAATTAATAATATCAGACCATTACCATGATTATAGCTAGTTAACATGTTTTGTTATAAAGTAAGGGATTTTTAAATGTAAAGCATACATGCGTATATATACATACGCATATTTACATGTCTGTACGCGGTTGACTCAGTCTTGTCGAATATTATCGTTCATCTTTAGTTTGAAGAGAAGTGGGATCTTCTCCTAAATTGTTCGTTAAAAATCACTTTTTGGCTTTATATATATTACCGTCCAAATGTTTCATGTTATTTGTCTGTTTTGTTTGTTTAATATAATTGACATCTAAGATTTATAATGCTCCTACTTTATAATTTAAATGTTATGTAGTAAAGTAAGACTTTTCATATCTATAAATGTTGTTATATGTAGAAGTTGTATGTATATAGGAAACCCGATATTTTTTTTTTGTTTGATTGATTATACGATTACTTGTGAAAATGATAAAATTAATTATTAAAGCTAAACATAGTTTTATAAATACACCTCGAAATTACTTTCCCTTAACATCATTATTTTCTTCCATTTCCATAATGATCTTCTTCTTCTTCATTCCATTTATACGTGACCATTTCAAACACAATCTTTAACTAATTTGATTTTGATTTTGGGCAGTGGAAGATATACTTTGCGTAGAAAATCAAATCAAGAGACGATCATGATCGCAACCTTGAAGATTTGAAGGAAACCAAGTTCACAACTAAAAAATTCCATATTGTGATTATAAGTATCTGATTGAGTGATCAGAATCAATCATCATCATAATGTATCATCCGAACATGTTTGAGAGTCACCACATGTTCGACATGACTCCAAAGAGTACCTCCGATAACGACTTGGGAATCACCGGAAGCAGAGAAGATGATTTCGAGACAAAGTCAGGCACCGAAGTCACCACCGAGAATCCTTCCGGTGAGGAGCTTCAAGATCCTAACCAACGTCCCAACAAAAAGAAGCGTTACCATCGCCACACGCAGCGTCAAATTCAAGAGCTAGAATCGTAAGATATAACACTCAAAGCTCTTGCTCATACAACAACATGTTGAGAACATTTTCAAAGTTCCACATTTAGAGTTTTTCCGGATTTTACAGGTTCTTTAAAGAATGTCCTCATCCAGATGATAAGCAACGGAAAGAGTTGAGCCGCGATCTCGGTTTAGAGCCTCTTCAAGTAAAGTTTTGGTTTCAAAACAAACGCACGCAAATGAAGGTATGTAACCATAAGAATAACATCCCCCCTGCAATAAAATCAAAGATTATATTTCTCACAATTTGTTTGTGTGCAAAATCTGTAGGCACAACATGAGAGGCATGAGAACCAGATTCTTAAGTCAGACAACGACAAACTCAGAGCAGAGAACAATAGATACAAAGAGGCTCTAAGCAATGCTACATGTCCTAACTGTGGCGGTCCAGCTGCTATCGGAGAAATGTCCTTCGACGAACAGCATCTCAGGATCGAAAATGCTCGCCTCCGCGAAGAGGTAATCTAAACACACTCACACACACATACATGTGAGTTAAAGTGAAAAGTGGAGTAATCTGATTCTGTTACCACCTGACACCTGTACAGATTGATAGGATTTCTGCGATTGCTGCAAAATACGTTGGGAAGCCATTAGGGTCGTCATTCGCTCCACTACCGATCCACGCGCCTTCTCGTTCTCTCGATCTTGAAGTTGGGAACTTGGGGAACCAGGCAGGTTTTGTAGGGGATATGTACGGAACAGGTGACATATTGAGGTCAGTTTCGATCCCTTCTGAGACAGACAAGCCTATGATTGTCGAGCTAGCGGTTGCAGCTATGGAGGAACTCGTGAGAATGGCTCAAGCCGGGGATCCTCTATGGGTTTCAACCGATAGCTCGATCGAAATTCTCAACGAAGAAGAGTATTTCAGAACGTTTCCAAGAGGAATCGGACCAAAGCCATTAGGATTGAGATCAGAAGCGTCAAGAGAATCAGCGGTTGTTATAATGAATCACATCAACCTCGTTGAGATTCTCATGGATGTGGTACTTATACTTAAACGTATTTCTTGATCTCCAAGCTTTAGTAACTAACTGGTAAAGCCTAGTTGACTAATACTTTACCTTTTGTCTTGTTCTTGTTTATGTGGGAATAAAGAATCAATGGTCTTGTGTTTTCTCTGGGATTGTGTCAAGAGCCTTGACGCTTGAAGTTCTCTCGACCGGAGTTGCTGGGAACTACAATGGTGCTTTGCAAGTGGTATGTAAATCCCGTTGTTTACTTGCTTCTCAAGAAACTAAACCAAACAGTGTAGTAATCGGTTTTAAACCTTTTGTTGTTGTTCGGTTTGTGTTTTATTTTTTCCGCAATGCAAAGATGACAGCTGAGTTTCAAGTCCCATCGCCGTTAGTCCCAACGCGTGAGAACTACTTTGTGAGGTACTGTAAACAGCATAGCGACGGTTCTTGGGCTGTGGTTGATGTTTCTTTGGACAGCCTTAGACCGAATCCGATCTCAAGAACCAGAAGAAGGCCTTCAGGTTGTCTGATTCAAGAATTGCCTAATGGTTACTCTAAGGTAAAGTGGAACACATAAAAGGGATTTAGATTGAGTGTTTGTAAAGTTTTAAGGTGAAATTTCGAAACTCAGAGAAGTTATGGAGTGATGATTCTTTGTGTTTTGAAGGTAACATGGATAGAGCATATGGAGGTGGATGATAGATCGGTTCACACTATGTATAAACCGTTGGTTCAGTCCGGTTTAGCTTTCGGAGCGAAACGTTGGGTGTCTACACTCGAACGCCAGTGCGAGCGGCTCGCTAGCTCGATGGCCAGCAACATTCCGGCGGGTGATCTTTCCGGTACGTAATTTTAGGATTATTTTGATTGTTTTGAATATGTTGGGGCTGAAATGTAACGTTCTTAAATTTACTTATTCATTATGCAGTGATAACGAATCCAGAAGGGAGGAAGAGCATGTTGAAGCTAGCGGAGAGGATGGTGATGAGCTTTTGCAGCGGCGTCGGCGCGTCGACTGCACACGCGTGGACGACAATGTCGTCAACGGGATCCGATGACGTTCGGGTCATGACCCGAAAGAGCATGGATGATCCGGGAAGACCTCCGGGTATCGTTCTTAGTGCCGCGACTTCGTTCTGGATCCCGGTTGCTCCGAAACGGGTCTTCGATTTCCTCCGCGACGAAAATTCAAGAAGCGAGGTAAACGCCAAGTGTTTTTTAAAAAAAAAAAACAGATCGGACCGGCCGGTCCGATTTGGAATCGTTTTTCTTGCTGAATCCGGTTTACATCAAAACCAGTTTACATATGTGTGTTTTTTGTAAAATTTGTCTTGCAGTGGGATATTCTCTCCAATGGAGGAATGGTGCAAGAAATGGCTCATATAGCAAATGGTCGTGAACCAGGAAACTGTGTCTCCTTGCTCCGAGTTAACGTAAGATTCTTTCTCCTGTGAAATCAAGATCCTTCTTTGCTTTCTTGATTTCGGAAACCACAATTGTTTTTGTTGTAACAGAGCGGAAACTCGAGCCAGAGCAACATGTTGATTCTCCAAGAGAGTTGTACGGACGCGTCTGGATCGTATGTGATCTATGCACCGGTGGATGTAGTGGCGATGAACGTTGTTCTGAGCGGAGGAGATCCTGATTACGTGGCGTTGTTGCCGTCTGGTTTCGCTATATTACCGGATGGTTCGGTCGGAGGAGGAGATGGGAGTCAGGAAGTGGTTTCTTCTTCTACTGTGTCTGGGAGTTGTGGTTCACTTCTAACCGTTGCGTTTCAGATACTTGTTGACTCTGTTCCTACAGCTAAACTCTCTCTTGGCTCGGTGGCTACGGTTAATAGTCTGATCAAATGTACGGTGGAGAGGATTAAAGCAGCCGTTGCTTGCGACGGAGGTGGAGGAGGAGCGTAACTCTTCCAGGTATGATTTAAGATTTAAGTTTGTGTGTTTTTGCTAAGTAAATCCATTTTCTGTGGCCTCTTATACGCAATCTCTTCTAAAATTGTAAACGCAAACGCCAAAATGCAAAGTGATCGTGTGTTTGGTGTTTGTGTCTACATTTACATAGGTATATTTATAAATCTATCTGTTTCGTAAAGAAAGGAGAAAAGAACATTTTTTAAGATGTAAAACTAGCTTTATTCTTGTGGAGCAAGAAACAAGATTATATGTTTTGATTATAGGGTTTGTTTCCTTCTCTCTTTTTTTGGCTGCAGAAGTGAGAATAAGAGGGGGAAAAGGAGGAAAATAGCGGTTATGGTTTCTAATTTTGTGTGTTTTGAAAATCCAAAGGAAGTCAAGAACGCACCTTTTGCGTTTAATCTTTATCTCAGGAAGATGAGAAAGAAAAGGTAAAGAGGTTCGGGTATTGACTTCTAATGGAAACCACGGTTTATTTATTTTACATTTCTAAGTTGTCTATTCAGCGTTCTGCGTTATTGACAGTTTTTGAACACTTTTGGGTTTCCTCTATCTTGCGTCTCTCCCACCAAGTGTATGTTTCTTTCTTGTTTTGTAAACCCTTTTGTGGCACTATATGGATCAAATCTTTTTTTTATTAGTAATATCAGTTTCTATTAAACTCTTTCTTAACCCATTAGTAGTAATATCAGTTTCTATTTAACCCATTGCCCCCCCCCCCCCCCCCCCCCCCACCCCAAAATTTTTCTGAGTATACATAATCTTTTTTTAGCTTTCCCGTAATTGGCCGTCTCACAATCGAGAGTATCGATGCTTCCAAATAAAAAAAGTTCAAGTATCTTAACATTCAAACTCAAAAAGCTCAGATAGATATACTTGTTTCATTATAGACAGTCATGAGAATAAATACCCTTAAAGAGAGTTCTGTTAACTAACATTCTTAGCTAACAGCCTAACATAAAGAGTAAAATTCAGACAGGGAAGAAAAGCTCTAAAGAAGAAAATAAGAAAAACATGAAACCGGTTCTCTTAGCAACAACATCTAGGAGATCTATTCTCGAACATCAGTCTTCCCAAAGCTTCCCCTGCAATATCTAAAGATGGAAAAAAACGAAAGACAATCCGAAAACGAGAAAGAAACAGACTCATTGTAATACATATACATGGGGAACTATCGCTGCGACATCTGATTTTACTACAAGCACTCGAAGTTAAAGGTGCAGCAGCCAACGCAGAACAGTTACACGATATCCATGTCCTAAGCCACAACAGAATTTAAGAGGTATAAAGAACGATAAGAGATGTATGGGTGTAAACCTCTTCTTTTTCTTTTTAATGGTACAGTTTCAGGAGAAAGAAGACTCTCTCCTTCAGTGGTATTGTGTGACTAAGTGCATATAGATGATGAAGAAATAAGAATGTAACTTAAATGTAGTCAAGAAAAAGACCTAATAGTCGGTCTAAGGGATCTAACTCCGCATCTTTTTTCTTTGACTACCCTCTTCCATATCACCCTGAAAAAAATCCATCATTAGGGAAGTCACGAGGCTGCCACTGGATAACTTCTATAAGCAGCGAAAATGATGATGGAATCAACTGCAATTTGACTTATAACTAAACATGCATTCCAAATGAAGCTAATGAGGATGCATGGAATAGCTTACCCCATTGGACTCTGGCCTGCACTTAGCATGTACAATAGGACCTAACTGAGACTTGTCTACATCTGTTGTCGACCCGTCAGGAGCATTCATGTAAACGGCACCTTTGTACATCCATTCCTCGGTTTCATCACTATAGAAATCTTCAAATGGCTCACCACATAGCGCGCATGAAGTTTGGTCTTCATCTGCAGGAACTGCCATCTCTTCGTCATCCTTCTTTTCTGTTGTTGGCTCTACGGGTAAGAACCCTGGTACTGCTTCAGCTCCGAGTGCCTCTGCACCACTAAGCCACATGCTACCACTTACAAACCATTTACGAGAAGGCTTCTGCTTATGGTTCTTGGACATTCTGTTCTTGGTTACATGCCAATCCATGTGCTTACTGTGCTCTTCTTGGCACTTAAAGCGTAGACCACATGTTGTGCATTGCCTGGGGAGATCCCCATACAAAGCACTGATTGCAGATTCATTACGTATCTTGAGCATGTCCGCATCAAACTCCATCCCCAATCCCCCCTGAATATATATATCAACTAATCAACATAAAACTAGAAGAACCCGACTCTCAAGCACGAGAAGGGGTTACATGCTTTAAGTAATTACCTGACCAGTAGGCTGATTGTTCAACGAGATCAAACCTTTAGCCATGAGAGAGCCAATCAGACCAGAGAATGCGCCGCCCGGCGGTTGATTAGAGGATGCCAACGAAGGATTCTGAGAGATGGATCCTATTTGAGATAAAACCCCTGAAGAATGAGGATGCATTGCTTCCCCACCATGGATTGATAAAGACGGTCTATTGGTTGATCCTTGTGAGGGGTACCCATGACCATGGGGTAAAAGCGATTGCATTGCCCTTGGAGCCATTGCAGATGAAGACGGCAAATAATTAACTAGCATTTGATTCTGTTGAGTCATATCATTAAGATGACTCTGGGAAACCTGGTTCTCGGACCTATATAAAGGCTTACCATGCAAGCGATTTAACATCGCATTACCAGGATTTGCCAAATGATGCAAGTGAGCAGAAGGTACAGGGAGAGAGTTGGATCCTCTAGCACTCAAATGGGGCCATGTCCCATCAGGAAGAACATCAGCACCAGAACACCCAATTCTTGATATCATAGGAGGCCCCCGACCAAAACGAGAGTTGCCATCTTGAAAACTATCAAATGGAGGAGCCCCAAATTCACTGTTTGACGAAACTAATCCTACAGATGAAGCCAACACGTTCAAGTCCTTTCCTGCTATGGTATTACCACGGTTGGATGAAAGGGGGAAATTTTGTGACAAATTCCAATTCTCTCGTAACTGATGACTTACACCGTTCTTTATGTCAGAATCTAAATGAAAATCACTTGTGTTTCCTAGTCTAGGTCTTGGCCTTACACTTCCTACTGCTGGAACAGATGATCGCAAAAATTCACCAGCCCTGCTACGTTCTAGGGTAGGGCTCATATCTTCCCAATCAAACTCTTCTTCCTCAGTGTTTTGCCATGGTGCAACCATCTTACTGTGGATGCCATTCATATTGCGAACTGGTTTACTGATGGATGCGTGTTTGCTGGTGTCAACTCCATATGCATCTATCAAAGCTCTGGGTCTTTCATGATCATTTCCATGGACCAAGTTGTCCTTTCTTCGCCATTCCATGTGTTCGTCATCTCTGCCAGTAGGTCGACCCATTCCATAGTTAAAGGCTTGATTAGAAGGATTAGCTCCATCAGTAAACCTCCTAGGAATCCCATCTGCTGCAAAGTCATTAGAGTCGAAAGATAAAGGGTTATTGAAAGTCAATATTAAGTTTTACAGGTCTTGAGATTGTTACCTCCAATTGCAGAAGATGGAAGGGCCAAAGTTCCAGCTGTACTAGACCTTGGTCCAGCCAGGGAGGATGGGCTCTCTAACTGATCTTCAAAATCATCATATCCACCGACTGAATTTTGGCTATACACTCTTGCACTTGAATTTACCCCTCTCAAATTCTGCATACCAAGCAAGCGCAGTTAAGGGAAAATGCATGTTAGGTGTAAGTCACTCTTTGAGAAAAAAAGACATACGTAAACAAATTCAGAACGACAGATAATGTATAAACATAAATCCATTGTGTCTAAGTAAAAGAAGCCATCTACACGCACTAACAAGCTCATTTCTTAGAATGCTCCAGCATCCTAGTGACCTACTCTACTCAATACTCATCATGAATAATTGAGAGAGACCAAAACAACCCTTCCACTCTAGATTACTTGAAGAAAGTATATCTAACTCTTCAACAACGAGAATCACGAAAGGCTTCATTACTGGCGGTAACAGTTTCTATACAGAATAAATGCCATGAAAAAGGCCACTGTAATCTAATACCAAGTTTCCTGAATGTAGTAATAGAAAATCAACAGATGCATCATCCCTGTTAATCATGATAAAGAGAAAAACTTACACTTTCAGCGGCTGAAGGCTCCAGCCTACGAAGATATTTCGGATTAACATGTATACCCCTAGTTGGTTGAGCAGGCTCAGAAGCCCCTACGGAAGACTGGTTGTTTGTTGCAGACGAAAGTTGCAATTGCATCTCAATCTTGCGTAAGACAGGTGGTGGAAAAACACTGGACCAAGTCCCAAACAGGTGGCGCATTGAAGGATGTAAACTCGGGTGCGCTTGCCTGTACGCTAGGCAGAAGACCTAAACGAGCAGACATGAATCAAATGCATCTTATGAGCATGCTTTCAGCTCTATACAAACCAATGTAAGCAAAGACCTCCTTATAGACTGCTCACCTCTGGTAGACGAGACGAGAAGTAACGAACATAATCACGCCCAATGTTCTTGACGATGCTGTCCAAAAGATATAAAGAAGGAAGCTTTTGCTCAACTGGAGCCTGCATACACATGAAACCACACTCAGAACATTCTTCACTAATTGCACAACTCTGATAAACGAATCTAGAAAGCTAAAAGAAGGGTATAAACAAGGAAAATCAGACCTCGAGGATTCGAGTGCAGATAGCATTGGCGATTCCTTGGCCATGTTCCCGTTGTTCACCGGCGATGATAGTGAGATCAGTGATAATAGGCTTGGAATTGAAAGTAAGCTCGCCCAGAACAACCTCGTAGAGCTGAACAATCTCTTCTGAGCTCGGAGGCAGAACCTCCTCGCCACCGAACTCGTGGGCACGCTGATTAAGCAGAGCTTTGAACCGGTCAAGTATCGACGGCGGTGGCGGCGGTTTCTGCGGCAGCTCAACGGACATTCCTTTGCGGCCGGTGGTGTTATTGTTAATCGAGAGAAGCCTTGGGTTGAGTATTTTCTCCGATTCCATATCCCAATTTTCAACAGTGAAGAGTGATAATTAGTGGCAGCATAAAGGCTAGGGTTTCTGTCACCACCATGGAAACGCGAATCGCCACCTTTCGGGGAAGAAGGGATCGACAACGGAAGTTTTATTTTTTTAGTGAAGAGGTTTTTTTTTTTTGCTTCTCAATTTTGTATCTCTACTTTCTACAAATTCCTTTATGGCCCGTTTTCTTTATCGGAGGTATTATCAACACCCAATTATTTTTTACTCGTTTTGGGTAACCAAAAGGTCCAAAACAGATTTTTGACTTTTGCTATATGACTATGACCCCCATTAATTTTAGCACATACCATAATGGGAAAAATTTGCCACACACTTAAGTTCCTTCTAAGTTCTAACTATCGTTAGGAAAAATCGTATAAAGTAAAATAATTGAAATATGGTATATTCATATTGCATGTATATTTACTTTTTTAAAGATCAAAATGCATTATGGTTTTTTGTTTTTTAATTGTCAAAACGCATTATGGTATTGGAGATTTTGTAGTAATTTCTTTTCCCTCTATGTTCATGGCCTTAGTCTTCTTCCTACTAATTTCGATGAGGTTCACAGAATTGAATGTGAAGTTTTATTTGTATATTTTTGATAGTTGATGTGGATCTTTAGTTTTCTCATTAGGTGCAGCAAATTGTAATAAGTTCGAAAATATTTTAACCTCTCTGGTACGAGTGTTTTGGCTTTCTTAATTACTAGCTAAGTACAGACCATTTTACTAGTTAATTAAGCAGTGATAATAATCATTTAATCAACCATGCTTAATTTTATTGTTCTTAAAATATAACCTTACATTTGTTCTAGCTCATGCTAGTGCATGTGCTAGCTAGTAACCAAGATCAGCAGCAGCTAATCTAACGTAAAACTCTTGACCTCCCTCGACGTAATTTCTCATATCCACGAGCTCGCTAGTCCAAATCACACAACCCGACCCACCATTTCGGATATCCACGTTCGCATACGCTGTGCAATGACAATCCTCGAGGCACCTCTTCATACATTCTTTTATTCCAATACTCTTGTCCACAATCGCGTCTGTAGTATCAGGCAGCTTCATCTTCGTCAACCGTACAAACCCATCTCCGCACAGCTAAGTCTCGTCTGCCTCACACATTCACGTGACTTATCTTGCGGCTTGAATCCTTTGATACAGATACACGTCGAAGTGTGTGCGTCACAGTAAGCATAAGGCCCACATATCATGTATACATCACATTCGTCATTTGGTAAATACCATAACAAGTTCCACTCTCGTGCTTCCGGATTCCACGTTAATAGTTGAAAATCTCCTGCAGGAGTCAATATCAATTTGGAGTAGATGCTGTGGTTGGTCACTAGGAATGTGTATGTGATCTCCTCATTATTCTCCGTAAACTTGTGAACCAACAACTGTGGGATCTCCGGTAAGCCGTTAAACCGGATTCCATTCCATGGACCGGTCCGGTACACTGGAACGTCTTTAGACCGTAGAAAAAACTCGGGAAACCCACCAGTTTCGAGTTTGAACGAATATTTTCCACTTGCTGGATCACCAGGACTTCTCCAAGATCTAAGGAATTTGTTGGACCCGGTTTTGAGATTCAAACCAAGTTTCATCTGTGGAAGTAAAGTATCTGTCGGGAAATCGAAACTCTGCCACAAATATCCACTTGGGTCGCTGTTGTTGGAGTATCTCAGCACGAAGTTGCCATTATCGAGAAGCTCTGCGACCACTGAAGACCTCACATATGCCTTGGTGGGATTCGTTGACCAAACAATGTTCTTGGACTGATCGAGGAGAACGAGGTTAGTACCGGAGATTTTTAGAGATCCAATGGAAGTGGAGAGAGGGTTGTCTCTGTTGGCGACCCATACGTAAGTTCTCTCGGGAATGTTCTTGTACCATATTCCGACATACCAACGAGAACTTGAGACGAGTTTGAAGAAACCAAGCTCAAAGACATCGCCACGAGACACGATGGTTCGGTTGTTTGCGTTCGTAAGAAAATCTGTAGATGACAGAATATTGAGATCATGAGTCGAAAATGCAGGACGAAAGAGGATTAAGACAAGGAAGAAGATGGAGAAAGTGTAAAAATGGTGGTAGATGTTTTGTACGCCTCTCATCTCTCTCCACCAATTTCATATATGTTCTTGTATATACTTCTTCCTTTATTTATAGATTTTTTTCGTACAGGGTCGTGATTTTTATTGGTTAACTGGTTATTAAAATTAAATGTGGTTGGACGCGATTTAGAACGATTAAAAGAAGGAAAGAACGGTTGATGAAAAAAAGTGCCGATTCCTTTTGTATGTGTGATTGCTAATTTATAAAAAAATAAAAAATGGTTAGCCTACCAAATGAATGTGGTTTTGATTTTTTTTTGATTTTGAAATAGCATAGTCTTATGTTTAAAATCTGGTTTTTATCGGTAAAGGGCGGAATGATGGAATTGCAATTTCACAAATATTCTATCAATGAAAAATTTTGTGGAATAAAAAAAAAATGCAAAAACGAAATTGCTTAAAAAAAATACAAATAATTTTCTATTTTAAGTGAATATTGAGTAAGTTATCTGTGAAATCAAAATTTTCATATTATTATTGAACTATGTAACAATAATACTTTAAACTACCTACATAAATATTAATATTTTTTAACTACAAATATTTACATAGTAAACAAAAGTATAATATGATTTGGTTTTTTAACATCATGTTTATGTATTATTATATATATTTAAAATAGGATAATAAAACTAAGTTTTTAGTAACATTTTACTTGTTTTTTTTATAATAATTAGTTTGATTACTAATATTTTTTTATTTTTAAATAATATATCAATTATATAAAAATTCATTTTATGATAATTTATATTACGTAATTTCACAAACTTATCCAACCGTACAAAAGAAATTAGTCCACAACTTTCAGTTATGCAAAATTTTGTTTCACAATTTTTTATTCCCCAACTTAAACTTTTTTGGTTATTCTACAGTTAGGTAATATTACCATCAGGAATCTCTAATTTAAATTAAATTATTCTGACATTACCAGCAAACATGGAAAATGTAATTTCCACATATCATGACTTTTTTTCCATCACTTCAAATTAATAACTCCAACAGTATTTTTTGTCATTGGTCAATACTCTCACAAAACCTACACGTGAAATTAATATCTCACTCTGTAAACATAACATAACATATGTTGTCCAGCATGTGTGGTGCTCTCAGTTCCATCTTTCCATATTTTTGTTGTCTCCCCTCCTTGTATGATCGGTCGGAGTTTGACAAAAAAAAAAAAAAAAAAAGAACAGTCGGTCGGACCAGGTTGAACCGTGAGTCAAAAATTTAGTCGGTTCAACTTCCGATTTGGGCCGTAAGGAAACACAGGTCTAGGCCCAAAACTATTTTGATTTTTCTATTTACTTTTTGAGTTTAACGAACAAAAGTTACACAGGCCTTTAAACCATAACTTGCCTCTCTGTTTTTGCTTCCTCATAGAAACGTCTAATCCTTACTGTGTCTCTGTCACTCTTCTCTACGAGGGAAAGAAGAAAAAAATGGAATGGATACATTCACTGCCCAAAATCGAGCTTCATGCTCATCTCAACGGCTCCATTAGAGACTCCACTCTTTTGTAAGTCCCCCCAAGTTTACAAGTATTTTGCTTCATCTCTCTCTATATCTCTGTTCTTCGTATCTGCAATTGCACTGATCAAATTACGAGACTTTTGTTTCGAAAATTCGGTTTTGAGGTTTGAATTTTGATGGGTTTTCGTTTAATTGGACAGAGAGCTTGCTAGGGTGCTTGGTGAGAAAGGAATTATAGTATTCGCTGATGTTGAAGATGTCATTCGGAAAAGTAGGTCAAAAATGTCTGCTTTAATTCATAATCCTTTCTCCATATTTTGCGCAGTTTGTTATAATAATCAAAAGTGAGATCTTTCTCGTTTGTTTTCATGTTATTTAGATGATCGATCTTTGGTTGAGGTATTCAAGTTGTTCGATTTGATACATATGATAACCACTGATCACCAAACACTGACAAGGATCACAAGAGAAGTGAAAACTCTTATTTCAGTATCATACATTAGTCATTAGCTTTTGGTTTTAGTAACTCTAAAGACTTGGCTCATCTTCTCTTTGACAAGGTTGTAGAAGACTTTGCTTTAGAGAATGTGGTTTATCTCGAGTTACGAACAACTCCAAAGGTAACACAAACTTTTCCGCATTTGCAATGTTCTAAGTTAGATGTTTTGTACATTTACAAATGAGACTTGTTTTGTTTGTAGAGGAACGATTCGATAGGTATGAGTAAACGTTCTTACATGGAAGCCGTAATTAAAGGTCTGAGATCTGTCAGTGAAGTCGATATTGAGTTCGTTACGGGGTCTAATTCACTAAAACTACACAACACGTGTGATGGAACTCGGAGAAAGAAGATTTATGTTGGACTTCTTCTTAGTATTGACCGTAGAGAAACAACCGATTCTGCAATGGAAACTGTAAGTGTTGCAAAACAAACGAAGCTACTCTGAAAACTTTTCAAATTACAGAATAAGACGTTTTCCTTTTTCTTTTTTTTTTCTTTTCTCGTTTAAGGTTAAGCTCGCATTGGAAATGAGAAATGTGGGTGTTGTTGGTATCGATCTTTCTGGGAATCCTCTTGTTGGAGAATGGTAAAGTGTTTTGTAAATGGTTTCAATGTATCATATTTTTGGTTCTGAAACGTTTCATGTTCTTGTAGGAGCACTTTCTTGCCTGCGTTACAATTCGCTAAAGACAATGATCTTCACATCACTCTTCACTGTGGAGAGGTAAAAAAAACCCACTAACCGATTTTCAAATGTTTTTTTATAAAAAGATTGTTTACTACTTTCTCTGGCTTAGTGCTTTGTAGGTCCCAAATCCGAAAGAAATCCAAGCCATGCTTGATTTCAAACCGCATCGAATTGGCCATGCTTGTTTCCTCAAAGATGAAGATTTTGAAAAGTTGAAATCTTTCCGGATTCCGGTAATATAGTTTTGTATTTACAATTGTTCTTGTTTCACTTTACGTAATATATAATATTTTATGCAATTTGACATATTCAGCTTATTTTTTTTGCAGGTTGAGATATGCCTATCGTCCAACATTATAACCAAATCGATATCTTCAATCGATATACACCATTTTGGTTAGAGTTTCTATTGCCCCTGCTTCGTTTTACACTCTGCTTTTCTCATTTTTATCGATGGATCTTGACGTGAGCTTAAATGTGATATAACAGCTGATCTCTACAACGCAAAGCACCCATTGATTCTATGCACTGATGATTTCGGAGTTTTCTCCACTAGCCTCTCCAACGAGTACTCTCTCGCTGTTCGTTCCTTTGGTAAGTTTTATTCTAATATCTCCGGTTATATCTACGGAGCTTTTCTGATTCTTGAGACTGCTGGTGATTTAGAACCCTTGTTTTATATCTACAAGGAAACTACATTTTCAAGAATCTAACTGTGTGTTCTCGTGTCGTTGAATTTCTTTGAAGGTCTTAGTAAAAGAGAAACCTTTACATTGGCTGAATCCGCTATAGACGCAACGTTTGCAGAAGATGAAGTTAAGCAACAACTTAGGTTGATTTTTGATTCAGCCTCGCCGGAGTATGTTTAGTGCTCGGCTTTTCCGGTTTACTTGATTTGATTGGTGTATACCAAACCGGGAAAAATGTGTTCTAGTTCATCAGTTCGTTCCCAATTAATAACATGCTGTTTTTTCAATTACGACATTATAAACTCTACAAATTAATACTCAAATAAATTGATAAATTTCTTCCATCCTAAATTCGATAAAAAAAAAAAAAAAACTAGGGAGAACATCTACTTTCTATCCTCCCACCTCTCTCTATCTTCTTCCTCGCCTTTTTGCAGCTCCGGTTTGGGCCGGTGTCCGGCGCCTCCTTTAGCGCAGATACCGGCCAGTCTTCCTTTCTTTTTTCCTGTTTTTGTGTTTCCTAGTTTTTGTTTTGGGTTCTTTCTGTTATTTTTGCTGAGTTATTTGGTTTCTTTAGCTTTTAATCTCAGATCTATGGAGATCTTTGGTGCTGTTGAGAAGATAGTGTCGGATCTTGTAATCTGTTGGTGCCTGTGGCCTGTAATCACTCTTTCTCACAGTTTTCGTTTTCAGATCGGGTTGTGCTTGGATTCCCTTTTCTCTCTCATTTTCAGAGGTTCCTTTTGTCGGTTCTCTCCCCTCTTAAGCAGTTAATTCGTATTAGCCTGGTTTTGTGTTGTGCTTATTTTTCTGCTTTTTTTTCATTTTCTTTGGAGTTGTTTTGGATGCTTCCCAGTTTGGATTTGACTGTTATCTATCTGGTTGCGGTTAGATCGGGTGGTTAGTCTTCGTCTCTGTCCAGATCTTTGTGATTTGGTTCTTTTAGGTCTTCTATATAGGCGTCAAATGGGCATATGTGTTTATGTCGCAGCCGCATCCAGAAACGTTTGGGAGCTTGTAGAGTTTCTATTTTGCTGGGTTATGAAGACTTGTTCTCGGTTACTAGAAGAAGATGGCGCTGTTCGGTGGCCTGTGGGCGGCAACGGTGAATCTCGTTCATGGTCTTCTTGGAGTGTTAAATTTCGGCGGTTCATGAGCACACATCATAACTTAGGTTTAATCTATTTTCTTGTTTTTAGTAGGGGTTTTGTTTCCCTTTCTTAGGGCTTCGACTCCGGAGACATCTAGCTTCTCCTTCGGCTTTGCTTCCTTTTTTTGGCTTAACACTCCCTCGTTTGGGCTGTTGTATAATTATCAGTTTTATTTTAATAAATTCAGATGAAAAAGAAAAATCGATAAAATAACATATTTTATAGTTTATAGGGTTTTCTGTAAAAAAAACTTTAACTCGGTTTCTTTTTGCAATTTTACCCTTGACTCGGTGAAAATGCAAATCAAACCTATGAAGTCTCAGTCAACCCGCAATATAACCCTCCATCGTGTATAGGTTTTAAAATCTGTATAAGACCGTATATACACTATCAAAACTACGTCGTTTTAAGCATTTTAATCAAACAAAATTTTGATTTCAAGGAGATTCGAACCTGTGACCTATGAATCAAGCAGAAAGCAGGCTACCACTGTGCCACGCAAATCTTTGTGGAAATATCAAACTTATTTATATTTAATATATACCTTCGTCATTTCTCTTTTATTTGAAACAATATTTATATAATAAAATTATATTTTTTCTTCGTCATTTCAATGAACTAAAAACCCAAAATTCAAAATCAAAATTTTAACTTAATTAACACTTCATTAATATATTGAGAAAAAAACATATGGAGAATCAGAATAATATATCAAAACTTCATTAATATATGGAGAAAAAAACAAATGGAGAATAATATATCATTTATAAAGAAAATGTAGAATAATATATCAAACTTCATTTACATATGGAGAATATAATTAAAAAACATATAAAGAATAATATATCAAAACTTCATTAACATATTGAGAAAAAAAAACATATGGAGAATAATATATCATTTTGATATGTTAATGAAGTTAAAATTTTGATTTTGAATTTTGTGTTTTTAGTTCATTGAAATGAGGAAGAAAAAATATAATAATATATCATTTATAAAAAATGAAGAATAATATATCAAACTTCATTTACATATGGAGAATATAATTAAAAAACATATAAAGAATAATATATATATCAAAACTTCATTAACATATTGAGAAAAAAAAACATATGGAGAATAATATATCATTTTGATATGTTAATGAAGTTAAAATTTTGATTTTGAATTTTGTGTTTTTAGTTAATTGAAATGACGAAGAAAAAATATAATTTTTATTATATAAATATTGTTTCAAATAAAAGAGAAATGACGAAGGTATACATTATATATAAATAAGTTTGATATTTCCACAAACATTTGCGTGGCACAGTGGTAGCGTGCTTTCTGCTTGATTCATAGGTCACAGGTTCGAATCTCCTTTTGATAGTGTATATACGGTCTTATACAGATTTGGGTTATATTGAGGGTTGACTGAGACTTGTTTGATTTGCATTTTCACCGAGTCAAGGGTAAAATTGCAAAAAGAAACGTTTTTTTTTTTTGCAGAAAACCCTAGTTTATACGACTGGTCTTGCCACGTGTACATAAAGCTTTCACGTGTTTTCGAGGATCTTACACGTGGCCGGAGTCAAAACCCTCAAGCTGCGAAAACCTAGTCGTCCCGTCTCCGATTCATCTTCTCCTTTCCGGTGTTAAAGGAATCAAACAAACTCCGATCAACAAAACCAAAATTGAAGAAAAAACAAAATTGAGGAAGACGATGTGTTGATGATTTGATGGCGTTCTACAGATCTACGAGAAAGCTAGCTGCATTCAATCACCTCAAGACAAGACCGTTCTTCACCGCCGCAGCTTCCGGCGGCACCGTTTCTCCGATCGCACCGTCCTTTACGCACCGATTGTCTCCGCTTTCGAAATGGTTCGTGCCTCTCCGTGGACCTCTCTTCCTCTCTTCTCCTCCTTGGAAACTGCTCCAGTCTGCGACACCTCTGCATTGGCGAGGAAACGGCGCTGTTTTCAGGAAGGTCGAGGCTCTGAATCTTCGATTGGATCGAATTAGGAGAAGAACGAGGTTAGGTTTACAGTCGGTGGCACCGAATGTGGATCGCAATTTGTCGAAGGAGGAAGATGGAAACAGAGAGAATAGTGGAATAATCGAGAGTTTTGTGAATGTGCCGAATATGATATCGATGGCACGATTAGCATCTGGTCCTGTGCTTTGGTGGTAAGTATCTCTTCTCCTATAGAGAAAATAAAAGTATAAAGAATCTGAAATTGATTCTTCTTGTGTTGTAGGATGATCTCGAATGAGATGTATACTCCTGCTTTCGTAGGGTTGGCTGTTTCTGGAGCTAGTGATTGGGTATATTCATCTTCTTTGTGGTTAAATTTTTAGAGTATTGAGAAGAGGAACATTGTTTTTGAATCTTACTTTTGTTTGGACTCTTGATTTTTGTAGTTAGATGGTTACGTGGCTAGGAGGATGAAGATTGATTCTGTGGTTGGATCATACCTTGATCCTCTTGCAGACAAGGTAACATCTAATGATCTATTATGTGTTTTGTTTCTTCTTGAGCTCATTGTGGATGTTCTCTCACTGTGTTTAGAGTTTGAAGTTAGTATCATATTTCAATTTCAGGTTCTTATTGGGTGTGTTGCATTGGCGATGGTGCAGAAGGATCTCCTACATCGTGAGTATTCTTTCTTTTATCTACTCTGCTCCCTGATTGAATAATGAGATCGCTGTTGCAATTAGGATCTTTTCGTAGTTTCAAGAACAAACCCCACTAGGTTGATCAACTAGTTAGGTGTCTTGTTTACAGCATTGTCTTAAGTTTCACTGATAAAACTTGGTGGATGCATGTGACGTTTGTGCTTTAAAGCTGGGCTGGTTGGAATTGTGTTGTTCCGGGATGTTGCACTCGTCGGTGGTGCAGTATATCTAAGGGCATTAAACTTAGACTGGAAGGTGAAGCTCTACAACTTTGGACTAGAACTCTCAACCAGTTTCTCTTGTTTCTCTGTATTTTTATTTTTCCGCTCGACCATATGGTTTTATCAAGAACACAAGCTGTGAGATTATTGATGGAAATCATGTTTGACCCTTTTTTCAGTGGAAAAAATGGAGTGATTTCTTCAACCTCGATGGTGCAAGCCCTCAGAAAGTAGAACCATTGTTTATAAGCAAGGTATGATGTCTAGTTGACAACTTGTGCTCCAAAAGGACACACACAATAATTATATGTTTCGGTATGCATAACTGCTTAGTTATAAAACCATGGTTATGGACAGGTGAATACGGTTTTCCAATTGGCTCTAGTCGCTGGCGCAATCCTTCAACCCGAATTTGGTAATGCGGATACACAGACATGGATCACTTATCTAAGGTAATAATAGTTTTCTTTTTGTCTTTTTTTTTTACGAACCACTATCACATTGTAGTCTGGATTTGTTGTAAACATGAGAGGGTCCTGAAACTTTGTTATTGGTCTCATTTGTTTTTGTATCCAGCTGGTTAGTTGTTTCGACGACTATGGCTTCCACTGCAGCTTATGGAGCTCAGTACATGAAGAATAAACCTATCTCTATGATTAAGAGATCATAGTAACATTTAGCGGTGTTATTGGGTTGTATAATTTGAAATTAACTCTATATAATCTAAAATAGATCATATTTGAAATTTTTTGATTCATTTTACAACTTCAGATGTATGATTTTGATATCTGTATGAAAGTATTTATAATACCATTTGATTTATACAACAGATTGTGTGGGTAGAATTAAATTCTCTCAGAATTTTTCTATAAAAATTATTAAGAACGCAAAATTACAAAAAAATAAATAGGTATCCTATACATGATATAGGTATCTTTTTATCTATTTTGCTAAATCTTTCAAATTTTAAATACCTTGATATGAAACATTAAGACATTACTGGAGATTTGTGTACAATTTGAGTGTGTCCATAAGCACTAAAACAAAAGCATTTGTATACACAACAAAGATGAGAGAAAAGAGAAGGAACCAAAACACACCAAACTACTGGAAACTAACGGTGTGTGAGTTCACAACTAGCGTGTCAGAGTCAACAGACTTTGTGCATCATCTTCTTCCTTTTCATACCCCATTTATATTCGACCAAAAAGCCAAAGCGGAATCGGTTTTCCGGTTTGGACAAGTCTGAAGATCTCAGAATCAGTCTTGGTGGATTTCATCGAAAGGTGCAGCAGCAAACCTAACGTTTTCTGGCCGTGCCACCACGACTGGTTCGTCTGCAAACAAGGCTTTGAGGAACGATGGAGTCTTCAAAGGACGACGATTAGTCATTCGCGGATAAACATCAGAAAGAAAGTAGTACGCATGACCTGCTATCATACCCTGTAGTGTTTTTGAATAGGTTTAAGATTATGTGGAAAAATAATTAATACAAAAACGAGATGGGAGAAGAAATTTTGGGATAATTTAGCATATATACCAGAAGATCCACCCAAGGACTGGCACCAACAAGGACAGAGAACCCTAGAAGCACCTGCAGTGCCG
Organism: Isatis tinctoria; assembly: GCA_010577795.1. Lineage (NCBI taxonomy): Eukaryota > Viridiplantae > Streptophyta > Magnoliopsida > Brassicales > Brassicaceae > Isatis > Isatis tinctoria. The sequence goes on along the minus strand of CM021249.1, from coordinate 32,876,059 downwards.
GATTTTGCATAAGATATCATTTCCACATTCTGGTTGAGGTTTAGGCAAAAGAGACGACGGGAGAAAGTTAAAACTCACCCATGGTAGGTAAGCTGCTGTGAAGGTGAACAGACCAAGGAAACTCATGTGAATGTAAGGATTTTGTTTACTCCATACATAGACCTGTAGAACAGAAAGAGACTGTTAGCTGATTTTGACATGACCTAGATTTGTAGGGGAAAAAGGTGTGATCGAAGTCACCAACCATCATGAAAGTTAATGAGTTGCTGAGGAAGATGATTTTAGCAAACGATGCGGACAAGTAGGGTATCATTCCGCCGATGAGAACAATACCAGTAAGAACAGTTGCTCCAAATAGGAGCATGTATAGGAAATCGGCAGTCTTTCCCCTGAACGAGTTTTCTTCAAGGAGTTTGCAGTACCGTGCGAGAAAGAACATATGGAACATGAAGTCCAAATCTGCCAAAAACCCCCAATAGATTAATACTTAAATAGGCAGTTTAACACACAATCAATCAGTCAAGAAAAGGCCATTAACAAGCACGAGCTAAATCTTCCTCAGTAGCCTATAGCTAGAAATGTGACGTAAAACATAAACCAGTAAAGCAGGTGATGCGAAAGTTCCACTCAACCCTGTCAAAGCAATTGGGTTCACAAAGCATTATTTTCTCGGTCCATTTTCCACCTCTTTCTTTTGTCGAACCATGCTAAGCAAAGATGCTTCTGAAAAATTCAAATTCTCAACAGCTGAAAAAAGTGAATTTTCAGAATATCTACATCAGTGAATCAATGACCATTAAAGGCAAGGTGTTTGTTAGTACATCAGCTCAGACAAGAATTCGATATGAAGCTAAGCACTCAGAAATCAGTTCTGAAGCCATTTTTTAAACAAAGACGCCATATAGAGCTTCTGCACAACCACAGTAATGGTCTAAAGAGAAGAAAAGATGAAAGCTTTTCATAGCACAAATGTTGTATCCAATTTCCTGAGTCTGAAAAAATACTAACCCATCTTCCGGAAATACAAGAAATTGGTAACGAGACGCCAGTATTGGTACTGCTTCACCACAAGGGTGGGATTCAAGTACAGGTTATACGGAGATATAATCTGCAACAACACCCCCAAAAACAATCAGAGCCTAAACAAAAGAAATCATTTTCAGTATGAAACCCTAATTCAGCTCGACATAAAACAAAAGAAAAGCCTAACTAATCAAATCAATTAGTTTAAAAAAAAAAAACTTTTTACAACAGAAGCAAATCAAAAAGGTTTAAAAATCCAGAAAAATTCGAGAATCAAATGAAAGCCCAAAAGATACGAAGATGGGCACATACATACCTCGAGTGAACATCCGACCGTGGTGACAACAGCCGCCGTGAGATACGAGCGAGTGATTATCGGCATCTGTTTGTACCATTCTTCTACAGCCTGCGCCATCTTTTGCTTCCTACTCCGTAATCCGCAACAATCGATCCGATCGCCGCAAGCCAAAATTCAATCGCCACGAAAGGAGTTTCTAGGTCGCAACAAGTTTTCGGATTCGATAAATTTCACACTTTGAAACGAAACGAACGAAATCGAAACTGAGAAATTCGTTTTTCTTCGTCGTAAATACAGAAAATTTACGTGTGCAAATATATATATATATATATATATATATATACGCAGTTAATTGCATTACCGTATTTGTTTATGCGTCTTACAATTTTGACAAGAGCAAGACGAATCAGCATGCGCGTGAACCATACCACCCAATCACAATAGGAAAGATAGTGAAGTCAGCATTTAATCTTCTGTCGTGGTCGTTGTTCTCCTACTAACTAAAAAACGGCATCACGTTCATATGGGATGAAGGAAAACAGCAAGATAATATTTGCACTCAAATTCCAAAGCTTAAACCGAACCGGAATTTAGTCCAATCGAATAAAGTTTCCTTACAAATTTTGAACTACCAAATAAAATCTTCGATTACCCCACATTTGGCCAAAAAGAATTTAAACTTTTTACTTAATTGAAAAAAAATTAAATTGTTATTGACCAAACCATTTTATTAATTGGTTTTGAAAATTAGTCAATAGTGGTTTTGAAGTTTTTTCTTATTATTAATTTTTTTGAAGTAAAAATTTAATAAATTAATACATTTCGTCTATTTTGAATGGTTTTACTTATTTTATTTGTTGAACCATGATAACATTTACAAAAATAATAATCACAACAAAATGGAATTTTGGTTTGGAAGATTCGCTGCACATTTCATATAAAAAAAATTGTTAGAATTTGGAGCATCAATCTTTTCTTTTTTATTCTTGAGCTTTATCAGCTTTACCAACAAACCCATTATCAATCTCAGGCTGACTCAAACCATTATCTGCTTCTTGAAGAATTTCTGCAGATTCTGCGCTTAAATCAGAAGCTTTCACTTGCATTGGCTTCATGAGCTGAACTTGTGCAGAGTCTCCGCTTAAATCAGAAGCTTTCATTTGCATCGGCTTCATAGGCGGAACTTGTGAAGCAGCAGCAGCAATGTTTTCAGCAGCTGTGATTTCGTCTTGAGCTTGAATCTCCATTGAGTCTCTAAACACTCTACTCAGAAAGCTAACGTCATCAGACATTACTCCAAATCCCCTCAACATCTTCGAACCAAGCTGTAAACTTGTCTGTGTGCCAACCAAACTCGATCAGGCCGGAATAAATCTCAGTAAAACAAGATTCAAAGAAGAATTTTTCTTTACCTCTGCATTTTCAAGAATTGCATCAGTGGCTCCTGCTTTTTTTAGTTCAAGAAGATGCGGCAAATCTTGAGCTCTTGAGTATATCGGAGTCTGGTAAATAACAAGTTAAAAAGCAACCACAGTTTAAGTCCAAAGCTAAACATTGTTGCAACTTCATTGATAAACAAAGAAGAAGGAAGAGTTAGTGAAATAACCGCGGGGAAGGCAAGACGGAGTCTTTCAACAGCTTCAGTGGTTCTCTTCTTGCCTTTATACATTATCATGATTGCTTTAGGAGATGAAACACCTGCAGATTGCAAAACCGATGGCCGAGACCCGTCTCCATACAATATCGGGAAACCGAGTTTCCTTGATTCCTGCCAAGGAAAACAAACATAGAAAGAAAGAGAACGAACAGTTAAGAAACTGCCAACAATTTGATCAAATCAGGAACAAATGTAGTCTCTGTTTAGCTGTTTCAAACCTTCACTACAGCAGGATTTAGATCAAAACCAATATAAGGCCATCCCACGAGATCACTATCTACATCTGAGACCAATGGCGTTGACAAAAAATTCGCCAACACCTGCAAAAATCATAAGAAAATCACTTAGCACAATTCCAGGAAAGAAAAAAAAAAAAGATAGCTTTTTACCTGACCCATTTGTCCAAATCCAATGATGACAATTGATTCACTAACGTCGAAGTTCACATCTTCATCTAATTTCTGCAGAAAATGTCGGTCGCAACGTGATTGATGTAAAAATACAAACATTTTTTTCATCATCTAAGCGCAGTAGTAGAACAAATTTTAAAAAGTTTACCCCTTCGGGACCAAGTTTCTCATCAATAAAGTCGGCAGCTTTTCTTCCAAGTTGGTTAAGCGTAGGTGTTAACGCCATTGACAAAACAACTACGATAATGAGCAGCTTGTTCAGCTCAAGTGGAAGCACTCCAAGCCTGCACATATGATTGTAACAATCATGATCTAACGAAATGCATCGGAGATGTTTGAGCAATAAAAAAAAAAATGACAGTTAGAAAGAAACCTGTTGGCTAGAGAGAAGACAACGAATGCGAATTCCCCTCCCTGAGAAAGAAGAAAACCGATTCTTACGCTTTCTTGTAATGTGAGGCCAACTCGGGGACCGAGTGCGGTTATAATCAGTGTTTTGATCACAATAAGACCAGCCAAGAGTGTGAGGACATTAGGCCATTCTCGAAACAGAACCTGCAAAACGAATTTTAACCACATGAGCATGTTTATGAAATGTTTCAGCGGAAACAGTTGAATGTTTATGCAAAGCAATATAAACACTTTACCTCCATGTCAATGGAAGTTCCTGTGGTTACAAAGAACAAACCAAGAAGCAAACCTCTAAATGGTCTAATATCAGCTTCGATTTGTGTCCGGAAATTTGTTTCCGCTAGAAGTGCTCCAGCAAGAAAAGCTCCAAGCTTCAGAGTAAAAAAATTGAGTTACGACATTAGAGTGAGGATATTGATGGCATTTGTATATTAAAGGGAAACTAAAATCAAACCGTGTCGCTGAAACCAAGCTTTTGAGTGAGAAGTGAAGTCCCAGCAACTGTGAGAAGGCAAAGAGCCACAAAAGCTTCCGAGCTTCTGGTTTCTGCGACAACCTGAATATTGTTTTGGGCTAAGTGTTAGGCACTGCACCAAATAAAACATTCTTTTTCTATTCACTCACTTGAAAGAGAGGATTAGAGAAAAAGTTTTTTCAAGTAATAAGACATGAACAAAGTTACCTCAAAAATTCTACGGAGAAAGAACTTTCCTCCAAGGGAGAGAATGCCCAACCCACCAAGAGCCTTTGCACTTTCTTTTGCAAGCATTGGTAAGATGCTTTCCCCAACAAGATTCTTGCAAATTTAGAGAGATTAAGATATTAAGGCGCAATGGTCTAAGCTAACACTAATAAAAGTTTAAAGCAGCTTTTATGACTTCCATATAAGTAAACAAATAATCCACAAAAATCAAGAAGGAGATAGCCAAAGTACCTGGCTCTCCAACACTGGAAGAACAACTAGTAACGGTACAACAGCTATATCCTGCAAGCAACGCAAGGCGAAAGTGTTTGTCTAGTTCAGGTGTTTGCGCAAGATTTTTGGCATATTTTTGGTGAATTTCAACAAAAGAAGATTCTTTTCCCAAATCCAAAGTTTCATAACTCATGGAGTATCGGATAGAAAATTCGTTAAATAGAAGAAAGAAGTTATACTGGATAAGCAGAACCTGTAGAAGAAGAATCCCCAAGGTTGCTGAGCCAAATCTTGTAGGTAGCTCACCCTTCTCTGCAAGAAGCTGTTACATTTCGACGTTGTCAGTACAGTAATAAGACAGAAGCCTACTCAATCTTGATTGGTCTTCCTAGATACCTGTAGAACAAAGGCTGAAGAAGACAATGAGAGAGCAGCGCCAATGACAATGGCTTCATCAATGCTTCTGATATTGACCTGGATTTTTTACAAAAAGTATAGATCAGATTAGGATATAGCTATGTAACTAGCATAAAGCATCAGAGAGTGACAGTTATTAAGCCACATTGGGAAAAGAGGCCTCTGTTAAATTTGCAGGATTTGGATATTATGGAACTAAAGGTACTAAATTGCCAAGAGAATCTTTAGAAGACCCCAAGTGAAAGGCCTTACCAAGTCAGGCCTTGAATGAAAAAGGAATTCGAGAACTCTTGTTCCTATGGCTCCATTTGGTGGGAGTTCAAAAGCGGTAAAAGCAAGCGTACATAACAAAACCTTCCAAAAAAGGCAAAATAATCCAAGCAAAACAGAACGACGTAAGGTAAACATTAAACCAAACAAAGCATGACATCCAATGATATAGAGTCTACAAAGTTGCATAATGCAATCGAGTCCTAGAGATTCTTGACTCTTGAGAGGTTTATCTGACAGAAGTGAAGTTATCGGAAGGAATGTAAGCGATTTAAGAAAACTTGGGAACATTTTTTAGGACAATACCTGAGATAATCCCATGCCAAAAGCAAATTTTGCCAGAGCTTTCAAACGTGCCAGCGAAAGCTCGAGACCCATCTCAAAGAGCTGCGAGAAACAATCAGGGCAAGCCAAATCATTACCTCTTATTCAATCTTTCTGTCAACAAAATCAACATTATTATTCAAATGCTCACCAGGAAAAGAATCCCCCACTCCGAAAGAACTTTAACATCTGTGAGATTTCTAATCAAACCAAATTGATTGAGTACAACACCAGCAAAGAAGAAACCAAGTATCTACGAGAACCATCAGAAACACAACTTGTTATTCGCCAAGAATTTATAACCGAGATTATAAACCAACACCGTGTAGCATTGTGTTATACCGGACTGGCTTTGAGGACTCTGAACGCAGGGACAATAATAACAGTGACCATCAAGAAGGTCAAAGTATCGAATCCAAGATCATTTATTACATCAACAGCAGTGGCTACATCTACTCCTGCATAAGTCTGTACTCTCCTCCCTGACAATTCGGACCATCTACCTCGGAAATAGAATCTTCTAGAAGTATCCAGAAAAACCCTCCTTCTAACTAAATCTCTACCCACAAAAGAATGCAACTTGTTTCCATAGCTCACGCCTTCGGAACACACAGGCACACACGACCTCACCGTGAAAACACAATGCTTCAATCGACCACTGTGTTGTTTAACTACCTCATACCCCTGCAACCGAATCAAAACCCTAAATCAGAACCAAGAATTAAGCTTTGCACATAACTCAACTACGTAACTTGAACTCTTCACATAAAAGAAGATAATTTCAGACAATAAAGATTCAATTCATGCACATTACTAGAAATTTCAAGTAAGCGGAAGAAGAAGAAGAAAGCAGGACATACCTTGGGAGAGGGGCAACAAGAGATGGACCCCAACATAGTACTAATTGCCATTTTGAGATTGAATCCACAAAATTAAAGCCTAAAGGCATTTACTTTTGTCACCCATAAACTCTGAAAATTTGTTTCCGCTAACTGGATAATATAACAAAACCAAGACTCCTGCTTTTGCGTTTGAAGAAGAAAAAAAAAAATTGAGTAAAGCCAAGGAAGACAATAGACCACGTCAGAGAAGAGAACACCTTGTGAATTTTCAGATATATGATGCTACTACATACGTATATACATACAAGCATAGGGAGAGAGAAACAGAGCAAAAGGAGGGAAATTTCTGGTGTAGAGAGAGAGAAAGATTCTTTTTTCATTTTTAGTAAAATCTCATTATTTTATATTTTTGTGGATATACCTGAAGACTTCACTGATATTGAAGCGTTACAAGCCACACAGACGGATTCTGATTGTGGAAGGCGACATCTTTGGGTCTCTTCGTTGCTGACGTTTAAACCGGAAACCGGTTAGCGTCGGGTTCAGTTAAAGATTAAATTTAGCACGTGTCATTTGTGTGAATAAGGTGCTTTCACGGGCCGAAGTGTGGTGGGCCATATGGTTCAGCTCACGAGCCTTTTGGGTAATAATTCTCAAAACATGATTAATGCAAAAACAAATCATCAAGTTGTACAACCATGATAAGTGGGGGAGACGTTTACAAGGTAATCGAAGCAATGGTTCCACTCTATGTAGCCTTAATCTTAGGCTATGGTTCGGTGAAATGGTGGAACATCTTCACTCGTGATCAATGCAATGCGATAAACCGGCTCGTTTGCTATTTCACCCTACCGCTCTTCACCATCGAGTACGGCTCTTGTCGACCCATTCAATATTGTTGGCCCATTAATAGTTTCTCTCTATGCACTCTTACTAACTCTCTGGTCGTGGGTGTGCCATTGGCTAAAGCGATGTACGAACAAGAGGCTGCTGATCTCGTGGTCCAGTCCTCAGTGTTTCAAGCAATCGTGTGGACCACCACACTCTTGTTGTTTGTCTTACAGTTTAGAAGAGCCAGATTTAGTAGTAATAGTAAGGCAGATAACATCAATATTGAAGGTGGTAGAAGAGAAGCTCTGGCTGTGGGACAGGAGAAAACGTTCGTTGAGGTCATGTCGGTCGTGTGGTTGAAGCTTGCAACGAATCCGAATTGCTATTCTTGTATCCTTGGGATCGCATGGACTTTTATTTTAACAAGTAAAAATGAATCTTTAAAGTATATATTAGGTTTATTAATTTCTTTAACAAAGCGTTAAGTATGTTTCATCAGAAGACACTCAAGCTCGACCTCTAACATCTGAACAACCGTTAAAACTGCCTAATAATATCTAAAATTTGATGTTTAGACCATTATAATTACTTTTTCCGTGTAGCCCCTTACGATTTGTGATAAAATGAAAATGGAGCAGGATTGTTTCTTTGTATTTACGTTTATCTTTCCCAGTTGTAACAAGTTAACATAAACGTAAAGGTACACGCAAAGAAATATTCGTGGCCGGCCATAATCTAGAGTTGGAGTTTTGATTGCTATTACAGTATTACCTATATAAAAATAATAATATGATCAAATTCGTAAAAAAGACTTAAATCTTGTAATACTTGATAAAAATAGATGGCATTTTAAGATGTCGGGCTGGGCATAATGGAGGAATCGATTCTTATAATGTCAAAAGCATGAACAGGAACTGTCATGTTCAATATGGGTACGTACCATACTCAGATATTATGTAGGCATAGATATTCATGGCACTTCAATAGAAATTGATAGTATGTGGAACAAGCTTGACTGTGATGGAGATGGTCTTGAAATTTATTGCCGGATCCGCCGCCATGGCCATTGGTTCTATCACCGTTGGCCTCAACGGGAATATCCTCCGCGTCGCTATCATTCAGGTCATTATCAACTTTTTTGTATTTTAGTCCCGATTTGTCTGATCAAGATTTAGTTTTTTTTTTGTTTTCTGTTCAAAAACTATAGAAAGCAAAGGAATTAGAATTGAAAGTTTGATACAGTTTCTATTTTAGTTTGATCTAGTTTTTAAGCAAACTAGATTTTTCCTTTTACTGAAAGAAATAATGTTTGATATTTGTATAGTTGGATAGATCAAGTAACACCACATCTGTTATGATTAGCATATAATGAATTAATTGGAAAACTGCAATACACCAAACCATTCATTTCATCCACTAGGTAGGATACAAATTTGATGTTTTTTTTTTCACTTTTCAGAAGATAGAAAACGTAATCTTTTTTAGTTTAATGATAATTTACTCATGTAATTACAGGCTGATTTGCCACAATCAATCACTTCGCTCATTTTTGCTAAGGAATATGGATTACATGCAGATGTTCTAAGCACAACGTAAGTTTAAATTAGAAAGAAAGTTTTTTTTGTCTAATTTATATTTAATATTTTTTGGTTATATATATAATGCAGTTTTAACTTTTAACTGTGTGATAAATGTAGGGTAATATTTGAGATGTTGATCTCTTTACCCAGTGTTGGTCGCCTATTATGCAGCTTTGGAGTTTATTCATTAATTAAGTTAAAAAACGATTATATATCAAACGATCTATCACTTGTAACTTTTTTGCTCTGTGCTACATTTGGTCATCTTTCACAATATTTTTTATTTTTCACTGCACACGAGAAAAAATTATATGTTTTCAGAATTGAAAAATTCTATAGCTCAAATCTTTAATATTATCTTATTTATTTACATGTGTCTAATAGATTACCATTAGGCGGATCGATTACTCTTATCCCTTTAAAGGGGATTTTGAAGTGTATTTGAGATATAAAAACCATAAATCAAACTGACTAATTATCGTTGAAAATATATCTATATAATTTAATGTGTAAGTTTATTTTCTTGAAAATGTGTACTAGTAATGTTGGCAAACATGTATCAAACAAGAACAAAACAGTACATAAATTCTTCCAAAACTGATTGGAGCATACTCAGATTCAGATATGAAGTTTTTATTATATGTTATTTAAATGCTATGAACAAAATTATGAGACCATTATACTGTATGTTGAAAAAAAAGAAAACTAGTAATGATAATACGTCAACTCATATAATAAATGGGCTTGGCATAAGGCCCAACGGGCTGCATACTCTGACCGAGTCTGACGTGTTCTCGTAACTGTCTGATTTTGGCGGTTATATAGGTTATAGGTACGAGGGATCCGGATATCCGGGTTTTTTTAAGTATCCGGATTTCGGATATCCGCATAAATATCAAAATATCTATGAATATCTGGATCCGCTAAAAAATATATTAAATTTAAAAATATATTAAATTAATTATTTATATACATTTAAAATAAATATATAATATAAGAAAATATAATATAATATTAAAAATAAAAGTAGAATATTAGAAAAGTAATTTTAAATTTTTTTATGTATAAATGTTAATATATATAAAATTTTACTAAAAAAATAAAAAATATAATATTTTTAAAAGATCCGGATCCGGATATCCGGACTTGAAAAATTAGATATCCGGATCCGGATATCCGGACTTGAAAAATTAGATATCCGGATCCGGATTAGACGGATCCGAAGTTTTATTATCAGGATCCGACCATCCGGATATCCAGATTTTCGGAGCGGATACGGAGCGGATCGGATAATATTTCTAGGGCTAGGTACAAGGGGTAGTTTAGTTCTTTTGAATAAGTCAATTTTGTTATTTTTTTTTTTTGAAAGAGAAGTCGATTTTGTTATTCATCTATTTTCTTTTCACTATCGAATCTCTCTGCTTTTATTTTCACTTTTTGTGTGTGGAGGAGAGCCTTTCTACTCTCTCTAGAGACAGTACTTTATAGGAAAGATTATCCAACATTATTGTTCTGCTTCCTTCAGTTGAGCAAACCGGAGAATTAAGCAAGAGAATAATCTGATTGATAGATTTTAGTTATGATCAATAATATTCAGCCTCAGGTCACAGGGGACAAGTTTTTGGCGGGTTGAAATTTGATGGAGACGCTGTTAACGCAATGACGTTCATCGGTAGGAGTAGCGTAACCTTCTCCTTTGAAAACATGGCCTAAATGTCCGTCGCATGCTGCACAAGTGATCTCGGTTCTTCTCCCATCTGGATCAGGCTGATAAACATATAATCAAATCAAGAAAACAAAAAAGAGTTTTTTTCAGTTACTTGTCAGGAAACCAAACCAAAAACAAACAAAGGAATATATATAAGAAGATAATCATCTTTACGGTTCGGTTAATGGCACCGGGAAGCCCTTCAAAGAAAGCTGGCCAGCCACATCCGGCGTTGAACTTTGTGGTCGATTTATAAAGAGGAGTTTTGCATCCGACGCAACAGAAGATTCCTTCCTCGAAGAACTTGTCATATTCTCCAGTTCCTGCCTTTCTGAAATATTTTCACAAAAATGGCAAGAAAAACGTTGAGATAGTAAGTAGCTGAGAGAACCAAGTAGATTGACAACTTAGATCTCGATTGTTTGTTTGCATTTAGCAACATGTTTTTCTCCTAATGAACCGACTACTATTAAGTATCCTAAGCAAAAATCATGTGTTAGCACCACAGTTTACCAAAAAAGTTTGAAAAAGTTTATAAATTTCAATTAACAAGTTGTGATTGCAGAATTTGTGAAAATGTTGTTTTGGTCATGCATATAAACGCAAACACATACAATCTGAAGTCGAATACTATCGGCAAAGATAGGTTTTCCTCTTCCTAAAGAGAGAGTCATATAGTATCAAGATTCTTTCTATGGTTGCTTGGAGCCTAAGCTTATTGTCTTAAAACCTAATAACATACTGAATCCCTCACCAATCCTCTAAAGCCAAGCGCGTAAAGATTCTTGAGTGAAAAGACTCACAACCGCTAATTCCAAACTTGAAATCAGCAAGACATTTTCTTGCAAATTTTTTAATAAAATATTCATCAACGTTGAATCAAAGTGAACTGAACCATAAAAAAAGAAAGGGTAAAAGGAAAACTTACTCAGTGCCTTTTTGACGGAGAATCCTAAACTGCTCAGGAGAAAGAACCGCATGCCACTCCTCCTCTGTTTTCTGGACCACCAACACAGGACTCGTCGCCATCACCACCAGAGAAGCTAACCGGAAGCTGAGACTACGACGGAGGTAAATCAAACCGAAATCGGATGCAAGCGTCTGATGTTAATGAGGTTCTTGAACCGTTGCAGTGTAACTTATACCTAAAGTTTTAGTGATGTATCTTTCCTAGTTTTGTGTCTACATTAACTCATTGGAGCCGTTTTGATCTACAGACAGGTGGGAGGATTAAGTTAAAGAATCATGCACGTGATAGAGGTGCTTAATTCTCCTCTAATTCCGTCCCGGTTCATATTTCAAAATTCGGCTTCATATGGTAATCTCTATTGAACCGGTTGAAATGCTGCAATTTACTTAATTACCCCCAGCTTATATAATTATTACAATAACACCCAAACCTTGTTGGGTTTTTGTCGAGGTTTATAAAGATCTTACAGATTTTTCTTCCTCTTCTTCTTCAATCTCACTTGAAAAAAACGAACATGGTTGTCTCAAAAGCTAACAAAACCTTATTAAGCTCAGTATTCAAATCCCGAATTATAAACTCCGGCCAATCTTCAATTGCTTCCGGCACCGCCAAGGACGCAGACATCGCCGGAACTTCTCAAGCAGTCAAAGACCTCCTCAGGTCCAGAATCTCTTCGTCAGATACCGTAAAAGGTTTGGTCTTATGAAATCTTTCTCCAACTGGACCCATTTCAATCTTGAATCCTCGTTTGATTTCCCCCACTTGCCACTTGATTCAGAATTTTGTAAATTTTTGATTTTTTTCTTTTGTGTAGATCTTGAGGAAGCGCCATTATCAGATCAAATATCGAATTTGTTACATGGTATGTGTGTTACCTGTTTTGTCTTTACCAGTCATGTTGGATCAATGATCTTAATTCAGTCACATTTCAGTAACCACTACCGAGAAAAGCTCCTCGGAGAAGACGAACATGTTGAAGATACCAAGCTTGAGCACTATGATCCCTATTGACATCTCGTTAAGATCGAAAGAGTTGTCTCGTGAAAGAAAAGAGAGACGTGTGTACAAGAAGAACGGTCTCTCACGTCGTTTCACGAAGATATTTAGAGATTCTGCTCACAAACTAGGCACCGAGGCTGCCTTTGGCGCGTTCGATAGGGTGGCGAAAGAGATGAGTGTAACGGAATACAATGCGATGGTTGGAGTTTTCTTAGAGCTCGCGGTGAAGAGCCATGATCTTGAATACGCTCTTGACCATATCGAGAAGGCTTTTGAGGTTTTGAAATCCATGAGAGATCGTGGATTCCAGATTGAAGAAAGGGTTTACGGTCCTCTTCTTGATTACTTGATTGTTATGGATATGGTTGATGAGTTCCATAATTTCAAATATTTAATCAGCGAGACGAGCCCCGGTTTGGTTGAGAGACTTGGTTACTATGAAATGCTTCTTTGGATCCAACTTGGCGACGGAGAGAAAATTGAAGAACTTTGTGGTTCAATTGATGGTAATGGAGACAGTTTAACATTATTACAAGGTAAGCCATCGTTCAGTTTGAGGACTCTTGTGTTTTGTTATTCTCTCTTACTCTGGAAAAGGTAACCCTTTTGTTCTTTGTAAAACAGAAAATTATTTGCTTGCACTACTTAAGAAAGACCAAAAGGACCATCTTCAGAGGCTCTTTGAGATTGTAGACATAACAAAAGTTCGTTCATCGGACTTATTGGCAAATATATTTGGATACCTTAGCAAGTTTTCATTGGAATCTGTTGCGAGGAAGTTCCTCTGTGAACTACGAGAAAGTGGTAAGGGTGCATATGACATAAACCAATAATTTTTCCCGACTTTGACTCATTGTACACTACTAACATGTTTATGTCTCTAGCAAATCATTTTTGTAGAGTGTGTAATATGTTTTTTTATTAACATTTGCAGATGAAGGAGTGAAGAACGTTTCAGATCTCATCTCTATCTATTCTACTTGCACCCCAAATCTGACGGTAAAGGGATTTCTTTGTTTAGATAACCAATGCCTCCTAATTGTCCATGTTTACATTGATTTTCTACAATGGAAGGTTGAGGATAGCATCTTGAAGTTCAACAAGATGCATGAAGAACTCGATGTTATACCTTCATCTACATCGTACGAAAAGCTTGTCAAGTATAGCTGTGACTCGAATGAGGTATTTGTTATGCTTGTTGTATATTTATTTTGCTTTTTTTGTTTGGTCCTCTCCCTAATGATTATTCCCTCGGAGCCATAGGTGGTCACTGCTCTTGATGTAGTTGAAAAAATGGGTGAAGCAGGTCTGATAATAACCGCAGATATTCTACATTCATTGCTACATGCCATCGATGAAGTTCTTGAGTTTAATTTGGTACGCATTCTCATTTACCCTGAATCTATATACGGCAAGCTACTGAGAAAATAAGGTCACATAGAATAGCTAAAACGGCGGTTCATTGATTGCTATTTTGACTTGAGAGATCACCATAATCGTCTTCCTCATACATCTGCTCATATTTTAAATGGAGTTTCGGAGTTTCCTCATACTTTTACTGTTTCAGGTGCGAAGAATCCATTCAATTATGTGCACAAAGAATGTGAAACCAAGTAGTGAGAACTTCCGGAGCATGATACGTTTGTGCACTAGAATCAGAGATGTAACTTCCTTTCCACTTATATCATCTTGAGTATATATTACAAATGCGGACATGGTTGTACTGTTTCTTACAGTTTCTGCTTCGTTTGTTTTTCTAAACATAAATTTTTTCTCTAAATCTTTTGGTGTTATATGCAGTTTGAGGGTGCATATAATATGCTTGGTAATTTGAAGCACTTCAATTTGGAACCAAACTCTAGCATGTTCAATTGTATATTGGCTGGATATTTTCGGGAGGTAATATCTTAAGCTCCTATTTCATGTTTTGCAAATTCCTACCTGATTGATTGTCCATATATTTGTGAGCTCCCAATGTTTCTTAAATTGTTTTCCGCTGATGCTTTCTGTATGTTCTCGAAGAAAAATGTCTGCAGCGCGTTAATGGTCGTCAAGCAAATGAAGGAAGCTGGCGTTAAACCTGATTCCATAACTTTTGGCTATCTAATAAACAACTGTACTCGGGAGGACACTATTACTAAGGTAAAAATTCAGGTCTTTTGTCTTCTTGGAGTCATGTAAACGCCACTGCATAATCTCTACTCTCTCTCTCTCTCTCTCTCTCTCTCTCTCTCTCTCTCTCTCTCTCTCTCTCTCTCTCTCTCTCTCTCTCTCTCTCTCTCTATCTGTGTTGTGAATGAGAAATATATTTACGTCTTTTATTAGTACTACAATGAGATGAAGGAAGCAGGAGTTCAAGCTACTAAGAGAATTTACATGTCCCTGGTAGAGGCATATGCAGCATCTGGGCAGTTTGAGAAGGCAAAACAGGTAAGCACACAAACTTTTTATTTGTCTGTAAGATGTCGAAAAGCACAGTTTCTTATAGAAATTAGAGTAAGAGCTTAATTTTATTCGACCTTAGGTGCTCGTGGACCCAGATGTTCCGACTAGATACCAAAATGAGCTGAAAAGTGAGCTTATATCGGCTCTTGCATCACATGGAGAAAGGGCAGATGCCTTGAGTATATATGAAGAAATGAAGAAAACCAAATGTCAAGTTGACCCAAAATCGATTATATCTCTCATAGTAAGTGTCAACTTTCATAACACTTTCTTTAACATATCATATATTTGACTTATTGATAATCAGTGAAATGATTATTATCTCTCTAGGAATACTCTGATTCAAAGGAAGAGTTAAATACGCTGGTTCAACTGGCTGATGACCTGCAAGATGATAATAGTTGGATAGATGGTTTCTTCAGGACGATCTTGTTCGCTGTCCGCAATAGAAAGTCGGGGTACAGTACATCACCCATGCTCTATAATTAGTTCCTGTTTACCTTGATTTGTCTCATTCTTGATTTGCTCTTCTTTGTTGTATAGCAATATCCTTGATTTGCTGAAGCGGAACAAGTTCCGACTGTCCAAAAAAGACTTCCCTGTGGAAAATCATTTGGACGAGGTTAGATTATGTTTCTCTCATGGGTTTCTAGAAGCTTTGTTCACTTAGTCATCGTGGCGAGATTGAAAAAGAGATCTTACTTCTGAAATTCAAGGAAACACCTTTTGGGTTAATCAGTGAAGTTTAAAGTGAAGCACTAAGCAAAAACACTAAGTTAGAATAAAGATCAAGCTGGAGACTGTATTTGTCTTCAGTACTTTAAGCCTCTCCATGATTTGCTGTTTTGGATCAGGTGTTTTGGGCAATCGCAGAGACGGAGCCAAACCAAGTGAAGCTTGGGATGGATTTGTTAAGATACATGAAAGAGGAGCTCGGGCTTGTTCCTTCAAGAAAATGTTTGGATTTTCTCTTACATGCTTGTGTTAATGCCAAGGACATGAAGAACGGTTTATTAGTGTGGAAAGAGTACCAATCTGCAGCACTACCTTGCAACGTCCTAAGCTTTCTGAGGCAAGCCATTTTTTTTCCATCCTTGCACGTTTAGATTTGCCTTTGTTTTTTCTTCCCACGTTGTTGGGATTAACGTTTTTGATTACAGGTTGCGTTAGTTTAAAAAGAATGCAGTTTATTAAATCCTCTGTTCATTGGTTATGGTATGTGGCTTGGCAGGATGTATCAGGTTCTACTAGTTGCAGGAGATTTGGAAGGTGCCAAGACATTGGTATCAAAAATTTCAAAGGATGACAAAGATGTACAACATATCATTGAAGAAAGCCAGATTGTATATTCTCAAACACCCG
The DNA here is from genome assembly GCA_010577795.1 of Isatis tinctoria. NCBI lineage: Eukaryota > Viridiplantae > Streptophyta > Magnoliopsida > Brassicales > Brassicaceae > Isatis > Isatis tinctoria. The sequence continues at coordinate 32,859,596 of CM021249.1, read as the reverse complement.
GAAAGAAGAAACCGAAAAAGAAAATGATTGTTTCCCCAAAAAAGTAAGAAAAGATTGGCTGGTTTGAACACCCTTTGGAGTGATTTTGTACAGAAGAGGGTCTCATACTACATCCTCACATGAGTGGCTAAAGTTTCCTTTGCATCCTAAAGCGTCATGTAACATGCAGACAAGATTGCTGGACTCAGCACAAGTCTTGTTGACAGGGAGGAAAAGGATTAGGTGTTAGGACTAACCGGCTGAGTAATTTGCAGCCCCACGGGGCATGGTCGATTACTGTGGTCTGCACGGTTTCTTTAACCGTTGATCTCTGCAAAAGAGACTGAAATCCAGTCAAGTCTACTTGGATCGATTGTGACAGATACCGGGAGATCGGACCAGAGAATCCGATATGAATGGTTAATCGTGGATTCTTTAAGATTGTAATCGGACAGGCCAGAGAAGTTTAATCTTAGAACTATGGATTTGTTGTCGTGACTTGTGAGCTAACTAACATTCTTGTACTTCTGCAACAATTTGCGATTAACCAAATCAGACCTTCTAGGTATTACTTCTGAACCTATAACATAGTTGAAACTGAACCAAATCATATAGTGTCTGGATCAGCTTGACATACAAGGTTTAAGCAATTCATTCGGGTTTCTTCATGTTCAGGCAATTGTCTGCTGCTTGTCCAAATAGCTCTTGGACTTGCTTTAGCTCCTTCTCTGTCAACAACAAACAAGGTTACGCCACCATAGACCAGCTCAATGTTAGAAACATTTGCAAAACCTTGGAGGAAAACTAAAAGCCGAACACTAACTAGAACCACTAAAGAGAAGTGCTTGCCATGGTTAGACAACATTTAAGCATAGCGTGGTGTAGTAGCAAGAAAGCGCACACAGTGAACATGAATCTGTTCCATTTGAAGAGAAAAGTTGGGCAGGAAAGTTTACCTGCAGCCTCTAATTGCTTTTGGAGTTCTTGGCCAATGACATCGTTTTCCACCTGAAGAATAAAAAACAGCAGTGAAGGACACAGGCAAAGCCGTAAGATGAATAGAAATAACAGATTCAAGGATTTATCAAAACATGAAAGACTTGTTTACCTGGAGTTCTGCGATTCTTTTCAGCTGAGCTTCTTCACCTCCTTCCGATAAGGGAAGTGCTGCCACCAAAGCATCAAACTTCACAAAGGAAGAAGTGGCACGTCAAGACTCAAAATAGCAGAAGGAGGAGAGAAATCAGATCAGAGTTCAAATTGTAAGTGTTAACTTCCGGCACCAAGACATTATCCACAATGCAGATGACCTAAACTCACATCATCTTCGAAACTAATGAGATAAAAAGATGACCCAGTTACTAAATTCTACATTGCTATAGGCCATCAAAACTTGGCTAGAGATCCAGAATAAGGAAAAGAACCTGTTTTGCAGCCTTGACTAAATCGGCACTGAGCTGCTTAGGTTGCTCGGGAAAAGCGGTAGCGTCATCAGTAGCCGTAGTTGTAGCGGGGGGTTCAGGGTAATTAGGTGAAAGCTGAACCGGAGGTGCATCCCTTTGGAGTGTCCCAAAAGCATTGAAAGTGATTGCAGCTATCGAATTCACTTGTTCTTGCAACTGTGAGATTATATCCATCTTTTAAAAAAACCTTATCAAAGAAGAAAAGCATGAACAAGTTAGGAATCATCTCTAACAAAGGGCAAATACTCAAACTTACTAAAAACACAACCACATTTCAAAAGTTCATTGAGACATTTAGTCGAACACCTCATCTGCAGTTTTATCTGTTATACTAACAAGGCTAATGAATCCATCACGACAACCTCTACAGTTGTATTTTATAAATGAAGAAAAGCAGAATCTGAAATCCAACTACCACAATTTTGTTTTGGCCTAATCTGAAATTCAGATCGAAAAATTGAAAGAGAAGAGACTAACAGAAGCGATGATGACTGTTCGGTACCGACCGAGAAAAACGTCGGAGAGGAAAGCTCCCAGAACAGGAAGAAGACAGGGGATTCACGACCAAGCGTTGAAGTTTGTTTTTCTTTAATTTCTTTTTAGTCCCTTCATTTTACTATTAGTTAATGGAAAAGAATGTGGTTTACAATTGAGCTTAAAAATCCAAGTAAAAAAAACGTCTCGTGGTGGACACGAGACTATCATCAATTTACGGCCAAGAAAATTAATCATGTTGAAAAACGTGTTTGTTAAACATGTTTTAAATGATTATCCATCACATAATAATTTATTATATATTTTACTACCTACCAAACCTACTACCCTCTATATATAGAGGATTTGTGATGAAGAGAAAGATGTAAGTAGAACGAAAACATAATAAGAAAGAAGTGTTTTCGCTTTGTTCACTCTCTCATTAAAATATATCTTATTAATAATAAACTTTCTTATTTTTGCTTCCTTCATACAATCATATAAATAAATATATTATAATAAGTAGTTCTTAACACGTTATCAGCACGAGCGCTCTTATACCGAAAAGGTGAGTTTTAAATTATGTTTTTATTCATTTATTCTTTTTATTTTATATTCATACGGAAAGAATGGCACTGCCTTCTCCGAAATGATCGCATGGTAGACTGTGTCTCCTCAGATCATATATAAATGGAGTGGAAGGTTAAACCTCCTCCTTGATCATTTTATGGAATGGTAGGTTAAACCTCTTCCTTGATCAAATATTTATGGAATGGAAGGTTATACCTCCTCCTTAAATTTATGGTAGGCTATGCCTCCTAAATTAATTTTAATTTTATTGCAATTTAATTATTCTGTAATTTAAATTTCGCATCTAAATTCATGCTATTAAATTTTTGCATTTATTTTCTATCTTAATTCAGTATTTATTTTCTTATAAATAATTCTATTACTATAATAATATGATAAATAAAATTTGACTACATGATTATTAAATCTAACTTTTCAAACGGTCACAAAAATAATTTTCAAAATTTTTTACCCTTCAAACGGCTAGTACAACGGCATGAACAGTAATTTTCGATCTATAAATATACTCATTCTTCATTCATTTCATCCATCCTCTCTCATCAAAGTTTTCATCAAATATTCTTCAAACAATTTTATTTTGGAAAAGAAGAAGAAAAGAAGAGAAGATGATTCGCATATTGTTTCGCATATTTTTAACTTTATATGCAATTCTTATTTTTGCTTCTATTTATAGTCTCTTTGTTGGAGATTTTACTCCCGGAGAATTATCATTACCGCTGTATTATTTTATGCATTAATATTCCTTGTAATCGTTTGCTTCATCAATGTTTATCTGAAGAAATTAAAAAATGTACTAATAAAAGGGGTTTATGCCTCTGCACTTATTTTTGCTTTTTCTGCAGTTTAAATTATATTTTGAATTATAATTTTAAATTTCATATTTAAATTATGATATTTAATCATGCTTTAATTTGTTTATACAGTCATTATGTCAAACTTGGCGAAGCTCGAAATCAATGCCCTTGATATAACGGGAAAAAATTACATGACATGGGCAATAAGTGCAAAAATGCATTTAAGAGGAAACGGGCTCCTTGAAACCATCGATAAGTCGGAAACGACGTCGGATGAAAAAAAAGCAAAGGCCATGATATTCTTGCTTCACCATATTCATGATGGTTTAAAAGCAGAATATATCATAAAAGAAGATCCCGCAGATCTATGGCAATCATTGAAGGAAAGGTTTGATCACCAAAAGTATGTGATCTTACCAAAAGCCAAACACGAGTGGATCAATCTCCGCTTCCAGGATTATAAAAGTGTTAGTGAATTTAATTCCGCAATGTTTGGAATTACATCAAGAATGATATTATGTGGAGAGGAAATAAGTGATTATGATATGATAGAGAAAACACTCTCCACCTTTCATCCTGGAAACGTAATCCTGCAACAACAATATCGAGCACAAGGATATACTCGTTATTCGGAGTTGATGCAAGTACTCCTTGTTGCAGAACAAAACAATGAGCTCGTGACATTAAACCATCAAGCTCGTCCAACTGGATCTGCACCATTACCAGAAGTGAATGCTGCATCGTCCAGATACAATAATTGGCAAGAGCGTGGACGCGGACGCGGTAGATACCGAGGTCGTGGTCGTGGACGAGGACGTGGGCAAGGACGAGGAAGAGGATTCCGTCAAAGTAACTCAAGTTTTGAAAGATATCATAAAAAGTTCCCTAAAAATGATGATAATCGGGAAGTGAGGAAACAAACTGCAAATGCCTGCTACAGATGCGGCATGAAGGGGCATTGGGAACGTGTTTGTCGTACCCCAAAACATTTTGTCGATTTGTACCAGAAATCACAAAAGGCAAATGAAAAAGGAAGTGAAGTCAACTTCATATCAATGAACCCGGATCTTCCTCACATGGTCTCGATGATGACACTCATCTCGATATTTCAGATTTCCTGATTGATCCCGAGAACATCAACTAATATGAAAAATCCAAGTGATATGGTTATCTTTTTAAGAATAAAAGTTGGATCGTTTTAATGTATTATATACCTTTTGTAAAATAGTGTGTTGTAATATAAGTGTTTTTCTAAGTTTTTGTGTTCTGTTTAAATATTTACTAATATATGTTTTATGATCCAGAAAATGTCAAAATTTGAGATTCAAGATGGAGATATATGTCTTGCAGATAGTGCTACAACGCACACGATTATTAATAATAAAAAATATTTCTCTTATCTCAAAATGCATGATTCCGCTGAAAGCGTGAGTACTATATCCGGTAATGCAAAAATCATTATGGGCTCTGGAAAAGTCAGTTTTTCAATGCCAAGGGGAACAAAGTTCGAAATTAATGGTGCATTATACTCCCCAAAGTCTCACCGAAATTTGTTGAGTTTTAAAGATATCCGTGGAAATGGATATCATATTGAGACTATGAATAGAAATGGCATTGAGTATCTTTGCATTACATCGGAGAGGAAACATATATTGGAAGAATTGAAAATGTTGTCCTCCGGATTATATTGCACAAAATAAATATGATTGAATCATATATTACAGTAAACTCAAAGTTTACTAATACGTTTAAAGTCTGGCATGAAAGGCTAGGACATCCTGGTTCAAGCATGATGCGAAAAATTGTGCAAAACTCTAATGGTCATCCGTTGAAAAACGAAAAAATTCTGCAATCGGGCGAATTTTTATGTAATGCATGTTCTCAAGGAAAACTTATAACTCGGCCATCACCAGCCAAAATTGGGAATGAATCCCCTGTATTTCTAGAAAGAATACATGGTGATATATGTGGACCGATACATCCACCGTGCGGGCCATTTCGGTATTTTATGGTATTAATTGATGCATCTAGAGATGGTCACATGTGTGTCTTTTGACCACAAGAAATACGGCCTTCGCAAAATTCATTGCCCAAATAATCAGGTTGAAAGTACAATTCCCTGATTATGCCATAAAGAAAGTGAGACTTGATAATGCTGGTGAATTCACTTCAAAAGCCTTTGATGAATATTGCACGTCAATAGGGATTGATGTTGAGCACCCAGTTCCCCATGTGCATACACAAAATGGCATGGCTGAGAGCTTAATAAAGCGATTGCAGTTAATTGCAAGGCCAATGATAATGAGAACAAAACTCCCAATTTCTGTATGGGGACATGCTATACTGCATGCGGCCGCATTGGTCCAGATTAGACCAAGTGCATATAATAAATATTCCCCATTACAGTTAGCTTCTGGTCAAGAACCAAATATATCCCATCTCCGTGTTTTTGGGTGTGCGGTTTATGTTCCTATAGCACCACCGCAAAGAACAAAAATGGGGCCACAAAGGAGATTGGGAATATATGTTGATACACATCCCCAAGCATAATAAGATATCTTGAACCGCAAACTGGTGATATGTTTACGGCACGTTTTGCCGATTGCCATTTTAATGAAGATGAATTTCCAGCATTAGGGGGAGGAATTAAGCAAGTCTCACAAGATATTACATGGTTTTCACCAACTTAGTACATCTTGACCCTCCTACGAATCAACGCGAACTGGAAGTTCAGAAAATTATACATTTGCAAAGTTTGGCAAATCAATTACCAGATGCGTTCACAGATACAAAAAGAGTGACAAAGTCATATATACCTGCTGCTAATGTCCCCTCAAGAATTATTGTTCCTGAAGAACATACTGACAGGAACTTAGCGAATGAACCTAGGGTTCAGTTGAAGAGGGGGAGACCAGTGGGTTCAAAAAATAAAAATCCACGAAAGAAAAAGAATTTGGGAGAACAAAGTGAAAAGGTTCTAGAAGAACCACAAAAGGAAGAAGATCGAGATGATGAAAAAGAAACAGAAAAATATGAGATTTCCATCAATTTCGCCCAAACTGGAGAGTTATGTATTAGAAATGAAATAAAAGATGATGATGGAATATTCTCATATTCCGTAGCTAAAGAAATTGATCAAGAAAGTGATGATCCTGATCCAAGGTCCATATTGGAATGTCAGAAAAGACATGATTGGGAGAAATGGAAAATGGCAATACAAACTGAATTATCCTCCCTCAATAAAAGAAGTTTTTGGACCTATTGTCGCAACGCCTGAAAATGTAAAACAGTTGGGTACAAGTGGGTATTTGTGCGGAAAAGAAATGAGAAAAATGAAATAACAAGATATAAAGCCCGTCTTGTTGCTCAAGGTTTTTCTCAAAGACCAGGAATTGATTATGAAGAGACATATTCTCCTGTCATGGATGCAATCACATTCAGGTACTTGATGAGTCTAGCGGCATCTAGAAATTTAGATATGTACCTTATGGATGTTGTGACAGCATATCTGTATGGATCACTGGATAATGATGTATACATGAAAATCCCCGAAGGGATGAAAATTCCTGAAACATTAAGCTCAAAATCAAAAGAAATATGTTCGGTCAAATTACAGAGATCACTTTACGGATTAAAACAATCCGGACGCATGTGGTATAATCGCTTAAGTGAATATTTGTTGAGAAAAGGATATATGAACAATGCGATATGCCCATGCGTATTCATTAAGAAATCATCATCTGGTTTTGTGATCATAGCTGTATACGTTGATGACCTAAATATAATTGGAACTCAAAAGGATATTGATGATGCAAGAGCTCATATGAAAGAAGAATTTGAAATGAAAGATCTAGGGCAGACAAAATTTTGTCTTGGGCTTCAGATTGAGCATCTCCGAGATGGAATATTTGTGCATCAGTCAAATTATATCAAAAGAATCTTGAAACGTTTTTATATGGATAAAGCGACTCCTTTGAGTACCCCAATGATCAATCGAACGCTTGATGTTAAAAAAGATCCATTCAGACCTTGTGAAGATAGCGAAGAAATATTAGGTCAAGAAGTACCTTATATGAGCGCTATAGGTGGACTTATGTATCTTGCAAACTGTACTCGACCAGATATAGCTTTCGCTACTAACCTACTTGCAAGGTATAGCTCAGCACCTACACGGAGGCATTGGAACGGAATAAAGCATTTATTCCGTTATCTTCAAGGTACAATTGATTTAGGATTATTTTATCCGAGAAACCCCGAGATTGGTTTGGTTGGTTTTGCAGATGCAGGATATTTATCAGATCCGCACAAAGCTCGATCGCAGACTGGATACGTCTTCACAGTTGGCGGAACTGCTATCTCCTGGCGTTCCCAAAAACAGACATTGGTTGCAACTTCTTCAAATCATGCAGAAATCATTGCACTTCACGAAGCATGTAGGGAATGTGTATGGCTCAGATCAATGACTCATCACATACAAGTATCAAGTGGAATTCTCACGAAGAAAGAACCCACAAAAGTGTTTGAAGATAATTCTGCATGCATTGCCCAAATTAAAGAAGATTATATCAAGAGCGACAGAACGAAACATATCCCTCCAAAATTTTTCTCTTACATCCGAGAACTCGAGAAGAATCAAGAAGTGGATATTCAATATGTTCGTTCAAGCGACAATGTAGCCGATTTATTCACGAAAGCGCTTCCAACAACTACATTCAGAAAACACGTTCATAGTATCGGAATGCGTCATCTACAGGATTTATAGATATCCTTTCCAGGGGGGGCGTTACTGCACTTTTTTTTTCCTTGTTATGGTTTTTATCCCAAATGGGTTTTTCTATAATAAGGTTTTTAACGAGGCAGTACGTAATACAAAATGGATAATCAAGGGGGAGTGTTGAAAAACGTGTTTGTTAAACATGTTTTAAATGATTATCCATCACATAATAATTTATTATATATTTTACTACCTACCAAACCTACTACCCTCTATATATAGAGGATTTGTGATGAAGAGAAAGATGTAAGTAGAACGAAAACATAATAAGAAAGAAGTGTTTTCGCTTTGTTCACTCTCTCATTAAAATATATCTTATTAATAATAAACTTTCTTATTTTTGCTTCCTTCATACAATCATATAAATAAATATATTATAATAAATAGTTCTTAACAAATCATTTATTTCCGCATTTAAGAAAAAAAAAAAACAAATTCGATAAATATTAACACTCATTTTCTTTTTTTCCTATCCTGTTATTTTCTAACACACACGACTCACCAAAAAAAAAAAAAAAAAGACAATCTTCTTCTTCTTCTTCTACTTCTCCTTAGAGCCACAACAATGGCGTCTCTTCTCGCGAACGGTATCTCCGGATTCTCTCCACAATCCACACCTGATTCATCCAAATTACCAAAAGGGTTTCACCCAAAACCCGAATCCTTGAAATTCCCGTCTCCAAAAACCCTAAATCCCCTCTCCACCACGACGACGACGACGAGGCTTTTCAAAGTCAGAGCCGATGTCGGGATCGATTCTCCCACAATTGGAGCCGAATCAGGTAGCTCAACTGATAAACTCCAGCAGTATTTCCAGAATCTGGATTACGATAAGAAATACGGATTCGTGGAGGACATCGATTCCTTCACAATCCCTAAAGGTTTATCCGAAGAAACCATCCGTTCGATCTCGAAGCTGAAGGAGGAACCAGATTGGATGCTCGATTTCAGGTTCAAAGCTTACGCCAAGTTTCTGAAACTACAAGAACCTAAATGGTCGGACAATAGGTATCCTTCTATCGACTTCCAGGACATGTGTTATTACTCTGCTCCTAAAAAGAAACCAACTTTGAACAGTTTAGATGAAGCTGACCCTCAGCTTCTAGAGTATTTCGATAAATTGGGTGTCCCTTTGACAGAGCAGAAACGTCTGGCTAACGTTGCGGTTGACGCGGTTCTAGACAGCGTTTCGATAGCAACCACTCATAGGAAGACCCTTGAGAAGTCCGGTGTCATTTTCTGTTCCATCTCTGAGGCTATTAGAGAGTATCCTGATTTGATCAAGAAGTATCTAGGACGAGTTGTGCCTAGTGATGATAATTACTACGCAGCTTTGAACTCAGCTGTTTTCAGCGATGGTTCTTTCTGTTACATACCAAAGAACACTAGGTGTCCGATGCCTATCTCGACTTACTTCCGGATCAACGCCATGGAGACTGGTCAGTTCGAGAGGACGTTGATTGTTGCAGAGGAAGGGAGTTTTGTTGAGTATTTAGAAGGTTGCACTGCTCCTTCTTATGATACGAACCAGCTTCACGCTGCTGTGGTTGAGCTTTATTGTGGGGAAGGAGCTGAGATCAAGTACTCCACGGTGCAGAATTGGTATGCTGGTGATGAAGAAGGTAAAGGCGGGATTTACAATTTCGTCACGAAGCGTGGTGTTTGCGCAGGGGATCGTTCCAAGATCTCGTGGACGCAGGTTGAGACGGGGTCTGCGATAACGTGGAAGTACCCGAGCGTGGTTTTAGAAGGGGATGATTCTGTGGGAGAGTTTTACTCTGTGGCATTGACTAATAACTATCAGCAAGCTGATACAGGGACCAAGATGATTCACAAAGGAAAGAATACAAAAAGTAGAATCATATCAAAGGGTATTTCGGCTGGACATTCGAGAAACTGTTACCGTGGTCTTGTTCAGGTTCAATCCAAAGCTGAGAATGCCAGAAATACTTCGACTTGCGACTCAATGCTTATCGGTGACAAAGCAGCTGCTAATACCTATCCTTACATCCAGGTATATATTGTCCTAATGATCTGATATTTTATGTTATAAAGCTGTTAATACTTGTTGAATCTGAAACCTGACTTATAGCTGTAAACACTTGTGGTGGGTTTGAAACAATGATAGGTCAAGAATCCATCAGCGAGAGTAGAGCATGAAGCGAGTACCTCAAAGATTGGAGAAGATCAGCTTTTCTATTTCCAGCAGAGAGGAATCGATCACGAGAGAGCATTAGCGGCGATGATCTCTGGATTCTGCAGAGATGTCTTCAACAAGCTGCCTGATGAATTTGGAGCTGAAGTTAACCAGCTTATGAGCATCAAGCTTGAAGGATCAGTGGGTTAGAAGAAAAAAACTCACAATTACAGGACAGTAAAAAAAACAGTCTCTGCTTCTCAATAAAGCTTTTCTTCTGGGTATTTTACTAGTTTCAGTCTGTAAAAACTTTGTATTATTATGTAATGTTTTTGATAGCATCATGTGAAAGGTGTTGTTAATATTTCAACTCTTGTCTAAACCATGAAAAGAATAATGTCTACAGAAATGATATTGTAATAAACTTTTTTTTTGTGTACAAATACAAACTCATTTTTTAAACAATTTTGGGGAATTTCTAAAATGTAGAATCTTCAAGAGGAGAAACAGTGACGTGATATTGGATTTCTTCTAGAGATTTTCCTTTGGTCTCTGGAACAAGCTTGGCTATGAACACAAATCCAAGTCCAGTTATAGTGGCAAACATCAGAAATGTTCCTGCAATAATATAATAAACCCTTTCAAAAATTAGGAATTGTAAGAAAATCATTTCTAAATTATTTAAATTATATATAAGTCTTTTCTAACACTCTTAAATATTAAAGATCACCTGTGGAGCTCCACTGAAGCAAGAAATTAAAGGAATAAGCAACGAGCCATGCACTTATAGAGCCGACCAAGTTACAAACTGTTCCGGCTGCTCCCTTCACGTCTACTGGATAAATCTGAAGATAAGAATCATAATGAATCATTTATCTGGATTGTATATATATTTGATTTTTTTTTATAGAAAACAAAAGATTATCTACCTCTGATGCTACGATCCATGGTATTGATGACATGCCTAATCCGTATGATGCAAAATACACCTGAATTTTGTTTCTCTGGCATTGTTAGGACAGTAATTTAATTTAAAATTACTCTGTTGTAATGATAATCTTACCAGAACACTAGTGAGAGCCAAGATAGGTGTTCCTGTTTCCCAGCAACGATTCTCCTGTATAGTAAGAGAGAATATATAAGGTCTGATGTGATCTACTAAACCGGAAATAGTAAACCAAGGTACCGGCTTATATAGAGTAAATTAGTAAGTTTATGCCTGCAAGAAGAAAGAGATGGCTGTAGCAAGGCTTCCCAAGAACGATCCAGCTTGAGAAACCTACAATCACCCTTCCAAAAATTTAAACAAAAAACTCATAGATTTTATTTTAAAATCGATCAAAATAATCGGCTATTCATGCTTTTGGTTAAGAGTTTTTTTTTTTTATAAGGTTTTTACCATTAAAAGTGAACGTCTCCCAGATACATCCACAAGCATAGTACCTAAAATACCTCCCAACATCTACAAAAATTATGTTTAAGTTGATCATATAATATATATTATACGAAAATATTATATATACCAAAAGTCTAAGGAATGTTAATCATATTCTATAGTTTTGTAGCGGTGAAACCTGAATAAGGGATGTCGCTAAGAATCCAAAGTGACTTGGTACACCTTATCATCAAATGAATTAATAACTAATCATTTTGTTAAAGAAAACAAAAGAAGAAACAAGATTGAAGAACAAAGAATGAGAGGTTTATTTACCCGTAGAGGTGAAAATGGAATCAGTATAAAAACTATAACCACTATTTCCTCCAAGCTCAGGCAAAGCTATAAGAGCAACGCCAATCTGTGTCAAACAAATGATATAAACAGTCAAGAAAATGCAAAGAACAATTAAAAATTATTCTATATTACACAAAAAAAAATGAATTATTTACAGTAAGTGAGAACGCATATTTTCGCTGAAAGAGCTTGAAGAAACCGCGGTCACCATCTTCTTGTTGTTTAACATATTCTGTGTATTCCTATTATGATCATCAAAAATGTTGGGAAACCAATTCAATATAAAAGATCCATATATGTAGATAAGATGATTATTGATATAGGTCCTGACTAATATCTCTTTTGCTTCATTTGATATATCAGATTCTGCTCCTCGTAGGCTTAACAAAACCGCTCTAACCTCCTTTTCCTTCCCTACTTTAGCCTACAAAACAAATGAATTCAACTTAGACTATTTGATTCACATTTTCTCACCAAATATTTGGACAATTCAGTTTATTTGTATTTAATTAGTTAAAAGGACAAACGTCTAAACATAAACATTTAGACAAACGCAAATAGATGAAACGCTTACTAGCCATCGAGGAGATTCGGGGATGAAGAAAAGAAGAGGAAAAATCACAATAAAAGGAACAGCTCCTGTCCAAAGACAAGACAAAAAAAACTTTAGTAGAGTTTTTTTTTTCTCACTTTGCTGCAAAAGAGAAGTGGCCTAAAATTTTGCATTTGATGAGAATTGATCTCTTTTACATACCCAAAATGGCTAAATCACGCCAATTAACGACTGTACCAAGTGCATAGAAGACCGATGAACCGACAATCGCGAATAACTTTATAACATAAAAAAGAATCGAATTCTCGAAAGTTAGAAACATACATTCCTATATATAACCTCAAGATTTTGGCTCTTTAATTTTACCCCGGAGAAGGAAGAAACAGCTCCTCTTAAGTTTCTAGGTGTTATCTCAGTCATGTAAATCGGCCCCTGTGTGGTTGATGATATCATCTATTAGCTATTACAATTTACAAAAGTATTCTTAAGAGCTCGGATTTTCATTACAAAAGTACAAATTTTTGTACTAAAAATTTAAGCTAGCTAAAAAATATATGGACCTCTTACGTAATCCAATGATAACAAACTGAAAAAAACACGAATATATGCAATATATAATAGCTATCCGTGGAACAATTTTGATCATATTTGTAGATTATCTATTTGTTTGGCTGATCCGCTATCCAAACATAGAACACATATATATTCAATATTTAAATTATATTTCTCGTATGTTGGAGTCTGAAAATTGGCAATGTTGACAAAAATCTCTGAATTTACCAAGTTAATAAACGTAAAGCCAAAAGTTTGGGAACTTAAGAAAATATGAAAAACTTGGAACGTGTTAAAGGGAACTTAAGAAAACATGTACCAAATATCCGGAGTCAAACCAAAAATCAGATTAAACACCTCTTAGTTATATATTCATACTAAATATTTATTCATTACGGTTTGGGGTGTTAAGTTACCAAATAAACGCTTATTCCGACTGCGATCCCATGCAGTAACCTTCCCATATCGAGCACCCAGATACCCTTTAGATTATAAAACAAAATTAATTAATTTTGTAAGATATCGATCTGAAAAAAAAAAGTTACATTTATAAAAGTTTTGAGAAAAATGTAATCATTTACCGACTTAACCAACATCTAAGTGAAAAGAACTGAGAAATTAGCAAACCTTGGCAAATGCAATAGTGAACCAGCCGGTTAGGCAGAATATGTTGGTGATCCACATTGTCTGGTTCGAAGAGAATGAAGAAAAATGATCATATACATAACAAGTATATATCCATAATTTCTATATTATTAATTAAATTTGAAAAATTGGAAACTCACGTTGATCCGACCAACCAAATCTGTTAGTTTCCCACAGATTAATGCTCCAATGATTATACCCACCGTTAATATCGATCCAAAGAGCGAATACTGAAAAGAAAAGAAAAAAAAACGATTAGAAAATTGCTGAAGAAAACCCAAACCCGGTTTAACCAAAGCAATAAATCGAAAGAGAAAATTAGACGTGCATCAGCAACGGAAATATTCAAGTCTTTCATGATACCAGACTGTGTAGGAGCTGAATATCCGCTCTGTCAAAAATAAAATAACCATAATCAATTCCACATATCCATTACCCCATTCTCGACTTTAATCTGAAAGAAATAAACAAAAAATGAAGAAGAAGATAATTTAATAGATCGAATTCAAAAACTCACTACGCATCCAGAGACAAAAGCGCCGGAAGAACAGACAGTCAACGCAAGAACAAAAGGTCTCGTCGAGACATTTGATATTTCGGACAGAAGTGAAGAAGATTTCTTAGGAGAAGCTAATAACAAACCTTCCTCCTCCATTTATTGTGTGCTTGGTATAAAAATTTGCTACTCCAAGGAACAATCCAAGAAATGTAGAGAGTCGATCGATGTGGGTTTTTGTTTTTATTTAGAACAATAGATTGTAGAAGAAGAGATTATAATTTATATGCAGAGATACTTGAGCTCAAACCCTTTTAACTTGATGATTTTTCCTCCCCTTTTTCTTTTAGCTAGTGTTTCAAATATTTAGTTGTAATTAAGATCTAGGTAGAATGAATCTTTACATCCTCAAAAACAAAAAAAAAACGTGTAAACAAGTAGAGATATACATTATCTTATACTCCCAAAAACTTGAGAGAATGATGAAATTTCGTTTACTTTTTAGTACTTAAAATATAATGTGTTACATCACAAGATAATCTGATAATATCTGAGAAGAAAATCAAAGATAGATAATATATAATAACTTATTCATTTGGTATGTCCCCTTGCTATTATAAAATCACCTCTAGTTCATCAGTTAACTTTTATTAGCATTATAGACAAATTTATTAGGTCAGAATTATAGTCATCGAAAGAAAAATAATGTTGTCCTTTCTTTTTCTTTATACGAAAAAGCTATCAACTCAACGCTTTTAGTTAGGTTTGTGATGTAAACCTGTGTGACACAAAAAGCAGCCAAAACACAAACATCGTTAACTACCTGCAGACTCACGTGTCGTCCCTCGCTTTCTTCTACTCGCACGCGTCGTGTGGATTTTACCAACGTGAGTCGATAATCCAATTTATTATTATTTTTTTGTAAGAATGTAAAATTTATTCAGATAAAAAGAACTGCTGCTCTTACATCTGATGCTTACATTTTATTTGGAATTTGGATTTTTGAATTTAGATAAACAAAAAGCCAAAACATAATAATTCAAGTTTCAAAACAACAAGTCTCATCACATTATTGCTTTTTCTAAGGAAACAACAAAAATGTCTTACGAAATTTTCTCTCCGTCTTCTCTCCTCTTTTTGCTTCGACCAGTTGCCGGTGACCGTGCGTGGCGGCTCCTTTAGCGCCCACCGGTCTTTCTCTCTTGTGCTCAGTTTGTAGATCTGTTTTTTTGTTTTCAGTTCGGTGGTCTTGGGTTGCTTCGAGCGGAGCGGCAGTGTTTGTTTCGTAGATCTAATTCCTTTCTAGGTCACTAAAGCTTTGGTTTTTCATTAGATTGAGGATGTTTATAGGAGATCTGATGGCTGTTCTTCTTCCCGATTTTGGGTCCTTGTACTTTCCGTTGCTTTCTTCTGGTTCGCGGTGAAGGATTATAAGCCGGTTCAGATGTGGTGGTTTGATGTTATCTCGGATCTGGTCCTGCGACTCCTCCGGCGTGGTTAAGGGAGTCATCAGTTCTTGTTATTCTCGTCCTTTTCTTCCTCTTCACCTGTTTTTCTATCCTTTTTGGATTGAATTTGTCCGGCTCTTAGTGTTGTAACTCCTTGGTGTTGCGATGTTGTGTTGCGACGGGTAAATAGTGATGAAGAGCTTTTGGCTTTAGTGTAGTTTGTTTGTGATGCTGTTTTATGCATCTATCCTTTGTACTCTTTAAATTTGTTTTAGTTAATCTTTTGGCTCCAGAAGGATGTTTTTTCCTTGCTGGCTTTTGGCTCCGGAAGGATGGTTGTTTTCTCCTTGCCGGCTTATGTTTAGGAAGGACTGTGTTCCTTTCCGGCTTCTTTGCTTCTCAGTAGGATTGCTTTTTTGGATGCTAAGAAGACCAATGATATCATGATGTTGGTGATGAATTGGGCTATTGATAGCTTTGACTCAAACTTTTGGTGCAGCTCCCTTTATTGGAATATGGTGGAGAGTTGGATTGTTTGAAGTGTGGTTTGTTGGGTTTGGACTGTTTGTTTAGTCCGCTAGTATCGTCTTTCGTGGGGTTCGATCCTCTTGGTTAGAGGTTGTAAGGGTTTGATGTTGTAACAGATCTTTAAGTAATTTTAATCTACAGATGACAAAAAAATAAATAATTCAAGTTGAAATAGCAAACCAACGCTGCCTACTTTCCTCATAAGTGGTATCTCCCAGTTTCCTAATTGATGTCAATCTATTGCGTATGTTCTTGTCAATCATTTTGTAACACCCGTCTCCTCGACACTCGAAAACGGCGTGCCACTAACCACGTCACATACATCAAATACCCCACTCTACAGTGTCTCATAACCAAACTACCTCAATGCTATATGTACATGATAAAATACGGAGAAAACGTAAAAATCCTAAAGAAGCATCGTATCGTCAAAGTGTAAAATACTTGTCCGTCTCACCTGAAAAACTGGAAAGGGAAGAAGGAGGGGTGAGTAACAGGGGAGTCACTCAGTGAGGTATGGGATGCTAATCACAGAAACGTAAATCTGACCATAGCACGCCATACATAGGAAATAGACTAAGCATGCACAATCACGGTACCTAATGTACCCAACGAACAACCAATGTCCTATTACCAGATCCAGTGACTGGCGGCACCCTCCTACCCGGAGGAAAACTTATGGGACAGTGCCCACTACACCGCCCGTAGATGATTATCGACCTCAAAGGTACTGGAACAGCAGGTCGACTAATTCTGCCCAGCACCATCTCCTCAAACAACACGTGACGCAAATACAGAGATAACGTCTCTGTACCCCCGCAATCCCTAACAACCCACATGGTCAACTAATCCTAACTCTAGCATGAATAAAATAATCAATTAATAATTTAATGCACAATCAATGGATTGAATCATCTATTATTCCTACGTCCGATTTACAAACAATCCTAAAAAGACTCTAGCATAGAAACGGAACACATTTAATACTAAATCCTATCTAAGGCACTTTTTGATGAAAAGTATGATATTCTGCAGAAAGCCATCACCTTAGCAAAAATAGAGTATATCTGCTTCCTCTGCACTCCAGATGCTAAAACGGACGCTGAATCTGAAATCAGGACGAAATTTTGAGTGAGGACGGCTTTCGAACGGCGAAAAACGGTTAACGGATCAAACCGGTCAAAGTCAACAGTCAACAGTCGGAAAGTCAACGGTCAAAAGTCAACCCAGTCAAAGTCAACGGTCTGACCAGGTCAAAATCAAACCGCGACTAAACCGAATTAAACCGGACCAAACCAGACTAAACCGGACTCAATTGATTTAAACCAGAAATTGAACCAAACCGAAATCGAATTGAATTAAACCAGTCGAACCAGACCAAACCGAAATTGAACCGATCGGTTAAGCCAAACCGGACACAAACTGGCACCGAGTTAACTCAGTGAGTCACCGGCGAGTCACGGCGGCCGGCGGCGGCGAGTCACGGCGGTGACCGGCGGCGGCGGTCGGTGGTCGACGGCGGAACTCACCGTAAAGTTCACAGGCGGCGACGGCGGCGTTATCGGCGGCGGTGGCGCGTGAGAACCACGCGCGGCTACAGTCGACGGCGCGTCACGCGCGTGAGGCGAGTGGGCTTCATGCGCCAATCTTCCGGCGACGCGTGAAGGCGCGTCCGGTGGCGGTGGAGGCTGGGCTTCCTGGTGTGGCTTCGTCTCGACGTGCTGAATCCGGTGGTGGCCTTGGATTTTCTAGAAATGCGACGGTTAGAGAGTTACGATCGATTAAATATCCAACCAATAGTATATCAAATCGGAAAAAAGGTTTTCTGGCTACCTGAGCTGCGGACGACGGTGGAGGATAGCAATAGGGCTTTTCTTGTTCTTCTTCTTCTTCCTCTTCCTCTTCTTCTTGTTTTTCTTCTCCTTCTTCTCTTCACAAACTCTCTCTTTCCTTACTCTCTCTCTCTCTCTCTCTCTCTCTTCTTTCTTCTTTTTTTTTTGTTTTTGATTTGGTGGAAGAGTGATGGAAGGGGGTGGGAGAAGTATATAAGAGAAAAAGAAGGGGTGGGGTTTATTTAGTGTATGTAATGATGTAAAGAAAAAGGAAGGGGGAAAAAAGGTTTGTGGGTCGTTACACATTTTAGCCAGGCTTGAGATGGTGATGGATTGCCTACCGTGTCTTTGGTCGTTCCGCTCTCGCCATATGTGATAAAAAGTGGAATGGAAAGCATAGCGAAAAATGAATAGATCAATTTTTTCAAGAGATGATGTGTGTACAAGTTGTACTAACTTGTTCCATTCCCAAGAAAAATCCCCCATCAATAGCTTTTCGGCCACCTTACTCCACATCTGGGAAGAGAATAGACATTCGAAGAACAGATGATTCTTTGTTTCCACACTATGTCCACAAAAAATGCAATCTACTCGATGTTTCACTCTCCAACTCTGAGTTCTGTCACCTGTGGATAATCTGTTGTGCATTGTGACCCATACTTGAAACTGATATTTAGGATGAATAATCCAATTTATTATAGATGGTGACAAACAGAAATTTGAGACCGAATGGGAATATGGAGTTCAGAAATTAAATTATTTGTTAGTAAGTCATCTCGAATTTGGGATGATATGAGAATGGAACAGGACAAAAACAAGAATTCATGTAAATTTACGACACCATTTTGGAAAATATAAAACAAAACATATAAAAATATCGGAGAAGATGTTAAATTACTTTTTATAATAATAAAAAATAATTTCTTGAGAAAATAAGAAACTTAGGGATTTACTCATTTTTTTGTTGAGCGTGATAATTTTTCTAGTTTTGATATATCATAGGTATTACTTTAATTTTTTGGGCAAATGGTATCCTAGTAATACATATAGTATATGACTATTTTTTTTTTGGTCTCAAATGGTACTTGCCTATTTGGGAATTCTAATTGCCTTCTCGTTACTAAATGGAAATAAAAATCTTGTCCTATTAAGCATTTTCATATCAACGATATGAAATTTGTCTTACTAAACCCAAAATAACCTGTATAAATTTGATATCTAACGATTGCAGATTTTAAAAGGAAAGATTTTCTAAAATGGGTCAAAAAAAAGGAACACTTATCCCTTTACACTTTTTTGAAGTATGATTTGTCCTCTTACACTTTACTTACTTTTTAATCCAATTATAACCCTAAAAATAAATTATTAATTGGAAACCAAATTATTTGTTCCCTTTTATTTATTTTTCTCTCTTCTCTTTATCAATTAAAAAAAAATTCTAATCTCTCTCTTTATTGAATATTAAAAAAAAAATTATTTATTTTGCACAACACATCTTTAGTTTTTCAAAATCCCATTATATCCCTCTTTATATAAATTAAAAAAAGAATCGAATTAAGAAATTAATAGTTTATATATAAAAATAATATTTTTCTAATCAAACTTTCTGTTTTGAAAAGAGAGAATGTATTTGTTGGATATTAAAATAATAAAATATAGTATTTATATTTTTTGATTTTTTACTTAAGAAAAATAATTATGAAATAAATAATAAATTAAATTAAAGTCATTTATTTATGTTATAATTTTAGATTTTTAAGTTGGAAAAACAATTAACTAAAAAGATTTGAAAATATACAGTGAATATTTTGTTACCATATTTCCTAGATTTTCTCAGATTATCATAGAATATGTATTCTACCAGCGGTAGAACATAGAAAGAATGGTGGAAGTTCTATTCTACGGATAGTAGAACAAAGTGGTAACAGTAGAATATAACTTCCACACTCCGTAGAATACAGAAGAAACGGTAGAAAATGTATTCTACCAAATCTAACTGAACCGTAAAACGTAGAGAAAACAGTAGAATTCATATTCTACGATTGGTAGACTATAGAGAAAACAGTAGAAACTATGTTCTACGATCGGTAGTAAGCAGTAGAAAACATATTCCACCAGTCCGTAGACGGTAGAATATGAATTCTACGGTTGGTAGAATAGAAAATTATCTTTCATTTTTAAAATTAATTTTCAAAAAAAAAATGTTAACATAATCTCATAAGTGTATATTCTAATGCTTTGATTTTTCTTATATTTTCTGGATTGTAAAAGTATTTATTTTGAATTTATTAGATATATTGAAAGGGCAATGTAGTCAAATTTTTGTAAACATAAAAAAAGGTGTATGTGGACAAATGTTCTATTTTTTTGACCTATTTTGCCAAATCTCCCTTTTAAAAGCATATAAAAGCCGTAAAGCCTGAGGTTAAGTTTAAAGCTAGACTCTTAATGTTCTTTGTTGGGGGGAAATTTTAGGATACTGTAGAATCTTCAGGAGGAGAATCAGTGAAAACTGAAAAGAGATTGGACTTCTTCTAAAGATTTGCCTTTAGTCTCTGGAACAAGCTTAGCTATGAACACAAATCCAATGCCTATCACTGTGGCAAACATCAGAAATGTGCCTGCAATTAAACAAATTTACAAGTTTATAAGAACTATTTTATTTTCAAAACTTAAAGTTGTTAGAAGATCATTTATTTTTCTTTCAATTTATTTTAGTTTAATGATATTAAAAGTTACCTGTGGAACTCCATTGAAGCAAGAAGCTAAAGGAGTAAGCAACGAGCCATGAACTTATAGAGCTGACCAAGTTACACATTGTTCCCGCTGCCCCCTTCACATCTACTGGATAAATCTAGAAAAGAAAATAAAAATATGAATTATGATGAATTTAACATTTAGATGTACTTTCATATTTATATTCAAAATGTTGAGATTTTACCTCTGATGCTATGATCCATGGTATTGATCCCATGCCTAATCCGTATGATCCAAAATACAACTATTACAATAAAGACGCAGAACACAGTTATTCGGGGGGAATAAAAAAAAAGCTTATATTTAATATTAAAATTAAGAGATGGTCTATATTCTTTTTCTAAAATCAATATCATAATTTTAAACAAACTAAATATTTTTCTGAAGCATAAAACATATAAAAAAACACCATACGTGGTGAAAAGTAAACCCGAACTCCTAAAACTTAAATCCTTTAATTATATATAGTTCTAACATTTAAACAGAAACGGTTTTCTTTGTCAACAAAACAAAAACGTTTATTTCTTTTATTTTTAAAAATTCAGTGTAATTCTTTTAATTTTTGGTCTCAATTGTCTCAATGATCTCATTGATTAATTACCATAACACTGATGAGAGCCAAGATAGGTGTTCCTGTTTCCCAGCAATGGTTCTCCTACAGAATAAGAAAACAAGAGATATTACCGTCCGGTTTGAGAAAAGATAAAAAAACAACTATAACGGTTTAGTAGGGTCGATGGAATAGTAAGCATGCCTTGAAGAAGAATGCAATGGCTGTGGCAAGACAACCCAAGAACATTCCAGCTTGAGAAACCTAGACAACCACTCAAAAAGTTCTCCTAATTTTTTTTCAGAAATGATTTTGGTTTTTACATTTAGGGTAACGAATTTTGAATTCTATTTACCAGTAGGAGTGAACGTCTTCCGGAAACATCCACAAGCACAGTACCTAAAATGCCTCCAAACATCTACACGAATTATGTATTTAAATGATCGGTGAAAGAATGTTCCGAACATATCTAAGAAAAAACACATAGTAATATTAATCAGTGTCATTCGATATTAGTAAAACCTGAACTACAGATGTTGATATGAATCCAACGTCACTCGGTACACCTGATCCTCGGATAATTATGGACGATCATCATTAAGGTATCTAGATAATAATAATAATAAAAACAAGATCCATTGAAGAAGAAGAGTTATTTTACCGGTAGAGGTGAAAATGGATCCAGTGTAAAAAGAATAACCACTAAGACCTCCAAGTTGAGGCAAAGCTATGAGAACAACTCCAATCTGAGTAAACCAAATGGGTTAAATCAAGAAAATAGAAGAAGATGAACAATGTTCAATGTTTTTTTTTTTTTTTTTCAATATTCTGTTTTGATAGTACTTACAGTCAGTGAGAATGTGTATTTCCGCTGAAACAACTCGAGGAAACCGCGATCACCTCCTCCTTGTTGTTTGACATGTTCTGTATAGTCCTGATGATCATCAAAATGTTGGGAAATGAATGTAATAAAAAAAAGCAAAGAGATAAATATAGATCATATGAGTATTAATTCATACATATAGATCCTTACTAATATCTCTGCTGCTTCATCTGATACATCAGAATTAGGTCCTCGCAATCTTAACAAAACAGCCTCAACCTCCTTTTCTCTCCCTACTTTAGCCTACAAGACATATTTCATCCAACCAGTTACTCGGTGACAAAGATAAAGAGTTCATATCAGCTAACCAAAAGATATAGAGCTAAGCAAGCCCTTACTAGCCATCTAGGAGATTCAGGGATGAAGAAAAGAAGAGGCACAATCATAAGAGAAGGTATGGAACCTGTCCAAAGCCAAAACACAAAACCATTAGTACAACTTTTTGTCCTTAATTTTAGAGAAATGAGAAAGTTCTTTTTTTATTTTTTTGTGTGCATTTGATGAGAATTGATCTCATTTACATACCCAAAATGGCTAAATTGCGCCAACCAAAGACTGTTCCAAGTGCATAAAAGACGGATATACCGATGCCAGCAAATAACTGTATAAGATAAAACTTTGTGTTGGAGGAACATTACATTTTTACAGTACTTTCAAGATTTGGGTTTTCTTAATTTACCTGTGACATGGAAGAAGCAGCTCCTCGCAATTTTTTTGGTGCTATTTCGGTGATGTAAACTGGTCCCTACGATTATAAAATGGCTATCAGATTATATGATCATTTATCCCAAAGTCTCTGTTGGAAAGTAAACTATTTTAGAGGTGATGGAGAAAGTGTTTAAGAAAATTTGGGAGAGAAAAAATGTTGAAAGGAAGACTTAGTAGAAGGCTTTATATTTCTTGATTTTAACTTGATTACAAATGAAAGAGAAGGGAGGTATTTATAGCCTCCAAAGTACAAAATATCTTGATTATTTTAATTCTAAATCTACATTATTATTCTATTATACTATCTAGAATTTTATATTACAAAATACATAGATATTTATCTTCTAAACTAATCTATAACATTTTAAGGAGGTGGAGTGATTAGATATTTTAAGAGAGTTTCTAGAAATTGGATCAATTTTTTTTGGGTTTGGCCCATGATTTAATCCAAAATCAAGTTTAGTTTTCAACAGCCCCTCTTAAACTTGATTTTGCTACCCCAAGCAAACTCCTCATCTTGATGAAGTCTTCACGCTTAAGAGGCTTGGTGAAGATATCAGCCACTTGATCATTTGTCTTCACATACTCCAATTGCACTTCCAACTTAGTAACACACTCTCTAATGTAATGATAACGAGTGTCATTGTGCTTACTTCGATCATGGAAGACATGATTCTTTGCCAATGCTATTGCTGACTTGTTGTCCACAAAGATTTTTGTTGGCTCTTCTTGTGGCAAGCTCAACTCTTTCACCAGATTCCTTAGCCAGATAGCATGACACACACATGTAGTAGCTGCTACATACTCCACTTCACAAGTAGAAAGGGTGACAATTGGCTGCTTCTTTGACATCCATGTGAAAGTAGTTTCTCCAATGAAAAACACAAATCCACTTGTGCTTTTCCGGTCATCTACGTCTCCTCCCCAATCGCTATCGCTATATCCAACAAGCATGTAATCATCAGAAACAGAGTAATACAAGCCAAAGTTTATGGTACCTTTGATATAGCGAAGGATCCTCTTGGCTGCCTTGAAGTGAGTTGTTGTTGGATGCTCCATGTATCGACTCACAACTCCAACTGCATATAGGATTTCTGGTCTTGTGAAAGTTAGATAACGTAGGCTTCCAACCAAGCTCTTAAAAAGTGTTGAATCCACACTCTCTCCTTCTTCTTGCTTTGACAGCTTGGCTCCACATTCCATTGGCGTACAGACTGGATTTGAATCATCCATCTTAAACTTCTTAAGCACCTCTTTAGCATATCCTTCTTGAGTAATGAAGATTCCATTTTCTTCTTGCCTCACTTCAATTCCAAGGTAGTAGGACATCAATCCAATATCGGTCATCTCAAACTCCTTCGTCATCTCCATCTTGAAATCTTCAAACATACTTGGATTTTTACCTGTAAATATCAAGTCATCTACATATAAGCATGCAATCAGTATATCATTTTCCTGTGTTTTGATATAGAGTGCATGCTCATATGGACACTTGATGAAGTTTTTCTCCTTGAAATACTTATCAATCCGAGTGTTCCATGCTCTTGGTGCTTGTTTTAGCCCATAAAGCGCCTTCTTCAACCTCAACACTTTGTCTTCTTCTCCCTTGACTATGTGGCCTTGTGGTTGTTCAATGTAAACATCCTCTTCAAGGTCTCCATTCAAGAAGGCTGATTTGACATCCATTTGATGTATCCTCCAACTCTTTTGGGCTGCCAATGAAATTATTAGTCTAACAGTTTCTAAACGAGCAACAGGAGCAAATACCTCGTCATAGCCGATTCCGGCTCTTTGACTATATCCTTTTGCCACCAATCTTGCCTTGTATCTTTCAACTTCTCCTTTAGAGTTCTTCTTTGCTTTGTACACCCATTTCACACCAATTGCTTTATGCCCATTTGGAAGTGAAGCTAACTCCCATGTCTTATTCTTCTGTATCACCTTGATTTCTTCATCCATTGCATCTTTCCATGTCTTCTTTTCCATAGCTTCTTGGAAATTCATGGGCTCGCAATCCGCAAATAAACAAAATAAATTGAGATTATCTTGATTTTCAGTTACCTCATAAATCTTTTGAAGACTTCTAAAACGTGGAGTCCTTTCACTTGAGCTCCCATATCCTTGAGAACTTGGTGTTGGTGAAGTTGGTGGGGTAACTGGTGGATCCTCTCTTGGTTGCTCATCTTCTTCAATATGTGGAAAGAAGTTGTAGTCTCCATCAATTGATCTCCAATCCCATTCTCCTTCTTCATCAAAGATGACATTTCGACTGATGATTGTCTTCTTTGTTTCAGGATTGTAGAGCTTGTACCTCTGCGATGTCTTCCTTTTTCTTCTTCTTTTCTTCATATGCTTGCAGTGATCCTAGAAGTTGCTCCATCGTCATAGTCTCCAAGTCTTTTGTCTCTTCAATCACCGTGACAATATGCTCAAATTTTGAATCCAACGATCTAAGAACTTTCTCCATGATTCTCACCTCATCTAACTTCTCACCGTTTTTTTTTAGGTTATTAATAACCGTTAAGACTCTTGAGAAGTAATCAGAGATGAGTTCCTTCCTTCATATTCAAGGCTTCAAATTCTCCTCTTAAAGTTTGAAGACGTACCTTCTTAACTTGTTCAGCTCCTTTGTAAGAAGTTTGAAGCTTCTCCCATGCTTCTTTGGCCGACTTTGCTCCTGCGACCTTCTCGAACGTGTCTTCATCTAATCCTTGATAGATTAGACAGAGAGCCTTCTTGTCTCTCTTCCTTGAGTCTCTCAAACCATCCCTTTGAGTTTGAGATAACCCACCATCATTCTCCGGTTCAATGAAGACTTTCTCGACTATCTCCCACGCATCATGTGCTCCTAGGATAGCCATCATCCTTAAACTCCAATTGTCATAGTTGTTCTTTGTGAGCATTGAGACTTGGAAGGGGGCACCATTGTTTGACATCTTTAAGAGAAATAACTAGCTCTGCTACCACTTTGTTGGAAAGGAAACTATTTTAGAGGTGATGAAGAAAGTGTTTAAGAAAATTTGGGAGAGAAAAAATGTTGAAAGGAAGACTTAGTAGAAGGCTTTATATTTCTTGATTTTAACTTGATTACAAATGAAAGAGAAGGGATGTATTTATAGCATCCAAAGTACAAAATATCTTGATTATTTTAATTCTAAATCTAGATTATTCTATTATAATATCTAGAATTTTATATTACAAAATAAGTAGATATTTATCTTCTAAACTAATCTAGAACATTTTAAGGAGGTGGAGTGATTAGATATTTTAAGAGAGTTTTTAGAAATTGGATCAAATTGTTTTGGGTTTGGCCCATGATTTAAAAAAAAAGAAGCTAGATAACATATAATCTCATTATCAATATATTCAAATTCAAGTCTTGAGAGCTTATGAAACATTATGAATATACCAAAGTAACAAATCTAATACCAAAATCTAGACACACCTAAAGGCAGTAAAGCGAAAAAAAGGTGATTAAACATCATACCAAATATGCGCTAATTCCGACCGAGACCCCTTGCAATAACCTTCCAAGATCGAGCAGCCAAACACCCTTCTCTCAAATGTTAAAGAACAAAAATAACGATAAGATATTTTAAAGAATTAATATAATATTTAGACTTGAAAGAGGGCTTCTCATTATTGAAAATTCAAAATTGTAAAAATAAAGAATAAACTTAGAAAACGGCAAACCTTGGCAAATGCAATAGCAAACCAGCCGATAACGAAGAGACCGTTAGTGATCCATATTGTCTGGTTCGAAAAAAGAATCACAAAAGATTATCATATCCAAAATTTGTATAATCAAACTCACTTTGTTACATATTAAAAAAATAATTAAAATCAAGTTGTAAATTAAGGACTAATTATTTTCCTCAGGTGGAAACTTACGTAGACACGACCAACCAGATCCGTTAATTTCCCACAAATTAATGCTCCAAGAATTATTCCCACAGTCAATATCGATCCAAAAAGTGAATACTGAGAGCAAAAACGACAAATTAGTAGTTGGAAATCTGACTGAACCAGAAACAAATAACCGGAATAAACCGAAAGACAAAACAAATTGAACTTTTGTTTTTTGAACAATAAAACAAATTGAACTTGCATCAGCTATGGAGAGATTCAAGTCTTTCATGATACCAGACTGTGCAGGAGCCGAATATCCTATCTGTGATCAATAAATTTAGTTAACTTAACATGCATGAATCCAAAAGTTAACTGATAATAATAAAAAGAAAATAGAAATCATGAAGAACTCACAATGCATCCAAAGGCAAAGGCGCCGCAAGAACCGACAGTGAAGGCAAGAACAAAAGCTCTCGTGGAGGCATTTGATATTTCAGACAGGAGTGAAGAAGAAGATTCATATGGAGAAGCTAGTAATGAATCTTCTTCTGCCATTTTTCGAAATCTGAGATTATCAATCAAAGTTACAATAGTCTTGATTTGTTTTTTTTTTTTTTTTTCAAGGTAGAATAAGTCTTTATCGAATAGTTAAACTTACAGAATTGAGTTTTAATCCAATTAATTTTGTGGGGTTTGGATAATCGTTGGTCTCGTGAAGCAAGAAAGGCGGAACTGAAAATACAAATCGTGCTTCCATTTTTTTTGTTCCAATCGTTACACGTTTGCTTTTGTTTCTTTTTTCATGGGAACTAAATTATATAAAGAAAATCAGTTTAATTAAGAAATTAGAGGAAAAAATTGGCATACCTAACGCAGTGACTTAGCCAAATAACTTTTTTTTTTTTATTAAAATACAAAGAAAAAATCATTTCTATCTTAAAACATACACTTATCTCATTTACCAACAAGCAGCAACAAACATGTTGCATGGAATACATTCAAAGATCGAACTCGATTCAACCCTGGACTTTCAATTCACAAACGTACGAACCGGAAAACATACACACCAAGACTTGTTGCTCGACCAAATAAAACGAAAAAAAAAAGAAGGAATATGAAGAATTGAAGATGCAAAGAAAGATACCAAAAAAAAAAAAATACGAGTTGAGGATCTCAGAACGAGAATCCATACATTTCAGCTAAATCCAAACCATCAACTCACTATGACCACACCGTAAAAGCCACTTAACTCAAATTTTTGTATTTAGAATATTGTAGAATCTTCAGGAGGAGAATCATAGAACAGAGAATGAATTTCTTCTAAAGATTTGCCTTTGGTCTCTGGAACAAGCTTGGCTGTGAACACAAATCCAAGGCACATCACTGTGGCAAAGATGAAAAATGTTCCTGCAATAAATTGATTTTCTCATCAGTTCATGAAGAAAATCATTTGTTCTAGTTATAATAACCTTTTATTGTATATAATAGATATGAAAGATTAGCTACCTGTGGAACTCCATTGAAGCAAGAAACTGAAGAAGTAAGTAACGAGCCATGAACCTATAGAGGTGACCAAGTTACACACTGTTCCTGCCGCTCCCTTCACGTCTACTGGATAAATCTAAAAAATGAAATGGAAAAAGAAAAGAACATAAATTATAAACTTACAATGAATTAGCATATTGATATTTGTGATTAATTTTCTAATTATTTCCGTTAATTTACCTCTGATGCTACGATCCATGGTAGCGGTGCCATGCCTAATCCGTATGATGCAAAATACACCTAATTTAATTTAGACGCAAAACACAATTTGTACCTTAAATAATGATGTTTAACTAAAATTACTTATTGTGACGATTTGTTTATTACCATAACACTAATGAGAGCCAAGATAGGTGTTCCCGATTCCCAGCAATTGTTCTTCTGCAGAGTAGAAAAACAGGAGACATCAATTACATTCCGGTTTTTCAAAATTTAAACCAAATCACCGGTTTAGTAGAGTAGGTAAAGTATCAAGCATGCCTGCAAGACGAATGAGATGGCCGTTGCAAGACAACCCAAGAACATTCCAGCTTGAGAAACCTAGACAATCACTCCCAAAAGACAATTTCTCTTAAGTTTTCATCAAAAACCGATCAAAATAATCATCGATTTTGGCTATTTACATCTTTTGGTTACGACTTTGTAATTGTATTATTTACCAGTAGAAGCGAACGTCTTCCGGATACATCCACAAGTACAACGCCTAAAAATCCTCCAACCATCTACAAGAATGTGTTTTAAAATGATTGTTAACAAGTGTTATACGGGGGAAAAAAAACGTAGGAAATGATAAGCATGCTCTATCATCTTAATATTAGTAAAACCTGAATGATGGATGTCGATATGAAACCAACGTCACTTGATACACCTGATCATTATCAGATAATTATTGACTGTTCGATGAAGCAAAGATCGCAAAAGAAGAACAAGGGTTTTTATCTACCAGTAGAGGTGAAAATGGAGTCAGTGTAAAACGTATAACCATTAAGACCTCCAAGTTGAGGCAAAGCTATAAGAACGACTCCAATCTGTGGAAACCAATGGGTGAAATAATCAAGAAAATGCAAAAACAATAATGCTTCCCAAGCCTTTTTTTTTTTTTTAACCTCGTTTTGAAGAGTTACTTACAGTAAGTGACAACGCGTATTTTCTCTGAAACAGCTTGAAGAAGCCACGACCCTTGACGTCTTGTTGTTGTTTAACATGTTTTGTATATTCCTGTTGAGATATCAATGTTAGAAACGACACATGGAATCATATGATTATCGATATATTGATATATTCTTACTACTATCTCTCTTGCTTCATCTGATACATCGGATCTTGCTCCACGTAGGCTTAACAAAACGGCCTCGACCTCCTTTTCCCTCCCTACTTTAGCCTACGAACACATTTCTTTTAAGTTTATTTGACTTTATGTTGTAAAACAAGTTTTCGGCTATAGGTTAAGATTTAAGAGTTCCTGCGCGCCAAACACTATAATGCATTGGCTAATGCATTTTCTCGTATTTAATTGGTTGGAGAAGGAAAAATTTACTCAGACATGATCGGATTTTTTTTAAAAGCCGTTGATTGCTTTTACTGATAAAAGGTAGTACGCGCGTTTACACTTAAAAGAAAACATATTGTTTGAAAATTATGAAAATGTTATATTTAGATTTTGTAAACACGTGATTTTAGACGCCTTTTTATTTTATATAGTTTCCAAAAGACATTTGACAGAAATATTTAATGTTATATTTTATTTGAAGGTAAAACAGGAATCTAAAGTACTGTAAAACATAAAGATATAGCATGCATTAAGCAAGCCCTTACTAGCCATCTAGGAGATTCAGGGATGAAGAAAAGAAGAGGCACAGTCATAAGACAAGGTATAGCTCCTGTATAAACAAAAACCACCAAACCAATCAGTACAATTTTTTGTGTGTTTTCTTTTAAGGAAATAAAGAAAAGCCTGATTTTTGCATTCGATAAGAATATATCTCTTTCTCATACCCAAAATGGCTAAATCGCGCCAAGCAACGACCGTTCCAAGTGCATAATAGACGGATATACCAACGCCAACAGATAACTGAAGAACATGAAACATATTGTATTGTAGGAAAATTACATTTTTAACATAATAGATTCAAGATTTTGGTTCTCTTAGTTTACCTGAGACAAGGAAGAAGCAGCTCCTCGCAAATTTTTGGGTGCTAATTCGGTGATGTAAACCGGTCCCTAAAATTAATGATTATATGATTTATTACAAAATTATCATACACCAAAGAGCCTAAAAAAAAAGTTACAAAACATTTTTTGTAATTTGCAATATTATAAATCCAAATGCTTAATCTAATTTGCAATATAATCAGATTCAAGTCTTGAAAAAGTTACAAAACATTTTGAATTTACCAAATTAACGAATCTAAAACCAAAACTTACATGTACAAGAAAATATATTCGATCAAAATTCTATACAATATAAAACACCTCTAGTTTTATTCGTTCATACCAAATATGAGCAAATTCCAAGGGAGATCCCTTGCAAAAACCTTCCAAGATCCAGCAGCCAAACACCCTTTGTTAAAAAAAAAAAAGAATAAAAAAATGAGATATTTAAGGAATTAGGATAATATAAGGACTTAAAATATGTCATTTCATACTGAAATTTATAATTAAAAAAACACAGAAAATAGCAAACCTTGGCATATGCAATAGCGAACCAGCCAATTATGACGAGGATGTTTGTAACCCACATTGTCTGATTCAAGGAGAGAATAACAAAAGATGATTCTATATATCCATGATTAAATACAGTTTGTAGTGAGAATTAATTTTCCTTAATTGGAAACTTACGTAGACACGACCAACCAAATCTGTTAGTTTCCCACAGATTAATGCTCCAAGGATTAGTCCCACAGTCAATATCGATCCAAAAAGTGAATACTGATAAAAGGAAAAAACAAAATAATAATCCAAGTTGATAATTAGCTTAACCAAAAAAAAAAGATAACCGGGAATAAACCAAAAATAGTAAAAAAAAAAAAGAATTGAACTTGCATCAGCTATGGATAGATTCAAATCTTTCATGATACTGGACTGTGTGGGAGCCGTATATCCAACCTGTGAGGATTAAAAAGAAAACTAGCTAATTATAATGGAACATGGAACATGCACGAACTCATTTTCGATTTCAGTCTGAACAAGTAAAGAAGATTTGAATTCAAGAACTCACACTGCATCCAAAGGAAAAGGCACCGGAAGAACATGCAGTGAAGGCAAGAGTAAAATGTCTCGTGGAGACCTTTGATATTTCAGACATAAGTGAAGTAGAAGGTTTATCAGGAGAAGCTAATAAACCTTCTTCCGCCATTTTCAGAATCTGAGATTATTAATCAGAATTAGTTTCATTTACAAAACAGTCTTCTAGGAACACAATCACTCACAAGAAAGCTCTGTTTTTCTTTTCTTTAAAGGATTTTTTTAGGTAGAATCATTCTTTATTGAATATTAAAACTAAGAAATTGGATTTTGAATCCTACGAATTAAGAGAAATCGATGTATGCTTCTGATTTAGAATTAGAATAGAATAGAGAAGAGATAAATCTGAGGAAATGCTCAAACCTTTTTTGAGTTTTGAAGTTGGTTTTCTGCCTTGGTCTCGTGAAGCAAGAAATGCAGAGCTGAAACACAATACCCTTTTTCTACTAATTTATCAGTTCGATTTTGTTTTTTTTTTTCATGGACATGGAATTATATAAAAAAAGAATATCAGTTTCATAATAAATAAAATATCATAATTGGGATATTTAATAAATGGGACCGTTAATAAATTGTCAATATATGCACTGAGAAACAAAATTAATTATATGTTGGGGGGAAAAGTTTCGTTTTAGTACTTACTTGCTCAGTGTTCATTAAGGTTACACGTAATGTTTATGGGGTAGGTTACTACGTAGACATTCTGAAAAAAACATCATAGTATGTATCTGGGAGACACGCAACCATACGTTTATCCAAGCATGTGTTGGGATAAGCTTGAAGCCCAAGCAAATCGAGAATTAGAAGTTATCCAAATTTAGAGAAAAAAAGATATTTGTCTTTCCTAATGAGTTTAGGAAAGTGTTTTGAGAGTTTATTCTATATAAGGAGTTGTTGAGTTGTGGCAACCCTCATGAGTTTGTGAGAGAGATCTTTAGGTTTTTGAGTTATTTTTACCTAAATCAATAAGAGAGAGAACTTATTGAAATCAAGCTTACAAATCCATCAAATCGTTGATCTTGATTTGGTATCAGAGCGTTGCGATTTCCTTGGGAGCAATGGAGGACAGTGCCATAACTATAGTCGATCCAAAGAAAGGAGGAGGATCTACCTCGATTCTCTGTCCGATGTTGAACAACACCAACTACACCGTGTGGGCGCTGAGGATGAAAGCTGCACTAAGATGTCATGAGGTATGGGAAGCCATAGAACCGGAAACAGAGACAGAAGTAGTCGACAAAAAGAAGAACAACACGGCTATTGCTCTCTTGTTTAAGTCAATACCAGAGACACTTGTTCTACAAATAGGAGACTTGGATTCAGCAAAAAAAGTGTGGGATGCCATAAAATCGAGACACGTGGGAGCTGAATGAGTCAAAGAGGCACGCCTACAAACCATAATGGCCAATTTTGAGCAACTTCAGATGACAGACGAAGAAAAAATCGATGAGTTTGCAGGTAAGATGGCAGAGATCGCATCTAAATCTGCTTCTCTCAGAGCAGAAATTGAAGAACCCAAGATGGTTAAAACATTTCTGAGCTGTCTCCCTCACAACAAGTTTATTCATATAGTAGCTTCATTGGAACAAGTTTTAGACCTTAAAACCACTACCTTTGAAGATATTATAGGAAGACATAAAACATACGAAGCGAGAAATCTCTGTTGTTGAGAGCAAGCAAGGAGACCAAACCAAACTTATGTATGTTAGTTCTGACAATCAGAACTTGCGGGACTCCTCAAACAGAGGACGTGGGGGTCGCTCAAACAGAGGAAGAGGAAGAGGACGATATGGAGCAAGAGACAGTTCACGTATCACCTGTTTCCGGTGTGACAAGCTGGGACACTTTGCTTATGATTGTCCAGACCGCTTGTTAAAACTACAAGAGGCTCAAGAAGCAGGTAATGATACACAAGATGCTGACAAACTCATGATGCATGAGGTTGTTTTTCTAAATGAAAAACGATGCATACCAAGTAAGTTTGAAACAAACACGGGAGAAGAAAACATATGGTACCTTGACAACGGTGCAAGCAACCACATGACTGGGGATAGAAGATACTTTGAGAAGATTGATGATTCAGTCACAGGGAAAGTGAGGTTTGATGATGACTCTCATGTCGATATCAAAGGGAAAGGGTCAATCTCACTTAGAGACATGAATGGCGAGCCTAGAGTAATGACTGATGTGTATTATATACCTGATTTAAAGAGCAATATCATAAGTCTGGGTCAAGCGGAGGAGGCAGGCTGTGATATTCGACTAAAAGGGGGTTTTCTTACGATGAGAGATGCACAAGGAAAGCTACTTGCAAAAACTCCAAGATCTAAGAACAGGCTGTACAAGGTCAGTATGGATTTTTATGATAACGCTTATCTGAATTTGTCCTCTATTAGCGAATCAAGCCGCTGGCATGCACGATTTGGGCATATCAACCTGGAGACCATAAAATCCATGAAGCAGAGAGAATTAGTCCAAGGACTCCCACAAGTAGTGTTTGAGAAAGAAATCTTCAGCTCTTGTCTCTTAGGGAAGCAGACAAGACAAACGTTTCCACAAGCTACCACATATAGAGCTTCTACGATCCTAGAGCTAGTACATGGAGATTTATGTGGTCCAATAACCCCAAGTACAGCTGCTGGGAAACGATTCATCTTCGTACTCATTGATGATCATTCACGATATATGTGGACTGCCTTGTTGAAAGAGAAGAGCTCTGCACTTGAGAAATTTAAAAATTTCAGGAATCTCGTTGAGAACGAATCAGGGGCACATATTAAGACCTTCAGAACAGATAGAGGAGGTGAGTTTGTGTCACAAGAATTCAATGAATATTGTGCTACTGCAGGAATCCAGAGACATCTCACTGCTCCATACACACCACAACAAAATGGTGTAGTGGAAAGAAGAAATAGAACCATGATGGAGACGACTAGGAGTATCCTAAAGCATATGAAAGTACCAAACTACCTATGGGGAGAAGCAGTGAGACACTCAACATACTTGCTAAACAGGATAGCTACAAGGGCTCTGAGAGATAAAACTCCATATGAGGTTTTTAAGAGACAGAAGCCGCGCATTGATCATCTCAGGATCTTTGGTTGCATTTGTTACGCAAAAGTTGACTCACATCTTTTAAAGAAACTTGATGATCGATCAAGAATGTTGGTTCACTTGGGAACAGAGCCCGGCTCGAAAGCGTATTGAATGTTTGATCCACAAACACGAAGAGTTGTTGTGAGTGGTGATGTGATATTTGATGAATCAAAAGGATGGAATTGGAGAAAAAATGGTTCTGAGCAAGATGGAGACGGAAATTTTAACATTGTTCTTGGGGAATTTGGGAATCACGGTATCACTGTTGACGAAGAGACCTATGGAGAGCAAGTAGAAAATGATGAATCAGAGAATAATGGAGACTTACCCAAAATTGCAAAGCAAGAGCAAGAAGAAGAAGTCATAGAGCAAACACAACCAGTCCTGAGGAGAAGTACGAGACAGACTTCTACACCAAAGTATCTAGAAGATTATGTTCTCCTTGCTGAAGAAGAAGGAGAGATACTTCTTTTGTGTTTAAACAATGAGCCGAGGAATTTTTCAGAAGCGAAAGATTCTGATGAATGGTTAGATGCTTGCAAAGATGAGATTAAGTCGATTGAGAAGCTTAATACTTGGGACTTAGTCGATTTGCCTATAGGAACAACACCTATTGGACTGAAGTGGGTCTTCAAACTGAAACGAAACTCAGATGGAAGCATAAATAAACACAAAGCAAGACTTGTTGCAAAGGGGTATGTGCAACAGTATGGGATCGATTTTGAAGAGGTTTTTGCTCCTGTGGCACGAATTGAGACTATAAGATTACTCATCAATATTGCAGCATCAAATGGTTGGGAAATCCATCACTTAGATGTCAAAACAGCATTCCTCCATGGAGAACTCAAAGAGACTGTCTATGTCACACAACCGGAAGGATTGGAAAAAAAAGGCAGTGAAAGTAAGGTTTATAAGCTGAATAAAACACTATACGGTCTGCGACAAGCTCCACGAGCTTGGAACAATAAGCTAAATCAGATTCTTGAAGAGCTAAGCTTTCAGAAGTGCACAAAAGAGCCGACTGTCTACTACAAAACGGAGAAAGGACATACTCTTGTTGTCGCTGTTTACGTTGACGACTTGTTTGTTACAGGAACGGACAAGTCCATCATTTACAAATTCAAGGAGGAGATGGCTGAGAATTTTGAAATGAGTGATCTCGGGAAGTTGACTTATTATCTTGGAATAGAGGTGACTCAGTTTGAAGATAAAATTATACTAAGCCAAAGAAGGTATGCGCAAAAGATTCTAGAAGAGACAGGGATGTTGGACTCCAATCTGGTTCTTACACCTATGGAAGTTGGTCTTCAACTATCAAAAGCTGACACTGAGAAAGAAATCGACGCCACTGACTTTAGAAAGAAGGTTGGTTGTTTGCGATATCTAACTCACACGAGACCTGACTTGTCATACTGTGTAGGTGTCTTGAGTAGATATATGCATAGTCCTAGAGAATCTCATGGAGCTGCGATGAGACAATGTCTGAGATATCTAAAAGGGACAACATCTCTCGGTTTAGTTTTTAAACACAACCTGGAGATACCAAGAATTATTGGGTACAGTGACAGCAGTCTTAGCATTGATCCGGACGATGGGAGAAGCATAACTGGCCACATTTTCTACTTGGGAGATGGTCCTATTTCTTGGTGCTCACAAAAACAAGTTGTAGTGGCTTTATCTTCCTGTGAAGCAGAATTTATGGCTGGAACTGAAGCAACTAAACAAGCCATTTGGCTAAGAGATGTGCTCAGTGAGATCATGAAAACGGAAGTCAAGAAAGTGCTTCTACGGATCGATAACAAATCAGCAGTAGCTCTTACAAAGAACCCTGTTTTCCATGGAAGAAGCAAGCACATACAAAGGCGGTATCATTTCATCGGGGAGTGCGTAGAGAATGAAGAGGTTGAAGTAGAACACATCCCTGGAGCTGAGCAAAAGGCAGATATTCTTACCAAACCGCTGGGAAGAATGAGATTCAAGGAGATGAGAGAACACATGGGAGTACAAGATAAGCAGAGTTTCAAGCTTAAGGAGGAGATTGTTGGGATAAGCTTGAAGCCCAAGCAAATCGAGAATTAGAAGTTATCCAAATTTAGAGAAAAAAGGATATTTGTCTTTCCTAATCAGTTAAGGAAAGTGTTTTGAGAGTTTATTCTATATAAGGAGTTGTTGAGTTGTGGCAACCCTCATGAGTTTGTGAGAGAGAGATCTTTAGGTTTTTGAGTTATTTTTACCTAAATCAATAAGAGAGAGAACTTATTGAAATCAAGCTTACAAATCCATCAAATCGTTGATCTTGAGCATGCTGAAATGTTTGGCTAGTTTAGCTTCAACGGGCGTTGTCGGAAGAAACAATCACTGACCATTGGGGTAAATCGGGAACTCAGATCAAGGCTTCTCAACACACTATTTTGTCTAGTTAAGTCTTTAATACACTTAAACATTCAAAAATTAAAGTCTTTAATACACTTTTCATTCAACAGTGATCATACCAAGATATGGACTGCATTTGTACATAAGTTTTTTTTTTTTTATAATGATAGTACTCATGTGTAAAATGCAATTTAATAAATATCACTAAATTTCTAATCCCAAAAATAAATCCGATATAAATGATTTCATTGATTTGGTTGGTAGCCACATCAATAGATCAGAATCACAACTGTTCCGATCAGTCAATATTTTTTTTTCAGAAATCAATGTATATTTTTTAAACTGCCCTTGTGAGTTGTGGCAAAGCATTTGCTCTTGTCGTTGTCGCGAAGCATCTAATTTCTACAACACTTAGGTTGGAATTAATTACGGAAAAAAAGAGTGATAGTATTGGTTATGATTGAAAACTCGCAAAGTAACCAACTACTTCCACATTGCATCTAAGCTAAAATTGACCATTTTTCGCTAAAAAATACATCATTTATTTATTAAATCACAAGTCACATAGCAGATTCTGCCACGTGGCTTGTGCCTAAAAAAAACCAACTACAATTAAAAAAAAGAAACTGTTATAAAACAAGTTAAAAAGAAACTGTTATAAAACAAGTTAGCCACTACCTTTTTTACCACTATTAAAATAATTCAATATTACAGTTTTTTCCAACTGATATTAAAAAAAAAATTTGCTCCAAAAATCTTACGAGACATTGGTAGTGATTGGTAAACAGACTTTGAAGACTTTAGAGGCTTTAAGAAATTCTAAAGCCAAAAATTAGCCAATGAGGCTTTATATACTTTAGAAAATTGTAAAGCCATGAAAACCACTTTTTCAGTTTTCTTTTTTTTGTTCATCATTTTTTAAAGTCATATATGAGGCTTTTAAACTTTCTCTCTCCTCATTTTTCAACCCAACTCGTGACCTTTTTTATAAGTTTTATCTTTTTTCTTCTAAAATAAATTAAAAGTATATATTTAAAACTAAACAAAATCATGGTATTATTCAAGAGAATTATTTTAAGAGTAGCATTAAAAAAATCAAAATAATATAATACTATTTTTAGAAAATCTCTAAAATATTATATTGAAATTATTTAAGAAGATTTCAAAAAAAAGAAAAAAAAATCTAATACTATTTTCAGAAAATCTCTAATACATTATATTGAAAATTATTTAAGAAGTATTAAAAAAATCAAATGCTATTTTTAGATAATCTCTATAAAATTATATTGAAAATTATTTAGAAGTATCCCCAAAAAAATATAATGCTATTTTAAATAAATCTTTAAAACATTATATTGAAAATTATTTTAGAAGTATTCAAAAAAAAAATCTAATGCTATTTTCAGAAAATCTTTAAAACATTATAAATAAAGTGAGACGATATACATTTTTATTAAAATGATTTGAAAATGTATGTGTACATTATGCTATATTATAATATGTATTTTTTATAATTGAATGTCTATAGAAAAAGATCATGTGGAACGATGAGAAGATCACGTGTTCGAGATGAGATTGCAAATTCTATATTGGCTAAAAGTCGTTAGATATTTTGTATTAGTTTACTTTCATAATAATTTATTTTGGTAAATTGTGGTTTTTAAGTTAAATTTTAATTTCGAATAAATTATTGTTTTGCAATTTCAATTACCTTTTTAATTATAAATAATATTAATAATAAATAACTTTTGTAAAAAAGATTTGGTAAAAAATTATTAACAGTCACAGTCTCTCAGCTTTTGATAATCACACTTTTAAAGCCAAAATCCGTAAAACCAAAAAACCCTAAAGCTAAAATCTATACAGCGTAAAGTCTAAAGTCTTAACAGCCACGTTAGGTAGGAGCCATTAATATAATCAGTTTAGCAGAATAAAAAATAGTTTGCTACGGTCTCTAAAATCGTTCATCACTCAGAAACCACAATCCCCACCCTTTCCACTTTTAAACTGTTTAAGATTAATTTATTAAATGATAACAGTTCATCAAGAAATTTTCTTGATGACCTTAACTCAAATCCAACCCTTCTTTTACACATAAAAATTATACAGCAAAATCTGAACAAAAACGAAAAATCCAGGAAAGATGATAGCAAGGAGCCGGTAAGCTTTCGCCTGAGTCCAATAGTGAGGCGCACAGCACGAGCAATACGGCGAACTTCCTTTGTATATGACCCATTATCAATCAACGCTGCAATCCCCTTCAAATCTGAAAAAAGCAAGAATACCAAAAAATTATGAAATCGATGAGTAAAAGCATCAAATTTCGAAACCCAGGAGAAATTGTCATGGTTTCCTTGCCGTCATCTTCTGAAGCAGCCTGAAAAAGGGAGACTCATTGCGATCATGTATAACTTCCAAATTGTCATGATTTCAACTGTTTAATGTTCTATTAAATTTTCAGTCGATAAACGTTTTCTGTATAGATGCTGTAATAGGTAAGACGTACATGTATGAGGGATATTATTGATCGTAATTAGGAAACCCTTAAATTTGGGATTTCAACTGCTGACTTTTATACTGTTAAATTTGGCATCATCAGTCCTGTTCCTTCTGTGGATCATTTAAGAATATGGAAAACCTTTTTCATAATTACGTATGAATAATCCAATATGTCCATTTTCTGTATATTCTTACAATAATAACTTAATAAGTTAAACTAATTACTTATTACAGGATGAATACTAGTTTAAACTAAAACAAATGCAAAACAAGTTGTTTCAAACAACCGTCCATCTAATATATATAGCGCTTAACTAAAGTATAGAAGATCATCTATTTTTTTTAAAACTAAAAACAAATTGTAAACAACCCTCCATCTAATATTGTCACAGCATGAAAGAATAGTTTACGAAATTTGGTCAATTCGATAGTTTTGTTTTGTATATATCCCAAAAGAAAACAAACATTAAATAGTAATGATATCTTTTTTTTGAGTTTCAATAACGTACACGTTTAGGAACCCACAAAACATAACGATCGCCAACCACCACGCAGGCTCACTCAAGGGCCAACCCCCATAGACACACATCTGTTTTGAGTGTTTTTTTTTTTTTTTTTTACTTTACCGTTGTTATACAACAACAAACATATGATTTATGGGCAGTCTGACTAGGGTGTCAAAATTAATCAAATCAAATGGATCAATCCAAACCAAACTAAACCACTAATCCAATGAGTTGGGAATTTGGATCATAATGGATTATTGGTTTTAATGGGTTATTAGTTTTAATGAGTTGGATCATAATGAGTTGCTAAATTGAATTAATGGTTTATCCAATAAAATCAATATCATTTAATTTATTGCAAAATTAGAGATTGACAAAGAAAAAACCAAAATCAATTGTGCAAACCAAAACAAATAAATTTAAACCGAACAAAATCTGAAACTAACCAATTCAATCTCATGAACCATGATGTCAAAAAAAAAAATCATGGTTTTGGTCGAAAATGCGGAATCGCGATTTTGGCGGAAAAATGCGGAATTGCGGGTTTGGCAGAAAAACAGAATATTGCGGTTTTGGCAGAAAATGTGAAATCAGAGTTTTGGCGGGAAAACGTGTAATCGCGGTTTTGGCGGGAAATTGAAGAATCACGGTTTTGGCGGGAAAACGATATATCACGGTTATGGCGAAAAATGCAGAATGGCTGTTTTGGCAGGAAAATGTGGATTCACGGTTTTGGTCGAAAAACACAATCACGGTTTTGGCGGGAAAACGAAATATCACCGTTATGGCAGAAAATGCAGAATCGCGGTTTTGGCAGAAAATGAAATATTAAGGTTTTTACGGAAAAAACGGAATCACAGTTTTTGCAGGAAAACGCGGAATCACGGTTTTAGCGGAAAAACGGAATATCGCGGTTTTGATGAAAAACGGAATATCGCAGTGTTTTTTTTGCTTTTCAATTTCATGCTAATCATCTCACAAAAAATCATTTCCTTTTAACTATGGATAGTAAATCATTAATTTCTAATTAGCATGAAATAATAGTTTAAAAAAGTTACTTTGAAATGGGAGATGTTTGACCCAAACCATTTGCTTAATGGATCAACTCATTTAAACCATTAATCCACTTGATCCAAACCATTAGCTTAATGGGTTGGATAAAACCATTAGCTTAATGGGTTGGATAAAACCATTATCCATTTAGTAATGGATTAATGAGTTAATGAGTTGGTTTTGTTTGGATCAACCATTTTGACACCCCTACGTCTGACCCATTATATGGATTTATATGTGTGGATTATATATTTTGTGCCCATCTTGTTACACATGTCTGTTTTAAGAAAATGTATATTGAAGTCGTTAATTCGATAAAGAAACAAAAATTTGTAGTCGTCAAGGTAACGAGTGTGTAGTGTCGGTAGAACATTTTGGACTGCACTAAACGAGTGCAAAAATAGCGCATTTTCATTAAAAATCATAAAATAATAACAATATAGAAAATATGTTAAAATTTTATAAGGTTATCAAACTTCATTATCAGACACTATCATGATCAGAATAAAATCAATCGATTACCTGGTAGTGGTAGGATGTGATGCTGGTGTGAGGAGTTGTAAGCAGCAAGTGAAAAAAACACTTAAAAAAATTGAAGGTAAAAACAACAAAACAAAAAAACTTCCAAAATCTTAACACAGGTCATTTTTAAGAAAATGTATATTGAAATCGTTAATTCGATTAAAACAAAACTGTAGTCGTCAAGGTAACGAGTATGTAGTGTCGGTGGAACGTCTTGCACTGCACTAAACGAGTGCAAAAATAGCGCACATTTTCATTAAAAATCATAAAATAATAACAATATAGAAAATATGTTAAAATTTCATAAGGTAATCAAACTCCTTTACCAGACACTATCATGATCATAATAAAATCGATCGATTATCTGGTAATGGTAGGATGTGGATTATGTGGTGTGAGGAGTTGTAAGCAGAAAGTGAAAAATATATTGCAGAAAATTGAAGGTAAAAACAAAAAAACAAAAAAACTTCCAAAATCTCAACACCTTATACATTTTGACTTTAGTTTCATTTAAATTCAGATTTGACTAAACTGGTGTGCTATAACTCAATCATAACATACTCTACCAACGAATCCTTAATTAGAATCTTGAACTTGTGTCTGTGTGGTTCACTGATGCAGAAAGCAGGAAGCTCTTGTTCTTTCAATCGTTATGCGTGTGTCTCATTCTCGTTTCCATAAAAACACGATGAAGGTCAAACTGTGGAATGACAAACTGCGGGCCATGACACATAATAGTTATGTATTTTTTTTTCTTTTCTATTTGCTTCTAAGCTGTATCACACTGTCGCTACCACTTGCGAACAAGTAAAAGACCTTACGATAAAACATTATCACGCGAAAGCAATTGGGTTATTAATCTGTTTTTTCAGCTGTTTAGAATTTTTCAAAGTTTCAAATTCAATTTGCTAGAACATATATAATTATTCTTTCGAATATCAAAGAGACATCAAAATTAAAAAGTAGTTGAATACAAATGGATT
Source organism: Isatis tinctoria (assembly GCA_010577795.1). Classification (NCBI taxonomy): domain Eukaryota; kingdom Viridiplantae; phylum Streptophyta; class Magnoliopsida; order Brassicales; family Brassicaceae; genus Isatis; species Isatis tinctoria. Next base: position 32,817,031 of record CM021249.1, on the reverse strand, counting down.
CTCAACCTATATAATCAATCACAAAGCCTCTCAAGAAAAAGATAATTAGCTTCTTACCACCTAATGAATAGGCAAGAATCAGTGATTATAGGCGCTTAAATCTGCATCTGATGACAATGGATAAGGCAGAAATTCTGATGTTTGGAGGAAGAAATTACTCAATTCCGTGGGTAATTTGATGTAATCCTCAGAACCACTACTCAGCCAGATAACCCGGAACCAACCATGGAAGTGGAAAACATGAAGTTGAGGAGAGCTAAGGAGACCAACAAACAGAATTCAGCTCAAATGGGTCAAGACCAAACGTTCCAGGTCAACAAGCACTTGGATAACACACTCAACCCATATAGGAGACACCACGAAGAAGAATCATCCCAAAAGTGTTTTCCAAGAAGAGGTTATTGGACATTCAATCCAGAAGATCACCAAGGGACCTTATGAAGACCGGCGACTACTAAAAGAGGCATACCAACCAAAACAGGAAGAATTGAGCGACAAATCGAAATGTTTTGGATTCTCAACTCAAAGGGGAAGCTAGGAAAATTTGGTTCACATCAAACCGGATTCAGACTTGGAAGTTATTAAGTTTACAAACCGGGTGAACTCCAAGTTACACAATTTGGACCTACGCTCACTAATTGGAGGATTACGATCAAACCATGAGGACTTAATCTTCAAACCGACCTGTTCTGGAATCTTAATTCATCAGGGAATCCGGAAACATTGGAAGAATACAGGAATTCATTAGGGTTTGAAAGTTATTCCACTTTTAATCCTGGTGATTCTACACTTGCCTTATTTGGAAGCTCATGGATTCAATCAGCTACAAATGAGACTCTGGAGACCAGGAGACATTTATCAACAACCAGAGACATCAAAGGACGTCCATAACTCCACCAAGATGCACAAGATCAACTGGAGAAACGCATGGACCAACCTTCCTTATCTAGGCTCAAGATTCTTCATCAAATTGTCTACATTCATTCCTTCACAATTCTTCAAGGACAAAGAATCAACTTACCATATCAAGGGGCCACGACCAAAGCCAAGGTATGAATATCATTTGAATTATATTTGAATTATCTTGACTAACATATTTTCAATGATTTTCTTATTTAATGCTTAGTTTGAATTTTATGAGTCTAAGGCATAATGTTAGCCAATTTTTGTGTCCATTAGCTATAATTTTGTTTTGCATTCAATTGTAATCTCTGTTAAGACCCCGTGAAGGGCACCAGCTGCTTGGTCCATTATATAAGGTCCCTTTACAGCCTTGTAAAGTTTTCAGACTTGATGAAATAAAAACCAAACTTTCTTCCAAAAGAAAACTCTTTGAAACATAGAACAATCTGGGATTCTTCTTTGATTTGTTATTGCTGAATCAGAGATCCCCTCGTAATCTCTGTGGTGCATTCACTCCATTCCGACCAGAATACTTGTGGAATCAAGTCTCCTGTTCGTTTGCTGCTTGTGGAATCAACCAGCATCCATTCATCTCCATCTCTACCTTCGTTCATCATTCCATCTTCTGCGTTCAAAGGCTTGGAATCTGCTGATCTCCGTTTGATTTAGCTTAGGTGGATTCCGAGGCTGCATCATTTGGTATCAGAGCTTAAAAGCTCGTACCCCTTAGGTTGTATCAATTCAACCTTTATCTTTTCAATTTTGTTTTCATTTTATTTCATTAAACCAAAAACCATATAAAAAAAATTTGAGTTGTTTTCTGTCATTTGAATTGTTATTTCGTTTTTATAAAACCAAAACCAAAAAAAAAAAGGAACTTTGATCTGGTTTACATTTTTGTTTCAGGTTGTTGAAGTCTCACTTAAAGGAAGAAGAAGGAAGGAGTTGATCTTGCCACTCATTCGGCCACTCAGTCCATCCAACTTACCCTGAGCCTTCTTAACCCTCTCTAGCACTTTCTTTATTATCGTTCATCCTTGTGTTCTATTGGTTCATCGCTTTTTGATTCATTAGTTCATCCTTGTTATTTTCGATTCTTGTTTGCATTTAATCATTCCATATTTGTCATTTGACCATCATTTATCTCATATCAATCATCATTAATCCATTCGAGCATATTTAGGCATTCGCATAAATTCAAAAAAAAAAAAGAAGAAGCATATTACATTAGTTCGTGCATTCACAATAGATTAAAGTATTCACCCCATTTAGCAGTCATTGCATTCGTTAGTGGGTATCTTTAGTTTGCATTCATTTGTGATTAGATAATTACTTTAATTTGCATCCCATAAATCAATCTTTTGCATTTAAAAAGTCAAAAAAAAATATAACTCTTGTTGCCATATTTGAATTCTGTGTGCATTAGCATTAGATTTTTGAATTTGAATTTTGTGTCCAGCACTTGTTTCCTAGTTTAGATTTTGGTCATAGCATTCATATCATTTAAAAAAAAAAAGTCTGTCCATCATTAAATCATTTTGTCATTTCAAATTGTTTTAAGTTCATATTCTATTCTTGGATGTATTCATACATTTTGTGTTTTGTTCTTGGTAGGTACTTAAGCCATGGGAGAAACAGCTCACCAAGCCAAAGTGGTTCAGATCATGGAGACACTTCAGGCATTAGAAGATCGTTTAGCAAAGTGGGATAATCTTTTACCTGCAAGACGAAAAGAAGCTGGACTAGGAGACACACCAAAAGCCAAATATGTGGAACCTAAACCACCAGACCAGCCAAAGAGAAGAAGAGGCTCCCTAGTATTTTCAGGAACTAGTAAAGACCCTGAAGTATACTTGCAATGGGAAAGGTGTAGGGATTTGTTCAGGTTTTAATCCAATTAAAACAGTCCTAACAACATCATAACCCACGGATCTTGTGTTAATCGAATCTTTGATGAATCTCGAACATACCTGGAGATTTGCAGCGGAAGAAGAACAGGTAATCGAGATAATGAAACGCCTCAAGTGCTGCGCCTCTACAGAAGTCCACACGCACACAAACTGGACGACGGGATGCTAGTGCCTTCGCGAACGATTCGCGTTTGGGTTTTCTCAAACGTTTCTCTGAGACTTTTTTCTGTGTTTTGTGGCAACCAAGAGCTTCTTCTGGTTCTTCTCTGTTTTCTATATGTCAAGCTCGAGCCCTCATATCAATATATAGGCTGGACTTGCCGACAGGTGTCGATCGACACCCACCATTGGTGTCGATCGACACCCTCACAGAAAGTCAAACATCGAGAAGACGATGCCGACAGGTGTCGATCGACACCACTATTAGTGTCGATCGACACCTCATAGAAAAACGATATCGACGTATATCTTATATACGTTGATCATAATCATTACTCTAATGATCAAAACCCAATTTATATTATCCAGTTTGCTTAGGTGTGTGACCCTATAGGATCATATGATAATGGTAATGAGTTCATAACTCATAAGTTATAAGCGGCTTCTAGCAAAACATTATAACCGTCCAATATCATATGATTGTCTTATCTCGACATCACGACTCTACTAGAGTAATACAAGTCTGATTTCAGGACATTCCCTTCAATCTCCCACTTGTACTGGAATCATCTATTCCCATAATCCCTTTGTCTCTATATCTCGATCTGGCATAAGGCAAGAACTCGTGTCATCCTTAATCAACCAAACCATGTTTATCGAACTCCGATTTATACTGATAAAAGACAAACGATTAACATTCAATCCGTTTGAGCGCGGCCACGCATTTCCAGTATCAAATCTTCGATAGGCCCTGAGATATTTATCTCCCGTTATATGGGAGGGACAAATTCCATCTTGTTCCATCCCTGTTTCCTACACACTTCATAATATGCCCAATCAATGCCTTTATAGCCACCAGTTACGGCTGACGTTTGACAGAGTCAAAGCATACCAATTCATATGTAAGAAAACATGATGAACTCAGGTCAAAGGACTATACTCTATAGTCGTAATGAGAACTCTTATGACACTCATATAACAATCTTGTAGAGTTCTCATTAGCGGGTCATGTCCGATCATGTGTTCTCTAACACATATCTATGTGATTGACTTTAATACTCCTATTAATGACTCCATGAAACTTAGTCATCAGTCACCTCACATACTAGTCTCGCGCGGTTATCAATGTCCAACTTTGATAACCTCGACTATGGACACTATAATTTATGTCATCTATCACTTATAGAGTTTCATGATCAAATCACGTATTTGATGATCTATAAGAATGCCATAAATTACTTTTGGACAATTATTAATAAACACCATTAAATAATACTGAAACAATTTCATTAAATAAAACATAACCAAATGTATGTTTACATGAACATCAAAACATAAATATGATAACTCCCACTAAAACAAGATTACTGCTTAAGGAATCTAATGCCTATAGCAGCTGCATGACTCTCATGCTTCGGTCGTGGGAGTGGCTTAGTCAACGGGTCAGCAACGTTCTCGTCTGTCGGAACTCTGCTGATCTTGACGTCACCTCTCTCAATGATATCACGAATCAGATGATATCTCCTCTCAATGTGTTTGGATTTCTGATGTGATCTGGGCTCCTTAGCCTGAGCTATGGCTCCATTGTTGTCACAAAACAATGCCACAAGCTCAGAAATGCTAGGAATCACACCAAGCTCAGTAATGAACTTCCTAATCCAAACAGCCTCCTTCACCGCTTCAGAAGCAGCGATGTATTCAGCCTCGGTCGTTGAGTCCGCCACGGTGCTCTGCTTGGAACTCTTCCAACTAACTGCACCTCCATTCAGACAGAAGACGTAACCAGACTGAGATCGGAAATCGTCTCTATCTGTCTGAAAGCTGGCGTCCGTATAACCACTCACTACAAGCCCATCACTTCCTCCGTACACTAAGAACTTATCCTTGGTATTTCTCAAATACTTCAGGCTTGTCTTGACGGCAGTCCAGTGACTCTCACCGGGATCTGATTGGTATTGACTCGTCATGCTTAAAGCACAAGCAACATCTGGACGAGTACAAAGCATGGCATACATAATAGATCCTACTGCAGAAGCAAAAGGAATCCTACTCATGCGCTCTCGCTCAGCAGGTGTCGAAGGACTCTGCGTCTTGCTGAGAGTAATGCCATGAGACATCGGAAGCAAGCCCTTCTTGGAATCATGCATGTTGAACCTGTGTAGAACCTTATCAATATAAGTGTCCTGGCACAGTCCAATCAGCCTCTTTGATCTATCTCTATAAATCCTTATTCCAAGAATATAGGCGGCTTCACCCATGTCTTTCATCGAGAAACAACTTCCTAGCCAGTCCTTTACTGACTGAAGTAACGGAATATCATCTCCTATGAGAAGTATATCGTCTACATACAATACGAGAAATGCAACTGCGCTCCCACTAGTCTTCTTGTAAACGCAAGGTTCCTCTTCGTTTCTGATGAAGTTAAACTTTTTAACTGCTTCATCAAAACGTAGGTTCCAACTCCGAGATGCTTGCTTCAATCCATAAATGGATTTATGAAGCTTGCATACTTTCCCAGCAGCATTAGGATCAATGAAACCCGGAGGTTGTGTCATGTACACATCCTCCTCCAGAATCCCGTTAAAGAAAGCTGTTTTCACATCCATTTGCCAAATCTCATAATCATAATGAGCGGCTGTTGCTAGGAGAATCCGAATAGATTTAAGCATAGCGACTGGGGAATAGGTTTCATCATAGTCAACACCTTGAACTTGTTTGAAACCTTTTGCCACCAACCTAGCTTTGTAAATTTGAACGTTTCCATCCACATCGATCTTCTTCTTGAAGACCCATTTACACTCAATGGCTTTTACACCATCAGGTAAATCACCTAAAGTCCATACTTGGTTTTGTGACATGGAACCGATTTCGGATTCAGCGGCTTTAAACCACTTTTTCGGAGTCAGGGCCCATCATTGCTTCTTCGAAAGTCGCAGGTTCGTCAATGTCAATGATCAAGAGATCATGACAATTAGTCACAAGAAATCCATATCTCTCAGGCTCTTGACGAATCCTTTCGGATCTGCGAACTTCTGGCATCACAGGTTCGGACTCTACAACTCTTTGTAGATCCAGTCGCTGCTCTTCCTCGACAGGTTGAGCAGGCTCCTGTGATTCTCGAACTTCTTCGAGTTGTACTTTACTCCCACTGTTCTTCTTGGAAAGAAATTCTCTCTCAAGAAAAACACAGTTCTTAGCAACAAACACTTGTTCTCAGAACGGTTGTAAAAGTAGTAAGCCTTGGTTCCTTAGGATAACCAACGAAGTAGCACTTATCAGATTTGGGTTCAAGCTTATCAGATATCAACCGCTTGACATAAGCTTCACAACCCCAAATTTTTAGAAAAGACAAACTTGGAACTTTTCCAGTCCACATCTCATATGGCGTCTTCTCGACTGATTTTGATGGAACTCTGTTTAGCGTAAACGCAGACGTTTCTAGAGCGTATCCCCAAAAGGATAATGGAAGATCTACTTGACTCATCATCGATCGAACCATATCTAATAAAGTCCGATTCCTCCTTTCAGACACACCATTCCACTGAGGTGTTCCAGGAGGAGTGAGTTGTGAAACAATTCCACAATTACTCATATGATCACTGAACTCTTGGCTTAAGTACTCACCTCCACGATCTGATCGAAGAGCTTTGATACTTTTGCCAAGTTGGTTCTGTACTTCATTTTGGAACTCCTTGAACTTTTCAAAGGATTCCGATTTATGTCTCATTAAATAGACATAACCATATCTACTGAAGTCATCAGTAAACGTGATGAATTACTGAAAGTTTCCTCTAGCACTAACACTCATTGGACCACATACATCGGTATGTATTAGTCCCAATAGGTCACCGGCCCTTTCATTAAACTTGTTGAAAGGGGCCTTTGTCATTTTGCCCAATAAGCAGGATTCACACTTCTCAAATGATTCAAAATCAAATGAGTCAAAAGTCCATCTTATGAAGCTTTGAATCCTTTTCTCATTGATGTGGCCCAAACGACAATGCCAGAGAAACGTAGGGTTCGAGTCATTGGTTCTTACCGTTTAGTACTTATGTTATAGACAGGCAAAGATTGGTTAAGAATATAAAGTCCATTCTCTAATGGAGCGCTACCATAAAACATTTCATTACGATCAAAAGAACAACACTTGTTTTTAATCGAAAAATGAAAGTCTTATAAATCCAAAACAGGAATAGAAATGATGTTTCTGCTTATAGCAGGTACATAGTAGCAATTATTCAATTCTAAAACCAAGCCTGACGGCAAAGACAAATGATAAGTTCCTACGGCCAATGCAGCAACTCTTGCTCCATTCCCAACACGCAGGTCCACTTGTCCCTTCTCCAGCGTTCTACTGTTGCTTAGACCCTGCATATTTGTACAAATATGAGCGCCACAGCCGGTATCTAATACCCAGACTTAGAACCTGAAGTAGTAACATTTACTTCTATAACATAGATACCTGAAGAAGTCGTCTCATACGTCTTCTTCGAGTTCTTTAGATCTGCCAGATACTCTTTGCAATCTCTTCCAATGCCCAGACTTATTGCAGTAATGGCATTTATCAGCATCAGTAGGGCCGCGTTTGGGTTTGGAAGAAGCCTCAGGCTTATCCTGATTCTCAATCTGGAATGCCTTAGCTTTTCCTTTACCCTTAGCATGTTTCTTAAACTTTTTACCCCCTTGCACCATAAGTACATTAGGGGTGCCCTTCTTGATGTTTGGCTCAGCTGTCTTGAGCATGCCATGCAGTTCCGTCAAAGTCTTTGTCATGTTGTTCATGTTATAGTTCATGATAAACTGATCAAAGCTCGACGGCAACGACTGCAGAATGATGTCCGTAGCCAACTCTTGGCTAAGGGGACAATCCAGTTTTGCCAAGTTATCAATATAACCCATCATCTTAGTGACATGTGGGCTAACTGGACCATCCTTTGGTAGCTTGCACTCAATGAGAGACTTAACCGTCTGGTATCTCTCAGTTCGTGCTTGCTCCTGAAACATCCCTTTCAGGCTAGTGATCATCTCAACAGGTGACGCCACGTTCTCGTATTGCTTCTGCAAGTCCGAGTTCATGGTAGCCAGCATGAGACAACTCACATCGACCTCATCATTGGAATGCTTCTCCCAAGCATTCCTTTCAGCGTGTCCGGCATTGGATTTCGGTTTCTCAGGGAGAACCTTCTCAAGGACATATTCCTTTTTCTCCTGCTTGAGAACAATTCTCAAGTTCCGATACCATTCAAGGAAGTTCGATCCATTAAGCTTGTCCTTCTCAAGGACGGATCGAAGCGGGAATGTGTTTCTGTGAGGGGAGCTAGCCATAGCTAAAAAACACAAAATGAGAGTTTAGTTTCGATGTTCAAGAAATGAGAAATCTTAACAATTAAGAAACTCACATTATATTCAAAACAATTTTCCTCAATTGAATATAATGATCCAAGATCCATATTTCACAAAAATTTGAGTGAGCTTTGGCCCATCGCCCAAACTTTAGCTATTTAGGTAAGCAACACTTTGCTAATTATATCATATATAATTCTTGTCTCGGATTAATATCTTATATCAAATCCGATCCTATATCTCTGAGCCCAAAACTATTTTGATAGCTCAGTTAAGCAAACCAATCTTTTAAGTCCGTAGTAACGATTACAACCTGCCTCACTCATGTAATTGCGGACACCCTGCTTTGGCAGACCCATCACACAATGAAACGAGCCTTGACAGTTGACAAGATTGGGAAGATATTAAAAAGCTTAATATTAGGTTTGAGGAACGGAACATTAATCTGGTTTATATGACTTATATATTGCAGATTTTTTTTTTTTTTTTTTTTTCTTTACTTGTAAAATTCTTAAGTTAAACAAGCTAGAAAAGCAAGTTCTGAACTGGTGTCGATCGACACTACCTTAGTGTCGGTCGTCACCGAATGGTGTCGATCGACACTACCTTAGTGTCGGTCGTCACCGAATGGTGTCGATCGACACTACATTAGTGTCGGTCGTCACCGGAGAGTGATGTCGATCGACACAAAGTCGATCGACACCCTTTCCACAGAAAACCTTATTGGTGTCGATCGACACCGGATTGGTGTCGGTCGACACCGGATTGGTGTCGGTCGACACCGATGAACCCAGAACGGCGTTCTTCGTCAAAAACGATTTTTAACAGGTGGATTAAGCAAAATTTCAACAGATTCAATAAAAATACACCGCTCTGATACCACTGTAGGGATTTGTTCAGGTTTTAATCCAATTAAAACAGTCCTAACAACATCCTAACCCACGGATCTTGTGTTAATCGAATCTTTGATGAATCTCGAACATACCTGGAGATTTGCAGCGGAAGAAGAACAGGTAATCGAGATAATGAAATGCCTCAAGTGCTGCGCCTCTACAGAAGTCCACACGCACACAAACTGGACGACGGGATGCTAGTGCCTTCGCGAACGATTCGCGTTTGGGTTTTCTCAAACGTTTCTCTGAGACTTTTTTTCTGTGTTTTGTGGCAACCAAGAGCTTCTTCTTGGTTTTCTTCTCTGTTTTCTATATGTCAAGCTCGAGCCCTCATATCATATATATAGGCTGGACTTGCCGACAGGTGTCGATCGACACCCTCACAGAAAGTCAAACATCGAGAAGACGATGCCGACAGGTGTCGATCGACACGCACTATTAGTGTCGATCGACACCCTCATAGAAAAACGATATCGACGTATATCTTATATACGTTGATCATAATCATTACTCTAATGATCAAAACCCAATTTATATTATCCAGTTTGCTTAGGTGTGTGACCCTATAGGATCATATGATAATGGTAATGAGTTCATAACTCATAAGTTATAAGCGGCTTCTAGCAAAACATTATAACCGTCCAATATCATATGATTGTCTTATCTCGACATCACGACTCTACTAGAGTAAATACAAGTCTGATTTCAGGACATTCCCTTCAAAAGGGACATGGAGGAGTGGTTACAAACCAACAAGGTCCCAATGGAGCAGAAGCTAATACAAGCTGTCTCAGCTTTTACAAAAAGGGCTTATGAATGGTGGCTAAAGGAGAGCACTCCAAATATCGACAAAAAGCCAATTGAAGATTGGAGAGAACTCAAGGCACGCATGCACCATGAATTTGTAGAGAAGCTAAAGCACACATTAAGGATAACTAAGCCTACAACAAACCCACAGCATATGAGAAGAGAAGTTACACCCAAGGTAACTGATGCAGGTCTAGGAAATGGCATGGAGCAGCAATATGTAGAGATCAAAACATGCCAGCAAGCTCCCGAAAAGCAAGAAATTGTCTCAGCATCAAAAACTGAAAAGGTACAACCTAAACTGTCTTCATCCGATTTTAATGATTCCATGACTTCTATGATGCACTTGCCTTTGTCCAAAAGTGCCAAGACAGATGCAGGACCTAAGGACGGACAATTAGTTACATTTGTGTCAACTCCTTGCCCAGAAGTTCAGAGTAAGCAATCCGAGCATGAGAAAAAATTTCCACTTGAACCGCATCCAACAAAGCTTGGGCCAGAAGTCATACAACTATCAGATAAGTCAACTGTTCCTTCAACATTACTCAAGGTAGTCTATTATAGATGTCAAGGCATATGACATATTGCTAAAGTGTGCCCAACCAAGAGATTAGGAAGTGACACATCTCAAGAATTAGAAAAGATTTGTCAAAGTTCTGGTAAAGCAAATCCCCATGTTTCTGGTTCTAGTATAATGCACTTTTCTTTGCCAAAGGATGTTGTTACAGGACACACTAAGGAGCACATGAATCATGAAGTTGGCGTGGATGAACACATTGAGGAGCAATGTTCTGAAACAATCCAAACATACCAAGACCAAGAGCTTTTAGCCCTCAAAACATGTGTGATGACCAAGCATCAATCAACATCAACTGACTGAGCTTCTAAGGTCGTCCATATCAAGTCAGAGATGCTACCACACTCCACACTTGGTACTTTAGTAAGTGAAACCTATGATCTTGTTCAATATTTGAATAATATCTTGATTCATCATAGTTTCAAATACTCTGTTTTTAATGATTCAATTTCAAGTATATTGCACTTGATTTTTCCTTTAAGTGTCAAGAAAGAAACAGGTACCAACAGACTGTACAAGAATTGGAGAGAAAACCCACGGAGTTCAACCTTGGAAGAAGAAAAGTTGCCAAAGCCCATATTGTGTTGTCCCACCAAAGATGAACAAGAAGTTTACATCAACAACATCTTGATTCAAGAAGAACCACCGGATCCAACATCACTCAGAGGAGGACCAGATCAATATAAAGGCGTGATCATATCCTTCCTGCTCCAAGGAGAGCCACCAGATGTGCCAAACCACATCAAACCACAACAATACCAAGGTAAGGTTATAAACTCCCAAAGGAGAATGAAAGCTAACTTGCTTTCAATTGGTGCAGGAAAAATAGTTCTGAGGACAGAACCTTTTCAAGGTGGAGAGGATGATGTAATCCTCAGAACCAGTACTCAGCCAGACAACCCGGAACCAACCCTGGAAGTGGAAAACATGAAGTTGAGGAGAGCTAAGGAGACCAACAAACTGAATTCAGCTCAAATGGAGGTCAAGACCAAACGTTCCAGGTCAACAAACACTTGGATAACACACTCAACCCATATAGGAGACACCACGAAGAAGAATCATCCCAAAAGCGTTTTTCAAGAAGAGGTTATTGGACATTCAATCCAGAAGATCACCAACGGAACTTATGAAGACAGGCGACTACTAAAAGAGGCATACCAACCAAACCAGGAAGAATTGAGCGACAAATCGAAATGTTTTGGATTCTCAACTCAAAGGGAAAGCTAGGAAAATTTGGTTCACATCAAACCGGATTCAGACTTGGAAGTTATTAAGTTTACAAACCGGGTGAACTCCAAGTTACCCAATTTGGACCTATGCTAACTAATTGGAGGATTACGATCAAACCATGAGGATTTAATCTTCAAACCGACCTGTTCGGGAATCTTGATTCATCAGGAAATCCGGGAAAATTGGAATCATACCGGAATTCATTATGGTTTGAAAGTTATTCCACTTTTAATCCTGGTGATTCTACACTTGCCTTATTTGGAAGCTCATGGATTCAATCAGCTACAAATGAGACTCTGGCTACCAGGAGACATTTATCAACAACCAGAGACATCAAAGAACGTCCATAACTCCACCAAGATGCACAGGATCAACTGGAGAAACGCATGGACCAACCTTCCTTATCTAGGCTCAAGATTCTTCATCAAATTGTCTACATTCATTCCTTCACAATTCTTCAAGGACAAAGAATCAACTTACCATATCAAGGGGCCACGACCAAAGCCAAGGTATGAGTACCATTTGAATTATATTTGAATTATCTTGACTAAGATATTTTCAGTGATTTTCTTATTTAATGCTTAGTTTGAATTTTATGAGTCTAAGGCATAATGTTAGCCAATTTTTGTGTTCATTAGCTATAATTTTGTTTTGCATTCAATTGTAATCTCTTTTAAGACCCCATGAAGGGCACCAGCTGCTTGGTCCATTATATAAGGTCCCTTTACAGCCTTGTAAAGTTTTCAGACTTGATTAAAATAAAAACCGAACTTTCTTCCAAAAGAAAACTCTTTGAACTTAGAACAATCTGGGGTTCTTCTTTGTTTTGTTATTGCTGTATCAGAGATCCCCTCGTAATCTTTGTGGTGCATTCACTCTGAACCTGCGTCCAGGGTTATCATCTGTCCAAGCTTGCACAATCTTTGCTAACCGCTTACAATTACACATAACCCCATTCTCGTTTTTGTATTCCATTGTCGAAGAACTTGCACTCTGAGCCATCTACACAAAAAATCGAGTGCTCTTCAGTCATCAATTTACAACGAATTCCAACTAAGTATAGTTCCACCAATTCCAACTCATTCAATACGAACATACGAAGTCAAGTTCTCAATTCGAAAATAAAAACTTGCAAATGAGTTTTCCAATCGACAAGAAACATATCTTTCCGTATTTGAAATCGACTCAGGCTTAAATCCTTTCTTCTTTCGTCGTTCTCCTCACTATCGTTCTCTCTCTGTTTTTTTTTTTTTTTGTTACGAACCCTAATTCCCAAATCGATTTGGGATTTGGGGTAAATATAATTTTTTTTTAAACGGATAGTTTTTGAATTTGAAATAGGAGGGGGGCCCACGTGGTTTAAATGTTTGACGGAATCTCAACCACTTTTATACGCCGTAACGTAAAGTATCACTTGCGACGTCAAAACCGGAGAAAAAAAAATCATTTTTTGTATAAAAGAGTCGTACTAGTTTTTTAGTCGTACCCATTGTCCAAGAAGTTGGATTTTAATGGAAAAATTAAGTTATCAGTCGTATCATAGCCTAAAACAAACTTGTGTAGTTGTACTAATGAAATTTAGTTAATAAACTACATATAACAGATTGTAATGCTATAACTTGTATAGAAATACAAACTTTCATGGTTTTCATGTTTGTGTGGTTAAGCTTTTCAAAGTAACCTTAAAAGTATAAGGTAGTTTGTGTAGACATCACATTTTCATGGATCAAACTTTTTTTATGATCAAATTTTTATAACTATGCAATGTTCAAATATGTTTTAACTTGTTATATGACCTATTTTATATGGAAATACCTTCGTAAATGGTGTTATTTACATATTTGTAGAAAGCATAGTCGTACTAGTTTTCTCAGTTGGACATGAGTACGACTACATTGTAGTTGTACTAGTTGGACAGAAAACGAGTTATACTACTCCGACTAGTCGTACCCGGCATATTAGACGCACAACATAGAGTTGTACTAGTTGGGGCCAGTCATACCTGATAGAAATAACATCCATAAAAAGTTCTCCAACGCAGTCATACAAAGTTCCATAAATAGTTCACATAATTTAAAACATAGACATAAATTACTCTTCACTACTATCAATTCCAAACCATTCAGACCAACATCCACCTCTTCCTCTTCTTCCTCTTCCTCCTCTTCCTCCTCTTCCTCCTCTTCCTCTTCCTCCTCTTCCACGATGTTCTCCAACTGATGGGTATCTTTTCTGCTGCGGTTTTCCTTTCTTTGCAACATATTCCGGAGGTAAGATTTCTTGTGCTTTTATCTCTTCAGGTACCACCCATTGAGACCTATGATGAACTGGATAGATTGTCCTGGAGTATGCCAATGCTCATAGCTGTACCAAATAATATTTGGAGCAAAACTCTTGTAGATGAAGTTCCCTACCTCTGCTCATATGGATGGCAGCAGCAATCGCATGCACACATGGGTATCTATCTATATTAAAATACTTGCAAGAACAAGTTTTCATAGTCATATCAACCAAATATGGCATCCCATCAAGCCCAATCACATTGTATTCATGGCGATAGCTGTTTAAAACTCTCACTTCAAGTTTCTTTCATCCACAATTCTTTTATCCATTTCGTTCTCCACCAAAGGCACAAGCTTCTGTAACTGTGGGACTTCAGAGGCAGCCTCCCTATGGGTGTTCCACCATTCAGCCAATTTGGCAACAATCACATCAATCATTGGCAACAACGAGTACTTTCTTGTGTTTACAAAAACACTATTAATAGATTCTGCAACGTTGGTAGTATCTACATTGTATCTTTCTCCTGGAAAATAGCACCTTGCCCATTTTTCTGCTTTACAAGTTCTGTCTGCATACGCGGCAGCAGATGCATATTTATTCCTAAAAGCATCGTAGAGGCTTAAGAACTCAGACTCCGTATAAGCTCTAGCGCACACGATAAACATTGAAGCACATTCATCTATGTGGGTAGCAACGTGTCCTTTCACATTCTGAGACAAATGCCTTACACAATACCCATGTTGAGAAAAAGGGAACACTTCCTTTATTGACTTGATCAAGCTTGGATTCCTATCCGAAATAAACACCATCCCAGGGACATCTGGTATTACTGACTTCAACTGATTCAGAAACCAAGTCCAACTTGCATCTTTTTCACCATCAACTACAAAAAAAACAATGGGATAATGGTGATGATTAGGATCCTGAGCTGAAGCAACGATAAGAACTCCACCATATACGTTCTTCAAGTGGGTTCCATTTATAATGATGACTTTCCTCATCGAGTGAAACCCTTCTATGCAAGCTCCCAGTGCAAAGAACAAGTACTTAAACCTGTTTCTCTCATCTAATTCCACACAAGTTCGTGTACCCGGATTGATTTTCTCTAGCATGTACAAATACTGATACAGCCACCGGTAACTCTCCTCAGAACTTCCCCGCACCTCATTAGCAGCTTGGTATTTTCCTCTCAGCGCTGTCGAGTACGATACTTTCACCCCAAGCCTCCCTTGAACCATACTGATCAGCGTTTTTGGAGCTGGTGTGTCGAATCTCCCTGGATAGTCTTCAGCCACAACAACCGCAACTAAGCCTGCTGTGCCTTTTCTTTTTCGTCTTATTGTACTTGTAGTAACCCGAGAGCATGTGTGCACCTTGTTGTACGTGACAATGGTGAAACAAGTTGAGTTTAAACGCACAGAAGCTCTTAAACCCCACTCGCATCCATCTTCTGCTCCCCAACATTTTGCCACGAAACGTGTGCGATCAGACTTCTTCGTTTCATACTCAAAACCATTCTCATGTGCACCTTTCTGAAGGAGAGCTTGCAGCCCCTGCTTAGTGTCAAATTTTTGACCTTTATACATATCTAAACCATCTTCCCATCCATGATTTACTTGAGAGTTTCCATCAGAAATTCTGACTTGTGTATCATCATACACCTGCTCATACTCTTCTACATGATCTGTATCATTTTCTTCAATCTCATTGTCTTCCACTCCATAGTCCGGCAATTCATTACTCGGACCACCATCAACATTAACTCTAGCGGTAGAAAACAGCTCATCATTGCCCGTACCTACATCAACATCAACTCCATGATCCTCTCTTGACACATGCACACTTCCATGGCTTTGATAAACATCCTTGATGAACTCCACATGTAGAACACTTCTCCATTGATCTTTACTCAATTGTAGTAGATACCCAAAAACATCTTCATCATTCCAAATATATGATGGCTTCTTCGTCTTCAAAACCAATGGATAGTAACTAATTTTTAGCTGAGCTGTAGCTGCATCTATCAAAACCTTTCTGCAAATTCCCTCAACTAATCCAACATAAGTGACATCTTCCAACGATTTCCTCATCACCAAAGTGTGAATCTCATCTTCTCCCAAATTCCATATAAATTCTTTGCCTTCTTTTGAATAGAATCCCCCATAATCAAAACATATGACTGTGCAACCACTTTTACTCATTTATCCTGAGAAGAAAAAAAAATCATTATATTAATTATTCTAGTTGTACCAGTTTGCCTACTCGTACTAGTTCGCCTAATGATACCAGTTATGCTAGTTGTACCCAGTTGTACTCAGAAAGTTTGAATCTTCATACGATTCATCACGATTTATCACGATTCACTGCTCAGTTAACCAGGATATCCCATTCAAATAACAATGACACTTTCTAATAGCCTCACCCAACAGCTCAGTGACTCGAACGAGTAAAAACAAAAACAAAATTTTCTTTTTCTATCAAATCCCCTAATTTAGATGAACCTAAGTATTAATTGAGATACACTACACATAAACTTCTTCATTCACTGACGAAATCGAAAATAACATAAAAAGAAGAAACAACTGACATGAATCTTAGTCCCTGATTTCGCCAATCGTGGAAGAGGAAGCAGAGACAATCCCCCGTTTTTTTGTCGAAGAGAGGAAGAAGAGAGAGGAATAGAGCACACGTGGTGTGTTGTGGTGTGTTGCGGTTGAGGGAATTTAATTTTGGTTGGTTTGAATTAAATTCTCTCTCAACCATACCACCGGTTTTATTTTCTTTATCACACGTTTTTTATTCTCAAACTTTTCATTATTTTTGTTTATTATATACAAGGTTACAATAGACATTGCATGGTGTAGAGGGATAGTTAGATTTGAAGAGGGTAGTTAGGTTGGGTCTGTTGTACGGAGGGGCATATAAGGTTAGTCCCCATTAGAAGCCCACCAGAACCTCATGTGCAACTTGTAAGTTTTTCATTGGTTCATTTTTTTGATTTAATTATGTGAATTAATTTTAACAAAACTATTATTTTTATATTGCTGAGATACTTTTGGAAGCATACCCACCGATAATGTTGCTCTTAGAGCCCCTTCAAGCCACTCTCTTTCTTATTATGTATTTTTTAATTAGTAGATTAATATATAGTGTCGATGCACCGTTGCTAAGCGAGTTAAAAGGAGGAATAATGTTACGTGGACCTATTTCCAGATAATGGATTAGAGGATTGTGGGCTTTGTTAATTGTCTTTTAACCTAAGATAGTTGTGAGTATTAGTATATAAGCACAAGTGGTTTGATCATTATGTTTAGGGGGAGGTGAGTAACTCCATTATCAGCTCTCAAACTTGTTACTCGTTACTTGTAATCACTATCATGATCGACCAGAATAAAATCGGTTACCTGGTAGGGTGTGGTGTTAGGTGTGGTGTGAGGAGTCGCCTCAAATGCGCAGAATTTTTCTGATGATGTTCATTTGGCTGCTCGCGAACCGCCGCCGAAGCAAGCAAAGATCCTTGCAAATCGAGATTTTTTCTTGGTCGCTATCACAGGCTGAAACAGGTGCGAAGCTCTTTCTTTGAATATGCTCTACTCAACCTTCTCTCTCGACACAGGTGCAAAGCTTTTTTGAATCTGCTCTACTCAACCTTCTCTTTCGACCATAATTTCTCACCACCGGACACTGAAATTTATGGAGGTAAATTCAAAACAAAGTGGGGTTGGCCACAGTCCAAAGGCCGACCCTGATTCCCGCACGTCGTGTGCCAGAACTCAAAATACATTACTTGATGTATTATAGACATAACATTAACACATTAACTTACCATGTAGTAGATTAAGTTCAGAGCTCGGTGATCTAGACCATCAAGCATTGATCTTATCGCTTAAGGAGTGTCTTCTCAACCTATTTACTATGTTTTTTAAGATTGTTGTACTCCTCCATGGCATCCTACCGTAGGACTCCTAACGGATGATCGAGAGAAACAGAATGTGTAATTTGAAGTATCAATGGATAGAACCGAACCTCTCAGGTTATTTGGTCATAATATTTACCTCTGTAACTTAGGACAGGAAAGTGACCGTCAACTTAGCTCTCCATCCAGGCATCTCTTACGCAATGAAGGATAATCTCATCAAGGAACATTTCCCCATGAAAATTAAAAAAAATTAAAGAAATCATGTTTGCTATTAATTCACCCTGGTAAATCTCCTAGCCCAATGATTTTTCTATTAGTTTTTTTTTCAGATAAATTGGAAGACTATGGACCTTGCTATCGTCAGATCGTGTAGAATCTTCCAATATCTGTAGATTTAGCTAAGGTGATGATGTAATTTGTGGCAAGTCAATATTTCACATTTATCTAATTTGATTTTTATGTTCAAGATTAAGTGGGTTAGTTAATCGTTTATTAAAAATTCGTCCTTCGTTCGTGAAGGTAATTCTTCTGAATTCGAAGAACATTGGTTCGTTTTGTAAAATTTACACTATAAATTTAATGTAATGATGGCATATATAGTTAAGTTATGAAGTTCATATAAATTTCTTTTTTATTCAAATATTTAACGCAAAAATTTGATAACTAACATTGGATAAAACTATTATCATGTTAAAAAAAAGTTACAAACTTAATCACTTCACAATTAAGAAGGATAAGGAAGTTTATTTCAAAGATTGCGTGAGATTAACAAAAAATAAGTGTGAAGTAATAGTTCAAATTAAGGTGATTTAATAATAATCTTAGGTATTACTAAGAATAAAATAAATGATTTAAGAAAAATTATGTTATGATCTATTATGAAAAGTTTATATGAAAAATGTAATATAATTAAACATTTATAAATTAATACTTTGGTAAAATAATAGAGTTTTGTTGATTCTAAATTAAGTTTTATTTAATTAATCTCTTGATAAAGCAATATTTCACTATATTAATAAAATATTTTTTAAAAAAAAGTTGCGTTAACCTATAGATTTTATTTAGTTTGTGCATACTTAATATATTCTCTAATTTGCATTTGGACTTCCAAATCAATCTTTTCTTACATCTTTAGTTATAAATGTTGTTTTTTTTATTGATGATTCTAATAAATTTTAGGAAAAATCATGTACCATGTGAGTTTTTTTAATTAATGTTATAAATGATATGTTTTATATGTTTATTTTGATTACCAATTCTTTTTTGCCTTTTCTTTGATGTACTTTCTGATTTTTTTCTTCATCATCTTTCTAATCTTTTATATACTCCATTTTATAAAAAATGATTTGTTTCTCATATTCTTTTTATTACCTTAAAACATAATATTACGATAATTTTTTTATTTGATCAGTTTACCATTTTAAGTTTTCTTTCTTTCACATATATTTCATTTTATGAGAATTGGTAAAATTACCACTTTAGTGATACCATTTTTCAAAAGTGTAGCTATCTATATTGTTTATAAAAAATATAACTATTTCTATTTTTTCAACTAACTATTTCTAATAGATATAATTAATTTATAAAAATCCATAAAATATTCTTTAAAGAAAAAAAGAAGAAGAAGAATAAGCAACTACACAAGAGCATGGATTCATCATTCATGATTGCATAAAAAGAGCTGGCAAAAGCCGAGTTGCTTAGCCGGTGAGTTGACTTCTACTTAATAACTCACAGATCTGAACTCATCTTGTCCCATCATTATGACACCCTTCTTCTTTTATAATTTATACACTATTTCATAGTAATTATTACTAGTTTTATTCTCACTATTATTAGTTTCAAATGACAGAAAATCATTTCCAAAGCTTCATGCCGGTGGAAATTTTGTCTTTTTATTTATTTAATTTATGTTGACGTTTTTGCCGGCATGCCGTATGAAATAAATGCGTCAGCTACAATATAGGATAGTGTATTTCTCAATTATTTTTTGCGTTGATGATTAGTTAGTTATTATAGATTTTTTTTCTTTGTCGTGATTAGTGTTAACATTATGTTTCAATTTGTCACTGCAAAAATGAAATACTTTCGAACATAACTTTTTTTACCGCTACTTATGAGAGCATTTTTTTTATCAACTTCGCATATTTCTGAAAAACCTCCCAAAATAATTAGAAATACAATTTATTAATATCCAAGAAATATTGACACAGAACCCATAACTATATTTCGTGAACGTAAATGTATAAAAACACGAGGGTTTTGCTTGTGTATATGGTGATGGCCGTAAGAATTATATCACCTACCATATAACCAATCAGCTGCCAAACAGTATAGGACGATAAACCAAAAGGACTAGTATTTAAATAGAGGCACACAATAAAATAGAGATGTGATTTAAAAGAAATTGAAGTGTCCTTATATTCAAAAACTCAAATAAATTGATACGTTTGAGTTGAGTTTGTACCGCCTTACCACACAATTATCTGTTATGTGTTAAAAAAAAAAAAAACAATCGTTTATGTGAGCCAATATACTATAACTATTCACTTTAGAGTTATACTTATATACGCATTATGGCTGTCATTGATAAGCTCTTAGAGTAATAGGGGAGAGAGGGAGAGAGGGAGAGAGAGGAGAGAATAAACAATAATGAATAGAAAAGTTAAACAATAGGGTAAATTTTTCCCTCATCCAAAAATTGGTAGGAAAATACAACGCAATTTTCATCTAAAATAGATGAATTATTTGTCAGCTTAATTATTTAGTTATTCTGTCTGACTGGCATTCGTTTTGAATAATATGGAATAGTTTTATGTAATTATTTTACTCAAATAAGAAACCAATCACATCCACATATAGTTGAGAAAAATGGATTTAAATGGTTTCTCTTTTCCATAGCGGCAGTCAAAAGTATACTGTTATAGAAATAATGATCAATTATATAAATAACACTTACAATTAGCTATACGTTTAGTACTTTGTTAATCTTTATGTCTTCTGTTTTAACCACTCTAATACTCCTGCTACAAAGTTTAAATCGTTTGTGTATCAATCCGATCTTATATCATTAAAAATAGAATACATTCACTTGCTGACATGATTATGAATCAAAGCATTGGATACGAGTAAACAAATAATACATGCATATTTAATATATTATTAATTTATTATTCAGAGATTCCTTATCATGTTGCTTCCATCATCGGATACCTTAGAAAATAGAGAGTGAGTTACATGCATGCAAGTATTGTCATATAAATGCCACCAAAAGGCAAAAGGCAGAGAAAACTTAACACGTAATTAACTAATATATCAACTGGTCATTAATGATATGTTATATAATTATATGAGGTCAAAGCGAAATTTATAAATTTCATCTGACGGCCGCCTCTAGTGTTGTTTCAATATCTTGATAAACCTTGTCAAACTAACCGGGACTAAACCACAAAAGTTGGTCCAAATATTAACTGGCATATATTAATTGTTTCAAATGTTTTTGAAAACCAAGTAAGACGATTAAAAGTGAATTCATATAAATAATTGAGAAATGGATTCACATAAACCAAAAAGGAGATTTTCAGTTTAACTCTATACTATGTGTAAATGAAATTGGTGATGGTAAACCCGCTCGTTTAAGAAAGTTGAATTGTTCACCGTGATTATATATGTCGCAAATTGAATCCCCTACTTGTAGAAATTTAGATATGTTTGTTGTAAACCTTATAAATCATCATATCTAGTATGTTAAAATTATTGTAATGAACAAATGATATGAAGTACGAAAAATGTGTGTGAAAGTGAATAGTCTTGGCAGGCAGACAAAGGGGAAAAAAACAAATAATTAATCCACATGGGGAAAACGATCTATTTCCACCTCGGAACTATCATATAGTAACAGATCCACACAAAGTTTCACCCTCGTCTCAGATCTCCATGATACAAAAGTTACAGACATACTTCCCCACAATATAAAAGTTCGAAACGTATTTACACATAATTGATGGTTTGAATGGTTTACGACATAAACCTTATACGAAACACATAAACCAAATAACCAAACTGTAATAAAAAAACCCGACCCAACTCATGTGTGATCCATTAACCCATATCTCGAACCCGGATCTGCTTTAATAATCCCCAAATTGATTGTAAATCAGTCGAACCCTAAAAGAACCTTTAAATTGATTATTATTATTTTTTTGTTTGAGAACAATCGAACGTTTTGGGTTGAAACTTGAAACTTAACCATTAATAAACATTTGTGGTCGATCAGATCTGAGTTTTTCTGATGATGGCCTACTCCATCGGTGTCTCTATTCATTCTCCATATGTGCTTCTCCAGCGATTCCAGTGTTGAACTTTTTCAAATTTGAGTGTGGTTCCAGTTTCGTGTTTGTGCTTCATCTTTTTTTTTTTAAAAGATCTTAAAAAACAAAACAAAAAAAGAAGATTTGAAGAAAAATCCCAAATACTTATTGAATTCTCTGATTTGGGATCATCAAATCGAAATTGCTTTCGATGTTATCGAATCCACTATTGAACCTAAGTAAATATGAATAAGTTAATTACTATGAAAAGAAATTAAAATAAGAAAAGGTTCGGGTCTCGAAACAAGATCGTCAAAGCTTCACACACGTCTTTCTCCGTAACTCGTCTTGTCTGAGGTCACATAGTTTTTTCTCTGAAAATTCCATGTCGTTCGAGGAAGAAGAGGAGGAGGAGACACTTGAGCATACACTCCTCGTGGTGCGTGAGGTCTCCGTTTACAAGATCCCGCCGCGAACCACATCCGGCGGATACAAGTGCGGCCAATGGCTTCAGTCCGATAAGATCTGGTCTGGCAGACTCCGCGTCGTATCGTGCAAGGATCGGTGCGAGATCCGGCTCGAGGATTCGAACTCCGGCGATCTGTTTGCGGCCTGTTTCGTGATGAAAAGAGAGAGGAAGAGATGAATTTCCAATTATAATAAACCGTGTTTTTTTTTTTTCATTGACAAAAAAAAATCACGGTTTATTTGTTAATTTTGGTTGACCCATTTTAATCGGATCCTAATCGGATCTTAATCCGGTTTAATTTCGTTTTTCATTGGTTATATCAAGTTTGGTAAACCGTAAACCGCAATTGATTACGGTTTTTGTAGAAATTAGTTTAGATCTTTGGTATTGTGTGTTAATAGGTTTCGAACTACGAAAATGTGGGGATATAAGTTTGTTTTTAAAGTTAAAGGGAGATCTGAGACGAGGGTGAAACTTTGTATGGACCTGTTACTATATGATAGTTCCGAGGTGGAAATATGTCGTTTTCTCATCCACATGTATCTGCACAGTTTTACTCATATAGTCATACACAACATAATAATTAATAATCCTCACATGGTCTCTCTCTCGCTCTTGCCCTCTCTCACTGAGTCACTATATATATGTATGTGTGCTTCATGTTATTATAGCTTGCACAAATCTTTCTAAATACTTCAAAGGAAACAAACTCAAAAAGAATCAATCAATGGCACTAATGGTGAAGAATAATCCATACGAGTACACAAAGAGGGAGAAAGAAGATCCCCAAGAGTTAGTTCACAGAAGAGCTCAATTTCTAATCCAGAAGGTTTTAGAACGGGCAGACCACAAAACAAGACAGCAGCAGCAACAGAAGAAGAGATCATCTGGACCGTTGATTATGGTCAGAGTGGTTGGGATAAGAATGAGAATTGGTAAGAAACTAAGGAAGCTGAGGAAGAATAATAGTTATGTTTGCAAAACTCTTATCTCTCGTTTCCTCAAATCGTTTAAACGATTCCTATCATCATCTTCTTCTTCTCGAACTATCTCTGATCTTCCTCCTCTATTCACTCTGCAAGTTTGATGATCTTGAATTGTTTTTATTTTAATACTTTCTCATATGATATACGTCAGTTAAAAAACTATATGTCCTGAAAAAAAACATCTATATATATTATCTATCGAATTGGATTTCGGTTTGGAAAAAAAGAAAAAAAGAAAGATAATTGGTTACTAAAAATATTAGCGGCATAAATTAGTTAACTATAATTGACACTGTACAATATTGTTACAACTAGTGGTACGATTTATAACGAGGATTGCGTTGGTTAGATCTACATTGTTAATGTAATGTTTCTAGATCGACATTAAAAAGTAATTGATATAGTAAAAACATGGCGCGAATTGAATGACATGGATAATACGATATATTTAGGCTGGGATTAGGTTAAAGCTGATGAAAAAGTCAGAAAATATTGTTTTAGAAAATGGTGATCTTTAAATTAATATGGAAGACGTGATGACATGAAGTGAAATCAGCTTCTAACCAATTACAGAAAAAAAATATTTAATCATACCAAAGTTGACTATAAAATAAAGATTCTAATGAAATATCCGTTCTAGTTGCTGAAAGCAGAAGAACAAAACATAAAACTGCATGTTATATAAACATGGTTTATCAGAAGTCCAACATATCGGCTCCATATCCTCTTCCTTGCAAATTGCAATACGACGCACGAGTACCCAAGAGATCATTATTATTGTCTTTTTACATCTACTTTGCAGAGAAAAAAGTTTCTCTTTTTTTTTTAACGTAAGGTCATACCAATATTTATGGATGGTGAACTCGAGCTGGTATGACTTTGAGTCAACTCTACTTTATCAGCTATCACCATCTAAAACCTAAAGTAAGGGTGTTGGGTTGGGTGCGTAACATATTTGAGTTTCTAAGGAACGTTCTCTAAGGATAATAGAGATAATTGTGTCGAAGTCTGATTGGAAAATTACAGAAGTTTTCGTAATGGAGGCCAGACCTTTAGGCCACTTACGTGATGGTCGAAGAAAAAGACTCGTAATATTCTCGACCCCCAAAATGTGACAAGGGAAGATACTTTTAGACGCGTTACGACTTTAATTATCTTTTTTCCTGTATGTATTTTTCAACTCAATACAGATGTAATAATAGAATATATATAGTTCTTGTGAGAGAAACTGGAAAAGGCTGTAAGACCGAACATGGCCACACAACTCATTCACCCTTCACGATCTTGTCGGTTCTTTTGATCAACTTTCAAACCCATCACCCATGCATTAGCTCTTTTCGTTGACTTACGTTCTTGTTTAGCTGACGTTGACCTATACTTTCTTTCTTTGTTTTAATCATGTTATTATAATTAACAACTAGATTGACCCTTATTTAGAAATGAACGGAAAAATCAGAAATCACATTGAGTTTTATATAACCAAACAATAACAAACTTTACTATAGTGAGTCATTCGAAACCTTACTGAATTCGATTTTCAAAAGATATTTTTATTAACTATATTGAAACACATTAAAAATTGAAAGATTTGCTAAAATGGGTCAAAAAAATAGAACACTTGTCCCTTTACACTTTTTTGAAGTGTGGTTTGTCCCCTTACACTTTATTTACTTTTTAATCCAATTATAACCCTAAAAAATAAAATTTTAATTGAAAACCAAATTATTTTTTCCCTTTTATATATATTTCTCTCTCTTCTCTTTATCAATTAAAAACAAAAAAATTATAATCTCTCTCTTTAATTTGTTGAATATTAAAATAAAAAATAATATTATTTATTTTTCACAACACATCTTTAATTTTTCAAAATCTCATTATATCCCTCTTTATATAAATTAAAAAATAATCGAATTAAGAAATTAATAGTTTATATATAAAAATAATATTTGTCTAATAAAACTCTTTGTTTTGAAAAGAGAGAATATATTTGTTGGATATTAAAATAATAAAAATATAGTATTTATATTTTATAATTTTTTACTTTAGAACAATAATTATGAAATAAATAATAAATAAAATTAAAGTCATTTATTTTTTATAATTTTGGATTTTTAAGTTGGAAAAGCAATTAATTAAAAAGATTTGAAAAGATACAGTGAATATTTTGTTACCATATTTCCTAGATTTTCTCATATTATCGTAGAATATGTATTCTACCAGCGGTGAAACATAGAAAGAATGGTGAAAGTTTTATTCTACGGATAGTAGAGCGAAGTGGTAACAGTAGAATATAAATTCCACACTCCGTAGAATACAAAAAAAACGGTAGAAAACGGATTCTACCAAATCTGACTGAACCGTAGAACGTAGAAAAACAGTAGAATTCATATTCTACGATTGGTAGACTATAGAGAAAACAATAGAAACTATGTTCTACGATAGGTAGAAGATATAGCAAGCAGTAGAAAACATATTCTACCAGTCCGTAGACGGTAGAATATGAATTCTACGGTTGGTAGAATGAAAAATTATATTTCATTTTAAAAATTAATTTTCAAAAAAAAATGTTAACATAATCTTATAAGTGTATATTCTAATGTTTTGATTTTTCTTATATTTTCTGGATTGTAAAAATATTTATTTTGAATTTGTTAGATTTATTTAAAGGGCAATGTAGTCAAAATTTTGTAAAAATAAAGAAAGGTGTATGTGGACAAATGTTCCATTTTTTTGACCTATTTTACCAAATCTCCCTTAAAAATTACTATTACATAATATAAGGTATAATTATCTTGTATAGTTAGATAATTAACTTTGTTGTAGAGATGTGGACCATATTGTAATCGGTTTGTATATTATAATAAGGCATAGTCATCTCTCCATTGATCAATAAGGTAACCTACAGTATGGTACTCATAACTCTCGCAATATATTAGTTATTGTTTAATTACCTTTTTCATCGGAAAAATTCCAAACCAAAAAGAAAATTTCAAAACCAACTTGAGCTAAATCAAAGCAAACTAAAGTTTGTTCTTAATTCGACTTAACCGATAAACAAATTTATACTTTAACAACCAATCTAAACATATCTCTTTGTCCATACTCCATACTCAGGCCCAGTTAAGTCCTCCAGAGCAGCCCAACCAATTCATAATGCTTACCAGCTCACTTGAAATGAAAGTTTCCGCATATGGAAATTAAAAAAAAAAAGGAAAGAAAAAAACAATTTGAATATTCGAGATTTAGAAGATATTCCGAATTTATTAGATATTCATTTTCCTAAATTACAATATTTTGCGTATATGGAGAACTCCTCTCTTCTTCATTGTCTTGTACATTTCCGGTAAAAAAAGATTTAATTTTAGATTGGGACAAAAATGCCAAAAAAAACCTGAACTTTTCTAATCTGGCCAAAAAATACCCAGACTTTGATGTTGGCCAAAAAATACCCGAACTTTGTTTTGACTTTTCAAAAAATACCCGAACTTTGTTTGACCTGGCCAAAAAAACACGCAGTTAACGGTCCGTTAAAAATGCCGGTTAAATGTAAAACGACGTCGTTTTGATAAATATGAAAAAATACTAAAACTAGCTATGAAAGGGTTTCGAACCCGGATTCGTCTGCAATGTTGACGTGGTACATCACCATTTTAGCTGTGGCATTTAATTGGTATATGCTCTTCTCAATTTTAGTTAAACCAATCTAATTCTACTTTTATTAAAATAAAAACATGTAACAGCTTGGGATTGAATCCGAGTGGAAAGGACTTAGAGAGAGGATGGTCGCCACTGAGGCAACCTTACGTTATCGTTGTATGCTCAATAATAATTCTTCTTAAACCTATTCGTACTTCGTTTTATTAAAATTTGAAATCAAAATCCAAAAACCTGAGCTCTGAAATTTTTAATTCAGATTATTAGAAAATAAAATACAAATGCATATTTATAATTCATTATCAGTTTTAATTAACAATTGTAATTATATATTTTGTTAACGTATATAAAATAATAATTTTATTTATATAAAAACATCTAACTCTTTTAATAATATTAACTCTTTTAATACTACTATAATTTTTTAATAACTAAAATTATAAAAAGTACTAGAATTAAATCTAATTATAAAATACAGACCAAAATTTTAATTTTTAATAAAATGAGACAAATATGCTTAAGAACAATTATTACTGAAGTACGAATAGTTTAAGAAGAATTATTACGGAAGTTACAATGATAAGGTAAGGTCGCCTCAGTGGTGACCACCCTCTCCCTAAGTCCTTCCCACCCCGGTTCAATACCAAGCTGTTACATGTTTTTATTTTAATAAAAGTAGAATTAGATTGGTTTAACTAAAATTTGAGAAGGGCATATACCAATTAAATGCCACAGCTAAAATGGTGACGTACCACGTCAACATCGCACATTAACCCGGGTTCGAAACCCTTTCATAGCTTGTTTTAGTATTTTTTCATATTTATCAAAACGACGTCGTTTTACATTTAACCGGCATTTTTAACGGACCGTTAACTGCGTGTTTTTTTGGCCAGGTCAAACAAAGTTCGGATATTTTTTGGAAAGTCAAAACAAAGTTCGGGTATTTTTTGGCCAACATCAAAGTCTGGGTATTTTTTGGCCAGATTGAAAAAGTTCAGGTTTTTTTTGGCATTTTCCCATTTTAGATTAGATTTATCCTCGGAGCATATTCAGCAAATTGACAAAAAGACATTAAATTTCTACAGTTCTTCTTATTCAACGCCGAGAAATTGAGGAGAGTGACTAATATTCCAATTCCAGTCAAACATATACAACTCAAAAAAAAGCTTCAAACTTTCCCCGATCTGGGTTTGTTTCCACCATACGAAAAATCTCCTCTTTTAGATAATGGGTTGCTTCAGCAGTAAACACCGGAAAACCCAAGAGGACGTCGCCGGAAAAAGCTCAGTTCCGATCAATCCAGCACAAACCCACCAAGTCCCCGAGCATCGGAAACCTCAAGCCCCACCGACCCAACAACCGAAACCCACGACTCAACTTCAGGTTTCCACGCCGTCGCCGAACCCAATCACCGTTCGAGATCCAGACACCATATTAGGTAAACCGTTCGAAGACATAAGGAAATTTTACAGCTTGGGGAAAGAGTTAGGTCGAGGGCAGTTCGGGATAACGTATAGGTGCAGAGAGATTTCGACGGGGAACACTTACGCTTGCAAGTCGATACTCAAGAGGAAGCTGATCAGTAAGCAAGACAAAGAGGATGTGAAGAGAGAGATTCAGATAATGCAGTATTTGTCTGGACAAGCGAACATCGTCGAGATCAAGGGCGCTTACGAAGATAGGCAGTCTGTGCATTTGGTTATGGAGCTGTGTGCTGGTGGTGAGCTGTTTGATAGGATCATAGCTCAGGGACATTACTCGGAGAGAGCTGCTGCTGGGATCATTAGGTCGATTGTGAATGTTGTTCAGATTTGTCATTTCATGGGTGTCATTCATCGAGATCTCAAGCCTGAGAATTTCTTGCTCTCCAGTAAAGAGGAGAATGCTATGCTTAAAACAACCGATTTTGGTTTGTCTGTGTTCATCGAAGAAGGTGAGCTACATATTCTTTTTATTGCTTTTGAAAGAATCATCTTTAGGAGTTTGATACTTCTGGATTTGGTATGTCAATGTTTTGAATGTGTAAGAAGTATTCGAAAATCTGCGAGCTTTTTTTGTTTCAGTCATGAAATATATGTTGACTTATGTTTCAATGCATATATAAAGCTTAGCTTTTTAGACATATCCTTAGCACATTGATCTTTGAATGAATCACTAAGGTTTTTGATATATTTGGTATGTCAATGTTTGGATTTTTATAAGAATGCCATGAATGTTTGGTTATTACTTTATTTGTGAGCAAAATTGGTCAGTTATGTTCCTATATATAGAGACAGGACTCAAAGCATAGCCTTCACAAAGACTATTTCGTTCTTAAATCTCTGTTTTTTGGCACCTGCTTTAGATTGTCTATTTATACATTTTTTTTTTTTTTTTGGTGATATCCATTTTAGTTAGTTTGATTCTTATATTCATATCATATGGATTATATGATTGACGTGCTGTTTGTGAAAAATCAATAATTTACAGGAAAAGTTTACCGGGATATAGTTGGAAGTGCGTACTACGTTGCTCCTGAAGTATTGCGGCGAAGTTACGGGAAAGAAATTGACATTTGGAGTGCAGGTGTTATCTTGTACATCCTACTCAGTGGTGTACCTCCTTTTTGGGCTGGTAAAAAAACCTTTTTAAGCTATCTAAGAAAATTCCCTGATACATTCTTCTTAAGGTTTGATCTGTAATGATATGTTGTCTTGTAGAAAATGAGAAAGGAATATTCGATGAGGTTATAAAAGGTGAAATTGATTTTGAAAGCCAGCCATGGCCTTCTATATCTGAGAGTGCCAAAGATCTTGTCAGGAAGATGCTAACCAAAGACCCCAAGAGACGAATCACTGCTGCTCAGGTTCTTGGTAAGAGAATTTGAATATCCGTTTTTTTCTTTCCTATATCAGAAGGTTCACCACCAGAACAAAACAGTCAGTCCGTTGTTTAGGTCCTGTCTTATTTGAAGTTTTATCCTGTTCTTGTCCTGTCTTTTTGAGTCTATTGTCGTCCTAAATAGTAATACTTTACTGATATGTAGCAATCCTTATGGTTTATAGAACATCCTTGGATCAAAGGTGGGGAAGCACCGGACAAGCCTATTGATAGTGCTGTCTTATCCCGTATGAAGCAGTTCCGAGCTATGAACAAACTTAAGAAGCTAGCCCTTAAGGTAAAGAACTAGCTCAATTTTTTCTTTTGTTTTTTGGTTGAAAATAGGGTTATTTATACCAGTTGGGCATCTTTTTTATTCTCTTGCCATCTCTATTGTTCTTTAAACAATCGACAATCTTCACTTCGAATTGTGATTTGTGTGTTTGGTTTGCAGGTTATCGCCGAGAGTCTATCAGAAGAGGAAATCAAAGGTCTTAAAACCATGTTTGCGAATATGGATACCGACAAAAGCGGTACAATCACTTACGAAGAACTGAAAACGGGTCTAACTAGACTTGGATCTAAACTCTCTGAAACTGAAGTGAAGCAACTCATGGAAGCTGTGAGTTATCTTCAGCACCTTGATTTTGACTTTTCCGCATCCCAACTCCTTAAAAAGGTAATAACTTAAAACACATAATGATAACTTTTCAGGCTGATGTGGATGGTAATGGAACAATCGACTACTTCGAGTTTATCTCTGCCACAATGCATCGATACAAATTGGATCGAGATGAGCATGTATACAAAGCATTCCAACACTTTGATAAAGACAACAGCGGGTAAGATTCTTCCATTTTCAGTTTACGAACCAATCTCCTTGGAGCTTTTGTTATGTCAAGATTTTGAATGTGTAACCATCATGAGGCACTGACTAATGGTATTGCCTTGGTTGTATTACGACAGGCACATAACTAGGGATGAGTTGGAAAGTGCCATGAAGGAATATGGAATGGGAGATGAAGCTAGCATCAAAGAAGTTATATCCGAAGTTGATACCGACAATGTAAGTCGCACCTCTCTAACATAAAAGCCAACATCAAACACTAAAAGTGGTTCTTGAAACCTTGTAATGACCACACTGTTACAGGATGGAAGAATAAACTTCGAAGAATTCTGCGCGATGATGAGAAGCGGTACAACACAGCCACAAGGGAAACTACTTCCGTTTCATTGATCAATACAAAAGCCCTTCTCCTTCGTTATCTCCTTGAAACATAGATCCAACCCAAAAACCAAATCTTAAACCCGAGAGAAGAAAAGCTGAACCGGGGAAAACCGAGGCGAGAATAAGTTAATCATCTTATACTGTGTTTGATATAAGGATTATTTTTAGTTAAAGTCATTCACAAGATCCAGAGTTAGTTTTTCTTCTTCTCTTTAAAATTGTGCTCGAGATTATGTCATGCATGTCTTGGGAATCTCCTTTTAATCCACCTTTTTGCAACGTTCTTGACAATCACCTTAAATCCTTATGAAAACTACTTTAAAAAAGAGTAATTATTTCGTCCTTTTTTCTTCTAAATTCTGTTAAATATCTTTAGATTAATAAAAAGGGTGTTATTATTCTTTACTTTCTTCTGAAATCACGAATTAATAGGTAAGCTAGCTAAGCATCTCCTAAAACTTAATTAAAAACAAAGATGACAAATTTTAATATTAAAGGACCAATAATCCAATGTTATAATAAAAGAAAGAAAAAACAAAGACCAAAGAGATGGCCATCATGAAAAGACAAAACCTCCAAGATCTTCTTAAATCTTACATTTTGGGTGATCCTCGGAGATCATCATCGTCTTCTTAAAAACCTACAGAAATAATCTTTGAAAAATACCCATTCAAACTAATGGGTTGTTGCGGTAGCAAAAACTTACCAAAATCGGATCTCGTCACTGAGCGAGAGCCAGGGACGATACTGGGGAAGCCATTGGTAGAGTTCAACAAGCTTTACAGCCTCGGGAAGGAACTGGGCAAAGGTGGTTTTGGCACAACCTACACTTGCCAAGAGATCTCCACAGGCCACAGCTTCGCCTGCAAGTCCATACTCAAGAGGAAGCTTACCAGCGAAGAAGAGAAAAATGCCGTGAAGACGGAGATTGAGATAATGAAAGACCTTTCAGGAGTTTCCAACATCGTACAGATTCATGGTTCTTACGAGGACAAGAACAACGTACACATCGTGATGGAGTTGTGTAGTGGTGGTGAGTTATTCGACAGGATCAAGTCTCATAGCCATTACTCGGAGAAAGATGCTGCTGACATCTTCAAATCGATTGTGAACGCTGTGCAGATTTGTCATTCGATGAATGTGATTCATCGGGACCTCAAGCCAGAGAATTTCTTGTTCTCCAGTGAAGATAAAGAGAATGCTGAGCTCAAAGCAATTGATTTCGGTTGTTCTGTTTACATCAAAGAAGGTGAGAGCTTGACAATCATCATCACACGGCCTTTGATTGCAAAGTTGGTAACTTTACAATGTGAAGTATGCTTTTTTAGATAGTTTTGATACTTAGATGCCGTGTTTTCAACAAAACTGCAGGAGTAGAGTTGAAAGAAAATGTCGGCAGTATATACTACACTGCTCCTGAAGTATTACGAGGGGAAAGCTACGGGAAAGAAATCGACATTTGGAGTGCAGGTGTTATACTGTACATCCTGCTCAGTGGCAACCCTCCTTTTGGAACTGGTAAAGGGGCCTTAAAGCTAACTAAAGACGTAGATTCGTTGTTCTTCTTGTTCTTGGGAGTGGTTTAAGAGGAGATTGTATTGTTTTCTGATATTGTAGAAGATGAGATTAAGGAAGGAAGTATTGATTTTGATAGCCAACCTTGGCCTTGTATATCTTTGAGTGCAAAAGACCTTATCACGAAGATGCTCAACAAAAACCAAAAGAAACGAATCTCTGCTGCAAAGGTTCTTGGTAAGCAATCATATTGAGATTTTTTTTTGTGTATTGGAAGGCATGATTTTGTTGGTGTTTGGTATGTGTTGTGAATTTCTTCCAAGAATCCAGAGTGAGTGTGATATCTTTAAGGCTTTATTTTGTTAAATTTATGCTCGTCTCTAACTATCAATCCTTTTGTGGTTAATAGAACATCCTTGGATCAAGAGCGAAGCTTCGGATAAGCCTATTGATGGCGTTGTTTTGTCCCGTTTGAAGCAATTCCGAACTATGAACAAGCTTCAGAAGCTAGCTCTTAAGGTAAAAGAAAGTAACTAAAGTCAAATCATAATCTCGTATTGCCTGAAAACTCAGATTGTGATTTGCTTGATTGGTTTGTAGGTTATCGCAGAGGGTCTATCCGAAGAGGAATTCAAAAGTCTTAAAACCATGTTTGAGAGTATAGATACCGACAAAAGCGGGTCAATAACTTATGAAGAACTCAAAACTGCTCTGCACAGAGCTGGCTCAAAACTCTCTGAAGTTGAAGTTAAGCAACTCATGGAAGCCGTCAGTTATCAAAAACCTTCTCTTTCAGACCACATTTGTCGTTCTCGTAAAGAAAGAATCCAAACACACATATATCTATATTTTTCTCAGGCTGATGTGGATGGTAATGGAACAATAGACTACATCGAGTTTATCTCAGCGATGCTGCATAGACACAAATTGGAACCTGACGAACATTTGCGAAAAGCATTCCTACACTTTGATAAAGACAACAGCGGGTAAGTTGATGAAGCAATTGTGGCTTGTGTTAAGGAAAGATTTGACAAATGTAGTGAGATAGAATGTTTAAAAAATCAATGTGTATTGGCTTGTTTAGGCACATAACGAAGGAGGAATTTGAGATAGCCATGAAGGAGCATGGCATGGGAGATGAAGCTTGTGCCAAAGAGATATCAGAAGTCGACAAAGACAATGTAAATCGCCCCTCTGTAATTTTCTGGTTCCTTATTGTTCCTTGTTTAACATTTAACCGGGTTCTAAACCTTGAAATGGATTCTGCGCAGGACGGAAGAATCAACTATGAGGAATTTTGTGCGATGATTAGAAATGGCAACTTTCAGCCACAAGGGAAAAATGTCCATTGATCATAAGCTCTTGTGTTTGTTAAACCCGGAGAAGAAGAGCTAAACCGGGGAAACCTAGGTGAGAGATTTAGTTCTTGAGAACATGTGTTACTGTTATGCCTTCTTGTAACCGATCCAGTTTCTTATGTCTCTTTCTCCTAAGCCCACATATGGGAGACTTCTGTTGTTCAGTACGTATATAACCCATTATGTTAATCCTTTGTATACGTAGACGTTATACTTTTCAGACGCGTTTGTGAGAAGTATGGAGACATCTCGCAGAAGACTTGATAAATCTACGAGACTCAAAGTCGTTGAGGAGTAAGTCCAATTATATATTAATAGACTAAATTACTAATGCTAGCAAAAAAACAGAATATTAAAAGAAAGAACCAATATTACTTTGAATATTCAAAGACCAATTTTTGGCAAAGAAAGAAGAAGACTAAGTTTACTACCTAACATAAATGAAGAAGAAGACCAAGAGTTGCTACATATATTTAACGTTTGCATCAAAATTTGAAATCCCAGCTTCTGAATCTTACATTTTGACGTTTCTATCCGCTAATCCTCTCCAAGTTCATCTTCTTAAAAAAAATCTCTGAAAACTCCTATTCCGACCAATGGGTTGCTGCGGGAGTAAAAACCTACCTCTGTCGGATGGAGAGACAGAGAACATACTAGGGAAGCCATTGGAAGACATCAAAAAGCTTTACACTTTCGGGAAGGAACTTGGAAAAGGTAACTTGGCGACAACCTACTTGTGCCAAGAGATCTCCACAGGCGAAACATACGCCTGCAAGTCCATACCCAAGAAGAAGCTAATAAGCGAGAAGGTGAAAGAAGCTGTGAAGACGGAGATCGAGATCGTGAGTCACCTTTCCGGACAACCTAACATCGTAAAGATCAAGAGTGTGTACGAGGACAGAGAGTCTATACACGTGGTGATGGAACTGTGTGGTGGTGGAAAGCTATCCGATAGGATCGAAGCACGTAGCTATTACACGGAGAAAGATTCTGCTGGAATCTTGAAGTCGATTGTGAATGCTTTGCAGATTTGTCACTGCAAGGGTGTGATTCATCGTGATGTCAGGCCCGAGAACTTCTTGTTCTCGAGTGAGGATGAGAACGCCGTGCTCAAAGCTATCGGTTTCGGATCTTCTATTCACATCAAACAAGGTACAAGAGAACTCAATCAATGGAGAATGAACTTCATATACAAGTCGCATAAGCTTGAAACAGAGCAAAATACTTCTAACTAACTCTCAACTGACTCTGTTATTAACTCTGTCTCTAGTACAAACTCTGTTTAGTCTTTTTTAGCTTGAGTGTGCGATTTTTAGATTGTTTGTGTTTCGAACGATTTACAGGAACAGAACTAAAGGATAGATTCGTCAGTACATATTACGTTGCTCCTGAAGTATTACAATGGAAAAGATGTGGGAAAGAGATCGATATTTGGAGTGCAGGTGTTATATTGTACCTCCTACTCTGCGGCAAATACCCATTTGAAACTGGTAAAAAGCTTTAAGTTTTACTACAATGCCTTGATTTGTTCATGGGTGGCTTAATCTGTAATTGTATCTTCTGCTCTACTTTAGAATATGAGACAACGAAAGGAAGACTTGATTTGGAGAGCCAACCATGGCCTTGTATATCTGAGAGTGCCAAAGATCTTGTCGAGAAGATGCTAACCAAAGACCCGGAGAAACGAATCTCTGCTTCAAATGTTCTTGGTAAGCCCCATTTGTTTGTGATTCTAAGGGTATGTAGTAAGTGATTTCCAAAAAAAAAAAGCTTTTGATATCATCTACCAGAATGAAGATGACACTATGCGAATCTTGAATTTTTTATTTTCTAAAACTTTAGTGTGTGTTTTATCTATGGTTGCCTCTAACTAGCAATCCTTTTTGGGTTTATAGAGCATCCTTGGATCCACAGCGAAGCTCCAAACAAGCCTAATGATAATGTTCTCGTGTTACGTATGAAGCGTTTTGGAGCTTTGAACAAGCTTAAGAAGCGAGCTCTTAATGTAAAAGTTGCCATCTCCTTTTCTTCTCTAATCAAATAAAAATATCTCATAGCTACCACTGCCTGACTATTGCGATTTATTTGTTTGATCTGCAGGTTATCGCACATGATCTAGCGGAAGAGGAAATACAACATCTTAAAACAGAGTTCATGGATATGGATACTGACAGAAGTGGGTCAATCACTTATGGAGAGCTCAGATGCGGGCTAAACACACCTCGATCTCATTCTAATATGTCTTTAACCGAAGCTAAGGAGCTCATGGAAGCCGTGAGTATCAAGAAACCGTCTCTATTTAACTGCTGTTGTTGACCTAAAAAGATAGAATCCCAAACACTTTAACGATAAACTTTTGTCTAGGCTGATCTGGATGGCAATGGAAGACTGGACATGTACGAGTTCATTTCAGCGACGATGGAGAGACACTTATTAGTTAGAGATGAAAATTTGCACAAAGCATTCCGATACTTTGATAAAGACAAGAGCGGGTACGTTTCAATGAGTCCATCTTCATTGTGTCAAGTGAACCAAAGATTTGAAAATGTAGTGAGATAGAATGTTAAACGCATTACTGTGGATGCGTATATATACAAAAGGTACATAGCGAAGGATAAATCGATGAAGCATGGTATGGGAGATGAAGCTAATGCCAAACAAATCATATCAAAAGTCGACAGAGATAATGTAAATCTGCCGTCTATAATTTCCCGGTTCCTTGTTTTTCTCGGTTTAACATTTAGCTGGTTCTGCGCAGGATGGAAGAATGGACTATGAGGAATTTTGTGCGATGATGAGAGATGGGAAATTGCAGCCACAAGGGAAACTTGTTGGGATCCATTAGTGCTCATAAGCTCTTGCTCTTGTCTCACCTGAAAGCGGTTTTTTTTTTAAGCTGGAGATGAATAGCTAAACCGGGAAAAACCGAAGTGCGAGTTGTTGATATTGAATCTGTTTTACTGTTATATATCTTCTTGTAAGTTGTAACCAATCCATTATGTGTAATGTTCTTGAAAAGCTCCTTGATCTTTTTTTCTTTCTTGTGATTTACTTGAAGTTCCATAATCTTTATCAAAGAGTCTTTGGTATTTGTTTTTCCTCTAAATTATGTATGACTTTTAGCTTTGGCTTCAATGTTTAAACGTCTACCATCTTTGTTCTTGTTCCGTCTATAATGATTTTCTACTATCCTTGTTGTTAAAGAACATCCTTGGATCAAACATGGAGAAGCTTCTGATAAGCCTATCGATGACGTTGTTTTATCCTAGTTGAGACAATTCATTAATATGAACAATCTCAAGACAAAACCTCCAAGATCTTCTTAAATCTTACATTTTGGGTGATCCTCGGAGATCATCATCGTCTTCTTAAAAAGAGAAAACCTACAGAAATAATCTTTGACAAATACCCATTCAAGCTAATGGGTTGTTGCGGTAGCAAAAACTTACCAAAACCGGATCTCGTCACTGAGCGAGAGGCAGGGACGATACTGGGGAAGCCATTGGTAGAGTTCAACAAGCTTTACAGCCTCGGGAAGGAACTGTAGGAACATGATTTCTACGATATGGCAAAACTGAATATTTGCTGAATATAATGATAAAAACATAATTAAAATTACAACACTTGATACCAATATTTGATGAACAAAAACGGTTTGTGTGGAGTCGAGACACTCTTTCCTTAATTCTTAAATTGCCCGTAGTGTGACGGTGTTTACGCAATCAGAATCCCAGGATAAAACCACACTTCGACTATTCCGCAACACTCAGAATAGAAGCTAACGAACCTAGCAATATGTTGTACTCTCAGACACAAAACTAAAACGAAAAACTTCTATGTGAGGGAATTGCTATGTATTTAGAATATGTTGTGTGTCTATGAAATGAGATGAGAATGATTTGCTTTTATAGCCAAAAACTCAATAGTTTTATTTTTCCATAAAGTGCAAGAAATTTTTGTGTTAATGAGAATTCATTCTCTACATAAAGTCATAATTATTTTTATGTTACAAAGAATAATCTATGCACTTTAAGTCACAAAAATTACCTAAAAGAGAAAGATATTTGCTGACTTGTTCAACAAATAAATTTACAAATGACTTTTGGTAAAAAGATTAATCTTTTAGACCGTAAGCCCATTTGTCAATTCCCGAAACCCGAAATTCGAGTTCGGTCCACATATCTCTTTTTCCACTTTGGACCTCCATTTCTCATTCACAACCACTCCGATTTTGACATGTGATTACACTATTTTTTATAGTGCTCAACATCCGGTCATTCCGACGAACGTCTTCGTCCGAAATATAACGGCAAATGGTCTAAAACCATTTTGTCAAAAGCGAGTTCCAACAATCCCCCACATGAATAGAAATGACTCTAGACACATGACGACTCGACAGACTTGACTTCCTAGACAAGACTCGACACTAGGACTTTTGAGAGTATAAACGAGAAATCCACTGCAAGATGAGTTGGTAGCATTTTCAGCCTTGAACCAGTCATTGTTAATATCTTTCGGGTTTACTCGACCAGGAGGTGAACATGATGTCTTGAACCACTCGGGCTTTGATGTAAACCGAGACAAAAGATAAAACACAGCTTCAATCTCTCATAGAACTAGGTTCTCTATTGTGTTCATTTTGGCCGTGAACATGCCTGGTTAATCATGAGTGAAGTTAGAGAATATAGCCTTTCCTTCATTCTCCTAGAAACGGCCCCATTTCACACTCACAAGGTGATTTGCCATTAGCTTTGTTTAAAGGAGTATCCTGTACTACTCCACTTATATCTCAAAGCAATGTACACAAATCATTAAAAGCAAATGCTTATCCTCTAAACCTTACAGGTAGCACTGTTCATCATCCTAGGAACTGGGTAGAGACATAGAGTCTCACAGTGCTTTGGGCAGATTCAGTTTGACTTAGTTTTCCCCTTGAACCTAAGTCGATTAATTAGGTAGGGTTACTGCCAAACATCCTCTTAAGTCATAGGCTTTATACCCATTCCTCACGATGATTTTACAATTTGATCTCGTAACACACCTTTAATAAATGGATCCCAGGTTGTTATTTGATTAAGTATAATCTATTAAGATTACTCAATTTGAGATCAATTGTTTATTGCAGCCCATAACTTTAAATATATCGCAAATGACTCAATGCATTAGGTATGGCTTTTTTTTTTCCTCAAAGTTCATATAGCTTCATGCCAATAACTTTATGTGGTAAGCTACGCTTTTCCCCCACATTTTCCGGTATCTGTACAAATGTATTTTTTTTTTTGTTCCTCAAAGTTCATATGGCCTTGCCAATAACTTTATGTGGTAAGCAACGCTTCCCCCCACATTTTCTGAGGTAACTCAGAATCATTATTTTTTTTTTTTAATCATCTCACTATATTTGTAGCCAATAACACTTCCACCACATATGGTGTAAATTTAATATGGACATTCAGATACACATCAGAATTCCAATATATAAAGCACACAAGATTATAAGTGGCAGACCATTCTCAAATTGAGATGTCGACTCACCATACTTGTTGCCATCTCAAACGTTTATTTAAAATTTTTTTTTTTTTTAGACAACCTTTCAAAATCGAAAAACACCAATGTATATTCATTTAATATACATATTTTCGATTTAAGCTACTAACACAAAGATAGTCATACTCAAAATCAAATCTGTTCAAGAGAACCAAGATCAAATTAGTATATCAACACAAAAATCAGAAGTTTAATTGCATAATTAATTCATATCAAATGACTGTTTCGAAAAATTCTTTTGCAAACTAATAACAAAAGTCAAATCAAACAAACTCAAGGTCAAAGCATTAACACCTTTTCATCAAAACCCTTTCTTTGATTACTTTTAACCGATGATGACTAAAAGTCTAAGACACATGCAATTCTTTCTATAAAATATTTAATATGTCATAAACATTTAAATATCATGACAACACTGCTAAAACGTAGCAATTCACAATACTAATGCAAACCAATTGCAAAAGGAAATTAGATCGAGAAACAGGCAAAACTAGACGATCAGGAAAAGAAATGCAACTGAGCAAATCAAGCAATAATCATATGCAACACCAAAATTGCAGAAATTAAACCAATACGCAGAGAAAAACTCTGCATTTGTTTTTATTTTCCGGTTCAATGTTTGAACGAATGATGAACACCTGTTCATGAAATTTTTTTAGCAAATATAACCATTAGTGCAAAGCAAAAAATTGCAAAAATAATCATAATAAATCGCAGGAAACTCAAAAGAATTGATCTAAATAGTTCAGCAATTAATTATAAACTGCAGAACTATTAAACCATGATCAAGAAAATATTTTATGGAAAATTGACCAGATTTTCCATCACCATAATTTCTCTTACTCCTGTTTTTCATAGTAAAAAATACTCAACAAAACATTAGTTTTCGTTAGTGTATTAGACATAAAAGAAAATTTACAGAACTATGTTTTCATGATGAACACATGTTCTTATCAAAATTTTCACAAATAAACAGTTTTTTTCGTTAGAAAGTAACGAAAAATGGTCTAAAACCATTTTGTCAAAAACGAGTTCCAACAATCCCCCGAAAGATATTAACAATGACTGGTTCAAGGCTGAAAATGCTACCAACTCATCTTGCAGTGGATTTCTCGTTTATACTCTCAAAAGTCCTAGTGTCGAGTCTTGTCTAGGAAGTCAAGTCTGTCGAGTCGTCATGTGTCTAGAGTCATTTCTATTCATGTGGGGGATTGTTGGAACTCGTTTTTGACAAAATGGTTTTAGACCATTTGCCGTTATGTTTCCGGGCGAAGACGTTCGTCGGAATGACCGATGTTGAGCACTATAAAAAATAGTATAATCACATGTCAAAATCGGAGTGGTTGTGAATGAGAAATGGAGGTCCAAAGTGGAAAAAGAGATATGTGGACCGAACTCGAATTTTAGGCTTCGGGATTTGACAAATGGGCTTACGGTCTAAAAGATTAATCTTTTTACCAAAAGTCATTTGCAAATTTATTTGTTGAACAAGTCAACAAATATCTTTCTCTTTTAGGTAATTTTTTGTGACTTAAAGTGCATAAATTGTTTTTTTGTAACATAAAAAATAATTATGACTTTAAGTAGAGAATGAATTCTCATTAACACAAAAATTTCTTTCACTTTATGGAAAAATAAAACTGTTGAGTTTTTGGCTATAAAAGCAAATCATTCTCATCTCATTTTACACAAAACAGATTCTGAATACATGACAATTCCCTCACATAGAATCTTTCGTTTTAGTTTTGTGTCTGAGAGTACAACATATTGCTAGGTTCGTTAGCTTCTATTCTGAGTGTTGCGGAATAGTCGAAGTGTGGTTTTATCCTGGGATTCTGATTGCGTAAACACCGTCACACTACGGGCAATTTAAGAATTAAGATTGTAGGAACATGATTTCTACGATATGGCAAAACTGAATATTTGGTGAATATAATGATAAAAACATAATTAAAATTACAACACTTGATACCAATATTTGATGAACAAAAACGGTTTGTGTGGAGTCGAGACACTCTTTCCTTAATTCTTAAATTGCCCGTAGTGTGACGGTGTTTACGCAATCAGAATCCCAGGATAAAACCACACTTCGACTATTCCGCAACACTCAGAATAGAAGCTAACGAACCTAGCAATATGTTGTACTCTCAGACACAAAACTAAAACGAAAAACTTCTATGTGAGGGAATTGCTATGTATTTAGAATATGTTGTGTGTCTATGAAATGAGATGAGAATTATTTGCTTTTATAGCCAAAAACTCAATAGTTTTATTTTTCCATAAAGTGCAAGAAATTTTTGTGTTAATGAGAATTCATTCTCTACATAAAGTCATAATTATTTTTATGTTACAAAGAATAATCTATGCACTTTAAGTCACAAAAATTACCTAAAAGAGAAAGATATTTGCTGACTTGTTCAACAAATAAATTTACAAATGACTTTTGGTAAAAAGATTAATCTTTTAGACCGTAAGCCCATT
This sequence comes from Isatis tinctoria, assembly GCA_010577795.1. Lineage (NCBI taxonomy): Eukaryota > Viridiplantae > Streptophyta > Magnoliopsida > Brassicales > Brassicaceae > Isatis > Isatis tinctoria. Next base: position 32,774,603 of record CM021249.1, on the reverse strand, counting down.
TGTCAATTCCCGAAACCCGAAATTCGAGTTCGGTCCACATATCTCTTTTTCCACTTTGGACCTCCATTTCTCATTCACAACCACTCCGATTTTGACATGTGATTATACTATTTTTTATAGTGCTCAACATCTGGTCATTCTGACGAACGTCTTCGCCCGGAAACATAACGGCAAATGGTCTAAAACCATTTTGTCAAAAACGAGTTCCAACAGGAACTGGGCAAAGGTGGTTTTGGCACAACCTACACTTGCCAAGAGATCTCCACAGGCCACAGCTTCGCCTGCAAATCCATACCCAGGAGGAAGCTAATAAGCGAAGAAGAGAAGAAAGCCGTGAAGACGGAGATTGAGATAATGAAAGACCTTTCAGGAGTTTCCAACATCGTACAGATTCATGGTTCTTACGAGGACAGGAACAACGTACACATCGTGATGGAGTTGTGTACTGGTGGTGAGTTATTCGACAGGATCGATGCTCTGGTCAAGTCTCATAGCCATTACTCGGAGAAAGATGCTGCTGACATCTTCAAATCGATTGTGAACGCTGTGCAGATTTGTCATTAGATGAATGTGATTCATCGGGACCTCAAGCCAGAGAATTTCTTGTTCTCCAGTGAAGATGAAGAGAATGCTGAGCTCAAAGCTATCGATTTCGGTTGTTCTGTTTACATCAAAGAAGGTGAGAGCTTGACAATCATCATCATAAGGCCTTTGATTGCAAAGTTGGGAGCTTTAGAATGTGAAGTATGCCATTTTTAGATAGTTTTGATATTGAGATTCGTGTTTTCAACAAACTATAGGAATAGAGTTGAAAGAACATGTCGGCAGTATATACTACACTGCTCCTGAAGTATTACGAGGGGAAAGCTACGGGAAAGAAATCGACATTTGGAGTGCAGGTGTTATACTGTACATCCTGCTCAGTGGCAACCCTCCTTTTGGAACTGGTAAAGGGGCCTTAAAGCTAACTAAAGACGTAGATTCGTTGTTCTTCTTGTTCTTGGGAGTGGTTTAAGAGGAGATTGTATTGTTTTCTGATATTGTAGAAGATGAGATTAAGGAAGGAAGTATTGATTTTGATAGCCAACCGTGGCCTTGTATATCTTTGAGTGCAAAAGACCTTATCACGAAGATGCTCAACAAAACCAAAAGAAACGAATCTCTGCTGCAAAGGTTCTTGGTAAGCAATCATATTATGAGGAATTTTGGTTATTATAAATAGGTCGTGCTTTAGTTGGTTTATTTTTCTCATTAAAATCTTTTATATATGGGAGTTCGAACATATGTTGTTTTCTCTCCCAAAATGCATTTGGTAAATCTGAACATACTTAACTTAATAATTCCTTTTTTATTGATTTTATTTTGCTTATTACATAAGATGTAGATAGTCGTTCTTCTATTTTTTTATATGTTATCTCATCTTGTAAATATTGAATATGATTTTGTTTGCCTTTTATTAGGTTAATCGTTTTCTGAATAGTATTTTGTTGTAAACTTAAAACTTCTTTGGTTTTCATAGGTGATAAAAATGTAAACAATAATTTTGTTCCAACTACCTTCGTAGTTACTTCTATTTCGGTTACTTTAAATGGGTAAACTTGCGTAAAAAATGGTGTTCCTAATATTACTTCTTGTGTTAGGTTTGTACTAGGATAAATTGATTTTTAAAACAATATCCTTGTTTTTACCATTAACATTACCAAAAATGAGAGAAATTTTACGATGACGCTCTCGTTGGCCAACCAATTAACGAGAAGAAAAAAAATAATTAGTGCCTGGATTAAAAAGAACATGCAGAATGAGAACAAGAAGAAGCAGAACCTGCAAATAGAGTTTGGTGACATCCTAGGCAGTGCTAGTACAACGTTTTAGACTGTCATAAGCGAGTTCAAAAATTGTGCACTTTTATTAAAGATCATAAAATGATAGCAATATAGAAAATATGAATTTGTCATAGAAAAAATATGAAATTGTGCACTTAACTTAGAAAAAAATAAGATAATTCAACTCCATAAACTATTTATATTAAAAAGTAAAAAAGAACAATTTATTATTGAAATACAATTCTTTTTGTTTTTTTTCTTCCACAATCGGTTATTAAACTCGGATAGTCAAGTTTTTCAACCGTAGATGTCTCAATTGACAACAAAACCAACTCATTTAGGAGGTGTTATTGAATTTTTGTTTTAATGTGTTTTGATGTAATTGAATTATGAAATATTTTATTGGATTTCGATTAATTGATCGATGATGTATTTTGAAATAAAAGACGAAACTCATGTTATTTGAGTTTTAAAGGAGAGAAATCATTGAAAATCAGTAAAACTGAATTCTAAAATTATCAAAAGTAAAATGAATAGCAGTGGTTTTCAATGTATTTTTAAATACATCAAACACATATTTAATCTAATAACACTTGTTTTCAATGAATTATAATGTACTTTTTAAATAAAAACATGATTCAGTAACATTGGATTTAGTTGTGGATTTAAAATACACTCAGATACATTAAAAATTTCAATCTAATAACACCTCATTACTCTCTTTTATGACAAGTTAGACCGCAAATAATCTTTTATTAGCTTCAACTTTGAAAAACTTCTTTGAGCTATGGCGACTGATGCTAGAATAGTCAACAATACGATAAGCAATTTTTGTGTTCTGATAACAATCCTCCATTTTTCTAAAAAAACAAGCATTTCGATAGAGTTTCATTGGGATTTATTCTCGGAGAATTTTTAATTTCATAAACTAATCATCACCAACAATGTCTAAATGCATATAATTCTCTAAAGAAGCTTTCAAGTTCAAACATGATATCTTGAAAGTATCCTTACTTGTGGATGCTAGTTTTAGAAATCAAACAAAAATCCGAAGTTTATTCATACATTTAAAATTAATACATATATATATATAACTTTTTATATATAAAATAGATGCCCCTATAAAATAGATGTCTGAAGCTTTGAATTCACCTGTTTGTCCTATAAGCAGAAACTGATCCTAGGACGGGGAAAGTTTCCTCTCATCTTTTTCATGCTAGAATACATTGAGGTCAAAATGGCGGAGAAGAAGGGGTGGGAGAAAGACGATAACCCACAAAGCATTCCAATACTTTGATAAAGACAAGAGCGGGTACGTTTTAATGAGTACCAAAGTGAACCAGATATTTGAAAATGTAGTGAGAAAGATTGTTAAAATCATTAATGTGGATTTGAGTATATATGCAAAAGGTACATAGCGAAGAATCGATGAAGCATGGTATGGGAGATGAAGCTAATGCCAAACATATCATATCAGAAGTTGACAGAGATAATGTAAATCGCCCTCTATATTTCCCGGTTTCTTGTTTCTCCCGGTTTAACATTTAGCCGGTTCTGTGCAGGATGGAAGAATGGACTATGAGGAATTTTGTGCGATGATGAGAGATGGCAAATTGCAGCCACAAGGGAAACTTGTTGGGTGAATAGAAAAAGAGTACCTGTTTAAAGTATCTTCTTACTAATTTGGTTTTCCTTTGAAGAGTGGTAAATTTATTTTGGCCTCAAAGATTTGAAAGTTTCAAACAACGTGGAAGATAAGAACGGACAAAATAAAACTTACTCTTTAATTTCGTTTTTTATCGAATATTCATACAAACTCAAAATTGCAACACATTAGCTGGTCAAATCAATTGCTCATAAAATAAATGAAAACCAGTTCATCTAAATTGAGATCTTACAAGTTACACAATACAATACGAAGTCTCTTGGCTGCATCATAAATTCATAACCTTCATCTGCATCTCACATCGGCAACAAGATGGCGAATCTGAGGAGCATACCATTTCACCTTCTCTATATATTCTACTGTAACTTCCCAGCTATGACCTGAACCATGCAAACACGAAAATATAAGCCCGAGTTATTTTCTGGTAGTTACCAAAATCAAGAAACCCAGTAAATCACAGTCTTCATTGAGAAGACATGCCTTTCCTTTTCAGTTCCAAAAGCTTTTGACAACCTTTGTCCCAACAAGCAGAAATGCAAATAGTCATTTACCTTCGGCTCTAGCGATATCACTTAATGATTTAGAGACATGTTCTGCCCAACTGCTTACATCCGAATCCTTGATGTTTCCATGCACATGTAGCATTCCTCCCTCGGGCCTGCAAGTTCCAATACCAAGAACAGAGAAATTAGTTAAATTATATCGATCAGTTTCTCTATCTTTTGATAAAATCCTCAGATTATATTCATGTTCCAACAAAAGTGGAGCATAAGAAACAAACATCCCCGAGTCTGAGTTTGGCAGCGACAATAGATCTAGAGAATGAAGTTTCTAGAAATGCACGATAATGCAAAAGAAACAAAACAAGAATTGCTTCTGTCGTGTTAGTTCCATACTTTATGTAAAAGAACAAGTTTAAGAAAAAGTAAACAACCTCAATGCCTGAATAGCTGTGACCCAGCTTCCTTCGCTAGTTGGGATAAGACCAAGACATACTCTGTTAGCTACTCCCTGAGAACCAAAAGAGTTGAAACCCGAAATCTATTACTCAGGCGACTTATTTGGTCTAATACTTAGAACATGAACAATTTGCATAAGCTAGAATAGATTATGAGCAGTTTTGGAATATCATCAACCGTACTTTGGGTGCAGTGATCCGGTTATCCCCTTCAAGAATGATACAACGATCAGAAACAAAATTTGCTTCAACATTATGTTGAAGTGCTTTCATAGCATGGGGATTCCATTCACAAGCATATACAAGCTTTGCCTTTGCCCTGCAAAAGTATAGTAAGAATGAATTCCAGCTGCAACAGATCTCGAAGTTTTGTGGTTGTAAGAACTTTCATTACTCGACTTCATTGGTTCAATGGCCTACCTCAAAATCCTTGGATCTTATTCAGAGGTTCCAACAAGAGTGGAGCATAAGAAACAAGTCTGAGGAAAGTAAACCACCTTGATGCCTGAATAGCTGTGACCCAGCTTCCTTCGCTAGTTGGGATAAGACTAAGACATACTCTGTCAGCTACTTTCCAGTGTTGGTGCAACGTTTCGGACTGCCCTAACCAATGCAAAAATAGTGCATTTTCATTAAAGATCATAAAATAATAACAATATTGAGAAAAATGTTAAAGTTTCATAAGCTAATCAAACTCTATAAACTATTTATAAAAAAAAAAAGTAAAAGAAAACAATTTATCATTGAAATCTCCAAACGCTGCGTTTTGGAACAAAATATTGAGAGCGGAAGAGGAAATAAAAGATCTTAAACACACAGTTTATGGATATGGATACTGAATTACTGACGGAAGTGGGTCAATCACTTATGGAGAGCTCAGATGTGGGCTAAATACACCTAGATCTTATTCTAATCTATCTTTAACTGAAGCTAAGCAACTCATGGAAGCCGTGAGTATCAAGAAACCCTAACATATAACGATAGAATCATAAACATATAATGATAAACTTTTGTCCAGGCTGATCTAGATGGCAATGGAAGACTGGAGAGACACTTATTGGTTAGAGAAGAAAACTTGCACAAAGCGTTCCAAATTCCAATACCTTGATAATAGCGGGAACATGTTAATGAGTCCCATCCCATCAATCGTTTCTTGTGTCAAGTGAACCAAATATATTTGAAAAATGTAGTGAGACCGAATGTTAAACGCATCAATGTGGATTTGCATATTTTATACAAAAGGTACATAGCTAAGGATAAATTGATGAAGCATGGTATGATAGATGAAGCTAGTGCCAAAGATATCATATCAGAAGTCGACACAGATTACGTAAATAGCCCTCTATAATTTCCGTCCTGGTTCCTTATTTTTATTTTTCTAGGTTTAACATTTAGTCGGTTTTGCGTAGGATGGAAGAAGATACTATGAAGAATTTTGTGCGATGATGAGAGATGAGAAATTGCAGCCACAAGGGAAACTTGTTGGAATCCAGTAGTGCTCATAAGCTCTTGTCTCACTCGAATGCGGTTTTTGTTTAACGTAGAGATGATGAATAGCTAAACTGGGGAAAACCGAAGTGCGGAAGCTCTTGTAATTTTCTTTATATGTCTGCTGTTGGAATCATCAGGCAGATTGTGAACGTTGTGCAGATCTGTCGTTTCATGGGTGTGATGCATAGTGATCTTAAGCCTGAGAACATCTGGCTGTCGAGTAACGATGAGAATGCTATCCTCAAAGCAATCGACTTTGGATGTTCTGTCTTCATCGAAGATGGTGAGATCGAGATTGTGCCATATTAGTTAGTTTCACCTAATTCTTATGTTCATATGATTGATGCATGATTTGTGTAACATATACAGGGGAAGTATACAGAGATAGCGTCAGGAGTCAGATAAGGAAAAATATTCATACAAACCCAAAAATGTAACTGGTTAAGTGATACATAACTGGTTAAGCTCAATGTCTCAGAAAATGATAAAGAAAAAAAACGGTTACCGAAATGAGATCGTACAAGTTACACAATACAACTTGAAGTCTTTTGGCTGCATCATCATCTTCATCTGCATTTCACATCGGCCACAAGATGGCGAATCCGAGGAGCATACCATTTCACCTTCTCTATATGTTCTACTGTAACTTCCCAGCTACGACCTGAATCATGAAAACCAAAAATATTAGCCTGAGCTATTCTGAAATTAACCAAATTAAGCAGACATATGTCAATAATCTTTTTACCTTCGGCTCTGGCGATATCAGTTAATGATTTGGAGACATACTCGGCCCAACTGCTCACATCCGAGTCCTTGACGTTTCCATGCACATGAAGTATTCCTCCCTCGGGCCTGCAAGTTCCAATACCAAGAACAGAGACATTAGTGAAATAATATCGATCAACTTCTCTATCTGATAATAACATTATTGGATCGTATAAAACAAAAAAAACATTCCCAAGTTTGAGGGACAGCGACAATAAATCTACGGAATGAAGTTTTGAGAAATGCACAATAATGCAAAAGAAAAAGAATTGATTTTATCGTGTTAGTTCAAAATTATATGTAGCAGGTTCTTGTTAATTTAGGTATAGAACAAGCTCAAGGAAATGTAAAACCACCTTAATGCCTGAATGGCTGTGACCCAGCTTCCTTGGCTAGTCGGGATAAGACCAAGAGAGACTCTGTCAGCTACTCCCTGAGAACCAAAATATTTGAAACCCGAAATCTATCACTCAGGAGACTATCTAACACTCAGAACATGAACAATTTGGATAAGATTGAATAGATTATGAGCAGCTTTGGAGTACTTTGGGTGCAGTGGTCCGGTTATCCCCTTCAAGAATGATACAACGGTCAGAAACAAAATTTGCTTCAACGTTATGTCGAAGTGCTTCAATAGCATGGGGATTCCATTCACAAGCATATACCAGTTTTACCTTTGCCCTGCAAAAGTGTAATAAGAATGAATTGAAACTGCAAGAGATCTAAAATATTTGTGGTTGTAAAAATTTCTTTACACTACTTCATTTGTTTATTGGCCTACCTCAAAAGGAATGGGAGGGTAAAATATCCAATTCCAGCAAATAGGTCCACCACAACTTCATTTGCGCAAGCCATGTTACCCATACGGAGCTTTTCTGAGAGATTACCCCATGAGAACATGCACTTGGTAGCATTAAAAGAGTACAAGATCCCATTTTCACGATGATCGACCCATCCATCATTCCAACAAGAATCTCCAATGTACTATCCCTTGTACCGTTGGCTTCCACTCGTCCCTGGTAAGCACATGACAAAAAGTGCTTACTTCAATTAGGGTGAGACAAAATGCTTACTACAACTATCAAATATGAATTTTTTTTAGGTGCATCAAAGATGAATAGATAAGAAAACCTTCCAATCACACGGGTTGATGAAGTTGTAAAACTAACGGTTTACACTTAAACAAGTCAGCGTAATGTTCAAAAAGTGACATACTTGGCGTGCAAGGCGGTTGGCACTAAGCGATATAGCAACAGCAGACCAAACTTCCTCACTTATCGAGCTCCAAGCTGGATCTTTAAACGATGCTACAGGAAGCACAACGATATCACCAAGCCGTTCCCATCTACCAATAGAGGAAACACACAACAGTATCAGATGGAAGTGAAACAACATTTTAGTCCCCGAACATTATAAAATCAGCATTCTGTAACACTTACTTCGGTGGAAGCTCATCCAAAAGCTCCTCTGGTAGACCTTTCTGTTTAAGTATAGACGTGATAGCTTCTTTCATTCTTTGTAACGGGGACTTTGCAACTTTTTTGGCTTCAACAGCTACATTAGCAAGTTTTTTAGCACCAAGTTCCTTCAATAGATTCAAAGCCACTGAGCTTGATATTTCCTTCAAAGATAGACCTTCTGTGAGTTGGCTGGTAAGGTAATCATCTTCTGACCCTTCTAAGTCCTTGCCCAAAAGCTGCTTTTCATGGAAAAGTTCAGAAAACATTTCATTCACGGGGAAGCAGATGTAAAGACCTTTTCCGTGTGAATACACCTTCCTCTCAAGGTCTAACCATCCGAAATTTTTAAGTATGTCCTTGCCAAACTTTGCATATTTTCTTTCTAACTGTATCACCCAGGGTTGAGACAGAGGCGTTTCAATCTTGAAATCTCCATCATTTTTATTCACTTCTACAGAAGCATCTTCGGGTTGGGAAGGAACGTGATTTTCACTCATAGTCACTGATTGAATCAAGTTGATTTTCACTGGTTCACTAAACTTTGTCCCAAAAGCATAGCAAGCAGCCCCACCCCCAATTACAATAAGATCATCGCCAAGAACGCTGGCTGTACTTCGAACAAACAACTCTTTGTTCATAAACTCCAGTCTCACACTCCTCCACAATCGATGCTTCAGATCTAGCAGAGTCAAATCTTGACAATTTTGTGAAACAGGGCAACCTCCAATTATGCCAATAACATGCTTATACACAAACATCGAGTGGGAAAATCTGGCTTGAGGCCATTTTCCAGAAACCACTTCAAGTTTCCAAGAACCGCTTTGGACATCAAAGCTGTACAGATCATCGACTACCTTTTCCCCATTGTACCCTCCAAACATGAATAACTGAGACCCATATGCAACCATATCATGAGAGTGGCGCGCACAGGGCCATTGACCTCGCTGTTCAATTTCTTTCCACTGAAGGTCCTTTGTATCCAAAAGGTGCAACGAAGATAATATCTTATCATTGTTAAGCCCACCGAATATGTATACTTTTGAGCCAACACTGGCTGCTGCATGCCGATGCCTGCTCAATTCAAAGAATTTGCATTTAGACGGAAAGCTCGAGAAAAAAATGTAACTGAAGAGAGATCAATGCAACAAAAACATATAATAAATCAAAGAAATTAAGTAACATAGGCATCAACCTAAGTGCAGTAAATAGACCAAACAGTTCCAAAATACCGTTGAGGACATCTCAGAGAATTCAACTTTAAATGATACAAGATACTTGATGCCTTTTAGAGAACTCAAGTTTACAAAACCATTTTTAAAAGACAGTAAAGTTCATCACTGGCAGTAAGTCGGAAGACTTTTTGAAGAGATGAACACAAAAAATTACACTATACCTCGGAGGAAATTCACTCTCTGTGCACCTCTGTGAGCTCCATTCACACTTAGATATATCTAGCATCCACACATCATTGAGAATATTCAAGGGATCAGCCCTTCCTCCAATTACAAACATGAGATCTCCAACCATTGAAGCTGTGTGGCCAAGTCGTGGTGATGGAGATTCATTGACTGCGACCAACTTTAAGGATCCACATGAAGGGTCGAGCAACATAGACTCGTTTCTTCGAGCATGTCTACCAAAACCTCCAAACCCACCAAACACGATTACTTCTTTTCGGTCTGTTGTATCTATCGTACAAGCTGAATGCCCCCAAAGGTGGAGCTTCTCAACAGGTTCGCCAGAAATGGATAATGTTGAGAGCGGCATAAGATCTTGATGAAGCCCTGTCAATGATTTAGATACGGAAACTGGCTGTCACGTTTAAAATTTGGAAAGTTATCCTGCAAACCAAGTAGACATAACTCAAATTCTCAACCAAAGATACACTACGACTAAGCAGAAACGCTACATTATGTCCAATTCTACTGCACTATTCAAAGCTATCGCTTAGCGATACACACAAATTCGTTATTTTACCAGGATGCAAGTCTCCATTTTTGATACTTGAATCATGAGTTCCAGCTATATTCTCGTAGTTGTCATCTTCGTCAACATCATTTGCGTCTGGATCCTTGAAACCATTGCTTGTCAGAGCTAGACTAAACCCATCGGTTCGCTTCCTATTAGCATCCATCTTCTCATTCGCAATGTCAACAAGGAACTTCACATACTCCGGTGAAACCATCAGCTTATCTGTATCACCGAGAGGCACCTCCATCCGAATCGAGCATCGTATAGCTATAATTACTCTTTTGCCATCGCCGCAAGAAGTGATCCCCGACTCTCTAAACCCGGCGGAGATAGCTGTCGCGACGAGAAACTGAGCCGAGCTCAGATCCTTGCACTCAACGGCAATGATCAACGGCTCGAATCGGAAGACTAATTCGCTGGGCTGGTCAATCTGAGCAGACTGTGAAGGGAACAGGAGACGAATAACCACATCCGGATCTGCTGGATCGTGCGTGATGTAGAGCCACGAGCCACCGCGAGCTTTCTTCTTCGTTGAAGCGTTTAATTGTGGTTTGGGCTGAGAAAGGATAGAGATTCGACCTGAGCAGGAACTGGTGGTGAAGTACGATGGGTGATGATTGATGGTTTCTAGGAGAGGGACGATGGGCTCGTCGAGATAACCTTTCGGAGATTTGTCAGTCACTGATGAACGAATCGATGCTAGCGTCGCAGCTTTCCTCTTCTCGAATTCCATTTTTCTCAGTTGCTGTGGAAAAACCCTAGTTTAGCTCCGGTTTCATAAACCCCATCCCGGCGACGAAGGTGAGTCCTATAAAACGGTCACAGCCGCTGCCGTTTAGATACAATTGATACGACAGCGTTTGAGATGAAAGTGGTAAGTGTGTCGAATCCGGTTTTTGGCTCAGATATTCCGGTTTTACACGGTTATGGTGACATGTCAAATGTAAACAAAAATTTGTTTCGACTTCATAGTACAATATTCATTTTTCCTTCAAGAAACGGCTCAAAAATTAGGTGATGATGACGTTGCAGCAGAAGAGGCAATTCAAAGTTTCAGACCATGTATGTAATACTACCTTGTAAGGTATTCAATTGCATAAAAATACAAATTTATATGGCTAAACCAAAACAAACCGAGACACACTAATTTCTATCACTTGTTATCAGATATTTCCTCTCATTGGGAGAGACTCAAAACTCATAAGCATTGGTTGGCTGATAGACAAAAGAAGTAGATATGCAACCAAAAAATAAAATTTGAAGATCTCGGACCATCCACTTATACAACGCCACGTCATAAAATGGGTCCTACATTGAAGACTTCAAAAACTCGAAGGAGAATAAGCAAGCCTTATCCCCAAACCTCATCCATTACCTTCTCTTCCCTCCACTCAATTGCTCTTCTTTCCTTTCTTCTTTCTTACAATCAAAGAACATAGATAAGGTTCAAGCAAAACACCGACTAAACAAACAACAAAGACAAAACAAAACAAAACAAAAAGAAGAAAAAACTTCTCTTCTCTCCGAACAAGATCAAGAACAATGGCTTGCACTAATCTAACAACAATGTGGGTTTCATCAAAACCATCTCTTTCTGATTCCTCTTCCTTGTCCTTCCGATCTGTTCTCAACCCACTTCCCCTCCCAAATCACAGTTCCTCTCCTTCAAGATCATCCACCGTTGCTCCAATCCAATCCTCTCTTCGTGAGCTCAGAGACCGAATCGATTCGGTCAAAAACACTCAGAAGATCACTGAAGCGATGAAGCTTGTCGCTGCAGCAAAAGTCAGGAGAGCTCAAGAAGCTGTCGTCAATGGACGTCCGTTCTCAGAAACCCTAGTCGAAGTTCTCTACAACATCAACGAACAGCTTCAAACCGATGACATCGATGTGCCCTTGACCAAAATCAGACCGGTTAAGAAAGTGGCACTTGTTGTCGTTACAGGAGATCGAGGATTGTGCGGTGGATTCAACAATTTCATCATCAAGAAAGCAGAGGCAAGGATCAAGGAGCTTAAAGGTCTTGGTCTTGATTACACAGTGATTAGCGTGGGGAAGAAGGGAAACTCGTATTTCGGCCGTCGTCCGTACATCCCCGTCGACAAATTCCTCGAAGCCGGGACTTTACCGACGGCGAAAGAAGCTCAAGCTGTGGCCGATGATGTCTTCTCTCTGTTTATAAGCGAGGAGGTCGATAAAGTCGAGCTCTTGTACACAAAGTTTGTGTCTTTGGTGAAATCAGAACCCGTGATCCACACGCTACTGCCTCTATCGCCTAAAGGAGAGATCTGTGACATCAATGGGAACTGTGTGGATGCTGCTGAAGATGAACTGTTCAGGCTGACGACGAAAGAAGGGAAATTGACGGTTGAGAGAGAGACTTTCCGAACACCGATGGCTGATTTCTCGCCGATCTTGCAATTCGAGCAAGACCCTGTTCAGATTCTTGATGCTTTGTTGCCTCTGTATCTTAACAGTCAGATTCTTAGGTCTTTACAGGAGTCGTTGGCGAGTGAGCTTGCAGCTAGAATGAGCGCAATGAGTAGTGCTTCGGATAATGCATCGGATCTTAAGAAATCGCTTTCGATGGTGTATAATAGAAAGCGTCAAGCTAAGATTACCGGAGAGATTCTTGAGATTGTTGCTGGAGCTAATGCACAGGCTTGATTTGTTTGGAACCTCTTTGATATGAGCAGACTCTTTTTTTTATTATATATTTCGTTTTCGGTCGTGTAATAATGTATAATCGTCTAGAAACTCCTTGTGATCTTTTTATAATCATCCAATTACAAACATAATGCGGTTGTATTTATTTTGGCCTTTGATGGGATAAATGATAAAAATCTTCGTTGATGATTTTGTGGATGAGTAGTTTTGGTAGGAGGATCCTTTGAAGGAATAAGTTTTTCTTTTGTTACCATAGTTAAAAAATCCTATTCCATTGTTGTTATGAAGGATCTTAATGAAAACAAAGAACAACAAAATTGAATCATTTTTTTCCATATATCACATAGGTTCATGGGTAATAAAACTTTACTATTGTCAAATGATCTTCATTTTGTTTTGGTATTCTATTGTCAAATAGTTTGACCACAACATTATCTCATGGACTAGTTTATCATTGAGCCTAGCTTACAAAAGTTTACAGAATAAGAAAGAGAAGAAGATTGGACCTTCAGATCATTTTAGGCCCAAACTGAAGTGTTACTGCACTGATCAAAATGGGTAAATGTCCCATATACTCTTTGGACCAAAGTAATCTCAGAAGCTCCATTTTTTTTTAAACAATTTTTGTTAAATCAAAAAGAGTCGAAATAACCACAAAACCAGAGTAAATATATGATATTTACAAATCGACCACCGACTTCACTTTACAAGTCAAATCCCACCGAAATTGGGGAAAACTTTTTTAATTTTTCTTCAATTTATTCAATCTTTGTCTCCTCGTCTCCCTATCTCTACTGCACAGAAAATCTGAAAATCAACTGTCTCTCTCTCTTTCACCTAAGAAACCAACTTTTACCCAAACCTAACCTAACGGCGAGAGAGCCAATTCGCGATGGCAAGAACGAGAAACATGCGGAAGCGGAATCTTAGCCCGAGTTCGAAGCCGCCAGCGAAGAAGCAGAAGAGCCAGTCGATTAAAGAAGAATGAGCGATTGCGGAGCCTCCTCCTCTAACTATCGAAACCGACGCGACGGAGGCTGAGACCTTTGTTTTGGACCTTTGTTTAATTTAAAACCTTTGTTTTGGAACATTTGTTTAATTTAAAACCTTTGTTTTGGAACCTTTGTTTAATTTAGAACCTTTATTTAAATTGCTTGAACCTTGTTTTTTTTGAACATTTGTTTCATGGGATTCATTTGTTTGGACCATGTTTGATTTATTTCTGAACCTTGTTTTATGTTGTGATTAACATTAGAAATACCAAGTGTTACGAAGTAACATTAGAAATACCAAGTGTTACGAAGTAACATTAGAAATACCAAGTGTTATTACGAAGTAACATTACACAGAAAGTTCAAGGAAATTGCAATTAAAACACAGAAAGTTTAAAGAAATTGTGCAAATACATCAATCTTGTGGGAATCCCAAATTTGGCATCGACAAAGTATGAAGCCATCTCATTGTGCTTAAGCGCCTTTCATGTTTCCTCGTAATTCCTCTCTTCTTCCTCCTCTGAATCGTATACGAAAAAATCCTCGTGCTGCGTGTTGTCAGACTCTTCCACCTCCTTCCTTATGGCCTCGTAGCTCATATTACCCTTCTTCATCTGAGATATGAAAGAGAGATGGGAGATTTGAGTGAAAGATGGATGAAAGAGAGAAAACAATGGATGAAAGAAAGAGAATGATGGATGAAAGAGAGAGAACCAGAGATGAAAGAGAGAAGAAAGATTTGTGCAGAGAGAGAAATTGAGAGGTTGGAATGACAAAAGTGAGAGGTAGGAAAGAGAGAAGAATTGTATTTGCCGCCTAGAAATTCACTTTCCCTCCTAAAATTTACAATTTTCCTCTTATATTTTTTATTTTCCGCCTCTATTTTAAATTTACCCCATTGGAAAATACACGTAGTAATACCAAGTTCTTAGTTATACTAAATTTCGAAAAATTTGACCCAAAAATTTCACCTCCTTATCCTAGTATTACACCAACTAGAAGTTATAATTTTTAGTATTACCGTTCAAGTACATTGTTTTCCATGAGAATATCATAGTCTTGTGCAATAATATGATCGAAAATGATATTATTATACTTTTCACTAAACAAATTGGTTCTCCTTATGAAAGAGTTTGTTAAAGTATAAGGAAGTTTCTTGGAAAAACCATGTAAGTTGAAGTTTCTTTGAAAATAAGTTGATGGGTTAATTATTATGTTTGTTTGTCATATGAATTGTAATTCTAACACTAAAAACTAATCCATCTCGAAAATCAGTTATTTTTTTAATTATTATGTTTGTTTGACATATAATTTGGAGTTCTAGCAACTGTTTGCTTTGAAAAGTCATATGAAATACAATATTGATAATATTACCACTATTATACAGAAAACAATAAAATAACCCAATTTTTAGCCGAATGGTATTAAATTACATAAATCAAACTTTTAAAAGTCAACTCAAACACAAATTCATAGTTTTACCAGTATTACAAAAAGATAATACAAAATCACAAATCGAAGTTTTCTCCAAAAAGCAACCCTCCTTGATGTAATCCGGTACATTCCACGAATCACTATCAGAATCACTCAGAATCACTTTCAGAATCATCAGCCTCTTCTTCTTCTTCTTCTTGTTCATTTCCACCTCTGTTGTCAACATGCAGCGTTATGGCACTGTCTTCTATTTCTACGCTTTCATCATCAACACGCTCATAATTCTTACCAAAAAATCAAAAAAATCCCACAAAATCTCGATCAATACTGTTTTTTGTTGACAGTTATACCCTAGTTTTTCTCAGTTATACACTACTTGTTCCTAGTTATACATCGTTTTCCAGTGTTTCTAGTATTACTAGTTATACTATTTTCGCAGAGATCCAGTTTCTCAGATCCAATCGAGATTTCAAAAACTTTCAATTCAAAACGATTCAGCACTGTAGTGCATTTGTAGCCAATATAGAGTCATATTCTTCAACCCAGAAACATTCGTTAAACCCCTATGCATCAAATCTAAATTTCTCCTAGTTTCTCAATTTCAAATCCCTAAAACCACAAAAACCTAAAACAATTAACACAGACCTCAGTTTCGGACCTCCACGAAGCTCTGGTGTTGAAACGGCTGCGAACGGAGGTCGACGGAGGTCGACGGAGCTTGTCGGTTGTTTCTCGTTGGGGGAGGGAAAGAGAGGAGAGAGAGAGGCCAGGAGAGAGAGGAGAGAGGAGAGAGAGAATGTCAAAGTCAAAGTCTGGGTCAAGATTCATTAAGGGCAAAAAAGTAAAACCAATATGTGGAGAGTAGTGTAGATTGAAGGAGAGTTTTGTTGATTACTTTTTTTTGTAGAGGAGCATCTGAGATGATGTCGTAGAGAACTTCTATATGCAAGAGAGCCTTGGTGACAAGGTTGGGATAAGATTCTTGGCAGTTTTTTCTCATGTACACTTCAACAAAGAAACATACGCAAACACTTTTGTAAACTTGGTTACTAGTGGAGTTTGAGGGCAGAAGTTTAATCCGCTACAAACCTGATAAGTGGTATCAGAGTGTGGTTTGCATCCTAGTGTTGCAAAGGCGACCAACAAAACAGAAGGAAGAGAAGTCGTAAGGTAAGAGTAACTTTTAGTACTGATATCATTCTAGGACCTTCGAATGATAATGTACAGACAGAAAGTTCAACTGAAGGTAAGTTTTGGGTTCTAGTTTAGTGCATTGGTTAAATGTGCAAGAATAATCAGGTATGAGTTCTGATTAAATGCAAATAAGTGAAACTTAGAATATATGGAATAAATCAAGAAGACAAGAAGTATATAATAAAATGAGGATTTGAGGGATGCAAACAATTAATGAAGGACTCTTAGGGGTTCAATAAGTCACGAAGCAGGGAAACAAGATCTCCCCGTGGATGTAAGCAATCAAAGAATATAAACCCCTGGAAAATGCAAGCAATCATGAACTAGAGAAATAAATAAACCCGAAGGGATAGAAGCAATTAAGGAATATGGCCATGGAGTATTCAAACATTATGAAACAAAGAAACAAGAACAAATTCAAACCATCACGAAGTAGAGAATTAAGAACTATAAAAGGATGTAAACAATCAATGAATATATATGACCTCGGATGATGTAGTCATTATATATTTTTTATTTTAAAAAATACTAATAGAATAGAAACTAAAATAAACAAATAAATAATAATAATTAATCATTACAAGTAGTCTGTAATTGGTCTATAAAAATTAACTCGCACTAGATAAAAAAAGCTAATATTTTCAAATGATATATATGTATTTGTTGATAGTCTTTTTGTTCAGAGTGATTTCTTGGACTGTCTCTGATATGATGAACTCGCACAACATTTGACTGGTCAGAAGAGTTGATTACACCTGGAAACCTACATACATCATAGCATAGTTAGAAAACCTCTGGACGAGAAAGAGTTTTTCTTGATGATGGTTCTCTAACGTTGAAATAGGAAAACAAACCATGCGACTGGTGGAATAACAAAAGCACATGAGGAAGAAGAGCGTAAGAGATGAGTTATATGACTATTCTCTCGCGGTCTCACCACATGCCACTTTGCTCATTATTCATTCTCCGAAATACATCGCCAACACTACTATATGAAAATGCTTTTTCTGGATTTTTGAGTGTTTCTTAATCTTTGACCGAACTCAACCCAAATTGTTCATTATTATTTTATTTTTTTGTATTACATTACACAGCACACTCTTGACTCTTCCAGTAGTTTTGACTTTTTATGACGAAGAATCTAACTATCAAATAGTACGTAAAATTGAATGCAAGAAGTGATCTCTCTCTCTCTTTTCTTTGGATAAGATGGTTGTGAATAAAAACTCTAATAAGGTAACATCAGTAAAGGCACTTTTGTCATAAATTTAATTTCGTCCTCTTATTTTTGTGATAACATTTTTTTTGTAGTAATCCTTTCAAACTTACCGGAAAAAGAAATTTAAAAAGTAAATAATTTGACATAAAATAAAAGCAAGTCTTTTCATATAGTACAATTGTTTTGTCTTATTGTATAAATCAGACTGTCAATGATTTGGCAGGCCTCAGTAGAAAATAGTACCAAAGGCTACTACTCTTTAGTTGTAATGCAAAAACTATTGATTTATTACATTTGTTTAATAAACATTTAGAGACTATAATAGTACAAAATTATTACACTTTTTGGAGTTTTCTCAAGCCTCTGTCTTCGTGAGAGGCTTCTTGTTATATTTGAAGCTTTTTCTACATATACATGACTTGTCTTTCTCTTTCATTTGCCAGCAAAGAGAGATGGTTTGATGTTGTTTGTGATTATCTCTTTTTTCACCTTCTTACATATATAGACTCAAAAACAACAACAACAACAAATACACTTTGAAGGGAAAGAAAATTTGCATTAGTAGTAGAAGAATTTCTTTTTTGGCTCTACTTATTAGTTGGTGTTTTGATCTATATATTTCTCTCCTCCTATCTATCTATGGATTCACGAGCAAGAAGAAGCCAATCGAGTAGCGGAAGGGGTCCTGCAATGAGAGTAGAAGGGGAAGAAGAGTTTGACGAGGAAGATGTGTGGTCAGTTTTAAGAGATGGAGAAACTTCAGGTCCTGAAAGCAAAATACCCAAAAGTCATTTCTCTTCCCCATCTTCTTCTACTTCTTTTACATCTTCACCATGGAACATTCATAGAAGCAAGGAGGTCTCAGGGGCAAAACAGTCATCTGCACCTATGAATGTCCCTGATTGGTCCAAGGTTTATGGTAATACAAGGAGCAACGGAAGGAGTAATTTGCATTTTCATGATGACGACGATGATGTTGATGATGATGGTTGCATGGTTCCTCCACATGAATGGGTTGCAAGAAAGCTAGCAAGAACACAGATCTCATCTTTCTCTATGTGCGAAGGAGTTGGAAGAACACTAAAAGGAAGAGATCTAAGCAAAATGAGAAATGCTGTTCTGACGAAAACTGGATTCTTGGAGTAAGTAGAATATATCTCATCATCATCATCCATGTGCATCGAGCATGAATCCCATAAATCTTGTTAACATTATCATCATGAAAACTCTCAACTTTATGGTATCCACATCATCATCATTATCAATGTCATTGTCGTCATCATCATGTGGGGATCACTATACCAAGAGTCTTTTGTTAAGCTTTTGTTTAATTATTATTATTGTTATTATTTTCAATGTGTAATTTAGAGTAGATAAGTATCATAGTGATGATGATGACTTGTCAGCCCCATGCATGGGCCCCCCTTTTATTTTCTTCTGTTGTTTTTTTTTTTTTTGGTTTCTCTTTTGAAGTTTTTATGATCTTAAATGATAGCCTAGCTAGAGAGGGCATATCCTTGAGAAACCTTTAATTCGAACCTCTTTGAGTTCTTCACCATTTTTGGTGAAAGTTTTTGTCGTTCACTCGTTTGCTATCAATGTTATATATTAAATCTTTTGATTTACATTAGGTTATATGAGTGTTCACTTCCTCTGACGAGCAAGTTCTTTGATAATTTATGCTTTTGATAAATATAGTAGCTGTTGTTCAAAAAAGATAATATAGTAGCAAATAAATCATTAACTAAGTCCAAATTTTGTTCTAAAAAGAAACTAAGTCCGAATTCAGGATTAAACACTCTCGATTTCATGCAAATACCTAAAAATGATGAGTTTTACGATTCTGAAGACGTTTTCAACCACAGCAATCCATCTAAATTTTAAATTCTTATATACAAATAATCTGTTTGATAAGGTTTACTTTTAAGGATTGGAATGCATGATTCTCTTGTGACGTCTTTAAAAAGAAAGTTTGGAATACTTTTTTTTTTGTTTCATTAGTAACTAAGGTAATAGATTAGATTTAATAGCGGTGAATGATTTGTAGAACAAAAAACGGTGGACGCATATGACAGAGTATAGATTAACAGTAAGATGAATAAATAATGTAACGAGAAAACATCAAAAACCATAGAATTAAAAACAAATGCTTTTATTATATAACTAGAATTAATTTTTGATACGTAGATAAAAATTAAAAAAAATATATTTTCTATTTATCACTAAAAATAATTTATTTAAAACAGTTTAGTACACCTAATTGGTAATAAATAATCAACATAAATATTAATCAGCAAAAATTATTACTAAAAAAGAATATGAACATTAATATATTTTTTCTATTTTTTGTATTCTAATTAGTTTGATATTAAAAGTGTTGAAAATCTCTTTTTATCTTTAAAATTCATTTAGATGTGTTGAGGAAACCACTATGCAGTAATAAACATTAATCTTCACTGAACTAGAGTAGTTATTTACAAAAATCATTTGATGCTAATGAATCACATTCATACATTTCATAATTCAAATTAGAGTTTTAACTTCAACATGCAAATATAAGAGACTATAAGGTAAATTACGAATTCTCATCATCACTTCCTTTTTATTATAAATGCATCCTTGACCTGAACAAATATCTCAATCTTTCCAAGTTTTATCTATAGAAAACCATCAACCTTTCAAACAACATTATATAATTATAAATTATATCCTTATTTTACTGTTTTGTCTTTTGGCAGTTGATTTTCTTCCAAAAATATAAATAAAGTATTTTAAGATGATAATATGTATTATTAATATGAATTTTACAGTATTAAAGTTTCTTTTTAAAGATTAAAAATTTATTGAATAATTTTATTTTCATATATTTTTCCAACATATTTTATTTTTTTCTCATTTTTAAATTTATCTATCATTTTGGTTTACGATTATTATTTTTATTATATATTATACATATCAAAAAATTAATCATTACATGTCGCATTTATTACCTGTAAAAATTATGTTAATTATTCTGAGAATCAAAATTTTATATAATCAGATAAAGATATTAAAAAGTACTTAATATTTTTTTTTCATAGTAGGAAGTTGAAACTATATTTTTCAGTTCCAAAAAAAAAAAGCTGAAATTATATTTTGTTTTATAGAAATGGAAAAACACATACCATAGCACCATCCCAAACCACAATACAAATCGTCAAGTATATAAAGACGCAGAAAGTCCAACAAAGATCCATACGAAAAAAAAGGTTCACTAAAAGGCCCACAATACTGACGTAAGACAAGCTTCGTAATTTCCTTCCAAGGCAATTAATTAACAATGAAAAAATAAAATTAAAATCCAAGTAAACGCCAATTGGCAAGTTTCGGTGCCGTGTAGGAAACAATCATTAAACCCTAAATCCAACCTTTTAAATATTCTCTTCCTTCTTTTTAATACTTTGATCCTCTTTCTTCTCTTTTTCATCAAATCCCAATTTTTTTTTCTTTTTCTTTTTTGCTCTGACCATCCTAGTTTCTCACGATCATCGATTTCTTCTTTCGTTAGGTATTTAATTTCATCTCTGTTCTATCAATTACAGTTTCTGGGTTTTATTATCGTTTTTGCCAAAATAGCTAAAGATTTGATTTTTTTCTCTCTCTTAATAATCGCAGATACTGATCGAATCGCCATGGCCAAGAACTCCTTCAAGCTCTCTAACCCTCTGGGTCAGTTCCGTTGTTTTCTTCTCTTATTTTGCTTGATCGATACCACTTGAAAAGCCTTTATGGTTGCTTCTTTTATTTGCATGAGATGGTGTTATGATTCTGATACTTGTTTAGTGGAACTCAGTTTTGTATTAGCCTGGTTTAAGAGTTTGTTGGTTCTGATTTGATCTATGATGCTAGTTTCTACGCTTGTGGATGTTTATGTGATTGTCTAACCCTAATCCATTAACTGTGATTGAATCTTTATGGTTTTGCTTTTGTGTCTCAGAGATGAGAATGGCTGAATCTTCTCGTATCAGAGAGAAATACCCAGACAGAGTTCCTGTATGTTTTTCTCAACTTTTCTCTGTTATCGGATTCTTCAATTATATATGGTTTTAATTAGAAACCGAATATACAGGTGATTGTGGAGAAAGTTGGACAGAGTGATGTTCCTGACATTGACAAGAAGAAGTGAGTAACTATAATACATATGATTCTAAGCGTCGAGATGAGTTTAAAGCATTCTTTTTTTACCTGATCTTGCTTCTTGTATTAGGTATCTTGTACCAGCTGATCTGACCGTGGGACAGTTCGTGTACGTTGTGCGGAAAAGAATCAAGCTTGGAGCCGAAAAAGCAATCTTTGTCTTTGTCAAGAACACGTTACCCCCAACTGGTAATTAAAGATTTAAACTTTTTAAAAAACTTTCTGAATGTTCAGCTTCTATGATTCTGGTCTCTGACTCTTTATTTTGGTTCTTACGAACAGCGGCTTTGATGTCTGCAATCTATGAAGAACACAAAGACGAAGATGGGTTTCTCTACATGACATACAGTGGAGAGAACACATTTGGATCTGCCTGCTAATTAGCTCTGCTTTGACAGTTTTATCTTCTTCGTGATGATGATTGTACATTCCTTTTCCCTCTAGCTTTTGCTCTGATTCGTCGACTTTAATAATGTCTTTTACTTCTTTGGTTTTTATCTTCTGAGCTCTCTTTTTTACTGGATTTGAAAACAGATGTTATAATATTCTATCATCAGTTTAATTTGACTCTCTGTTTACATTGTTTTGTTTCCTCTGTTTCATTCATCTATTGCTATGCTGAACTTGAGTCTAGTCTACTATTGCTCTCTATCCTCCTCATCTCTTTAGATGCACTTTCTTCTTAATCATCACCACAAGAAAGAGTATAGATTGCAAATCACATACATCAAGGTAAAAAACTATGATAATGGAGTAAAAACTACAAATGATTGATTTTTCTTAGTAAAATATGATGAAATTCCACACGATTCGAGAATGAACAAATTATATATTAATCAGTCTATTAGAATTTAAAAAGATATGAGAGTTGGTCTTTAACTCTTAATTCAAGTGGAGCGTGAAATTCAGACTATCCCAAAAATTACACAGAGATCTAAAACGATATCAATCTACTTCCATTTGACATATTTTGAGTAGACATGTGAATAACAGGAAGTATGTTTGTAGATAACGAAAGACTAATGATTTTGGAACAGTTTCTGAATGTGATATATGGTAATAGATTGATCGATCTTTTGAATGTAACTATATTACTTAATCAGTTAACTTGCAAGTACTTTAATTCGTTTTTGGTTCTTGTCTCCTAAATTTAATCTCAGTGCATTTTTCTTCCCGTGTCCATCGTCTGCAATGGTTGAGATAGGCTATGTCCTTGTTCCATTGAGTAAAAAATATATTTCTCATGGAAAGCAAACCGACCTGCACGGTTTGAGATGGGGAACTAAGTATAGTGAGGGAACTTCATCGAACATTGGAATAGACTATGGTTTATGTTTTGGAATTTATGAACAAGAAGAAGAAGAAAAGCTCCATTCAGCAATCTTACGTGTGTAAGGGAAATTGTTTTAGATAAAACAGACGATGTTAAAGCAGAGACATCCAGTTGTAAGTTGTAATGTTAGATGTGTAAGAGCTCTATAACTTTTGGACCATTTCTTTACTTTCTTTGATAACGATTTTTTAAAGTTCTTCAAGTATGTAAGTTACTGAAATGATAATCTCTTCTGCACACTTCTTAAGGCATTATCAGTTTAATGTGAAGTAGAGAAGTGAACAGATAGCTTTGTAAAGAAACCAACACCGATAGTGCTTAGCACTAGCCCAAGACCGTAATACCCGAGAAATCCAAGAGAATAACCCTCTAAGTATGATAATGAATATGGAAGAACAATTAGAGAATACTTGAAAAACTTTTAAAGAGAATTTTAGAACTTATGATGAACACTCTTTATTATTTCAACTTCTTATACTTTTTACAAATGATGGGGTGAGGAGGTATTTATAGCCTCCAAAAGATCTTACAACATAAATCTAGATTTTTCTACTCTAACCTCCTTAACCTAGATATTTTTTAATTTTCTAAATTTTTTAATATAATATCTAGATTTTTCAACAAAAATATCTTATCCTAACCTCCTTACTTCCTAGATTTTTCTAATATAATATCTAGATTTTTATCATACAATCTAGATTTTTCTACACAAATATCTTATCCATAACCTCCTTACTTCCTAGATTTTTCTACCATAATATCTAGATTTTTATCATACAAATCTAGATTTTTCTACACATATATCTTATCCCAAAATCAAGTTTAATTTCAATACTCCCCCTTAAACTTGATTTTGTCAACCATCCCGATCTTTGAACGAAGTAGTTCAAACTGGCCTTTTGGCAGTGACTTGGTGAAGATATCTGCAACATTATCTTCACTTCGAACCTCCAAAGCTTCAATCGTTCCATCAAGCACCTTCTCCCGTATGAAGTGATGTTCCAACTCAATATGCTTAGTCCTTGCATGGAACACCGGATTATTTGCCAGCTTGATAGCACTCTGATTATCTCCATAGATAGTAACTGGCTTGTTGATTGGCTCGAACAAGTCTTCAAGTAGTCTTCGAAGCCAAATGCACTCTTGAGCTGCGAGTGTTGAAGCTTTATACTCCGCTTCAGTGGTTGACAGCGACACTGTTGCTTGCTTCTTGCTGCACCATGAAACGCTTGTGTCTCCACACATAAACACATAGCCCGAAGTTGATTTTCGATCATCCAGATCTCCACCAAAGTCTGCATCTGTGAAGCCATAGAGAGAGACCTTGGCATTGTACTTATACACCAAACCCATGCCAAGAGTTGTCTTCACATACTTCAAGATCTTCTTCGCTGCTTCTAGATGTGGCTTCCTTGGTGTCTGCATAAACCGACTTACAAAACCAACCGCAAAGGAAATGTCAGGCCTTGTAATGGTTAAGTACAGAAGACTTCCTACAAGAGATCGATAAGGTCGAGGATTTGGTAGCAGAGATCCTTCATCGCGCTTCAACTTAATGTTTACATCCATCGGAGTAGTACGTGTCTTTCCTTCGTGTACCCTGAACTTTTCAACAATCCTTTTCGCATAACTTTGTTGGCCGATGAATATTCCATCCTTTAATCTTTCAACCTCAAAACCAAGGAAGTTGTTAAGCTCACCCAACTTCTTCATCTCAAACCTTATTGACATATCCTCTTGTAGACGAGTGATTTCCGCTTCATCATTCCCAGAAATTATCAGGTCATCCACGTAAAGAAGAACTACCACGTGGACTCTTCCATTCTTCTTGAGGAATAGGCTCGGATCAGAATTAGATGGGACAAACCCACAGAACTGAAGAAACTGAGCAAGCTTTCCATACCAGGCTCTTGGAGCTTGTTTTAACCCATATAGAGTCTTCTTTAGCTTGCACACATAGTCAGGATGCTCCCTTGATGTGTAACCAGGTGGTTGCTCCATATAGATTTCCTTATCGAGTTCTCCATATAGAAATGCATTCTTCACATCTAACTGCCACAACTTCCAGCCAAAGCTTGCAGCTAAAGATAAAAGTGAACGTACTGTAGTCATCTTAGCCACTGGACTGAAAGTCTCATCATAATCTTCTCCATACTTCTGGGAGAATCCCCGAGCAACCAACCTTCCTTTGTATCTATCAATGCTTCCATCCATCCTTCGCTTGATATGGTACACCCACTTGCATGAGACTGGTTGGACATCCTTGGGTTTTGGAACCAAATCCCAAGTTTCATTCTTCTTAAGAGCATCCATCTCGTCTTTCATTGCAGTCTCCCACTCTTTAACTCCTTTTGCTTCATCATATGATGATGGCTCTTCTTCATCTAATGGAGCTGCAAAATAGCATGAGTAAGTAGTGACAAAACTGTCATCTCTGAATCGAGCAGGCTTGACAATGTTCCGTTTCGGCCGTTGATTAGCCATGGAACCATGGTCTTCTTCCTCATCTTCTTCTTGGTTAGTGCTCCCCCTTTGACCTTGTGTCTCTTGTTCAGAACTTCCACCTTCACTTGGTATCTGAACAGCTGGTTCATCACCTTTAAGGGAACCCGTACCATCTTTCTCAAACAAGACTTGAGGAGGTCCATAATAGGAAGAAACTTCATCAAAGACAACATCACGAGATACAGTGTACCTGTGTGTCTCTGGATCCATACACCTCCAACCCTTCCTTCGTTCATCATAGCCGAAAAAGATGCACTTCTTCGCCTTTGCCTCCAGCTTGGTTCTATGAGAATCGAACACGTGGACGTAGCAGACTGATCCAAATACCCTGAGATGTTTCACTGTTGGCTTCTTCTTATGAACCATCTCATATGGAGACTTCATATTATTTGGACTAAGTGGCATCCGGTTGATGACATAGGCTGCACATCTCATACCTTCCGCCCATAAGGCCTTAGGTAAATTCTTCGCATGTAGCCAGCTTCTACAAGTCTCGCTTAAATGTCTGATCTTCCTTTCTGCTACTCCATTTTGTTGAGGTGTATATGGACATGTAAATTCTCTCTTGATACCATGCTTCTGGCAGAAAGAGAGAAACTCCTTTGACATAAACTCCCCTCCATTATCCGTCCTTAGAGTCTTGATCTTCCGACCTAACTCTCCTTCCACGGTGACCTTGAATTCTTGAAACCTTGAAAATACCTCTGATTTTTCCTTCACGAAGTATACCCAAGTGTACCGTGAGAAGTCATCAACGAACAACAACATGTAGTGGAACCCGGAATAGGAGGATGTTCTCGTTGGACCCATCAAGTCACTATGGATCCTCTCCAATGGAGCGCTGCATCGTGAAGTAGAGTTGTCAAATGGAAGCCTATGTGATTTTCCATATTGACAACCTTCACAAAGTATTCCTTCATTTTGAATCTTCAACTTTGGGAGTCCATTAACCAGATCTTTATTCACCATGACTTTTAGCTTAGTCATATTAATATGACCAAGTCTAGTATGCCATATAAAGGCATTGTCATTTGTGCTCATCTTCTCCACATAAGTGTTGGAGGCAGATAAGACATAAAGATCTTTAACCCGTGCTCCGGTGTGAACTACGTCTGCCTTTAATTCCTGAATATTTTTCAAGAATTTAACATCTTTTGGGCCAAATAAAACGTAGTTACCTGAGTCTACCGCATTCACCACTGAGAGAAGATTCTTCTTTACTCCAGGGACATGATATACATTCTTGAGAGTGATTGGACTTCCATCATCTCCTTCAATGACAACAGTCCCTTCCTTCTCAACCCGGTGGACTGAATTATCCGCGGTAATAATGGCTTCTTTCCCGTCATGACTTTGAAGACTAGAAAATAACTTCTCATCTCCGGTAATATGATGGCTACAACCAGAATCCACGATCCAATCATTTCCCAGATTTTTAGTTTTGGATGTACCTGAAGATGCAGCCTCCACCGTGAAGCATTTTCCCCAGTCTTCATCTTCAGCATGAGCTTTTGATTCCGCCATGTTTGTTTCCTTCAGCTTGACTCTGCAGTTCTTTTTGAAGTGTCCAAGCTTTCCACACCGGTAGCACTTGAACCGCTTCTTATCTCCCGTAGAAGATCCTTCCCGTCCATCATTGTTCTTTGGACCTTCATTCTTGGTTTTGCCTTTGAAGCTCTGTTGCCTCCGAGCTACGAAAGCACTCCCCGAATCATCTTGGATTTTGACTCCAGCCATTTGTGTGGCTAATGATTCTTGCGAAGCTAACAGGTTCTCAAACTCTTCCAAGGAAGGTTGTGTAGCCCATCCTTGAACGGAAGTCACAAACGGTGTATACTCGGGCCGTAGACCCCGAATAATAGACCGCTTTAACCGGGCTTCCGAAATAGATTCCTCCGGATTAAGAGTATTAATCTCAGAGCAAAGGTTCTTTACCTTGATGAAGAACTCTGAGATTGAAGACTCCCCCTGCTTCGCATTCGCCAGCTCATTCTCTAACAATTGTAGACGAGCTTCATTCTTCTTGTTGAACAACTGATCCAGCGCCTGCCAAATGGAACTAGCGGATGTGCACCTTGAGACATGCTCAAGTACTCCCGAGGATATTGACCTCTTCAATGCAAACTCCGCCTTGGCATTCTTCCGTGTCCATTCCTTTGTCGCTTCCGCTGTTGCAGCATCTCCCCTTGGTGGTGTTGTGCTACTACCGCCGACGACATCCCATAAGTCCTCACTCACCAAGTATGACTCCATGCATGACTTCCATAACCGGTAGTTAGATTGGTTTAAGATCTCCATCCCCAATCCAACAACACGACCCATTGACTCCATACTTAGAATAAACTCAAGCTCTCTTTAAATTCCGATCTTGAAAAGAACCAAATTAGAATGGCTCTGATACCATGTAAAGAAACCAACACCGATAGTGCTTAGCACTAGCCCAAGACCGTAATACCCGAGAAATCCAAGAGAATAACCCTCTAAGTATGATAATGAATATGGAAGAACAATTAGAGAATACTTGAAAAACTTTTAAAGAGAATTTTAGAACTTATGATGAACACTCTTTATTATTTCAACTTCTTATACTTTTTACAAATGATGGGGTGAGGAGGTATTTATAGCCTCCAAAAGATCTTACAACATAAATCTAGATTTTTCTACTCTAACCTCCTTAACCTAGATATTTTTTAATTTTCTAAATTTTTTAATATAATATCTAGATTTTTCAACAAAAATATCTTATCCTAACCTCCTTACTTCCTAGATTTTTCTAATATAATATCTAGATTTTTATCATACAAATCTAGATTTTTCTACACAAATATCTTATCCATAACCTCCTTACTTCCTAGATTTTTCTACCATAATATCTAGATTTTTTATCATACAAATCTAGATTTTTCTACACATATATCTTATCCCAAAATCAAGTTTAATTTCAATAAGCTTAAGGGCCTTCTCCTGGTACTAATTGACTCCAAACTCAAAGTACCCTTTTGTATTCAGTCAGTACCTGAGAAAACAAGCAAAAAGTAGCTCACAACGATGGTAGAATGATCTTAGCTTATACAGAGAAAGTGTACAGTCGTGTAACGATGCAGCAGCTCCCGAACAAGCCAACTTAGTTAACAACTTGGGCATTTTAATTTGAGAAAGAATCTGAGTTAGCACTCTGCCTTACGCTTCTTCTGGTTTTTGTGTGGTAGATTTTGGATTTAAGTGATGATGACTTCTCCTTCGTAATGGATCACTTGAGCTTTGCCTAGTCTCTCTTCTAGATCCTCTGTACTGAAATCGTCTGTCCCTTATTGTTCTCTTATGAGTAAAAAGTGTTACAAGACAGCCTCGAGAGAAGACAACACACAGGGAGAAAGAAAATGAAGTCAAAACGCCCAACCTTCAGTTAATGAATCAACGACTTTTTCAATGACTTGATTCTATTATTTTATTGCTTGCTTGGCAAGCTAAAGCATGGATGTTGACTGGTACGCACGTCAGACGTTTTCTTCATTGTCATGATTAAGTCAACGACTTGATCAGATCAGATAATGTGGTTGCTACTACTCCCCCAATTTTCTTCTTCCTCTTTCATCTACTAGATTTTAAAGCGTCTAAGGTAATCTTGAGTGCGTATTTTCAAGTTTTAAGTTCTGATTATCCTTTTTGGTTTTCAATTAAAGAAAGAAAAAGGAAGAAAGAAGTGAGTTTTATGATCTTGTTTATTTTTTGTCAACGTTTATGAATCTAATCTTTGAATCTGGTTTTAAAAACATGTTTCTTACCAATCTGTCTTATTTAGTTTGTTGACAGAGATTTAATCAACTCGGATATATATGGCTTTGGGATCTGCTAGTTCACCAAATGGTTCACAACCACGTCTCTCGAGTGCTTCACGATCACGACGTCGCCAAAGATCTAACCAACAAAATATAGAAGATTCAAAAGGTGGCATCAAATTTCTTGCGTGGGCTGCGACAATTGC
This sequence comes from Isatis tinctoria, assembly GCA_010577795.1. Taxonomy (NCBI): domain Eukaryota; kingdom Viridiplantae; phylum Streptophyta; class Magnoliopsida; order Brassicales; family Brassicaceae; genus Isatis; species Isatis tinctoria. The sequence continues at coordinate 32,744,964 of CM021249.1, read as the reverse complement.
AGCTGCTGCGACATTTGTTATGGGTATCACATGTACAAAGCTTTACATCACTTCTGCTCCAGGTTTTGTCAAGAAAGCGGTCTTCATGGTTTTTCTTCTGTGCAACAGCATCTCAATGCTCACTTCTGTTGTAGCACTAACGCATCTCGTATGGGCACAACGTCAGAGTGATTTTCAATTGATACAGAAAGCTATGCTACGAGCCATGGCACTTGTTACAGTTGCTTTTGTGACTGTTTTGGTCGCTTTTATGGTCGGAGTTTGTCTTGTGCTGATTCGTCTCCCATGGCAAACCTATTTCATAAAGTCTTCGTTGTTTTAATCTTTCCCAGTTATAAGATTTGTCCCACTCAAACTTCTACTTTCTCTCTGTTTTCTGATGCTTTTCAAGCTAAAGACATCTCCTCTTTGTCACATTAAAAGGTGTACCTAACAGGGAGATGATCAGCTAGCTCCTCTTCATTTTCCAAGGCATTGTATAGTTTATATGCATTTGAATCCAGTTTCAAAGTTCCCTTTTGGAATTATCCATATCTATTAATCTATGAAGCCGACCGAAATTTATTGAGCTGAGCGTGAATCATACGAGTTGGGACTAAATTGTAACAAAATAAAAAGTTTTTGAGCCACTACATAATTGTGAATAGTTTCTATACATATAGTATAAATTTTGAATACTTTATGCAAAATGTAAATATCTTTTAATTACAGTTTTTTTCACTTAATTATTTACATGAGAAGTAAAAAATTTACAATCATTTAGCTAATCTAGCTCCAAATTAGATTATGTGGGAAAGGGAAAAGAAAAAATTGGATAAAACTAAAAAAAAAATATTTATTATGTGTGTCACTCTATTCTCTTCGTTTTACGGATTTAAACCTTTGAGTTCCCCTTGCGACTATCGCCGTCGCCGTCTCCGCCGCGAATCGACCAACTACCATTTTCGACTGCATAGACAAGGTACTCAGCCTATAATCGTTGCACGAAGCCGATGCTATGGTCTAACTAGATTTGGCATCTTTCATGGACATCCAATTCAGTGTTTAAAGCTCTCTTTTTTTTTTTTTGTAATTCTGTTTCTCAACTAGCTTACAAAGATTCGTGCTTGATCTGTATTTTGATCCCAAAGACCAATTACCCTCCGAGCTTTTCGTTCTGGGCATGGTTTTAGTAAACCGGTGAAGAAATCTCAAAACCCAAAGGATCTTATTTGCATATATACAAATCTAAATCCACAGTCTTTTGTGTGTGTGTTTGTGAATCCTCTTGTTCGATATTGAAGAAAGTTCATTACTTCCTCTCTTAAATTTATGAGTTTTTTTTTTTTTTTTTTGCTTGTTTGGTAAACTGGAAACTAAGGAGATTCGATTGTATGTCAGAGTTGTAACATTTCGTACCATGAAGAAATGTATGATGCGATGGGGTGATGATGATGATGATGAAGACTCATCTGAGGAATCATCATCGTCCTCTGCTTCTGACTCGAATGCGGATAATACAGAGACTGGGAAGAAGAAGAAGAAGAGAAAGAGCAAGAAGGCAATAGGTAGAAACAAAACAACTTCATTGTTCTTTGTGACTTTGTTTTAACATTGTGAGATTTCTTATGTAACTTTGTCTTGTTGTTATGCAGCGAGGTTTGCGAAGAAAGAGAAGAAAGCTTTTGACTACGAATCTCTGCAACAGCACGGTTACAAAGCTGTTGGTCTTCCAGATATTCCTCCTCCTCAGGAGAAAGAAGCGGATTGGTCATGGGCTACGGGAAAGGATAAACAAAGAGCAGATGAAGTGAAAGAGAGTTATCGAGAACGAGAAGCTACAAGAGCTGCTGTTGCAGGTGGGGAGACGATTGCGCAGCTGCGGAGTGATAGGAAGAGTCTTTCTTTTTCACAAAAGGAGAAGAAGAAGAGAGACTTGGGACAAGCGAGTAGAGGGAAGAATTACGTTGAAGAAGAGAAGAGGCAGTTGAGAGAGAGTGGTGTTTACTCTGGTTTTGATTCCTGAAAGTCTCAAACTTTGAGGTAACTTCTTTGTATTTGAGGAGAACTTAATATGAATGTGAAGAAACAAGAGTTTGATTTCACTAATAGCCACAAAATTTACATGTGGAACCATCAAATACTCTGGCTTTGTTTACTATGGTTCTGATTCCTGAAGATCTCAACTTTAATGTAACATATTTGTATTTGATATGAATGTGAAGAAACAAAAATTTGATTTCACTAATAGCCACAAATTTACATGGAGAATCATCAAACACTCAACTCTGTTTAGGTTTGAGGTAAATCTTACTATCTGATATAATTTAATTATATGAATGCGAAGAAATAGGATCTAGATTTAACTATTAACCACATATTGTGCATGGAGAATCATCATTTACTTTGGTTTTGTTTACTCTGCTTTTGATTTCTAAAACCTCTTCAAGATAAGTTTGATATGAATGCAAAGAAGAAACAAGAGCTTGATTTCACTGATAACCACAAATTTACATGAAACATCACCGTTTTTACAGCTTTGAAACACTACAATACTGCAAAAACGCAAGCTTTGTTGCAGAGCTCATCTCACTAACTCTGTGACCTAAAGCTGTAAAACTGATTCTTTAAATACCAACTTTCATCTGTTCTAGCAATCTGGAACGAGATGAAATGGTTCTTATTTGATCTCTCTTTCTCATGGAAATGTCGACTGGTTTTTGCGGTTTTATTTACCGGACAAGATTCAAGAACGAAGTCAAAGAATCGACGTCTCTCTTCTCAGAAGGATACTTGATCGGTCTTGAAGAGTTCTTGGGGAAGACGAGTACGGTCGGGAAGCTACCGAGCTGTAATTCCTGCTTTGCAAACTCCTTCTGGTCACCATCAGCTCTGAACTTCGCAACCTTAATCCCACTTCCAGCCAATTTATCAGCCAATTCATCATACGATGCTTCCATGGCTTGACAAAAGGGACACCACGGAGCATAAAGCACAACGATCCAAGGCTCTCTACGGTTCTCCAGCTTCATCAGATTCTCAATCCCTTGTCTGCTCAAAGCCACAAGATTCTCACTCTTAAAGATATCAGCAACAACAGGTTTCGATTCCCCATTCACATTATTACCCTTAGCATCCTCCTTGATATTCCCTTTGTGAAGTCCACACTCCTTGGCCTTAGCATCTTCCCACCACCATCTCCCTTCTCTCTCGTGCTGTCCAGGTAAAACCGCTCTCGTGCACGGCTCACAACCGATGGAAACATACCCTGCCGCGTGCAATGTGTTAACCGGAACATCCATAGTCCTCAAGAAACTCCAAACATCGTTCCCTTCAACATTCGCAACAGGGTTCCACTTCACCAAACTACCAGCTCCACCATCTAAACCTTCGAAAACCGGATCAACCTGAACAATCGGAATCTCAGACCTCGTTCCAGGAGATTGATCTTTCCTCTGACCAGTGATCCAAGCTCTTAGACCCTTGAGAGCACGCCTCAAGGGTCTCACTTTTCGAACACGGCAACACTCTTGATGACCATCTTCGTAGAAAGAGAACAAACCCTTGCTCCTAACTAAACCTTGAACCTCAACAGAATCAGGAAACATATACTCAATCCTAATACCATAGTGTTTCTCCACCGCATCGAAGAACCTATACGTCTCAGGGTTTAACCTCCCTGTATCCAAGCTAAACACTCTATATGGCCTCCCAGTCAAATGAGCATACTCAATCAGAGCAACATCCTCTGCTCCACTGTAAACATAAACAAAGACAAATCAGCCTATGAACAAATTCGACTTCAAATCCCATGAATCAATCTAGATATGTAAATACCTAAATGCGATGGCGATGTCGTTCCCGAATTTCTCGAGGGCTTTGTCCATAATCTCAAGAGGAGAAGCGTTCTCTAGCTTCTTTGCAAGTTCTTCAAAATCCTCAGTCTCTACAACTTTCACTTCCTCTGCGATTTCTGCTACCATTGCTGCTGCGAGAGGAATCATAGAGTCTTTTGTCTTTGGCTCTGCGTTTAAGGGTTGTACAGAGGATCGCTTCCCAGATAGGTTCAGAGACATCGGAGTAACACTAACACGATCCAACAACCTTAACGAACCAATTTGCGACACTGTAAGACGAAAACAAGAATTAGACTTAAGATCCTACAAACTCATACCTAAAGTTATCGAATTTGACATATAATAACTAAAACCCACATTGATCCACCAAACAAGTTCTCAGCTTTCGAGTCGAAAAGTTGAAAAATCAAAGAGAAAAATTGAAACTTTATTTTTACCTTTGGGCTCTGTTGAAAGTCCCGAACGAGAAAAACCAGAGCTTGTGGTCCCAGAAGAAGAAGAAGAAACTGTTGCTGCCATTGCCATTTTTATCACAGCAAGATTTCGAATTGAGACACAGAAATTTGTCTCTCTAAGATTTGATTTGTTCTTTTCGTTTTTGTTTTCTTTTCGAGATGCTTTGTGAGACATTAAATAACAAAAATCGAAGAACCAGGTGAATCCAGGTTCATTGAACCTGGACGCATAGTTTTGTTTTTGGCAGCGCGAAGATTCTGGTCAAAATCGCTGACGTGGCGATTTTTAAGTTGAATCTATTTTTGATCTCATCGCTCATTGCCTGCCTCATTTGCTCGTTAGGCGTGCGGGTTCCATAGAAATCGTTAGTCAATTTTGGCAAACCAACTGAGTTTTTGAAAAAGAAAATTTGTTTCCTTTTTTTCACATGTTGGAATAAAATAACAATAATCACTAAAAGTAATCTAACAATAATCAAATGAGACTATGAGAGTGAGACTATAACATATGTAATTAATATATATATAGATATTTTCATATTGGATTACCAGCAGAGCATCTAATATACTCTCTTTTTTTTTGTTAAAGATTTTTATACGATGTATATATTCTTCTTCTTTAATACTTTTGGCATCAGCATATGTATATATTCCTTATGCAAGTATTTTCAAAAGTTGGAATCTTTATTACTTTTTTCTGGTCCCGTTTCTGGTCCCATATTCCCATTTCTTAAGTATAGTTATCAACAATAATTAATTTTATAGGAAGATTTATGCATGAGCTCACCAAGTTATAAAATTAGGTGTTTCACCTACCTAAAAGTTTTAGTGCATGTGACAAAATAAGAAAACAGCTAGCGTATTGTGGGAATATTTTCTAGAAGCTTTAAGAGAGAATTACGGATTGGTTATATTGGTGATAGAATATATAGTAATGCTGAATTATTAGTGGAAGGTTAAACTTAAGCACTATCTAATAAGGATCAAAAAACCATTAGCCATTATCATCTTAGAAGTAGATAGGATATTAATATTTTCTAAACTCCTCTTTAGGATCACTACCAATTTACGATATTCCATTCTTGTTACGGCGTCGAAAGCTGTTATCTATTCGTAGATCGTTTTAGTTCAACATTAGTATATGATTTGGGCTTTATACTTTCAAAAATTATTGATCCAATTAATTTTCAACTAATTTTGAAGGCTAATGGGCCGCATGAATTACACGATGTCAAAATAGTTGGTGAACTCGATCCATTTACAGATTTAATGTCCTTAAGTTTTAAGCTATTTGATATATATATATATTTTTTTTTTGGTCAAGGAAGCTGAATTTAAATCCATAAATGTTGTCCGATATACAATCTGTATTTTGTATTGTATTAACTTTTTTTTTCTGCGACATCTTCAAATAGTCCTTCTATGTAATTTAAGAAATTAAAAATAGAAAAATTAAACAAAAACCTTTTTTGGCTTTTATATGGTAAATTATTTATGCTATCATTAGATCCAGTAAATACGTAAACTATCGTACTATTTCTCAAGAAATTTTAATATATTTTGAAGAAAATAGTTGTGAGTTGTGGCACATTATTGTAGCATGGAGTGATAGTTGTAAGAAGGAAAAGTGTTCGTCGGAGAGTTATGTTCTGGTCAAAAGAATCTATTTATTTATTTATTTACATTTTACCAAAAAAAAAAGAATCTATTTACACCCTTGTATATTTCCAAAATAATATTAAAATCATTCCATTTTTTGAAGAAAAGAGGAAGAAAAACTTATTCCTTTTTTTCCGATAAGCTGACAAGCAATACATGCGTTACAAAGAATAAAATATGCACCGATGTTTGAAAAAACGTAATCATGTAAGATGTGTAATTAATAACATGAAATACCTGCCAGGTGGCAGTGCGTCACTATAGAGTTCCAGATTCTTTTTTTTGTCCCCTCGTTTAAGTAGATGAGACAGACCCAAAATGCTCTGGGTAATAAAAAAAAAGAAAAAAAATATTTAATTTCATATATACATCATGCGAGTTACAATTTAGTTAATTATAAAATTATTAATAAATTAATTATTAAATAAAGTAATAAATATTTTTATATGAATATTACAATTATTTACACAAATATATCCAGAAATTTTCAAAAACAAATTATAAACAAAAAAGTGGATATCAACTAAAAGGGTGAACTACCGCATCAAAGTTTGCTTGGCAATTGCCAATACTAGAGATCTCTAATAACAATTTCTCAGTATCTTTAGAAAAAGATCAACGATATTCATCAAATTTGCAAATGATTCATAGTAGAATTATGGATGTATATTTGATCGATAAGATGGAAACATTGACCTTGAAAGTGGGCTAGGAGATAAAACCATGTTTCAGATTCGACATGAATTTAGATACCATGAATGTGGTTTAAAAGATACTAGATCCGAACCCGCGCGTCGACGCGCGGGATATGAATAATATTTTTTCAATTAAATACATAAATTTAAAAAATTGTAATATATTTTGATATAATAATAATTTTAAAAATTATTAAAAAGAAAACAATAATATTGCAAATAATTTGTAACACTATACTTTAAAGTTGTAGTGTGAATTATTTTGTGCGCTTTTTTTTGCTTGATTATAAATTTACAGAAAAAGTAGTTTTAAACAGAAAAAAGTAGATCAGCAGCAATAAATTTTTCAGATACATCAATTTAATACACATATACGTGGAAGTAAATTTAATATTATAAAATTTATTATATTCATGCTAATATTTATGAAAATGTTTAGCATTTCTAGAAATAAAATAGTTTTAAACCAATAGCAAAAAAATAAAAAATTACATCAATATAATTAGAAGATAAGTGGAAGTAAATGGTAAATTAGGAAATTTAATATTTACATACTAATATTTAGGAAAATAGCTAACTTAATATTTATATTTGTTAATATATTGGACTTTTAAAAACATTATTCTGATTTCAAAATAATATCTTTTGATTTAATATATAAATAAAAGTTTAACTTATTTTTTAAGAATATAGAATTTAATGTTATTTTTATATTCAATAATAATATAATAGACTATATCCCGTCCTTAAGATAAGTTTTTTTTAATGTGTAGTTATTTTTTTAAATAGTGTATATTTGTAAATTTAAAAGTTATAGTTTGAAATGTACTGATAGTTTTATTTAAGTATATGATAAAATTATATAGTCTATTCTATTGATTTGTATTTGTTCTTTAATTTTCTAACTTTTATAATTGAATTTAAAATTTTATATATATTTAGGAAAGTTAAAATATGATAATCTGTTTATGAAACTTATCGCATCTTAAATATTTTTAATTAATAGTTTGATAATTAAAATTAGTTAATTAATCTTTTTAACCCGTTTTCTAATTGTCTAAATATATTACATATTTTAATAAAACAAACTTTACAAACCCGGAATTATATATATATATATATCAAATTAAAAATACAAAATATACTTTATGTTACTTTCTGTGTATATTTACTAAATATATTTTTATGTTACTTTATGTGTATATTTACTAAAATTAGATTTTATGTCTTAAAAATTAATTTATTATATTAATTAATTATATTTATCATTTGATTGAATATCTAATATATATATATTATTACTATTTTCGTTTTTAATTAATCACATAAGTGGGACCTATTATTTTAAATTGTTAGGATACATATCTAGTTAATATATTTTTAGTTATTTTAATTAATCTCTACATAATCATATGTATTCAAGTGTATTAAAACTATTATAGACTACATATATGTTTAGTCTAAATTACCCTTAATGAAATTCTATCTTTTCATTAAATTTCAGTGGCATATTTCGTAATATAACACATGACAATAGGTTTATTTCTTAAGGGACTCCTGTTTTAATATAGTAGATATATATATATATATATTTTTTTTTTTTTTAATTAACAATTTAATAAGTACCTCTAGTTCCAATTAAAGCGGATTCTCTCGCTAAACGGACTTTGTTTTCTTTGGATAATATAGCTCTTCAATTCCGTTTCAATTCATTAAAATCAGATGTGGATAAAAAAAAATATATAACAGCAAAGCTAATTAATCAAAGGATGGCACTTAGTATAAGGAGTTAATTTTTGTTTGTCTCCCAAAGTCCCAATTAAATCCTTTTGAAAAGATGATTAATGTTGTCTTGATATTGTTAACAGCTTAGTGCCGCCCATGAAGATGTACGAGTTTTATTTTATATAGCCACCCACGAATTTCGAAGTATTCCGTAAAGAAAAAACAGCGAAGACCATTATTTAAATATCAACATAACGTCAGCGAAGTATGCAGAATTAATATTAATTGTTTGTTTTCATAATTTTTTCTTTTGTTTTGACCGTGTTACGTGTCACCACATGAGGATTCACATACATGCAAGATGGTCGCAACTCGCACGTGGTCTTGTTAACTTAAGTTTCAGTTGGCTGGCTACACTGGGTTAATTTTTCAATAGTTCAGATTCTAAGATTATGTCCATATTAAAACAAATATGAGAGTCTGAAGACGAGGGTTACTATTTTGATTGACTATGCAATTAAGCAGAGAGATCACTTGATGAAAATTCTAGTAGATAATAAATGCATTATTTGTCTTTAGTTTTTGTTAAGAAAAAATTATTTGTCTTTAGTTTATCTCTGAGTTAGTTTAAACGCTATATAAAACGTCCACATTTTTCTTCCTTTTTATTTCTTTTCCCGGTACGTACGTATAGGTTTTGATGAACATCAATGGTAATCGTTGCGAAGCAAATAGTAGGACGTATAGTTTTTTTTTTTTCATCTGTTGAGCGCGATGAGATATAATTAATACACAGTAATTGTTGCAAAAAGATATTTATATGGCCCAACGAATACTTTTTAAAAAAAATTTTGCAGTTTAAACAATCTATATAAGGTCGAGAAAAAGATACGAATTTCACACGGATAGTATACTAATTAATCTACAGGGGAATTTGTCAAAAACAGTTTATGTGTGGGTTAAAGAATAGTTTTAATTTAGCTTTTTATTTTAAAATTTTGAAAATACATTTATAACTTATATAAACTTCAAACCTGAAAATTTTCGAAAGTCTGATATATGAAACTTAACTAAACATAATTTCTGATTTTTGTTTTTTGACATCAATGTAGTCATAATTTCTGAATTTACTCCCATCAAATTAGTATATATCAACCTATGCTCTTTTTTTTTTTTGCTTTTTCTTTCTGTTAAAAGACATGTGCACTGTTGTTAGAGTTAACTTGCACATAGACACTTAATTAATAACTAAAATGCTGTGGAAATTTAAATGATATAATATATAAATGACGTTGATCGAAGGTAATTGACAACTGACAAAGGGGAATGTAACGAGAATTTTAGTTGACTAAAGTAAAATAATGGAAATAATTTTAGTTCGCTAACAAACATGCAACGCTTCTCTCACAAGCGTAAGTTACGTTCGTGCATGGGGACAAAATAAATAAATGTCTTACTATATTCTATTTCTTCAGCTTTCGTACATTCCAGTAACCCAATTTAATAAGACATGCGTTATAAATAATTTAATACAAATTTTTTTGAACCCCTTCATTACATGATTCTGTTCGTACGTTTTAAAATTAATTAGCAAAAGGACGTTAGAGAACATATTACTAAATAAAATATAATCTGATAAAAGAAAGAAAATATAAATGGCCTTCTGGCAAAAAAACTAGAGACTATATTGTCAATTGGTTCTTTTTCCAAATTTAATTTATCTAAATTTTTGTTTTGTTTTTTTCAACCATTTTTTGTCCTGATGCGAAATTTGAAACTTTTGTTTAACCAGTTAAATAGTAACAAAGATGTTCCATGCCTCAGCCTATAAATCATCTTCACTAAAGATCAAACATTTGATTAAGAAATGAATCATCTCTTTCGCATAGCTTAGGAGCCATGATTCCTTCGGAGGAAGTATGTGCTAACCAAATAGAGTCGTTTAAGATTAATTAGGGTTATTTACTGAAACCACTTCTATATATATATGTTTTTTAATTCAGATGGTTTTTTTTGTAACTTAATTCGGATAAGTTTGTGTGGTATGGTATTGGTTAAAATATGGAAACAAATTTGGATCGTGATCACTGGAGCATATGATCATTGGAGTACAACATGCTTACCGAACTAATCGGAGCCTACATCGAATTGGCAAATTTAAGAAGACACCGATTTCTTGCGTGAATATATATACCAGTTACAAAGTTATTTTGTCTTGTTGGAGAGAATTTAGAAGGAACAAGGAAGTCGCGTCAGTCAGCGAACTAAAATTTTATTCTCAATTCCTTAGTATTCAAGGACGGAGTCAAGTTATATTCCCTCACTCTTAAAATGGTCTCTATTCCTAGAAGAACGAGATATATATCAATTATAGTAACACATATTCCATAAAAATATATTCATTTCGAATTTTCCGCCAAGTAAATTAATAAACAAAAGGACTCTTATCTTCACATGTAATAGGAGTAAGTGACATGGTTACGAAGAATAACAAGGGAGGATGTATGGGGAGGCTTCTGCCAATCTTTCTAGCGCAAGACCTTAACATGGCTAGCTTTAAAATAGTCTGGACATAAGGAATGACTTATCGAGAGATCCAACAACACAACATTCTAGTGAAAAACACTCGAGTACTTCTTACTAGATTGATCGAGATGATCCATACGTACCCCATGCGGATAATAACTTCATGCTATCATTCCACCCTAATAAGGATAAATAGGACAGTAAATCGGTCTTAAATTGATGTTTGAGTTAAAGAGTTACTTCCTAATCATTTTCTGTATTATGTTTTTGATTCATAATATTTAAATCTGTATGAAATACTTCAAAGTGTAGCTTTTGCTTAAATTGTATTTACTCATTAATTACAATGTTACATATACATCACATTTTTGTCTTAGTTTAATTTTACTCTCATATAAATATAATATGACATTAGTCATCTAAAAATATTGTACATTTACAGTAGAAATTAGAGTAAATCAAGTGTATCAATATGCATATAGAGACTTCTATTTTATCACAGTTTTACGTATTATACATTTTTAATGGGCGGTATAATCAGTTAACGTTATCATTATGTTTATACCCGAATTCAACTCAAGTAGATTGCTAATTCTTGAAGAGAAAAATGAATGTTACAGAATTTATAAATTAATTAATTAATATTAGCCTTTTGACCAATATTTTGTCACGGCCTCGAAAAAGTTCAGAACCTAGTCAAAGAATTTACGCAAAGAAAAACTGAAATTCGGTCACTGTTTACTTTTATAAAATGCTGATAATTCAAATCCAAATTCCAAACAAAATATTTTATCAGACAATACGAGACGATTCAGTATCGAATATGAATCAGTTCGAGTTGATAATATATTACTCTTAAGCCAATTTAGATTATTTTGGTAATATATAACACGTATAGAATATATATATATATATATGTACACATATATTTTTGAGTTATTTTCTGATGTTGTTAGTATATATATTAATGGTATGTTATCTAAATCATTTGGCTCAAAAGCATATATACTTTTTCTCAAGAAATGATTATATGATACGTACGTGAGGCTTTAAGTTATATAATTAGGCTGACATAATTTTTGGCCACAAGCGAAATTTTCAAACTTTTTTTTACTTTTTGACTAATATTTTTTTTGAACACGTTTATTTTTCAAAAAGAATAAACATGGTCGTACTAATTGATAGTTTGCTGTTTCAGAAGTTCTCATGTCATACATATTATTATCACAAAGAAACAAGACTTGAGGAAATGAGTATATACGAATTCATTGAAAAGAAACAAAATTGACGAAAAATATAAAGAACAGAAAAAGCAGTACAACAAGACAACAATTTAATAACATTTAATCTCCTTATTTTAAGGTATCCATGTCTACATTCTTTCTCTACTAAGAAATATGAAAAAGTAGAAAATAAGGCAAAAGGTTACGAGGACCATTAGTCCAAGAAAAACTTGCCTAGTTGAAAATAGATAATCCTCTGTTAGTTGCCTTCATCCCTTTGATTTGCTGCAACCATTTTAAATCGATCGAAACAATAATCAATCGTGAACTTCAGGAAAGAACCGATGAAAAACCCAATCGTTAGATCATATGTTAGGTCAAAAGTGCCGCGGCTGCGATGGAATTCTGATCTTCACAACTCTTTTGTCCAAGCCGTAGAACAACTCGGCGGAGAACATAGTAAGCAGTTCCCTTCCTCTTCTGAAATTACAGTCATAATTTTTCTCAAGAATGGAGAAAATTCAAAATTTCTGCCACCAAAACATCATATCTAGATTAATTTATCAATCATGAAAATTCTGTTCTTTTGAAGTTGGCGACTATAACTTAGTAAAATATTCTCTTTGAATTCGTTTTAGTCAATTTCAAGATAAATATATATTATTTTCCTTAAAATGGCAGGAGCAACTCCTAAGATGGTTTTACAGTTAATGGATGTGAGAGGACTCACGATATCACATGTGAAGAGTCACCTCCAGGTCCTAACATTTTATAACATGTTTATATGATTATATCATGTGTATTTATGAACAGTATAATTTATAAACTTTGGTTTGGATGTTGAACCATATATTTCTAAATTACTTTCCAACAGATGTATAGGAGCATGAAGCTGGAAGAATCCATGCAAGGTAGACTAATATCATTGACATTTCGGTTTTGCGTTATATAATGATGTACTTATTGTATATATTTGCTTAGGACCATGCATATATATTGAAATTCAACATAGTTCCTATATATGTATTATGTATAATACACACACATGCAATCTATGGCAGACGAGATACTAGCAAAGAGAAGTGTTAGAGTGACAGGACAAGTGACTTGGTGGCAATTTCAACAGTACCTTCACAACTATCACCGCCTTCGAGGCAATATCAACTTTTTCCAAAATCAACAACGGTTCGTGTAGTTAATCAGTCAATAAACTTAATATTAGTTTTTTCTTTTATATCTATTTTGGGTTTGAATGAGAAACATAACTATATATGTATATATTTTTCTATGATCTTTTTGTAGGCAAGCAGATGAAGTGTATGAAAAAATAATAACATTTGGAGAATCAAGTAATGGAACTAAGAAAGTACCAAGTGGCTATTTTACTTGCAAGTCTCTCTATGAATCTTCAAGGGTAATTATCATATGCATTTCTTTCACTGTATCGTTGATATATGTTACCAAATTTTTCTTTCAATCATCAAGATTAAAAATTCTCTTCCTATATATACATTTCTTACACTATCGTGTTCAATATAACACACACTCATATATACACTTGATATATGAACCTGAGTAATATATATATGTAAAAGATCGACATGCACACTGCGTATATAATTTCCAAGCGCTTATGCATAGGTTTTTATTGAAATTGGTCTATTCTGTCAATATACTTTTGGTATCTGTCAACTGGTAGTATTTATTGATGAAACTTTTTTGTTAAACATTTTCGCAAGCTTTTATTTATTTTTCGGTGATTATGCAGCTCGCTCATCTAGCTAGTATCGTCAAGTTATTAAAAGTCAATCATACATATGAAATTTAATTTCAGCAAATGATTAGAGAATGATATTCTTTGTAACAATGAAAACATGAGAAAGGATTTTGTTGTTATATTATCATGCATATGCCCATCTCAGACTCAATTTACGGAAATAGACATGCATGTAAGTTTAGAAATAATTCTCTAGCATGTTTCTGACAGGTCCGACTTGATAAAAGTAGTGCTGCTGATGACAATGGTGAAACTAACATTGAGGATGATGGTAATGTTGTTAATGATGATGATGATGGTGGTGGTGGTAATGTCGTCATTACTTTGTCGCTAAACTCGATAAAAGCTTCCAAAGCCGAAGAAGAAGTGTCCCTTGAGCTCACTCTCGGTCTCAAACCCTGACAAGAATTCAAATTTTGGAAACCGTTGGAAAGTGAAGAATCTTGTAGATGCATGTATTGAGTATGAACTTACAAAAAAAACAAGGAGAAAATTACTTTGTATTAGTGAACATCTTTGCAAGTTGGTGTGTTTTTAATGAGATTTTTAACCGACGACTAATGGCATTTTTTTTTTTTTTTTTTTTTTTTTTTTAACTTTAAATTTCCATTAAAATATCCAAATTGTTTTAGGACATTAGTCTGGTCACGAGGACCTCATACACGCCAAAAGGCTACAAAAGCTGAAATTTAGTAATAAATCTTATGAATTTAAGTAGGATGAAATAGGAGACGCCATGTGTTTGAGTATGGAACCGTGGAAGGGAGATTTCTTTGCGCTCGAGTGAGTGAGTCTAGACGGAACTTCATAACATGCCTAATCTCGCAGATGATGGCCAAAGGTTGAGATGGAGTTTTGTTATGAAGCCTTGCGTTTCTTTCTCTCCATATGAAATAAATCGAGGCTTGGAACAAGAGCTTAAAGATAAGAGCCACATTTCTATCTCTCGAAGGTGATTTCATCCATATAAAACTCGCAGGTAGTAATGTAGGAGGAACGAGATGTGCTGATGAGCAGAAAGAAGACCATACCTGGGAGCTGAAGTGACAATCGAAAAATAAGTGTTGGTGACTTTCTATCCCCACTCCACACAGAAGACACTCAGGAGGTACCGGCATCCCCCAAAGACGTAACTTATCTCTTGTAAGCAATCTGTCCTTCGCACACAACCAAGTTATGAATGAATGCTTAGGAACTCTCCCTTTGAACCAAACAGCTTCGTGCCAATCCACCGGTACACCTGGTGGCTGTAAAACCCTCCAAGTATGGGAAGCAGAGAATGAATGAGATGGGTCATTGGTTCCTGGTTTCCATAGAAACGAGTCATCCTCAACCGAAAGAGAAATCGTCTGCGGATCCGGAAGACATTGCCGAAGGAGACAAAGAATAGGGGACCGCGATCTGCGACGCTCAAAAGACCAAGTTCCATCAATTATAGCTTCCGCCACTACTGCTTCTAAGGGAATTCCTGTGACTCGTGGTCCTGTCTCGTCTGTGAGTTCGAGTAGAGACCCCAAAGAAGTCCAATTATCATGCCAAAACTTGGCCGTAATTCCTGAACCCAGCTCACAGGTAACAAAAGGTCTTGTCAGCGCTCTGTTTTTGCAAATGCTTCTCCATATCCAACTACCCGCCACTGAAGAGTCCAGTTCCCAGAAATTGCGATCTCCAATAAGGTGAATCCTAATCCATGACACCCAAAGCGACCCATTCAAAGAGTGGAGGAGCCAGATAAGTTTGAGAGTTAGTACCTTGTTCCACAACGAGAAGCACCTTATACCCAATCCCCCATTTTCTGTCGGAGTGCAGACATTAATCCAACTCACTTTAGCGCCCTTCGCTGATCCAATGATACACAGGTTTTAACCCTAACTTCCTACTGCACGTGCACAGCAAATCGGAGTAGTATTTAGGGATCGATCCCACGAAGACCAAGTTTACTCTATGGTTTTTAAGACTAAATAAAAAGCTAAGACAATGCAATGTGAGGTCGGAAATCGAATCTAACAAGAGTGAATCTAAATCGGTTGTGAAAACAATTAATAAAATGCGCTAGATTAGGATAAATCGCAGGCAATCCAAAGCAACGGGTCAAACAACTATTCAGGTTATGATTAAGAACCAGTCTAGAACTCAAACACGAAAATAATATTAATCCACTGTCGTGGCATTAACAACTTTATCTAACGACCTAGAGAATCCTAACTGTCGTTGGCCCTAGAAAATCGCAGACAAGCATTATAGATCAGGTTTGATATGTTCACAATTCTCCAATACATCTACTGTCGTAGGTAATGAATAAATTGCTCACCAATGTTTCTTCTAGCAACCTAGCAACTGTCGTTGTCTAAATTAAACCTAAGATCAATGAATCAAGTGATCAAATCAATTCAAGCATTAAGATTAACAAGGGTGAAGACATCGATTTTTGTTTGCCTATTTGTGTTTAACCCTGGCTCATGGATTCCTTTGAAAAACCCTAACCTAACTAAGAAATCTACTCAGACATAATGAAAGAAGAAAGCAAAACAATAATATAAAAAGACTGCATAGAAATCGGTATTAAAAAGAGATTAGGGTTCAGAAATCTTCTCAGAATTGTGGCAGAGATCTTCTCCCTTACAATAGAAATCCTAGGTATTGAAAAGCTAAAAAGCCAAAAAGCCAAGAGAATAGAATATATCTAATACTAGGGATAAAAAGGAGTATTTATAACAGGAGGCATAGGCGGCTAGGAGGTGGCTGCTCTCTTAAAAGTCGGCTGCAATCATTAGGTTAAATCTCCTTCTTTTTATTTTTCCGCGGCGAGCATGTGCTCGTTTGATGGCCGAAATTTGCGAGCATGTGCTCGCCGATTGGAGTTGGTGAAACTTTGCAGGATTTTCCTTCTTTTCTTCAATTCTTGTTCTTTTTTTTCCAAAGGTTCCAAATGCTCCAAACTCCAATAACAGCTCCAAAGCTACCTAAAATCTCCTGAAATAAACTCCAAAACTCTAAAAAGCAATTAGATAATAAGGTTAGTATGGGTCAAAATCCCAACATATCATCCAACAACTCCCTTCCAAAGAAAGCCATTACATAGTTGTTCTAGTGCACGAATGCATTGAATTGGTAGGAGGAAAACCGATTGCCAGAATGAGATCGTAGGAACAACGACTGATTTTAACAACTGCAATCTCCCTGCAAAAGAAAGGCAACGTACTGTCCAAGCAGAAAGCCTACCCTTCACCTTATCAATGAGAGGCTGGTAATCCTGTCTACGAAGCCTCCTTGAGGTCAAAGGCACTCCCAAATATCTAACTGGAAGATCCCCTTGTTTAAGGCCAAGTCTGTCGGCAATCTCACTGGATAACTGATAATTTCCCCCGTCAATGAAAATGGCCGATCGATTAATGAATAGCCCGGAACATGTTTTAAAATTATCCAAAACTGATAGAACTCCCTCCGCTGATACTTCTGACCCATCAGTAAATATGAGGATATCATCTGCAAAACTCAAATGAGATATCAAAGGAGCATCACATAAAGGATGAGGCTGGAAAACTTGATTAATAATTCCCCTATCGAGTTCCTTAGCCAGAATGTCCATCGCTAGAAGAAAAAGTAGAGATGATAAGGGATCCCCCTGTCTTATACCTCTCATACCTGGGAAAAATCCTACAAGTTCCCCGTTTATGGCCAAACTGAAAGAGGTGGTACAAACACACTCTGATATCCACCGAATAAACACTTGAGGTAATTGGAAAGCTTGTAAGATATTAAGCAAGAATGTCCAATCAAGATTATCATAAGCTTTGGAGAGGTCTATTTGAATGCAGCCTCTTGCTGGGGGCCCACGTTTGTGAAAATTCGATACCAATTCTGAGGCTAGAAGGACGTTTTCACAAAGTTGTCTCCCTTTCATAAAACCTACTTGATTCCTCTGCACAGCTGAGTCCATTATAAGCTGTAACCGGCCCTTAAGGATTCTTGCAATGATTTTATAGACCGTGGAACAGCAAGAGACAGGCCTGAACTCTGTGAGAGTATCCGCTCCCGAAATCTTAGGAATTAGGGCAATAGCTGTTGCGTTAAATTTTTTTAGCATCCGACCCCCAACGAAGAACTCTTTTACTGCTTTTATAGTATCCTCTCCAACTACACTCCAAGCATCTATAAAAAATTCCTTTGAAAATCCATCAGGTCCTGGAGCCTTTTCCTTTGGAAGGTTAAATATAGTTGTCTTGATTTCCTCATCAGTTGGAATTTTTACCAATCTTGTCCCAATGCTCTGAGAACACCTGAAAGGATGCAGTTGTTGAATATACTCTATCGAGCATGGCTCCACCGATTCATTCTTAGTACCCAGAAGGTTTCTGAAGTATGAGATTGCCATATTTTTAACCTGAGACTCGTCATGCACTCTTTCTCCATTCTCATCTCTTAAGTATCAAATGCAGTTTCGATTTCTATTGGCGACAACCGCTTTGTGGTAAAAAGCAGTGTTTGCATCCCCATCTCTATACCACCGAATACGAGATTTAATCCTGTAAAAATCTTCTTGAGCCTGAGAGAAAAACACCCACTCCTTCCGAGCCGAAATTTCTTCTTTGATAAGTTCCGCTGTTGGATTTTGCAAGAGGGATCTTTGAGATTCCTCCAATTTATCCAGAGCATCCTTGGCCTTCTGCACAATATTTCCGAAACCCTCCTTGTTCATCCTTCTGCAGCACAGCTTTGCAGATTTCAATTTCTGACCCAGAGTAAACATACGTGATCCTACCTGAACTGGTACTGACCAAGATTCTGCAATATTCTCCAAAAACTTTGGATGAGAGGATATAAAGGAGAAATATTTGAAATTTGTTTTCTTCCCTGACCATGAAGCGTCTATGGAGACAATGCAGGGAGAGTGATCGGAGTCTCCCGGCGGATCAAACACTGCATAAGATTCCGGAAGAACATCTCTCCAACTCCCGTTAACTACAGCTCTGTCCAGCTTTCTCAGAATCGCGTCATCATCTCTCCCGTTAGACCAAGTAAAGAAAGCCCCTGTTATTGTAATCTGAGAAAGATCATTAGTATCAAGACAATCCTGAAATTCCTCCATTCCCCTTATAGGAAGACTGTAGGGCCGGATGGAGAAGTGTTCATCAGCGGACACAATTTGATTGAAATCTCCCAAAACAATTAAGGGGGATGAATGAATTTGAGGGTTTGAATTGATGTCCGAGAGGTCTGTCCACAACTGTCTTCTTTCAATCTCCGTGTTGTGAGCGTAGACAAACGCCACAGAAAAATGCCTTTTATTCACCGAATCAAACACTCCACAGAGAATTAGATGCGAAGTTTTCTTGAATATAAAAACTGATAGAGAGGGATCCCAGACAACCCAAATCCTTCCACTATCAGAGCAAGAGTAGTTGTCGTCATTTCTCCAACCTGGAAAAGTCGACGCTAACACCGAAGCAGCATCAGACTCCTGCACATGAGTTTCAATAACTGGACCAATCCCCGAAATATTTACACCGAATTTCATTTTAACAACCCGCTGCCTACTGAAGCTGTTAAGACCTCTAACATTCCAACAGAAAATCTTCATTATATACATCGTGAAAGAAGGCTGAGAAGCCTGATCAGAGGTTATTCCTCTTTCCCGAGAAACCAACTCGGGAGGAGGAATGAGAAAACCTGGAGAATTTTGACGTAAGAGGTAGAGAAGCCTGCTCAGCCTTTTTCATCTTCTGCTTCGCTTTTTTCATAGCTGACTTCGGAAGAGAGAACCCTTCAGCGTCTGTCTGATTAGAATTTTCCTTAGTAGAAGGACTTGAAAGACTTTCCTTTGTTGATCTGTCTGATTCTGTCTCCTTTGTATTTTCTTCTACGATCATAATTGTTGAATTGATGTCAATAGCAGATGATGTTTCACCCTCAAAGCAACCCAACTCAGTGAATTTTGATTGATCCTTTGCATTAATGTCGGACTCTGGGATTAATACAACAACAGTGGGATGTGGAGTAAGGTTCTGATCCACGAGGGGAGAGACTGGAATGTCCGGAGGGGATGGTTTGAAATGCTCCGTGGAATCTGTAACCTCTGATGGTGGAGGAGCTGTTTGAGGAGTAGATTTCTTACGAAGAGGTTTAGGGCAACGATTAAGCAGGTGGCCAAATTTGTCACAGTTGGCGCATTTAGGCGGGAGACGCTGATATACCACATCTACCCGAACCCGATTACCGACTGAGTCTTTAACTATAACTGCTTCTGGAGGAGTAGATTCAAGATTGATTTCAATCTTCACCTTAGTATCCCCATAATGGTAAGGATCGAGGCGAGACTTTTCTCTGTGAAGAGGTTCCCCAATAGCACTTGCTATAACACTAATTCCATCCAATGAGTACAACTGAGGAGGGACCTTCTTCAGAATCACCCAAGTTGGCGCCGAGCTCAGTTCGTGAGAATCTAAGCTCCCTTCCGATGACCAAGGAAAAACCGAGAAAGCGCAATTGCCCGCTTGCCAGTACCCAACTTGAAGAATCCACTCACGCGTCGGGATGTAAGCGACAAAAATGAGGCATGAGTCTTCAGAAAGCATTTTAATGGAGATTTTCCCAAACTTCCCCCAGACAGGGTTTAGGTCATGAAAAATCTTCCCTGGAGGAGGAGCTAAGCCGTGAAACTTAGCGACGATATGACCTTTCCAATTTTCAGAAGCAGATAGGAGGATAGACTCGGGAGCTTCAACTATTGGGTTTCCGTCTTCCTCAAATACAGGAGTTGAAATTTTCTTGAGATTGCGCAGAGATGCTTTAAATCTCTGAGCATAGGAAGGAATTTCTGAATGATGGTTTTCTGTAGGAGATTCAACAGTTGGAGAAATCGATTGAGGCAAAATTGCTGATTTTTCCATTTCAACCGATGAAAAAATGGACAGATGCGTCACTTGAGTAGCAGAAGGATCTGATACAGGAGAAGGGGAAATCATCACCGGAAGAGATTCAGACACCGTCGCGGGGAGATTCGAGCAGGATACGGGCTTAGACGTCGGATCTGTGAGAGGTCTAGATCCAGAATCAGAAGCTACCATGGCTGTAACTTAGAAAGGAAAAGGAGGGAGGAAGAAGAGATTTCTCAGAGGCTGACGTGAGGTCAGCCACCGGCAAGACGAAACCCTAGACGGAGGGATCGTCTAATTCGTCGCTTCGTCGCCTTTTTTTATTGTTTGACGGCACCTAAAAGTTTTTCCGTCTATTTTGGTTTAGCAACCTGTACCCTGTAGTATCCCCTAATGGCATTTTGTTTCTTTCATGTATATAACGATATATTATGTATATATGTATATTATAGAAACTAGTATCCAATTCATGAATTTAGTTTTCTCAATTTAATATGGTAGTTTCTTTTATTTTTTGTTAATCAGAAACAAAAATGATAATTGTTTTAAAATTAGTATCGGTTAACTGTGTTCTATTTTTTTTTTTTGGAACTAGATGTTAAATTAATTCAAAAAACAGAAGTCCCTTTACAGCATTGATTTCTGTGCTGGAAGCTAAAAGAAAAGGCTATACGAATTTTCTTTATTTTTACTTACAAAGTCTTGCAAAACAGTTTAATTAATAGTTAGACGTGGCTGGGTCCATAGTTAAAAAAATTTCTTTGTAAAAAAAGTAAAATGAATTTTTTGGCAAGTATACTCTCAGTTTGTAGAAAATATAGATCAAACCCATAAAACCAAATTCATCCCCAAATGTGTTGTAACATAAACTATAAACGTCAAAATTAATAAATATGAATAGAAAGATTTTTTATCCCCACGTTTATATCATAAATCATGTAGACTCCAATTTCTTTCTTTTTTTAAATCTTCGTTAGAGACCTTAAAAAGACATTTTAAAACATTTGAAGGATTCTAACTTAAAAAAAAAAGAAAAAAAAAGAGTGAGTATTAAAACTATTTGGAGAGAGTGAAGGAAAAATAATATAATTTTTCTAAAGTTGGATAAATGGAGCGTACAAATCGGGTCTTCTTTTTTTCTTTTTTAATATACCTTATCAGCTGATCTGGTTGGTTTTTATCAGTAGAAACGCACCGAAAATGCTACAAAGTTGACTTTTCATGTGGTTCAACGGTTCAACGGATACTATGGATGGGCCATGAGATCCGTGCAATCCAATTTGGGACACCACACCGTCTATCCCGAATTAAGAATACTTTCCAATTAGTGCCAAAGAATAGTCATACCCTATACATGGCTGATTACCAGATCAAGTAATTGGGCCAGGTTCAACTGACAAACTTCTTACAAATATCTGGTTTTTGTTTCCAAAAAAGATCGAACTATGATCTGGGGAGTTTCACCATTCACCAAAATTTTCCCTATCCCTAAACCACAAATGCGTGGACTCTTTTTTTTCTTTTTGCTAAGCATTCTTCTCAGAATGAGTTAGCTTATCAGCGAAGGTCCGACATTAAAGCCAACAAGTTTCCAGTTCTCTATTTCCATAGAAGTTTAAAGGAATTAAGAGCTTAAAAGAGTTGCATAGATGTTCTTCAGAATGGTTTGGTTTTGGTCAGGCTATAAGAGGAAGTGCATACATGTCTCAAGGAATGTTTTTGGTTTTTAATCCCACACAAGCTCTTTTCTGAAATATACCTCTGATATTTTATTACATAGTAACTTTTGGGCTTTTTTGGACACTACTTATATATGAGACACTATCTGTCTAAACTTTCGATGTGAGACTTGGATTGTATCCCAACATTCTTCCCTTCAAGCCAAGAACCACATCAACTCATGGCTTCCCGCCTTAGCGAAACTTGGCACCCAACTTGTACTGTCGTACTCACTCTACGGAACTCTTTACAAGTCTTTCTAGCACCCTTATCGCAAGGTTATAAATGCTTTTTTCCCACAACAATCACAGGCGGCCCAACCCACTTCTCCAGGTCCACTTTTTGAAACCTGGCTCTGATACCAATTTAAGTCCGTGTCCAACTTTCTCATTAGTATGATATTGTCCGCTTTGGGCCCAGGTAACATAGCCTCATGGATTTGTTTTTGGGTTCCTTCCCAGAAGACCTCATACTAATCAGAGTTGGACACTACTTATATATTAGACACTCTCTGTCTAAACTTTAGATGTGGGACTTAGATTGTATCCCAGCAGTAACTGATCACTATGTAAATTATATAGCCGGATCTTTCGCACAATGGTCCCAGTAAACCCGTCATCCTTCTACTCAGCCTATTACTACGAAAGGAAAAAGGGTTATGGAACATCATTAGCCTGAATGCAAGGTTAGAAGGCTATAAAATAAAGTATGAATCAAACCCAAAGTAAAGAACATAAAACTTATAGCTTAAAATACGGAAACCATGAAATTTAAAATGTTACGTGTAAAGGCAATTTTGTTTTGTACAAATCACCAACTACATGCACATAAGATAGATAAAATGTAAACATGAAATCACTTAACCTGGCGATACCTATACTTTCCTTCAACATGGCCAGCTACACTTCTTATACGGATTGGAAGTTGTTTGCTCCTAATTCTGTCTTTAATGCTGTTGGTCTCATCCTTATCAATCTCCTCATGTGTTTCTGTATTTGAATAAACTGTTACTTTACATGGTCTAAGAGGTTTGGTGTCTAGAACACCTAATAAGGTACAAGATGTCACTTTTAGTTGAAAGGAAAGAAAAAAATTATAAGGTGGATATGTTTCCTCCTCAACAGAATTTATAATATATCACACAAACCCTGATATGTCTTAGTATAGGTTGAGACAACGATACGAAAATATTATTTCCCTCCCATGATCTTAAAAGCATCACATTGGTTCGTGTCCCCTGAAAATTTCAAAGCTTAGAAACGCGAAGCCTTCTCTATCTGAATTTAGCACGTGAACCTGCGCTTCTCCAATTGGAGCTAATTCGGAGAGAAAACGTGAAGAAGATAGACAACACGAGTTGAGGATCTTGATGAGTCACATTATGGGTTCGTGAAATCAAACTTGTTGTCTCGAGGTCCATTGCTTTCACTTGATAAAACTTATAGCCAGAGCAGGTCTTTAGAATTCTGGGCTTCCAAACAAAATTTTTTTGGGCCATTAAATATAAAAGTATGAAAAAATAAAAGAAAAAAGAAAAAAAGAAAGTAAGTAGAATCGACTCACATTTTTTTTTTGAATAAAATGTTAAATTTAATTCAAAAGAAAAATCATGTTCTGTTTTTACATCTGGGTGTTACGGAGAGTTGAAGCAAGAACTAGGAAAAAAAGATTTACAAGCTTTGACTAGTGTAATCCAGCCATTTCTCCATAGTCCCCCGGTAATGTTCATCTTGTTTTCGACTGATTGCAAGAAGCCTGTCACGTACAGCTCTGTCAATAGTTTTTTGCAGCTGCTCAGCCAAGAGAGGTTGATTTCTGTGGCGTCTCCCATTTCTCTCTCGCCATATGTGATAGAGAGCTGTTTGAAAGACGTAGCGGAACAGGAACATTGTGATTCGATCGCGGTTGGATGAGGAAAGTAGCTGCACCACTTGATCCCATGAACCTGTGAAGTCCCGATGCAATAGCTTCAATACCAGTTTACGCCAAATCGTTGCAGAGAAAGGACAAAGGAAAAATAAATGGTTCCATGTTTCCATTTGACAGTCTCAAAAGGTGCAAGCTGTGCTGTGGCCAGAGTTCCACTTTTGAATCCGGTCTCCCGTGTTGAGGCGATCATGCAAAGCTAGCCAAGTTATAAATCTGTATTTTGGAGTAGAGTACTTGAACCAGAGAGCGCCATACCAACTCTGTTTTGGACTCGGTTGTCGCAGAAGGTTCCAGGTACTCCAAGAGGAGAATTTTTTAGAGTAGGTCCCATCTGAAACTTTCCAGAGTTGAATATCCTATCCCTCCTTTTGAGGCCCTCTAGTTTGATCCAAAGTTATCACGATAGCGTTTAGAACTTCAGTGCGGTGGTTCCGTCCTCGTATCCGGGTCCGAGCTTCTGCAACTGAACTGTTTGTCGGGATCCCAAGATCAATGAAACCCCTCGCCCCCGTGATATCAAAGAGTCACCCCATGTCTGACCAATCATCATACCAAAATGAAGTGTTGTTTCCATTTGTGATTTGGACTCGATGAAAAGCCTTTGCAGTATCTCGGTATTTCAATAGCTTTTTCCACATCCAAGAGCTGCCTGTTTTAATATTAACTGACCAGAAACAGCGATGTTGCAGAAAAAAATGCTTTTGTCCAACGGACCCAGAAAGAATCCCCAGAGAGTAAGCGCTGTATCAGTTTCAGGCAAGAGACTTTATTCGCTTCCTTTATCGACTTTATACCTAGGCCGCCTTCAGGTTTTGTTTTGCAGACATCGTGCCATGCAATTTTTGCTTTACTCGTGTTCAGCTCTGGCCCAGACCATAAAAAAGCGGCGCAAAGTTTCTCAATCTCTTCAGTGCAACCATTCGAAAGACGATAAGCTGAAATCCAGAAATTCACAATACTAGTAATTACCGATTGGAGAAGTTGCAGGCGTCCTCCATAAGATAAGAAGCGATTAGTCCAAGAGCTCATTTGTGATCGGATTTGTTCCACGAGAGGTGCGTAATCTGGTTTGGTCATCCTCTTAGTGAGAAGGGGAATGCCGAGATAATGCACAAGGAAACAATCATTGGCGATTGGGAAATATGAAGTGATTTCCTCCCGGATATCTGCTTTTATTCCAGCAAGATAGAGCTTTGATTTCTCAATACTTATTTTGAGGCCTGACTTTCCCGTGAAGCTTTCATTGATATGCAGAATTCCAGCAATTGAACTTCTCTTGCCATCAATAAACACCAGTAGGTCATCTGCAAAACAGAGATGGGTGAGCTGAATTTTCTTGCATCTGGGATGGTATCCTATCTTTCGATCGACAGCTGCTCTGTCAATCATGTGCGAGAGCACGTTTATGCATATGACAAAGAGATACGGAGAGAGAGAGCAGCCCTGCCGTAACCCTCTATTGCTCTGAAAATATCCTGCCAGTTCACCGTTCATCTGGACTGAAAAAGAGGCTTGAGTAACACACAACCTGATCCAATGAGTAAAAAGATCTGGGAAACCCAATGCCTTAAGAGTGTTTAAGAGAAAATCCCACTGAACAGAGTCGAAGGCTTTTGATATATCAATCTTCATAGCACACCGTGGCGAAATCTTTTCGTTATGATAGTCCTGTACCACTTCTGAAGCTAGAAGAACGTTCTCCATAAGCAGCCGTTCCTTCACGAATGCAGACTGGTTATGGGAGTAATACGTGGCAATATACACTTAAGGCGATTTGCCAGGAGCTTTGATATGACCTTGTACAGAACATTGCAAAGGGAGATGAGTCTGTATTCCCTCATTTCAAGTGCGACTTCCTTTTTTGGTATCAAAGCAAGGATAGTGGAGTTAAGGCCTTTAGGAAGGAAACCCATAGTGAAGAAAGACCGAACAGCAGCAACAAAATCTGGCCCTAGGATTGGCCAGGCCGCCTTATAGAATTCGGTTGTGAAACCGTCAGGACCGGGAGACTTATCATTTGGCATGGCAAACAGTGTTTTGCGGATCTCTTCCTCAGTTACGTCACGTATAAGAGAAGCTTTATCAGTATCTGTGCACCTGAAACTCAACAGATCAGAGATTTCCTCGATAGACATTCCAACATAATCTTCTGGAGTTGCGTTGAGAAATTCCTTAAAAAATCTTTCAGCTTCAACCTTCAGTTCATCCGGTTTAGACAATATATCTCCATTCTGGTTTCGGATTTCCCGGATATTGTTCCGTGCTCTCCTCGCCTTAATGCATTGGTGAAAAAATCTGTTATTTTGGTCCCCCACGTCCAGCCAGTGAACTTTCGCTTTTTGCTTCAGATAGTTTTCCTCAATAGCAGATAGATTTTTCCACTTATTGAAAGCAAGTTTCTCCTCCTCTATGGTAACCAAATCCGGGTTAGTCAAGGTCTCCATTTGCTTTATACATAGAATCTCGTAAGCTTCCTTAGTGCTTTTTGTGATATCCGCCATTGTATCTTTACCAAGCTTACTCAAGTGAGGCTTGAGACTTTTCAATTTCTTGGAGAGGCGGAATAGAGTCGATGTCGATTCAAAGAGAGGTTCAGTTGTTTGCCAGTGGGTCTCTACCAGTGGCAGAAACTGCGGAAGCTTTGTCAGAGCATTCGCGAACTTGAAAGGTTTATGCCGCCTATGGAGCTGATTTGCTATCATTACTCTCCCCCGAAGATGGTCAGAGCAGCCCCCGGATTCAAAAACGGTGTATGCTAAAGGGAAAATATCCATCCATCGTTCATTGACAAGTGCTCGGTCCAGTTTCCTGCAGATAAGATCCTCTTCTCTCTTATTTGACCATGTAAACAACGGGCCGTGGTATCCCATGTCTTGGAAAGAACAATAACGGACCACATCCTGAAATTCTCGTGTGCCTGCAGATATAACGGGATGAACATCATAATTTGATGCTTCTTCCCCCTCCAGGATCTCATTGAAATCCCCACATAACAGCCACGGTTTATTACTGATAATAGTTGAATCATGATGATACTTCATATCTTCCCACAAAACTCGCCTCTCCTCCATACAGTTAGAGGCGTAAATAAAACTGCAGATAAACTCCTCTGTCTGGTCTGGAAGACGGACATAACAAGTTATCATCTGCTTACTCTTGAACATTGGAGTTAAATAAACATCATCTCGCCAAACCACCCAGATACGGCCAAGATCGTGGTGCTCATAGTTCATCAGAACTGTCCACCCCTGAAAAGTTGTTGAAATAATTCTGTTGACATTTACTTCCTTCACACGTGTCTCCACAAGACACCCAAATTGAAATGAACTTCTATTAATCCAATCTCGGACTATGGAATGCTTAGAATCTTGGTTAAAACCGCGAACATTCCAGAAGAACCTCGACATAAGATATTATTGAGATGGTGCTTTTTTGCTCTTACCACCAAGGTTTTTCTTGATTAGTAGAGCAACTGAGTCTGGCTTAGGTTTTGATGCTCGTGGCAGAGGAGGCCGGGTTCCCATGCCATCATGAGTCGAAAGAATGTCATCAGCTTTGGTTTCCAAGTTAATCTCAAACTCGGTCCCAACTGTTTTGCGTAACTGCTCAATGTCCTCTGTCTGTGGCGTACCTTCATCATCTGCATCTGCAAGGATTGAGAAGCGTGACGGAGAGATAATATTCTCACTAGTGTTGTTAACCTTTTCCTTTTCCCCATGGCGTCCTGCCTTGTTGGGTGAGACAGAACTGCATTTCTCCATGTGATCCATCTTCTCATTTGTGTCCTTCTTTTCTTCTTGTATTTCTCCCTCTTCTTTCTCCTCTTCCCTTGAGGTCAGGAGATTGCTACTCTCGGTTTCCAAGTTTGGTGTGTCGTTCGCTACAGAAACAGCCAGAGTTGGAGATTCTGAGGGATCTTTAACTGCCTTTGGTGGGTCTGGTTGTGGGAGAGCAGTAGGCACAGACTGTTTGAACGGAGTTGTTTTCTTTGCAATACAGTGATCTGTTGTGTGAACCCATTTCTCGCAGGAGGTACAACGTGCTGGTAACCATGGGTAAGAGAACTGTACTTCGACAGTTTCGCCTTTCAGATTGAATTTATGGGACTGAGGGAGTTCCTTCGATATATCAGCTTCAACAAACACCTTTGCATCTTCAAACTTGCGACATAATTCTGTGTCAGGATGTAGACGCTTTGGATGACCGGCTTTGCTAGCAATAAAGCTCAAGTCTTTCCAAGAAAACATACTATGGGAAACTTTTTTGAGGACAACCCACATAGGCATCACTGTAATAGCGGGTTGCTCCTCATCAATTATAGGTGACCACCTTGAGACAATCATTGGTATATCAGCGATATTCCACATACCTCTCCGCAGCACCCTCAATCTGATATTCGCATTTTGACCTGTACTAGTAATAGTGTAATACAATGGTTATCCGCATTGGTGGGAAATCGTCCAAGAAGTTGTCTGAATTTTGTTCGTGGACACGAAGCTAGCATACCACAAGCTCGAACTCATACCACTGGAGCTTCTCGCATTAATGTTGCATATATAAGTCCTTATTTCATATACCCCTATGTCGGGAGCACTGATATGTTAGGATTTTGACCCATTCTAACCTTATTATCTAATTGCTTTTTAGAGTTTTTGAGTTTATTTCAGGAGATTTTAGGTAGCTTTGGAGCTGAAATTGGAGTTTGGAGCATTTGGAACCTTTGGAACAGAAAAGAACAAGAATTGAAGAAAAGAAGGAAAATCCTGCAAAGTATCACCAACTCCAATCGGCGAGCACATGCTCGCAATTTTCGGCCACCAAACGAGCACATGCTCGCTGTCGCGGAAGAGAATTAAAAGGAGACAACTTAACCTAATCCCGCCGACTTTAAAAGGAACCAGCCGCCCTTCCTGCCGCCTATGCCTTCTTATATAAATACTCCTCTTTAGTTTTAGGTTTTTTATCATCTTTTACATCTTACCTTTTATTTTCTACTTTCTACCTTTAGTTTTCCTATTCTCTAGAGAGCTTGTATTATTTTTGGGAGAAGAATCTCTGCAACATCTGGAGAAGATTTCTGAACCCTATTCTTTTATTTTAATATCGATGCACTCTTTTTATTTTATTGTTTTGCTTTCTTCTTTCATTATGCTTGAGTAGATCTTTTAGTTAGGTTAGGGTTTTCAAAGGAATTCATGAGCTAAGGGATTAAACACAAATAGGCTAATATATCAATGTCTTCACCCTTGTTGTTCTTAATGCTTGGATCGATTTGATCACTTGATTCATTGATGTTAGGTTAACTTAGACAGCGAGAGTTGCTAGGTTGCTAGAAGAAACTTTGGTGAGCAATTTATTCATTACCTGCGAGAGTAGATGTATTGGAGAATTGTGAACATATCAAACCTATTCTTAAAGCTTGTCTGCGATTTTCTAAAACCAACGAGAGTTAGGATTTTAGGTTGTTAGATAAAGTTATTGATGCCACGAGAGTGGATTGATATTATCTTTATGTTTGAGTTCTAGACTTGTGCTTAATCATTGCCTGAATAGTTGTTTGATCCGTTGCTCTGAATTGCCTGCGAAATTCCTTGACCTAACGCTTGCTTAATATAGTTTTTACCTTCGATTTTAGTTCTATTGCTTGTTACCAAATCAATCTATTTTGTCTTAGCTCTAAATCTAGCTTACAAAACCATAGTGTAATACTTGGTCTTCGTGGGATCGACCCCTAAGTACTACTACGATTTGCTGTGCACTTGCAGTAGGAAAATAGGGTTTAAAACTCGTACATCAAGTTTTTGGCGCCGTTGCCGGGGACCAAATTATTACCTTTGGTTTTCGGCGAAATTTTTAGTCTAAGATTTACTAACTTGTTCTTCTTTTCTTCTCCTGTGTGTTTCAGGACAATCAGGAGATAGCAAGGTTCGAACGAGCTGATTAGAAGCAGAAGTCGGATCCAGCCAACATGGGCGACGAAACCGACAACCGAGCTGGCAGTGGCTATGTAGCTGCTGAAATTCGAAGGTTAGAGCAGCAGATGCAACAGTTGCAACAACAGCTACAACCACAGCAAAAGCGTGCCATTGGGGACATACATGCGCCTCATGCATCTTATCAAAACAGAGCTGTGATTATCCCACCTATAATCGAGAGGCAAGACTATGAGATCAAGCCTCAGATGATCGCTTTAGTGAAGCAGCATTTGTTCCACGGTTTGGCTGCAGAAAATCCGATGGAGCATGTTGAAGATTTCGAAGAGATCTGCAGTACTACCGGATCCAATGGGGTACCTCCTGACTTCCTCAAATGCAAACTCTTCTCATTCTCTTTGGCGGACAAGGCTTTGCGCTGGCTTAAGTCATTGGCACCTGGATCTTTGGCGACATGGGCTGATGCTAGGTCGGCATTCTTGGACAAGTTCTACACCAAGTCCAAAACCGCAGCTCTAAGGAACAAGATCTCTTCGTTCCAACAACAGTCTGGAGAGGCTTTTTGCGAAGCGTGGGAAAGGTACAAGGAGTACCGCAGAGATTGCCCTCACCATGGGTTCAGCGATGAGCAGATCCTGAGCACATTCTATGATGGTGTTGATTGGGAAAGCAGAAACGCCCTGAATGCAGCCAGCAATGGAAATTTCTACACCAGATCGAAGGAAGGCGCGTTTGAGCTGATTGAGAACTTGGCTACAAGTTCTGGAAATCGCTGCCATGAGTATGATGAGAATAGATATGTCAGCAGTGTTGAATCGCAGAAGATTGATGAGCTGGCCGCAAAAGTGAGCTTGTTGTTGGAGAGACATCAGAGAAGTGTCCAGCTTTGCGCGAATAGAAGCTATGAGCAATATGCAGAGGTGAACTACGTGAATGAAGGCTATGTGGAGAATCAGAGCTTTCAAGCTCAGGCGTCTAACTCCCATGACGAGCTGAAGTCTCTCATGCAGTTGGTTCTACTCAGCCAACAGAAATCTGCTAATGAGATCAATGTCAAGGTGGACAGCATGTACAATGATCTCCATAGTAAGTTTGAAGCTGTTTGCACTCATGTGAAGAAGCTTGAAATTCAGGTTGCGAAAAATGCTGAGGCATCAGGAATTCCTCCTGAGAAGGCAGAGGTGAATCCTTGGAAAGGGTATGTCAATGCAGTTGAGACAAGAAGTGGAAAGACAGGACAAACAGCTGCAACACCAGCCCAGAAATCGGAAAAAGGGAAAGAAAGAGCTGCAGAGTACCAGCTCCAGAGGAATCAGAACGCTCTAAGAGAAGGACACTCGTCAGAGCACCCCATCTCTCCGACAGAGCACCTGCTCGCTACCCCAGAGCACATGCTCCCCCGAGATACTCCCACCAAACCTGCAGAAAATCATCCAGCGAGGGTTTACATTCCTAAAGTGCCTTACCCAGTTCTACCTAGAGATCAGTTGGAGCCCATCAATGCCAAGAAACTAGCTGATTTTAAGAAGATGGTGAGAAGGATTCCTGAAGAAATCTCCTTTGAAGAAGCCTTGAAAAATCGTCCCATACTTGATTTCTTTAGGAACTGCAGAGAGACTGAAGAAGAGATTAAGGCAGTCTTTGTAGAAGCAAGGAGTACACCACCATTGAGGGTATTGCCTAAGGTTGAAGATCCTGGGAAATTCTTGGTCCCGTGCTCCATTACAGGAGTTAAGTTCAAAGAAGCTCTTTGTGATTCTGGGTCTAGTGTCAATCTTATGTCAAGAGCTCTTGCAGAGAAGTTGAAAATCTCTGAGATAAGGCCTAGTCGAATGAATCTTCGATTTGCAAACTCCTCCTCAACAACATCGTCTGGCAGCATTCACGATCTACCTGTCCAAATAGGGGATTGCCTAGTTCCAACCGATTTTCAGGTTGCGGAGATGCGAGAAGGGTATGATATGCATTTGCTTCTCGGAAGACCATTCATGGCTACAGTGGGTGCAATCATTGATATGCCTAATAAGCGAGTCTGTTTTTCCAAGATCGACAAAACGGTTTTCTACAAGGCCATTCCTACAGGAACCACCACACACGCCTCTTGCATCTCAGCAGTGGATAGAGAAGAAGCACATGCTCCAATCCCGCGAGCACCTACTCCACCTCCCGGGAAGTTTAGGGAGAAGGCAAGGACGCAGGGAAACATGCAGTGCAAAAAGATGACGATAGGTCCTCAAATGACTTTGATCCCTCAAGGATATGATGGAAACTCGGTTGACTACAAGGTGAAGTGCAAAGGTCGTCCTAAACCTTTCTCTAGAGTTAGAGCTATTCTTCCATCAGAGTTGAAAGAGAAGGGTATTGGTGTTGTGAATGGAATGCTGAGTAAGGTTCTGAACATGAGAATGTCTGATTGTGGAGTTTGTTTTGGAGCAAGCTCCGAAGCCCCACCTGATTGATACATGACACCAAAGTCAAGCTAATGACTTAAACCAAGCGCTTGGTGGGAGGCAACCCACTGGTAAGTGTCTCTAACATTTATTTTTCTTTTGCTACTAATTTTTTGTTATGGTTTTCGTTGTTTCAGTAAAAAAAAAAAAAAAAAAAAAAAACTCGGGCGAGCACCCACTTCTGTCCCAGAGCACCTACTCCGCCTTAATGCTCTGCCCTGCCGACCCAGGTAAGTTTTCTACACCTCTTCTCTGGCTCATTTTCACACCGAGACGGTGTGAAGTAAGTCTGGGGGAGGGTCGTGCCTTGAGTCAACACTTTATTTATTTATCGAGTCTTCTTTATTTAAAGTTAGTGTGTTTTATTGGGTCAAGGTTTTGATTGGGATTTATGAACTATCTCTTAGAGTGTTGAGCTGGCTGTTTTTACTTAGTGACCATATCTTTAGGATATATTCAGCTAAGACTAATGAAAAATCCAAGGTCCGACCAGTCCACTAGAAACACCCATATTTCCAGCAGATTTTACAGACCTGAGCTATTTACGGAGGTCTTTCAACTGTAGCTGGTTATCAAAGAGCTTGATTCTCTCATTCATACCTGACATCGACAGCTATTGTGAAAAGCTTATGGTACTCCTCTTCCTTATTCTAAAGATCCTGAGAAACAAATGAAAAGATGAGATGATTTTCTTTTGAGTAAAGGGGTAGAAAAATTTCCCATGACCCCATTATTTTACTTTGAAAGGAATTATCACACAAAGGTGGAAACGAGGGAGAGGAAAATTTCCCATGACCCCATTATTCGTCACACCTTTGCAATAAAAAAAAGAAAAAAAAAAAAAGGAAATCGTAAAAAAAAAAAAGAGATGATCAAAAGATCAATGCAGAGTATGAGAAAAGAATAAGTCTGGGGGAGAGAAAGAGTACCAAATAGGTGGATTACATGGTTGTATTTGTCAAGGTATAATATGGGAAAGAGTCTATAAGGTTCTTGGCATTGAAAGCATTGTTAGTCTCTATGCAATGAAGGATAGTTGATGAAGTTGAGATTTTGTGGAGTTAATCTGGAAAAACTGCAATATGGCTAAGGAGAAGTACATGGTGGTCGATATTTGGATTGGTTAATAAAAATGTGGATTACAGGTTTAAACAGTTGGTGCGATTATTCTGATTGAGATTGTGAGATCCCTGTTTTCAACTCTTTCTTCTCGGTTTAGGTTTTAGTTTGTTTGAGGACAAACAAAGATCTAAGTCTGGGGGAATTGATATGTTAGGATTTTGACCCATTCTAACCTTATTATCTAATTGCTTTTTAGAGTTTTTGAGTTTATTTCAGGAGATTTTAGGTAGCTTTGGAGCTGAAATTGGAGTTTGGAGCATTTGGAACCTTTGGAACAGAAAAGAACAAGAATTGAAGAAAAGAAGGAAAATCCTGCAAAGTATCACCAACTCCAATCGGCGAGCACATGCTCGCAATTTTCGGCCACCAAACGAGCACATGCTCGCTGTCGCGGAAGAGAATTAAAAGGAGACAACTTAACCTAATCCCGCCGACTTTAAAAGGAAGCAGCCGCCCTTCCTGCCGCCTATGCCTTCTTATATAAATACTCCTCTTTAGTTTTAGGTTTTTTATCATCTTTTACATCTTACCTTTTATTTTCTACTTTCTACCTTTAGTTTTCCTATTCTCTAGAGAGCTTTGTATTATTTTTGGGAGAAGAATCTCTGCAACATCTGGAGAAGATTTCTGAACCCTATTCTTTTATTTTAATATCGATGCAGTCTTTTTATTTTATTGTTTTGCTTTCTTCTTTCATTATGCTTGAGTAGATCTTTTAGTTAGGTTAGGGTTTTCAAAGGAATTCATGAGCTAAGGGATTAAACACAAATAGGCTAATATATCAATGTCTTCACCCTTGTTGTTCTTAATGCTTGGATCGATTTGATCACTTGATTCATTGATGTTAGGTTAACTTAGACAGCGAGAGTTGCTAGGTTGCTAGAAGAAACTTTGGTGAGCAATTTATTCATTACCTGCGAGAGTAGATGTATTGGAGAATTGTGAACATATCAAACCTATTCTTAAAGCTTGTCTGCGATTTTCTAAAACCAACGAGAGTTAGGATTTTAGGTTGTTGATAAAGTTATTGATGCCACGAGAGTGGATTGATATTATCTTTATGTTTGAGTTCTAGACTTGTGCTTAATCATTGCCTGAATAGTTGTTTGATCCGTTGCTCTGAATTGCCTGCGAAATTCCTTGACCTAACGCTTGCTTAATATAGTTTTTACCTTCGATTTTAGTTCTATTGCTTGTTACCAAATCAATCTATTTTGTCTTAGCTCTAAATCTAGCTTACAAAACCATAGTGTAATACTTGGTCTTCGTGGGATCGACCCCTAAGTACTACTACGATTTGCTGTGCACTTGCAGTAGGAAAATAGGGTTTAAAACTCGTACATCAAGCACAACAGTTAGTAAACCTGATCACATCATCAAATCGTGTTGGTCTCACGTGTCTTAGTGATAAAGAGTGGCACATGTTGATTGCTCTCTTGAATGAACGCAAACAGCCAAATTCAACAACTTTATTGGGTACATATTTTTAGGCTCTTGGATAGTTGGTTCCGGAGCCACAAACCATATAACTAGTTCGCTTGGATTTTTATCTGATGTTTGGAATAAACTTTATTTAACAATGAAATTACCTAATGGAAGATTCAGTTATGCTCAAAGAATTGTGGTTATTAGTTTTACGCTTACGTTTTAGAATATTCTCCTTGTTCACGAATTGCAATGTCATTTGATATATGTGTCTCAACTCTCAATTGAATCGGGAGAGACAAAGTGTTTGATGGATTGCAATGTCATTTGATATACGTGTCTCAATTGAATCAGGAAAAATACTTCAGGACATATTTTACATTTGGGTTTTTGAGCAGTTTGTTAGAGTTCAAATAAGTAGAATGTGATTAGCTTTATCCTTATCAAAAGTTGAGTGTACAACAGCTAATAAAGCAGCATGTCAAGTAGTTTGGTTAAATAAATTTTTAGCAGACATCAAGAAGGAACAAATCAAGGCAACAACACTTTTCTGCGACAACAAATCAATAATAGCAATTACCAAGAATCCATCATATCATGGACAGAACCGGTTTTGGCTAAAGCTGGTCAAGCATGTGCTTGGGGCCACTAATGCCAATAATACTTTTAGGGGCCAATATTTTTATGATACCTTTGTTGGTAGAAGGTCTTGGGTACGATCTATTATGAAATGTTCAGGGCCGGTCCTGATCATGGAAGATCAAAGCATATGTATTTTTCCTTTTTTGTCAACGATCAAAGCATATGGATTTATAATTATAACAAAATAAAAAAATTGCGATGTAATCGTTAGTGTATGTGTTGATAGTGTTAGAGGTCACGAGTTCAAAGCATTCTATTACATCATCATACTTTTACGAAAAAAAAATGTTAAAAATGAAATAATTTTAAATAACTTTTATACATGTTATAAAATCATACACGGCCAAATCTTATATTGTGGGTTGAATTGATAGTTTTGACAAGCATTTTTATATAAATTATAGGTAAACTTGCAAAAAATATTCATTTAGAAGAGGTTTCTTTACAGAATGCATTTTTTGTGTGTGCGGAAACCTCATAAAAAAACATATAAGATAATCCTCCTTTGTAAAAATGAGGAGTATAAATAAGGATAGTCAGTTTGCCTGTGACTAATTTCTATTTTATACATACATTTTTACAAATGAAAATTTTGAATATCTAAACATGCTTTCTGCTTTAAAAAAATGTATCAAATCTAAATACTCTGCAGAACATAAAAAATTTCAAAAATGTAGGTCCACATACTAATTAATATTATCTGTTTTTAAAAAAAACTGTCCAAAATGAATTTTACCCAAGGGGAAAATTATCAATTTTCTGTTACTATGTAATTCAATAAAATAAATTATTACTATATAATTTTTTTTTCCAATTTGTTAAAGGTGATGATATATCATGAGAAGTCCAACTTTAGTTATTTTTAATTTTAAATTTCTTAACCAAATAGAAAACATGCACTAGAATAAATTAAAATATCTAACACATATGGGATGTCAAAAAGAAAAAAATCTAAACACATATGGAAATGAAGGTTTTTGTACATAAATCAATTGAAAATTATTAAAAAGGGGAGTTGATTCAATATTATAATTTTTATATAATTTAAATAGTAACTTATGTTTTCAAATTTTTTAAAACTTCATCAAATAAAGGATAATAATATTATCATCAGTTTTCAGAATTAAAATTAGAAAAATTATTTTTTAGTATTTTAATTTTGGAATTAAAATATATCTTAAATTATATTATAGACATAATAACTAATTCTGAAATTAAGTATTTCCTTATAAAATAGTTGATATCTATAACTATATTTAATTGAAATAATACATATATTGTTTTAAAAGTTATCGAAATGTACTCATATATTTATCACTAACCAGCTAAAACTATATATTTATATTAATATATGCATACCAACGTAAATTATCTCTAACTAATGTGTTTGAACATGCATTTTTTAATCTTATATACTTGATTAATAATATTTTTATATAATAGTTTTTGCATGTATACTTGAAATATTAATTTTATGACAAATCAAATTCTTCAAATTTATATAACTGGATTTTTATTTATTTATTCAGGATATTTAATTAGTTTTAGATCCTAATCAGTACAATGTAAATAAATCTCAATACACACTTTAATTTAAAGATTCATATCCTTGTCATACCACACATTAGTTCTAGGTTAATTTTGACTTATTTAATTTATAAAAAGCTGGTATATAGTTTAGTTTCTGGAAAATGTTTTTTTTTTAAATCTGGTAGTATTAATTTATATTTATAATTTTTGATACATATTATTACTATGAGCAAAATTTGGTGTTAAGTAATATTTATCTGTAAAAGTGCAATCTTGAATTTCCTTTTAAGGTAGAGTTAAACAAGAATACCACAGGTCACAACAAAAATATTTACCAGCATTAAATATTTTTCTGAGGTTATTTTTGTAAATTATATCTT
The DNA here is from genome assembly GCA_010577795.1 of Isatis tinctoria. Taxonomy (NCBI): domain Eukaryota; kingdom Viridiplantae; phylum Streptophyta; class Magnoliopsida; order Brassicales; family Brassicaceae; genus Isatis; species Isatis tinctoria. The sequence continues at coordinate 32,707,063 of CM021249.1, read as the reverse complement.
CTACAAAAAAATTCTATAAATATTTGTATAAAAAAATAATCCGTACGTTTATAAAGAAAAAAATCAAAGTACTAGTTTCATAAAAAGTAAAGATGATGAACGAACCGATTGTTAGATGTTACACTAAGTCAAAGATGCCGCGACTGCAATGGAGCACTGATCTTCACCGCTATTTTGTTCATGTTGTTAAACAACTTGGTGGTGAAAGAAGTACGCGATTTCTCTCTTTATTTTGCAGAATATCTATACAGTTTTTATATAAATAAATTTTGCCAATCAAAATCAATCATCTATGTTTTTTTTTTTTTTTTTGAAATGAATCATCTATGTTTAATTGATTATGACTCTTCTCTTTTCTTTTAAATTTCAAAATATTAGATCTTATACATAATATTTTTTTTAACTTCACTATATAACAACATAAAAATATAACAATAATTATTATATTTTAAATTGCAGAAGCGACTCCTAAGAAGATTTTGCATGCAATGGGTGTCAAAACACTAACAATATCGCATGTGAAAAGCCATCTCCAGGTCATTATTTGTAAACACACAATATGTCTATAATTATCACTATATGTGCTGTGATCATTTATGTTATCTATGCTTGTTTGTATTGAATCAAATGTATCGGTTGACCTCAATAGATGTATAGGAACAAGAAGCAAGAAGAGTCAGTAGAAGGTAAATAAATATCATACGCACTTTAATCTAAAGCTGTTTACATATGTTTGTATCGTACATTTGCACAAGATCCAATAAGAGTGAGTAGAGAGCAGATATCATACTGTCTTGACGGATCTAGGAGAAATTTTAACTGGGAGCATTATCATAGTTTTGAATTAACCGGGGGCATTACTATAAGTTTTGAATTAATTATTTATAGAAAATCAAAATTATAGAATAATTATATAGAGAAAATCAAATTTTAGCCAGGGGCACGTGACCCCGTCCGACGTAAGCTATATTTGTTGTCATTCGGATATGTTGTAATCCAGAATTTCAAACGGTTATTTAGTTGTCTTATAAATATTAAAAAAGTTTGAAAATTTTTAAAACTAAAAAAATTTAATGAAAAAATTGCAATTAATATGTTTCATCTATTTCCAAATAATATATTATTTTAGCTTCTCACCCCTTAAAAAACATACTAAAATGTGGCTATAAATAAATCATTTTCTATGATTAATAAATTTTAATAACTTCAAAACAATAATAATAAGTTAATAACAGAGTCAATTATTTTTCTGAAGTTAATTTATCATTAACAACTAATAAAATGCATACAAAATTTCAAAAGACTATTTTTAAAACAATTAAAAAAAATCTTTTGAAAACTAAAAAGTATATATTTGATTCAATTCTTTATATAGATATCAGTTGTATTTGATTTTTCTCATTAAAATTACAATTTTAAAGATCAAATTTGAATGGGCAATTGAGCAAAACATATATTACAAATATTTGCCGTAGTCGTATTATATATATATATATATATATATATTGGATCAAAAGTCGTATTATATTTTTGAAGGTGTTTTTAAAGCATATATACATACAATTAAAGCATACATATATGCATTTCTATAGCAGAAAGGAGAGTCAGACGGGAAATGAGGTGGCGGCAATCTCAACACCACCTTCAAATCTATGAACGCCTTCGAGACGCTACCAAGTTTATCCAAAATCAACAAAGGTTCATGCGATAATTAATTAATGTTAACTTATAAATTCATTTTTTTTTTCTGTTTGCTGTGTAATAATTACATTTGCTTTTAATTTCTCGTAGGCTAAGCGATAGTAAAACTATGGAAGTATCTTGCAAGTCTCTCTTTCAATCTTCACGAGTAAAATTTCTACTCCTTTGCACCCCCTCCCCAAATACTCATGTTATTGCCATAATTATTACATTTATCAAATGTTATTTACCCATAAATTATAATAATTTTCTGATGACGTACATTTTTTTCCAATAGAAACTTGCGAATAATTTTGTTTGTTTTAAGTATTAAAATATGATTGTTTATAATCTATATGATTATTTATGGCAGGTCGGAATAAACGAAAGCAGAGACAAGCGTATTGCCATTCATGCTGATGATGATGTCGTTGTTGCTGGCGCTGGTGCAAATGTTCCTTTAAACTCAATTTTTTCGAAGAGCGGAAAAAAATTGTCCCTTGAACTCACTCTTGGTCTCGAGTACTAAGAGGACTTTGTTTTCTATCTTTTTCTAAGCTTGCTCTCTATTTATGTAATGCTTCTCCCATATAATGGGATAAGAACGATAAAAATGAACAATTATAAGATGGTAGTTGTAAGATATTATTAGGTTATTTTCATCCATTATTTCGGTAAAGTTTTATTATATAAAATATTTCTATATCATTATAAAAGAATGTTGCTCAGGCCATGAATATTCGTAGTTTTCAAAATGGCTTCTGGTTTTTAGTTTTTAGGTTGTGATTTTTTATTTATAATTTATTATAGAAAAAAATTCTTCATTGACACCTCATTCTTAATCTCTGTATTTCCTTGGCCCAAAACCATTTACTACTTTTTCTCAAAAAAAAAAAAAAAACCATTTACTACTATCTTCACCGATATCTCTTATTCGTCTGGTAAAATGCCCTGAAATAGGTTACGTTGCAGTAAAATCATGGACCCATTTTAAGATTTTGACAAGATTTCTAGTTTATGAATGTTCTTACCTTGTAGCCATCTTCAAATCCATGCATCTTGGCCAAGTTTATTTTACAGCAATAAGTAATCAGTTGCAGTTCCACATCCACGTTGACCTAACTTGTTTTAACGCGAAAAGTCATCGGTTACAGTTCATATCATACATTCATACCAATATATAACCAAAACATTTTCAACATATAAAAGAGAAAAATAACTTCGAACACTCTGCAACATACCAAGTAGGCATGCAACTTTTTACCGAACAAAAGTTTCCAAACCAAATGGAGCCAACACTTTTGGTTTTTGGTTCTGGTTCGGCTACTCAAGTTAAACCGATCAGAAATTTTAAAAATTCAGACGTTAAGAAAAATAATAAATACGAGTTACGAGACTCCCTTATTAGCATCTTGACAGAAAGATAAGTTTGCACTACATGGCATCTCAGTAATGGTATAAAGAAAGCGAAATAAGCTTGATGATTCATTAGCAGTGCAGTGATGAGGATGGTGATAGCGATGGTGATGATGGTTTCGTAAGAAAAGCAACAGGTTTGGGAACAGGCATGGTGGTAGCAGCGTGGCTTTCAAGCCAGATGAAAATTGTATTAATGGTCGGTCTTTCGGAAACATCCTCTTGAACACACAATAAACCTATGTGAATGAGCTTCACTACTTGGCTTATTGAGATGTTGTTACTCGGCCCAGCCAAAGGATCGATGATCTCTGCATATTTTCCTTCAATCCACCTCTTCCACACCTGCAAATGTTTTTAAACATTTCAATATCTTTAAAAAAAAAAAAGAGGAAAGATGATCGAAATATGTGAAAAATACTTACAAAAGCTGGAAGCCCCTGTTCCTCTTCTTCTTCTTTCAAGTTTTTGTTTCTTTTACCAGTTATCATCTCTAGAAGCATAACACCGAAGCTATAAACATCAGATTTAGCTGAGAAGTGTCCATATGTCTCGTATTCTGGAGCCATATATCCACTGCATTAAGCCATTAACCAAGTCAAATTAATTGAATCTTCAGAAAGAAAAACAGAGCATCTACCTGAAACAGAGTGTACTTACAAGGTTCCAACTACTCTGCTTGTCTGTCCTCGAGTCTGGTCCATGCTGAACAGTCTCGCCATCCCAAAGTCTGCAACTTTAGGGTTCATCTCAGCGTCCAAAAGAATATTGCTTGCCTTCAAATCCCGGTGAATAATCCTTAGTTGAGAATCTTCATGCAGATAAAGAAGCCCTCTTGCAACTCCTTCTATGATTCTGTACCTCACATCCCATGTAAGAAGCCACCGTTTGTCTTTGTCTGCAGATCCAAAAGAATTGTTTTTTTCTTTCTTTAGATGTTGTTCGCTAAAAGTATTGTAACAAAATAAACTGGTCTAGTGAAGGCTCACCAAATATAAAGTGGTCAAGGCTTGAATTGGGGACAAATTCGTAGACAAGAATCTCTTCATCTCCTTCATCGCAGAACCCAAGAAGCTTAACCAGATTCCTATGTTGGAGTTTTGTCAAGAGTAAGACCTCATTCCTGAACTCCATATCTCCTTGCCCTAAACCTCTAACTAATCTTTTTACCGCTATTTCTTGCCCGTTCGGTAATATTCCCTGAAAACCCATTCTTATGCTATAAGATCACTGACCCATCTAAATTTTTTGATAGGATTCTTACAAGTTTAGTTACCTTGTAGACACATCCAAATCCACCTTGGCCGAGCATGTTTTCAGGAGAGAAATCATGGGTTGCAGCTAGAATCATTCCAAAATCAAAACGTAACATAGAATGACCATCATTTGGAGCAGAAGAGTCTGCACATCACCATGAAACATGTAAATATAATTTAAATTATACTTTTCTATAGAATATTAACTTCACAGAAAATTTTCAACCTTTTCTTGAAAAACTTTAAATTTGAGATGTTAGTGATGATTATTAGTGAATCATATAACGGTTTATCCATATGCAAACCCTCTAAAACACAAAATCAATTGACAGTAATAGATTAACACATGCCTTTTATATATTAGTATGGGTGTCTTCGACTTTCAATATATATAGGATCTAACAAAAGTTAATGTAGAACGTCATTTAAACAATTTTACCTTTGATTCCGGAGTGTGACAACTTTCTCTTCCAAGAACAGATTAAACCAACAAATATGAGGAGATTAATGATTGCAGGGACCACAATGATTGCAATGTTTCTTCCTTCAAAATCTTTCTCATCTCTCCCACAATGCAGAGTATTCGAAGAAGCTTGAGCAGGAGGAGCAAGAACTTTTGTAACATTATCAAAAGCTTTATAGAAAGGATAAAGATCCCACCGGAAATAACAGCTAGGCCGACCAACTCCACCTCCTTGTCTTCCCCAATACTGCCTTTGAAACTCAGCCACACACTCTCTAAGACATCTCTTGCATTCACTTGGGGATAGATCAGGCGTGCATTGCATCAACGCGTAAACATCTGGAATCTCTGTGAACTCTGTTCTTGTGGCGTTATAGTACTTGAGGACTGAGGAAGTGTCCGCGGTAGAAGCAGCTTCTAGCGTCCGGTTAACCATTGCAATCCATTCTTGCTTTATAAGGGTCAAGTTCTTGGATGAATCTATATCCTTTGGGTTAGGGTTGATAGTAATTGGTAAGAGCTCTAGTTTACCGAAAGTCGAATGATTGGTGTAGCGTAGATTGCAAGAAACGTCGTCGGCTTCATGAGTGACCCACGAGAAAGATTCCTTGTGTTGAGGACACTTGGCTTTTGTGTCTTCAATGACGTGCTCGAGACATGTCTTACAAGCTTGGTTGTCGTAGCCTCGTCTGCATAAGGCGACAACATGGACTCTGTTGTTTCCGGATTCTCTGCCAAATGATGCGTTGTAGAAACCTCCGTTAGCGACGACGTTAGAAGGAAGAGAAGAGAAGAGATAGTCTCGATTTACGCGGTAGTTAACGTTAGAAAAGTCGCCGTAGCAGATGTCACTGGCGTGAGTATATTTTAAGGTTTGAAGGAAGAGAAGGATAAACAAGAGGGAAGTAGTCATAATTGTACTCTTTCCCATTTACTCAAATCCTTAAATCAATAGGATTGAAAAAATATTGTATCTTTATCTCATACGAGACATGGCTTATTTATAAACAGTACTTCATTGAAACTTAAGATCTTTTTGTTGACCAGACATTACAAACTTAACAGATGACGTGAGAAATGGTATCAGTTGACCTAAAAGACTTTGATTTGTCCTTTACTCGGTTTATATTTTATTTTATTTCTAATCTAAATAATTATCTTACAAAATTATATTAGTACCTTTTATAATGTAGTGAGTAATAATAATTATCTTCCAAATAATAATAATAAAAAAATAATTATAATTATAATTATCTTACCTGTATAAAAAAAAATAGCGAAGTATGGGGAAATTGCTCACAAGTTCTTTCACTTGGTGGTACCCACTTAGCTGGTCAAAGTTTTTTATTACATATAGACGAAAAGAAAATTGACACACTCGTATCGGAAGGGTTACGGTTAATTGGCACAGCCGTATGCAAAGGGTAACCATTATAGAAAAGTGAATATATTGTTTTATAAAAGTGACCATTATCAACGTCAATGTACACACAATATACTCACTTTTCTATCTCTCAAATACACACATGAGTCTCTTCATATACAAACAAGGAGAAGAGATCAACAGCTAGAAATCAAATTTACATATTTATACTAATTACAACTTACCATGTAACACACGATAGACCGTAAGAATTAATTGAACCTAGATGAGAGATCCAATTGCATTAGAAATAGTGTAGACCACATAAAAATTATCTGGAAGGTGTAAATTAAAACCAATTTAAAGTGAAAATTTTCATGATTTCTCAAAGATATCTTATAATTTTTTTTCAGAAAACCTTGTAATGCAGCATTAAAATCGATTTTGATTCATGTTTATTGAGAAATAAGTTTGAAACGAGTTTTTAGAATGAAAAATTAGAAGGGAATACCTATCTTTAATACCTGAAGATGTCTTGAATTTTTTTTAAAAAAAAATCCATTTTTTTTAAAAAAATCCATTTTTTAAAAAAAATCCATTTTTTTTATAGCTCCCGATCTTACTTCTTTGGTTACACTTTTCTTTTTTCCTTACAACTTGATTAGTTTTTCCGCTATCACCCGCAAACACAGCATTTGTGGATGTTAGCGGTTGTTAGTGTTTGGCGACAATCATAGAAAACGCTCTCTACTGCTTTATGCTGCTCTAAACCTCTCAAAATCAAAAGACGCTTTATTCAAGCGTTTGCAGTTGGATAATTAAAAAACTTGAAATCATTTAAAAATCAGAATACATATTTAATAAATTAAAATTAAAATATATATACCAAACTAAAATTTTCTAAATCCTCAATAGTTTTTCCATTTAAATCATAACTTTTTATCATAATTAGATAAATTATAAACAAAAATATAAATATTATACATATAATATGTTATTTACTATATTTAATTAATATTTTTATGTTTATCATAAAAATATATTTTTGATAATTTTTACAACTATATAATGTATTTATATTGTTAATTTATTATTTAACCGATACCACATTTACTAATCAACCAGTCATAAATATCTTGCAAACTACCAGTCAACCGCTGGACCAATCTTATAAATCGCTTAATAATGCCTAAAACTGCAATCACAGCAAATTTCTGCACCTGCACCCACAACTGCATTTAAACCAGTCAGACTTTTAGTGTGCTATACCTTATGCTTGAGTTACGTACATTAATCATTAGTTTATAAAAATATTAGTCTTTAAAAATATTAGTTTTTAAAAAACAATTAGTCTTAAAAAATACTAGTCTATAAAAATATTAGTCACTGGTTTACAAAACATTAATCTATAAAAACATTAGTCTTTAAAAACCATTAGTTTAAAAAAAAATTACTCATAATCAGATGAGTAATCAGATAAAACAGAATCCGATAACTCTTCAAATTCGTCAAGTTCTTTTTCAGATATCTCAAAAAAAAATCATCTGATATATGTTGTTGTTCCAGATTTATAAAATGAATATTTTCCATGGAGTGAGACGTTAGATTGACAAATCCAACAAAACTTTGTTGCAAAGGGTTGTGCTCAGGAATTTTCCCACAGATTAATCTGGATTAATTTTGGTCGGAATTTGGTGGGAAAATTTCCTACAGATTTTCTACAGCGACAACGATAATATTTTTTCCACAATTTTGTCACCGATTTCCGACTGATATGTTTGTGGTGGAAAATTTATCAGAAATTACATTCAGTTTTTCCACCAATTTAGGCGGTCGATATCTTCTCACAGATTTCCCACCGAATTTTCCAACAGAAAATCCACTATTATTTTTGTGGGAAATATCCCACCAATTTCCCGCAACCGTTTTATTTTATGGGAAATTGGTGGCAAAACGGAGGTTTATATTTCCATCTGAATTTTCTCTGAAAAAATCGGTGGGAAGAGAGTATGTTTTCTTGTAGTGCGTTACGTTCTCGTAAGATCTGCAAGCAAGACTTGTGCACAAGTGAGGGGAAAGAAAAGGAATCTCGGGTTAAGGGACTTACCTTGCGCTGAAAGTAACTCGCGACCAAGGATGAGGCCAATGTAAACGAATGGTTGAAACGAAGCCTCGTGCTGGGACGGTACAGTGAGTGATTAGGTAGGAGATAGTGATAACTATATATCCACAAATACATACATTATCTATCTTGGTTATAATCCCATCTCTTAGACAACAACAAAATAAAAAGGCAATAACCAGATGAAGCTGAGTATAGAACGGTTGCAAGAACAACAGCAAAAGTGTGGTGGATATGGGATCTTCTAACAGAGTTGGGAGTCACAGTTCCTACAACACCAGTGGTTTTATTGCGATAATGTTGGCGTTTTTTTTTTTGCTAAATGGCAAATATCATATAAAATGAAAGGTTTGGATTTACAAAGGTAAAGCCTAAGCAATTGGTACCTTGGCAAAAATTAGATAAAAAAACAATGTAACAATATGGGAAGGTTACTAGTGAGCACGTTATAGCCACATCTGCATCAAGTTGGAGAAATGCTTGCGAAGTCTTCAGGAGAGAAAAACATTTCTTATCTTTCTGTCAAGAGCCTTGAAAAGTGTCTCCGGCGGAATGGAAACTTTGTTGTGGAGCACATTGTTTCGCTGTTTCCATAAGTGAAAGATCGTTGCCTGTGAAACAATGCCTCTGAGAAATCTTTGTTCTGTTTGAGATGGTGAATTTACCCATTGAAGGAGATCTGACCAGTTGCCGATCAGGACGTCAGGCTGGGATAGGCGCTGCATAACTAAGGACCACACGCGAGTGCTGTAGCCACAAGATAGCAGAAGCTGGTCACGAGTTTCGTCTGACTGAGAGCACATACAGCATTGACTTGTGGTTGATATACCCCATGGCAGCAATCTGACCCTTGTCGGAAGCCAGTTCAAATTTGCCACCCACATATTGAAAGCGTGTTTGGGCACACAAACTTTAAACCAGATCAGCTTGGCCCAAGCAACTGGTTGCCCTCGCGGTCTCAGCTCATCCCAGGTTCTTTTTGCAGAGAAACCCTGACAGTCTCGTCCCTGAGTGACCCAGGAGATCTCGTCTGAGATATGGGATGCGGAAGGAAGGGGAATATCAGAGAGGAACATATGAAACGTAAGAACCACATCGGATCTTGGTGCAGGGAGAGCCCAACCCGTATCTGTGCAGACAGAGGAGACCTTAGCGTTGATAGGAACACGAAGGTCACGGGGTCCTTCTTGACCAATAGCAGTGATAAGAGGTCCCAATGGAGTCCAGTTATCAAACCAGAAGCTAATGGTGCGACCGTTTCCCACTCTGTGTTTGATGAAACGGAGCGCTAGGAGACGCAGCCAGAGTATCTCTCTCCAAGTCCAAGAATCTGATCCACGTTCCTTTAAAGCCCATAAGTTACGGTCTTGCATGTAGTGGTGTTTAGTCCAAGCCACCCATAAGGAACTACTAGAAGACAACAATAGCCAGATAAGTCTCAGACACAGAGTTTTATTCCAGATAGCAAACCTTCGGAGGCCGAGCCCTCCTTCTGATTTGGGAAGGCAAACAGTAGGCCATGAGACTTTGGCAGACTTCTTTGCATCCACGTTTCCATACCACAAGAATCTGGAGCAGAGGGATTCAATTTGTCTGATGCAGCCCTTTGGGAGAATAAAAGTTGATATCCAAAAATTGACAGTTGCTGATATCACCGGAGATATAAGCTGAGCCCTTCCGGCAAATGAAAGTTTCTTGACAGCCCAGGCTCGAAAACGCTTGATCAGCTTCTCTAGCAGCGGAGCATATTCAGAGATTTTGAGTTTTCTGTGCATAAGAGGCAAACCTAGATATCTGATGGGAAGAGAGTCAAGAGGGAATCCATAGGCAGTTATCACAGTGGATTCACTTTGACTCAGTCCCGCTAGGTAGAGGTTTGTCTTATCTTTGTTCATATGCAGACCTGACCATGATGCGAAATCTTCAAGAGTTTCGCTGATTCCATGGAGCGACGAACTGCTACCGTCGAAGAATATCATGACATCGTCCGCAAACATAATGTGAGAGATGTTCAAGGCCCGAGCATGGGGATGGTGATGAATGTTGCCTGATTGAAACCTGGAGGAAAGGAGGCTTGAAAAAACTTCCATTGCCAAGACGAAGAGATAGGGGGAAAGGGGATCCCCCTGTCTTAAGCCTCTTGTGCTGCAGAAAGAACCACCAGAGACACCATTTATAGAAACCGAGAAAGTCGGGGTTGTGATGCACTGTTTGATCGAAGAGATAAAAATATCCGGGAAGTTTAACGTTCTCAAGCAGGCAAGCAAGAAGTCCCATCTGACTGAATCAAAAGCATTCCTCAGGTCCACTTTCAGCATTGCCCTTGGGGAGATGTTCTTGCGGTTGTAGCCCTGAACTAATTCTGTGGCAAGCAGGACATTCTCGGCTAGCAAACGACCAGGGAGGAAGGCAGATTGAGCATTTGAGATTATCTGCGAGAGGATCTTCTGGAGTCTTGAGGCCAACAGCTTAGCAATTACCTTATAGACAGTGTTGAGACATGAGATTGGCCTGAACTGCGACGTCTGGGAGGCGTTGGAGACCTTTGGGATCAAGACCAGTGATGTTGCATTCAGCTGCTTTAGGAGAGAACCTGACCTGAAGAATTCTGACACCGCCTCAGTAACTTCAGGACCCACTACGCTCCAGCAGCCAATGAAAAACTCAGCAGAGAATCCATCGAGGCCACTGGTCTTGTTTCTCGGGAGAGAATGAAAAGCCTCTTTGATCTCCTCGGATGAGAAACCCCGGCGAAGAGAGGCTTGTTGGTCTGGCGAGCAGCAGAAAGGCAGGAGGAGCGATAAGTCCTCTTGAACAAACATTTGTGGCTCCACGGGACCACCAAGAATGTCGGAGAAGTACTTAGTACAGTGATCGTGAATACCAGACTGCGAATCAATCTTGGAGCCATTCTCATCCTCAAGAAACATTATATGATTAAGCGCGTTTCTCGTTTTTGTTATTCGGTGATAGAAAGCAGTATTTCCGTCTCCCTCCCCCAACCATGTCACCCTTGATCTTTGAAGGAAAAAACCTTCCTCGGCTGCGGATAGAACTTGCCAGTTTTTCTGTGCTTCCAACTCTGCCTCTGCGTTTTCAAAAGATGGGTCCGCAAGCATTTTGTTCTGAGAATCTAACATGTTTCTGTGGGCGTCTGAGACTCGTTTTTCCAGGTCAGAGTAGTTACTTTTGCTTAACTCTCTGATCACTTTCTTCAGAGCTCGTAAGTTCCTTGCAACTCTATACATGGCCGAGCCCAAGACTGTAGTTGAGTACCAGTGATGGGCGATCAAAAGCAGGAAATCACTATTTTTGAGAAGGAAGTTGAAGAACTTGAAGGGCCTATTTTGTCTTGGCTGGTTTTCGTCCAGGATCACACAAGCAGGAGAATGGTCTGAGAAGTCGGGGTCTTTGAAGACAGCAATAGATGATGGGAATAGAGAGCACCATTCATCATTTACGAGGACCCGATCAAGCTTCTTGGCAATTGGCATTTCCTTTCTCTTATTCCACCAAGTAAAAGTTGTGCCTTTATAAGTCAGGTCCATCAGTTCAGAGTCTAAAAGACAAGAACGAAAATCCCTTATCCTCAGAGGCACGGTAGGGGATGAATTGGTAGAGTGCTCTGACGGGTCCAAAACCTGGTTGAAATCACCCAGGACTAGCCAAGGTAATTGAGAGGCCTGCGGAGGAGAATGAGTGTACCTCATCTCCATAGCTGCCGCCGCGTTGGCTCATCATTTGCCGCGTAGACCACATAAATCATAATGGACGTTGTAGCTTCAGGGAGGATAACTTCGCATGATATCAACTGGAGAGAGGTAAAGAGAACTTTGACTTGAACAGAAGGGTGCCAAACTACCCAAATCTTGCCCAAATCAGAAAAACTATAATTATCCGTAGATAGCCAGCCTGGAAACAGTTCGCTAATGAACTTAGTACTCTTCGGCTGCTTAACGTGGGTTTCAATAATACCCCCAAAAATAGGTCTGTTACTCCTAAACCATTTCCTTAATCCGTTACGGTGGTTATATACATTTAGTCCTCGGACATTCCACCCAAAATATTTTGTACACATACTGATTAGTTGGTGATGGGGCCCTTGCCCCGCTTCCCTTTCTTCTTGGACTTGCGGCACACATTAATAAACTCATCTTCCTGCTGATTCTGTGAATCCTTGTCGTTCAGATCAGAGGAGGAAACATCAGAGGAATCGGCTTCTACATCAAACTGGCTTGTAACGTCCAATGGAGGTTGGGGGAGTTTAGTCGCGTCAGGAGGGAGAAACAAAGAGGTGGATTCCTTGACTGGTACCTGCGGATCCGATGAGGAAGACCCCACCATGGGGCCAGCAGTTGAAGGAGTCTTAACCTTCGGAGGATCTGATCGGGGGATCCAAATTTCTTTCCCTTCCCTGTGCTGGACCTGAGCATCCTTAGAACGATTTCTGGTCTTATTAGGATGCGAGCTACCTTTGCGTGGGCAGGATTCTAACGAGTGAGCCGTTGAACGGCAGTCGGGGCAGAGAATGGGGGCCAATTTACAGCGCTTGATGTTATGACCGATTTCTTTACAGTGCTCACAGACTGGCGGCATCCACGGACTTGAGACTCTCACCCTACAGATGTCCCCCGATTCAAACTGAACGTTTACCGCTTCCAGTAGAGGCCTCCGGGGATCAATCAGAGTGAAAACTTTTGCGACCTCTAGGTTGGTCTTATTTGCTGTTGTCGGGTGGAGGAATTTGGGGTCTCCCACTAGACTGGCGATTCTTTTGGGTGGCTTTTTCTTCCCGATGAGGAGGGGAGGGCCTGAAAGAGGAGGAGAGGTGTGGCTCCGACGTCGAGTGCGACGTCGGACGATGGTGGTGAAGGCACTCAGCTTTCGCTCTTTTAGGAGAGAGAAAGGAGGGAACGATAATGTTGGCGTTACGTACATTTATTTGTGTAAACCCATTATTTTACTGAAGAAAGAAACACAGCGTTCTTTACTATCACCTGGTACGAAGCCACATTCAACAAAGATTTCTACGCGTTGCCCATATCACCACCAAGAATCAACTAGTCGACATCCTTACCAAACCAATAACTAGAACTCTAGAAGACTAGAATTACGATTCACCGAACTTAGAAACAAGATTGGAATTCATCAAGCCTCTTCATCTTGAAGAGTAGTGTCATACAAGATTGTATTAAATTTTATAAGAATATCTAATTTTTTTTTTTTTTGAAAATAAAATAAAATTTTAGAATATCTAATTTCTATGTTTATAATGACTGTTTCTGTAAATACAGATTTCAGAAATTTTCCTCCGTAAAAGTATATATATGTAACCTCTCTCAATAATAATCAACATTCACATTCTACAATATAAACCAAATGGAGCCGAACGGATAAATGCTAACGGATCGAGCTGAAGAATGCATGTATACCGAATTTGGCTGTTTGTTATTAAAACAGGAAGCAAAAAGAAAAAGAAAAAGTGTGATACTTTGGGTAATAAAAACTAAGAGGGTAATCATAACAACTTTAAAATTTTGTAGCTTACCTTTTAGATAATTTTCTTTATTAATTTTCTATGTGCCAAAAGAAAAAAATATCTCAAGACTACGTATTACTCGAGCCGGAAAAAAAAAAAATAATCGAAGGAACATAGAGGAATAAATGCGTAGAAGTAACGAATAACTGTTGCAAATGAATGGTAACTTGGTTAGCATCATATTGAATTAATCTATTATATATGATGCTATTTTGGTGCATCATATTGCCAAAAGGTTTTTATGACATAAGCACTTTTTGGTGCTATTTTAGAGATATCTCCTTAGATACTTATAAAACAATTTAGAGAAATTACCTAGAAGGCTCTAAAAAATATGGAAAATACTAGATTAGTATTGTGAAAAAATGACTTACTAAATTAGCATTAATTTTTTATCAAAAGACATGTTAACCATATTATATATTAGTAATTACAAACATGCAATTTCAATATTTTAGTAATTTAATTTTCAAAAAATATTAAATTAAACTTTGAAATTGGGTTTTAAAATTGATTTGTTTTAAAACAAAAAAAACATTTATTAAAAAAATGATAAAAATTTATAAGAAATTATGGGTTTTTTTTAAAAAAATTATAAAATTATAAAAATTATAAAAATTACAAAAATATAAAAATTACAAAATTATGAAAATTACAAAGCTCATAAAAATTACAAAAATTACTAAAATTACAAAAAATATGAAAACTACCAATAAAATTAAAATTACAAAATATATAAAAATTAAAAAGATGTAAAATTAGAAAAATTAAAAAAAATAAAAAATTTTAAAATTAAAAAAAATAAAAAATTTTAAAATTAAAAAATTAAAAAATTATAAAAATTGCAAAAAATATAAAATTACAAAAATTACATAATTATAAAAATTATAAAAATTATAAAAAATTTTAAAATTACAAAATTATGAAATTATGAATTTATGAAAAATATTAAAATTATAAAATTTACAAAAATTTATAAAAATTACAAAAAACCTGCTCTAATGGTACCATAGACTTTTTTTTTTATAAACCTATCATAGAAAAAACCATGTTTCATCTCTCAAAATTTTGTTGAAAAAATCTATCACTAAGTCTGCCACTTCATTCGACATATTTTGTGGACAAATCTGTTTACTCAAATTAATCTGTCGTAAAAATATGTCATCGCCAATAAATCTGCTACTTCATTTTGACAGATTTTATGGACAAATCTGTTGCAAAAATCTGTCATTTTCAAAAATCTGCTATTTCATACGACAGTTTTTGTGGACAAATCTGTTTACTCAAATAAATCTGTTGCAACTGTCATTCCCATAAATTTGCTACTTCACACAACAGATTTTGTGGACAAATCTGTTTACTCAACTAAATCTTCTGCAAAAATCTGTCATCCCAAAAACTGCTAATTCACTCGACAAATTTTGTGGACAAACCTGTTTACTCAAATAAATCTGTCGCAAAAATCTGTCATTACCAATAAATCTGTTATTTCGTTCGACAAACATTTAGAAAAGTCTGTGGAATAAAAATCTGTCACCGAAAAAAGTTTGTCAAAATCTAAAAATCTGCCATCAAAGCTAGTGAGGATAGTATAAACATAAATAGTCATCAAAGTCAATAATTAAAATAAAATTAGAGTCTAATTAACATTAATTTTAGAACTAATCTAGTTTTTTTCCCAACAATTTTCTAAGAAAATAAGTATCATCATCAACGGTACCATACTAATTTTGAATGGCTACTGATCATGAATAACGAGTTTTTAGAGAGAAAGAAGAAATCTATGAATTCATAGAGAGATCTCCGATTCAACGAGGACTTAACTCGGTGATTGATAATTTGTTCAATGAAAGAGTGCCAGCTTCACCTTTGGGTTGATTCATTGCATCGGTTCTATCGGTCCGAGGATGTGTGGTGAAACCAGCAGTTGTAGGTAAAGGAATCGTGATAGTGTCACTACCAAGCCATTGAATAACCAAACTCATCGTCGGTCTCTTTGCAACATTCTCTTGAACGCACAACAAACCAATGTGGATGAATCTCATGATTTCGTTTGTTGAGCTCCTACTCAAGACAGGATCAATGATACTTACAGCCTTTCCCTCAACCCAACACTTCCATGCCTATACATTACAATCATAACTTTGTAATCAACTTCTTGTTAGGATTCATTTGTTTGCTGAAGTAAGAAAAATGAGTTTTAAGTATATGCTTACATATGCAGGGAGCCCCAAGGTTTCGAAGTAGTTCTTGTTACTTTGACCGGCTATCATCTCCAGAAGCACAACCCCAAAACTGTAAACGTCTGTTTTGGCTGAAAATCTTCCGTTCTTAACGTACTCAGGAGCCATATAGCCACTGCAATCATACAACTGTAACATGACAGGTGATCCTAATCCAACAGTCTATGAAATAAGAATGACATTAATGATGATCCTATAGAATTAACATATCATCTATGTCTTTGTATGCAAAATTCTCTTAACAACAACAGAGCATCCATGAGTATCCATGTCTAAAGCAGAAAATACTTACAAGGTTCCAACGCGTCTTCTTGTCACTCCTCGAGTCTGGTCCATGTTAAATAACCTCGCCATCCCAAAGTCGGAAACTTTAGGATTCATCTCAGCGTCTAAAAGAATATTGCTCGCCTTCAAGTCTCGGTGAATTATCCTCAGTTGAGAATCTTCGTGTAGATAAAGAAGACCTCGCGCAATGCCTTCTATAATTTTGTACCTCAAATTCCACGTTAATAGCAAACGCTTCTCTTCATCTGCAAATTTCAAAACAAGCATCAATACTTACACATTCTAGATCCAAAGAAGCAGCTTCTCAGCAAAAAGGCTCACCGAATATGTAGCGGTCAAGACTTGAATTAGGGACATGCTCGTAGATAAGAATATCTTCATCTCCTTCACTACAAAACCCAAGAAGCTTAACTAAATTCCTATGTTGGAGTCTTGTCAAGAGTAAGACCTCATTCTTGAACTCCGTATCTCCTTGCCCTGAACCTCTTGTTAATCTCTTTACCGCTATTTCTTCCCCGTTCGGTAATATCCCCTGAAAACCGATTCTCATGCTATAAGATCTTTTACCCATCTAACGATTTTTATAAGAGTTACACAAATTTCTTTACCTTGTACACAGATCCAAATCCACCTTGGCCAATCTTATTTTCAGGGGAGAAGTCATCAGTTGCGGTTAGTATCATGCTAAGATCGAAACGTAGCATCGATTGAACATCGGAATCAAAGTCCTGCTCTGTACAGACTAACCAAAAGAAACATATATATGAGCAAGGATGCATCAAAAAAGTTGATTGAAAAGCATGAGAACATACCACTGATTTCGTATTTCAATTTTTTTCTCATCTGACTATAACCTCTGATCAGACCAATAAGCACCAAAAGATTAATGACGCTAGGAACCACAACTATCGCGATAATTTTTCCTGCAACGTTAGCTCTTTTTAATGTATGCGAACCTCATATTATTGTATAGGTGACAATGAACATGAAACTAGTTTGTTTTCAAACCTTTCAAGCTAGTAACAGCGGTTGCTCGTGCTTGAGAGATCAAAGGTCGAGGAGGGGCAGGAACTCTTGTTTTGTTATCGAAAGCGCCGTAAAAAGGAAAAAAGATCCCACCGGAAAACACAGCTCGGTCGACCAACCAAGACTCCTTGTTTTCCCCAAGCCATATCACTGAAGTACTTGACGCTTTCTTCCAAACATCGCCTGCACTCGCCTGAAGTTATGTCCGGTGTGCATTGCATCATCATATAAACATTTAGAAACTCTATAAACTCTGCCTTTACAGCTCCATAGTACTTGAGAACCGATGCGGAAGTGTTAGCGGTTGCAGCCTCAAGTGTCAGGTTAACGGTTGCTTCCCATTCTTGGCGGAAAAGGCTCATATTGGCGGATGAGTCGATACTAAGGGGACTCGGGTCAAATGTGGCTGGCCCAAGATCGAGTTTCTGAAAAGTTGACTGATTTGCGGTACGTACAAAACAAGAGACATGGTCTGCATCGTCACTGTTCCACTCGTACGATTCCACGCGATTAGAACAATTTGTTTTTATATGTAGAGTGGCTTTTTGGACGCAGTTGATACAAGCTTGCCGCTCGTAGTCTCGTCTGCAAAGGGCAAGAGCGTGAACTGTATCAAGTGAAGCGTTGTAGAATCCACCGTTGGTGATGACTTGAGAAGCAAGAGAGGAGAAGAGAGTGTCACGATTTTCGCGGTACCTATTGTTGGCGAGGGAGGAGCTTCCGTCGCAGAGAAAGCCGGCTTTAACTCCGTTGAGAGTTTGAAGAAGAAGGCAAAAAGAGAGGAAACTCGTAGCAGAGATTTTCATTGCAATTGTTAAGAAAAATATGTTTATTAAAAAAAAAAAGGTTTTGGTTGACGATTCATCTACTATTACTAACTGGTCCCAGCTCACTTCCTCTACAGAATGAACCTATGGACATATCTCAATGATCATCAACGTCAAACTTATGTTCACATATGGAGTCTTCGTCAATGTACCAACGCCGAGTTGAAATATCAATTAATTGAAACCCTTACGATACGGCTGTGTCAATTTTCTTTTCTGCTTTACGTAATATATAAGTTGGAACAATTAGAGCATCATTATTGGTGCATACCCATATGGGTCTCTTACAAATATAATATGAATTGATTGAAATTTAAAGACTTAGGTAGAAACTCTTTTTTTTTCTATCCTTTATTGGTGCATACCC
Source organism: Isatis tinctoria (assembly GCA_010577795.1). Lineage (NCBI taxonomy): Eukaryota > Viridiplantae > Streptophyta > Magnoliopsida > Brassicales > Brassicaceae > Isatis > Isatis tinctoria. The sequence continues at coordinate 32,688,476 of CM021249.1, read as the reverse complement.
ATATTGATCTCTTAACCAATTTTTTTGTTGCATGATAGATATAATTTTTTTTAATTTAACATATTTAAGATTAATACATTTTTAATATAACATACTTAAGATTACCATTTTTTTTGTTGCATTGTTATTTAAGACTTGTATTTAAGACTTAAACTAAAAAACAAGATAGGAAATTGAAACAGTCTATGAAACAAGCAACAAGATAGGAAATTAGTCATATACATGTCACTTGTTCTGTTTTTCATGTTGTATAGTCTATGAAACAAGCAACAAGATAGGAAATTGAAACAGACGATGAAACGAGGTTTATGAAACAAGCAACAAGATTATTGTGCACGAGACTAGAATTATTGTGCACGAGACTCTTTCATGATCCAAGGGCTCCACACTCTTTCATGATCCCTAAAAACACAAGACACCAACATATTCTTTAGAAACAGAAACAGATTCTTTAGAAACAGAACACAAGACGTAGATTGTAATGTAAAGGCACAGAAAATGCCTGACATATGGATCAATTTAGCTAATATCTTATGTGATCACTGGCAGAACAAACATAGGGGATGGAATTGAAAGCAGCAGAAGTAGAGCAAGATCAATGAGAAAGTTAAATACTTGGCAAGTGATCTCGAAGTTGAAGAGATCGTGAGCGAGAGCTGAAACATTGACCGTGGCGGCGGAGACGCCGTGAGGACCGAGAGATTCGTCGTCCATCGTGGGTTTGCAGATTTGTCGCCCATCTTTAATCCAATTTCACCAAATCCAAAAAGCTTACATATTTCTAAAGATCAGAAGTTGAAATCATACAGAAGGAAGAATGAGGGAGCAATCTCTTTGAAGAAATTGTATTCTCAAAGTTCAGTGAGCCAATGCAAAAGATCAAAGCTTTCAGGCTTTGGAGATTTTCCTCCTCGAAAGCTTTCATTCAAAAGATCAAATTAGTTGATCGCATCAGAGAGGAGAAGCTTACAGAAAGAGAAAAGAAAACGTTGACACGTGTTCTCTAGGAGACGTCTCTACACTTATTACTGATTTTTCATTTATTTTTATTTATGTTTACCCTATGAGACGCTGTTTAGATACGGCGATAATCATGCTCTTAGAACTTGCGTGACTTTTGCTTCTCTACCTCGCAAGTCGCAAGTGAAACGTAATAATTGGGTAGAACCGAGAGTGGCATCATCATCATCATCAGCATCATTATTAAAGACATTAAAAATTTGACATATTCATTTACATGCAAAAATATCAAATGAATATATTCCTAAGAACATCTACAACCCATACTTCATTTTTTAAGTTTTGAGAACTTCATATTTGAAGTTTGAAGATGTTCTTTTCCAATGCTAAAACTTTATATTTAACTGATAATTTGTCAAAAATACTACTTTCATCATACACATTTTCAAAAATACACTCCTTCCATCCTTTACAAAAATGAAGGTTTATGGTTTAGGGTTTACGATTTAGTGTTTAGGGTTTACGATTTAGGGTTTAAGGTTTATGATCTAGTCTTTAGGGTTTACGAATTAGGGTTTAGGGTTTACGATTTAAGATTTAGGGTTTAGGGTTTACGATTTAGTGTTTAGGGTTTACGATTTAGGGTTTAGGGTTTACGATTTAGTGTTTAGGGTTTACGAATTAGGGTTTAGGGTTTAGGGTTTATGATTTAAGATTTAGGGATTAGGGTTTAGGGTTTACGATTTAGTGTTTAGCATTTAGGGTTTAGGGTTTAGGGTTTAGAGTTTAGGGTTTAGAGTTTAGGGTTTATATTTTATGATTTAGAGTTTAGGGTTTAGGGTTTAGGGTTTACAAAATAAACGATTTAGGATTTAGGGTTTAGGGTTTATGATTTAGGGTTTAAGGTTTAGGGTTTGTGAATCTAAACCCTAAACCATAAATCTTAAGGATTTGTAAATCTGAAACCCTAATCCCTAAATCGTAAACACTAAACCCTAAATCGTAAACCGTAAAACTTAAACTCTGGTTTGTAAACCCTAATGGAAGATTTGCCTTAAAAAAATTTAAGAGTTTATAAAGCTTTATAAAATAGTGTAAAAATGAAAATGTCTTCTTTAGAAGTGCAGAACTGAAAAAGTGTACCAAAGAAAGTGCATTTTTGAAATTTCCCCTACTTAACTTCATTTTTTCTACAATTTGCATTATAGTTCTTTACTTATCATCTTAATAATTTAAAGTATAAAACTTTATAACAAATATAAAACATATTATAATATTTACTATTTAATAAAATATTACATTAAAATATAAAATTACATATAAATAATACTAATAAACTCATAAAGTAAATAATACATGATATAAAATTACAAATAAAATACTAAATTACTCATTAGAACTCCATAATTCTCCCATATATGATTAACTAATGCATTTTGAAGTGATAAATAAACCTCTTTATTTTTTATATGTAGATTACGAAATAAAAAATGTTAAAATCAGGTATTTTTATTTGTTTTCTTTTCAACTTCTTGTGCTGGTGCTGATCTTGTATTTTTTAATCGGTGCATTGATATCATTGTTAACAAATTTAACTAATACTCGTGAGTTTATTCGATCTGAACAAGCAAGAGTCATACAAAAAAGAACTTAAGAGTAAGAACCTTCAACTCCATCAAATTTATATGGACGATGTTTTGATGATCTTGGAGGTTTGGGATCAAATTTACCTGAGTATTAGTAGTACATGTCATCTAAAACTGATATTTCCTACTTTTTATTTTCTCTTTTAGAGCATCTCCATTGGTGAAAGACTAAGTCTCTCAAAGAAAAAAGTTATTAATATTTTAATAGAATTTGATTTTACAATTAAATTTTTATCTTTTAATATAAGTAAATATATATATGGCATATGAGTTTCTATTGGGTTTCTCAAAATATCTCATTTCAGATACCATCTCTCATCTTTCTCTTCCTTTTTATTATTTACTATTTTTAATTGATGAGAGATTTTGTTAGAGAGCACCAATGGAGATGGTCTTATGCATGAGATGTTTTGAGTGAACTACAAATATTCAACATTTCATACCAGTCTGGCCCTAGCAAAGGGAAGAGTTTAATTACTACGGTGTGGAGCAGCCATCTCAGCCATGAGTTTAAAGAACTCAAATTTACATGGCTGATGTACATTACTATCTATCTTAAAAAGAAGATTTTGATTTACTACTAAATCACATAAAACTGGTCATAAGGGACGTTAATAAACTTGAGTTGCATTGTATCACAAGTTAAAAACATCAAAGAGCTTCATCTTCTTCTACCACTCGTCGGAGATAATAGTCTTCTTACCACATGACATATATATCTTCCCCCTCTCCTTTGGACAAAGGCTTACTCGTCTAAGGTTGTCTTCGTACCTGGAATATATCAAAAACCCTTGTCATCTCTCCATGTATACCAAAAAACTTCACCCAATGTGCTCTATTTATAGCAAAATTCAAATGGCAAATATTTATAAAATCCCTTACCAAATCTTCTCGGCAAGGCTGTAACTAATTAACAAAAATAATAGCGTTAAGATTCTGTTGTGACATGAAAAATATAGCAATAAGTTAGCGAAACAAATCTCCATATGGAAAATCAACTTACTTGGGTCGGAAAGGGTGTGGAGCAGCCATCTCAGCCATGTGAAATGAAAAGTAATTAGTACTATATTTTCCAACCGCCTACAGTATTAAAGATCTATTCAGCAATCGTACTTTCAATTGTATAATTTTCATCACAAGTATACACTATTTTTCAAATGACTACTTTTCATCATTACTATAAACTACTCGCTCACCTTCTTTGCTGCGTTATCAGTAGCCAACTCAACAAAGCAACAGCCCACATGCTCACCCCAGCGGTCTACAATAAGTCGAATACGAATAACTTCTCCAGCATGTTTGAGCTTGCTGATGCTGCAGAAGTTGAGGATAAAATCTCAGTCATGAAAACTGCAAGAACGAAAGAGGAAATAAAAGGTGCTACTTACATATGCATCGTTTGAACGGGCCCACGGTGGAGTTGGCGAACAAAGACCATCTTTTTATGTACGGAAACTTCCTGCATCCAAGAGCCAAGTGTCTTAGCACAACTCAAAGGAGAAAAGAACTTAAGTACAATAACAACAAGAAGTAGATTCATCCCCATAATAAGTCATCTCTCGACTTTGTGGCAACACTTGTGTTTTTAAACGCTAAAAATTTCTTCAATAAGAAGAGGTACCTCAGCATAATCCGGAGTTTCATCAAGTCCTTCCACTGCCGCCGCATCTTCTTCTATCACAAGGCTTTCTCGTTGAAGGTAGTCTTCGTACCTGGAATATCAAAAACCCTTGTGATCTCTCCATGTATACAAAAAGCTTCACCCAATGTGCTCTTGCTAACAAACTCAAAGAGCAAATAGTTAATTCCCTTACCAAACCTTGTGATCCATGCAAAACCTAATTAACAAAAAGAATAGTGTTAGTCTTCTTTAATAGCATCAAAACTCTAGCAATAAGTTACATAAACAATCTCCATAATTCACCTAGGTGGTCGATAATATGGACGAGGTGTCTCAAAAACTTCAAGACTAATCTTCCTGTTGTGCAGATACTCACCATTCTTCTTTTCCATCGCCTACAGTATAAACGATTTAATCAGATTGTACTTTCAAATAATTACTTTTGTATATGTTTTCAAATGAATACTAAAATACTTTTTTCATCAAGAGTATAAACTACTCTCACCTTCTTTGCTTGGTTAGGAGAAGCAAACTCAACAAAGCCATCGCCACTAGGCTTACCACGGTCGTCTACAATAAGTCGAACATGAACAACTTCTCCAACATCTTTGAAGAAGTTGATGCTGTAAAAATCGAGGATAAAATATTAGTCATGAAAAACTTGCTCCAAGAACGAGAAAGGAAGGTGCCACTTACATATCTGACATTTCAGTTTTGAAAGAGATTTTGCCAACAAAGAGCGTCTTATTTCTTACGGCATCTTCCTGAATTCAAGAGCCAAGTGTGTTAGCAGCACGACTCTAAGTAGACTTGGACTTAAATTGCATTACAACAAAAAGTAGCCTCATCTAACAAAACATCCTCAGAATAAGTCATCTTTCGACTTTGTGGCAACAATTCTTTTATTAAACGCTAAGCGACCTGACATATTTTGAAGATAATAAGAAGAGATACCTCAACAAAATCAAGAGTTTCATGAAGTCCTTTCATCAACAAAATCTTATGATCATCCAAATATTTACCATTCTTCTCTTCCAGCGCCTACAGTATAAAAGATTTAATCAGCTCTCGTACTTTCAATTAAACACTTCTGTATATATATTTTTCATTACGAGTACACACTACTTTTCAAATTACACCAATACTTTTTTAATCAATACTACAAAACTACTCTCACCTTCTTTGCTTCGTTAGAAGAAGCAAACTCAACAAAGCCATAGCCCACATGCTTGCATTTGCCGTTTACAATAAGTCGAACAGAAATAACTTCTCCAACATCTTTGAAGAAATTGATGCTGTAAAAGTGGAGGATAAAATATCAGTCATGGAACCTTTGCTCCCAGAGCGAAATTGAAAATGTAAGATATCAAATATAAAAGTGGAAAGGATAATATATCAGTCTACTTACAAGTGTTCTATTCTAGTAGTTTGGGAAGAAAGATTGGCAATAAGGAGTACATCCTGAATTATAATAGCCAAGTGTGTTAGCACGACTCTTAAGGAGAAAAAAGTAGAGTCCTCTGAAGATTCATCCCCAGGATAAGTCATCTTTCGACTTTGTGGCAACACTTGTGTTATCAAACGCTAAAAAGTTTCTTCTAAGCCTGACATATTTTGAAGAAAATTAATAAGAAGAGGTACCTCATCAAGATGGGGAGTTTCATCAAGTCCTTTCACTGCCGCATCTTCTCCTATCGGAAGGTTTACTCCTTGAAGATAATCTTCTTCGTACCTGGAATATGTGGAAAACCCGTGTGATCTCTCCATGCTCTTAATAACAAACTCAAGATGCAAACAGTAAAATCCCTTACCAAAACTTGTGATCAATGCAAAACCTAATTAACAAACAAGTAATAACGTTAATCTTCGGTAATGACATGAAAACTCTTGCAATAAGCTACGACCAGTGTTACATAACATAAATCAGTTTACTTGGGTGTTAGGTTTGTAGATCCCTTATTAGGACCATCAAGAAAAATCTGACGATTGTTCAAGTATTCACCGTTTTTCTTTTGCAGCGCCTACAGTACAAAAAGAGTTAATGAGCAAACGTACTTTCAAAATAACTAAAATACTATTTTCATCGTTTACCATTTTTGCCTCGTTGGCAGAAGCAAACTCAACAAAGCCACAGCCCAAAGGTTCGCACTTGTGGTTTAGCATAAGTCGAACATTAACAACTTGTGCAACATCTTTGAAGAATCCGATGCTGGAGGATAAAAATATCAGTCGTGAAAAACTTGCTCCGAGAATGAAGTGGAAACTAAAGTGCTACTTACATATTTGGTATGTTAATTGTGCTAGAGAGATTGGCAAGAAAGAGCGTCTTGTTTGGTACGGCAACTTGCTGAAGTCAACAGCAAAAGTGTGTTAGCACGAGTCGAAGGAGAAAAGAACTTAAATTGCATAACAACATATAAGAAGAGGTACCTGAACAAAATCGGGAGTTTCATCAAGTCCTTCCACTGTCTCGTCCTGTTACATGAGTAGTAGCCATAATAAGAACAAGATGCTTCATTGAATAGAAACTTGTACTACAAGTTATGCAAAATATCTAACAAGATTTAAATTTGCAAACATAATACCTTCAATGAGATTGCATTAGCCTCATCAGACTTTTTCTCCGACAACTCGACGCTTCCTTTGATCTGCTGGAGACTATCATCAAATCCTTTCGTTGTCTCCGTCTCCTTATGTTTCCTCAGAAACGGTTTGGTCTCCAAATCATTTTCCAGCTTTCGCTTACCCAATAAATTAGCTTTGGCGGCCGATTTCTCGCTAGAACTGGCCATGGAGAAGATAAAAGAAACGGCGGCGGGAAGACGGAAGAGTTGATCCCAAGCAAATAAGTTATGTATATATATAACACACTCAAGAAGAAATCGAAGGTACTTACAAAACATGGGCTTCTATTGGTTGGGTTTATGTGCAACCATGACTTGTGTTTTGTTCTCTAGCCAACATCATCTGAATTTAGGGCTGGCCAAAATTCCCAAACTCAAACCAAAACCGTATAAGTCTAATAGACCGCCTTTTGGTTTGAAAAAAAAAAAGAATAGTAACTTTAAAATTTCTGTAGGTTTCTTGACCAAAAAAAAAAAAAAATTCTGTAGGTTATCTTAGGCAATTTCTTTTAATTTTCTACTAGATTTCTTTTAGAGAATATATTTTTGATAAAATTTAAATTTAACAAAAAGAAATATCTATATTTTTAGTCTTTTTTATTTTCTTAATCTTTTTAATTTATTTTTCTGATATTTATTTATTTTAGATAATATATTTACAGATTTAATTTTTTTAGATGTGTTAGCAGTTTTATTTTTAATATAAACCCGTTAACGAACAACATTTTTAGTATGTTATCGTTCTTTTAACCCGTTTCACAGTGGTCTAAATATTTTGTATGTTTAATATTTAACCCGCAATAGACATCATTTCGTAAAAAAAAAATTATTCTCAATCTGTCCATCATATTATCAAATAACTTAAATATTGAGTAATTTAAATATTTAAATTTTATTATATTAAAACTATTTCTATTTAATTCTAAATTAAAGATAATTGTATAGTAAATTATTTTATTTACATTTACATTTGAATTAATAATTTAACTATAGTTATGGATATAATTTTAACTCATTAGCGAACAACATTTTTAGTTTGTCCACGCCCACAGACCGTGGTCCACTGCATTTCTTGGACCTTTTGGGAAGCTTTTATCTGTCTGCGTCCACGGGTTGTTTGAGACGAATCATTTTATAAGATACTCATTTTATAAAGAGAGTTTGACACAAAAACATACTTTTGATGATTTGTTGTCAACATAACACACTTAGTGTGCTGGGTATACTTTTGGTGATGGAATTTCCGGAAAACCCCCGTAATCAATTAGTAGTTAGCGTGAGTAACTAAGTATCAAGTAGTTACCTTTTCCTTATTTGTTACCTTTTCGTTTCTCGTTATTTTTTTTATTTTAATGATTTTTTATTTACACCGACTGAAACTGATATGATATATACAATTTTTACAGCTTTTTCGGCATGCTTGTGACCATGGGATCGTTTGAGTGTGCGGTCCTTAAAATATGTACGTACAACTAGTTAAACATGATATACATATGGACGTCCAATGGTGAGAAGGCCTTGTTGGGTAAACTCTCGTGTGACAGATGAAGAAGACTTGAAAGTTTCTCCAACGTAAATGTCGTCATCGGAGGCGTCAATACCATGGACGAACATTAGAGAGGAATGGATGGACAAATATTGGAGGACGAGGAAGTGTGACGACGGGATGCATTTGAGTGTGCGGTCCTTAACATATTACGTACAACTAGTTAAACATGATAGACATATGGACGTCATAGCATGGACGAACATTAGAGAGGAATGGATGGACAGATAGTGGATGATCAGGAACCGAAGCGATGTTATGCGCGGACGAGGAATTGTGACCACGGGATGATGAAGGATTGTCCGTTGGATGAAGCATTTATCTTACATGATTTTAACACTATGAATGATTAATTGTGTTTGGTTGTAACCATCGTGTTTGTACAGTATAACATTGAGCATTAGAGTAGACGTCCATGAAATACAGATGCCGAAATGATGCCAGATGCCAAAATGATGTTTAAATGCCAAAATGATGTTTGGTTGTAAGGAGGGATGGACGCACATTGAAATTTTAAGGGGTTAACACTGTAGATGAAGCATTGATCATACATTGTTAATACATATGATTAATTGTGTTTTGGGTGTTATCATCCATAAAACACGAACTTGGATTGAATGTACATAAAACATGAACTTGTGGTCGTACATGTATATGTGTAGTGTATTGACGAAATTAAGAAGGGAGAATATTCTGAAAACAAGATGAAACTAAAATCGAGCTTTATGTTATCCATGGACATGGATCACTAATAAAATGGTTACAAATGATGAGAGAAGAGATAAAAAGAAGAGAACTCCCCTCCCCTAAAAAAAACAAACTTATGAGTAGTTCCATACAATTTAGCATACTTCCCCCCAAAAATGGTTGCAATTGAGTAGATCCTTGTGGTGGACGAATGACGTTGACTTGTGGATGATGCTATGTGGACGAATGTACGTAGAGTTCCACTGTGGAAGGATATTGTATGAAATGTGTGTGGTCGAACATTCGAATATCTAAAGTTCCAGTGTAGATGTACATTGTAAGATATGTATGTGGTTTTAACATTAAATATAAGAAGTTATCGTGGCCGAACATTGGATGTCTCTCTCAATTAGCTTTTGAAAGTACGTTTGAGGTGATTCTAAGTTAAGGAAAAAAGGCAGATCTAAGAAAAGAGGAAGAGAGGTAAGAACGAAGAGGAGAGAAGGAGCAAAGAATGAGACAAGAAAAGGAGCAAATAAGATAGAAGAAGATATAGCAAATCAGAGAAAATGAGAAGGAGCAAATCATAGAGAATAAGAAGGGAGGAGAAAATGCTGAGAGAAAGAAACGGCGAGAGGAGAGAAGAAGAGATGAAGTGAGAGAAAATAAATTAAATCAAAAGAAAGGTAATTGGAATTAGTTAGTAAAAGGAGAAGGAAAAAGGTAAATGAAATTAGTTAGTCAAAGGGGAAGGGCAATATCCGTAGGTTTTGTACATCTTTGTGTGCAAAAGTCACCAAATGCACGAAAGTATGTTTTTTTGAAACACAAAGATGCAAAAGTGTGGCTGAGGGTAATTATCTCTTTTATAAAAGTAGCAAACTGATTGCTACCAAAGATCCTTGGGCTTTTAGAGTGTGATTAGAATATTAGATCATGATCTCTTCTATCTCTTCTCTTATGGCTTTTACTTAATTGTATGTTGTCTATTACTTTCTTAAGCTCTCTTCCAAACTATATGACCCAAAAGTCATATCCTTGTTTTACTTTTCAGCATTTTAATACCGAAACTTTTTTCAAAGAAAACATTTTTAGTTTGTTTTTTCGTTTTTAACCCGTTTCACGGTGGTCTAAATATTTTGCATGTTTGATAATTAACCCTCCAATAAACATCATTTAATAAAAAACATCAATCCCAACCCGTCCATCATAATATCACATAACATATATATTAAGTAATTTATAATATTTAAAATTTATTAAGCTAAAAGTACTTCTATCTAATTCTAAATTTAAAATAATTTTAGTATTAAGTTGTTTTATTTAAATTTACCACTTGATTTAATAATTTAACTATACTTATGAAATATATATATATATATATGATACGATTTCCATTTTTTTGCTTTCTAGATCAAAAATTAATTATTAAATTAATTTTAGTATTTTCACAATTAATATTTATTTTAAATTATGTTATAATCACAACCCGTTCAGTGGCAACACATATTAATCCCAATCTGTTGACTATGTAATCGAATGATATAAATATTGAATAATTTTTAATATTTACTTTTTATTAAATTGAAAATATATCAATCTAGTTTCTAATATTATTAATTTTTATTAAAATAAAATATTCGTCTTGTAAATTAAAATAATTACTATTAATTTGAGTCTTAGTTTTAAAATATTCATTTTATAAATATATATATATATATCTAATCAAGTTTTCTTGTTTAAGATATTCTTGCATAAAATCGAAAATCGAATATTTTATAATATGTTTTAGAAGAAGTTTTGATTCACTTTGATTCAAAAAGATATTCTGAGATTTGATTTTGATTTAATTTTGATTTAAATTTTAATCATAATTGACATATTTCATTTGACTAAAATGCCCTTAATGAATATTTGAAAAAAAACTAAAAGATAAAAATCTAAAGGTTATATCAAAATGTGTGCTTCTGTTTTTAATAGTATAGACTAGATTTTAACCCGCGCTTTGAAAGTGCGGGAATATATTTTTGATAAAATTTCAACTTAATAGAAAGAGTTTCTATATTTTTAATTTCTAATTTGATTAATTTTTTTAAAAAACATTTCTGATATTTATTTATTTTAAATAATATATTCAAAAATTTTAGATCTGTTAACCGTTTTTTCTGATATAGATATATCATATAATTTACTATGTTTTAACTCATCAACGAACAATATTTTTAGTTTGTTTTCATTTTTGTAACTCATTACACATTGGTTTAAATATTTTGCATGTTTGATAAATAACCGTGAAATAAACATCATTTCGTAAAAAAATCAATCCCAACCCATCTATCATATTATCAAATAACATATATATTCAGTAATTTATAATATTTAAAATTTATTAAACTAAAAGTATTTCTATCAAATTCTAAATTTAAAATAATTTATGTATTAAGTTATTTTATTTACATTTACCGTTTGATATAGTAATTTAACTATACTTATGAAATATATCTATATATATATATATATTTTAGGATTTTTCATTTTTTCGTTTTATAGATCAAAAATTAATTTAATTTAGTATTTTCATAATTAATAATATTTTTTTTTAATTTTTGAAGAAAATGAAAGATATCAAAAATATTTATTTAAAATTATGTTATAATCCCAACCCGTTCAATTTGCAACACATATTAATCTCAACCCATTTATTGTAATCGAATAATATAATTATTGAATAATTTTTAATATTTACCTTTTTTATTAAATCAAAAATATATCAATCTAATTTCTATGATTATTAATTTTATTAAAGTAAGATTTATATTATAGGATTTTCATTTTTTTCGTTTTTCTTTTAACGCTGATACAAATTTTGAGAACTATTACAAGGACAATTATACAACGGACAACTTTACTCATTCCACTAGGATCCACGATCACGATAAATGGCTCCGTTTGCACCACGCTGAAAATCTCGTTATATGCTTGCCTCCATTTTTTCGTTTTGCAGATCAAAAATTATGAATAGCGAGTTTTTAGAGAGAAAGAAGAAATCTATGAATTCATAGAGAGATCTCCGATTCAACGAGGACTTAACTCGGTGATTGATAATCTGTTCAATGAAAGAGTGCCAGCTTCACCTTTGGCTTGATTCATTGCATCGTAACTATCGGTCGGAGGATGTGTGGTGAAACCAGCAGTTGTAGGTAAAGGAATGCATTAAGAATAAAACATAAGTATCAAAAGGGTTCAGAATTCTTCTCAGAGTGTAGTAGAATTTCTTCTCCCTTACAAGTAGAAAGCTCCAAAGATGTTCAAGCAAAAGTAAAGGTGCTTTATTCTACAACTAAAAGGAGTATAAATAACAGGTCTTTCAGGCAGCGGCTGCTCTTCCCATTGCCGTTAGGATTAGGTAAAATCTTGTTTCCTTATTTTTCTCGGAGGCGCGAGCATGTGCTCTAGGGTAGCCGAGCTCAGCGAGCATGTGCTCGCGAGTTGGAGTTGGTACTTCTGTGAGAGGTTTGGCTTCTTTCCTTCGGATTAATTTCTTTTCTGGTCCAACAGCTCCAGCTGCTCCAAACTCGATAAAAGCCGCTTAGCCACCTGAAATAACCTGAAACACACTCAAAAACTAGAAAAAGAGATTAGATACTAAGGTTAGTGTGAGTCAAAATCGTAATATATCAAAGAGCGTGTTTCGGACTGAAATCTAACCTCTTCCCCTGTCATCTTTTCTGGAGTATTATTTATTTGTTGATTTCTGGATCTATATTTTATCATTCTCTGATATTGTGCAAAGAAAGCTCAATTGGAGGCGCTTCAATCTCATATTAAAACAAAGATCAACACGTTTTATTCAACACAATTGGCATATCGAAATTCTGTTGGTATGTGGAACCGTCCTCTTTCTTCTTATGTTCGTTTAGCGTTGTTTTGTGGGAAACCGTTTGCCGCTCTTTGTTTAATGATTGTTTCCAGTGAGTTATATCTACGCCGGTGGATTGTCCGGTTATCAATCGGTGTTTGTCCTCCTACTTTTTGATATGGAGGTATCTTATGGGTTTTTGATCCTGGTACCACCAGAACAATCATCTTCATCAATCGTCATTCATTTTCCCAACTTAAACGAAGTGGATCATTGCTGGAACTCTTATTTGTGTTGATCTCAAGAAGAAAACATTCATGGAAGTACAATTGGAAGATAATGTTAGCGGTGTATATCGGAGTAAGGTTAAAGTCTATGATATTTACAAGGACACTGAGGCGTACTAATTGGCATCAGATGGTCATAGTTCCAGGATTCATACCAGGCGTAATGGGTTTTACTGATATGATTAGAAGACAGCCTCAAATTAAAGAAAGGCGAACGATCGTATTGGGGTAAAGGAATCAGAGGAATATTACAAATATGTTTATTTGTTAGCGTGTAAGTCGTTGTTGATTTTTGATCAATATGCATCGTGAATCTTATTTCTTCGATTTGTTTTCAGAAGATGGCGCACATAGCTGCTTGTGTAATAATTTACGCTTTGTAGTCATGTATAACTTTAAGAGTTTAACTTCGATATAATAAAATGTATGTTTTTAGCCGTAAAAAAAAAGTCATAATGGTGTTTCAAGAAAAATAGCTGATTCTAGAGAAATTCGATTAGGAAAATCTGAATTTGCTTGGAAGTCAGTTATGGTGGAATGGTACTAACGAGCTGAGTTAGTGGCGAGTCGAAGATGAGTTTCGTAATCTTTCCACCTCCAACTTGCGCGGAACTTGTGGTTCATTTTTTAGGCCATAGGTTTTTAGTAATCTTATCTTAGGTTGTTACCTATATTGGGCCTTATGTATGTTGGTTTTTCTGAATCACCATTGTATCTTACCCTTTTGAGCTTTAAATGAATGAATGTCGAAAAAGATATATCTTTATTTGAGATTTTCCGGTTCGATCTAACCCAGTTTTAGACTAAAATTAGAGCTTGACTGGTTTCCCCACTATGAGTCGCAAACGCTGCGTTTGCGGTTAGTAGCGGTTCATAGCGGTTGATACCAATCATATAAAAAACGCTTTAAAAATGAAATGAAAAATTGAAAAAAAAATTGTTACCGCTTCTATTCATTATAAAATAAAATGAAAATTGTTGTAAAAAAATAAAAGTTTTAAAATATCCAATATATATATATATATATTTATATATTTATAGAAAGTGACACGGGTACAGATTAAGATTATTGTAAATTTTTATTCAAAAATAAATCTTAATACCATAAAAACAAATTATCCAACCAAAAACCAATATTCCAAACTGCATCACAAGCACACTAAGGTAACTTATGATTATAGAAATTGCTATCATTTAACATATTTTAACTCAATTTATATTTTTAGCATTTTATATATCAATTATTAAAAAAAATGGAAGTCTAAATATTATATATTTTTATAATATTTTTAAATTATAAAATTACAAAATTTTATGAATAAAAATAATGATTCCGGGCTTAGCGCTGGGTATATGCTAGTAAAAGTTATATGCTAAGACCAATTTGAATATCACTGATATTCTATGTTGGATTGAATCAAATTGAATGACAATAATACGTAACCAATTTAGTAATTGATTTGGTGATAGTTCCTAACTCAACTACATATACCATATGGTTGGAACTTGGAAGTGTTTAAGTGGAGAGATGAGAAAAAATAAAAAATCAGACATCAGGCGTTATGGCTCAACTGGTTTTTGATAGGGATGATCAGGGCCGGCCCAAGCCCAAATGATGCCTAAAGCATTTTAAAAAAATGATGCCCCTAGAGGGAATCGAACCCTTGTACTTTTAGAGACTTAGATGGTCTCGACCAACTGAACTAAAGGAAAAATTTCGAAAATGATGCCCCTTTAATTTGATAAAATTTTGCTGCCTAAAGCATGTGCTTCTTCAGCCTCTCCTCAGGGCCGGCCCTGGGGATGATGGTCTAAATTTCTATCTTCAGAACGTGTTTACTCGAGAGAGGATTGATCTTCCGCCGATTGAGTTACCTCTTCCTCTTCAAGGCATCAGGCATGGAGTCCCTCAGAGACTCGGCCTCTTCTCTTTCCATGAACGAGAGAACAAGGGATTATGTTGTAGCTTGGAGATTCGAATAAGGCTACTTGTTCTCATGCAAGAATGAAACGATTCATAGAATGTGTATATATACGTGACGTATTAAAGATGACAAGTTTTAATTATGTGTATATATTTGATAGGTGTAGTCTAAAGTCTAAACTATAAAGACTCAGCAGCTCAAGCATTAGCCAAGTCGTTTTGCTATGTTAACTCATTTGAAAAGTACCAAATAGTGACGCTTTTACAATCTTTGTTTTCAGTTTCAATTTCAAAGTTGGGTTTTGAGGCCCATTAACATTTTGATAAATAAAGCCCATAACTGAATTATCAAACCCCTAAATTTGGTTCTCTCTGCAGTCGGAGAAGAAGGTTGTTCTCGTCTGTACAATTCAACCAATGTCGTCCCCGGAGAAGAAGAGGAAGAAGACGACGACTACGGCGAAGAAGAAGGAAAAAACGCTGGCGCTGGTGCTCCCACTGATGCAGCAATCAACCCCAAATCCTTCGCTTCCCGATGATTTGCTATTAAGCTGGCTTGCACGCGTCTCGAGATTATACTATCCGACTCTCTCATTCGTCTCCAAGAGCTTTCAATCTCTCCTTGCTTCACAAGAGCTTTACAAGACCCGATTCTCTTTAGGTAACACCGAGAGTTGTCTCTATATCTGCTTAAGCTTCCATGATAACTCTAGCCCTCACTGGTTCACTCTCTGTCGGAGACCTGACCGAACCATAACCACCAGTGACGTGAAGAGGAACAAGAAGAAGAAGTCAAGTGGGTATGTTTTAGCTAAACTCCCAACTCTCTATTATGGTTCTACCCGCCCGGCGGGTCTTGTGACAATTGGTTCATTTATCTACAACATTGGTGGACCCATCGACGACGAGGACGAGCCCTCGGCTAGGGTTTTGATCCTCGACAGCCGGTCCAACACGTGGCTAGAGGGTCCAAGCATGCTAGTGAAGCGGAAGTACCCTGCAGCCAATGTTGTTGATGGAAAGATATATGTAGCAGGAGGCTGCGAAGACGGTAGCAGTTCCTCAGATTGGATGGAGGTTTTTGATCCAAAAACACAAACTTGGGAGCTTGTGTCATGCCCTAAGAATATACGTGGCTTTGATAATATATGTAAAAGCGCAGGGTTTGACGGAAAGGTATACATGTTTGGAAGCTGTGACGGGATGTCTTACATACCAGGGGAAGGTAGATGGGAATGGCTGAAATGGGAGATGGATACAGGTTGGTTATGGTTTTCTTATTCGGTGATTGGCGACGTGCTCTTCTTGTATCACGACTACGAGGGACAGTTCAAATGGTACGACACTAAGGTAGGACTGTGGAGAATTTTGAAAGGTGTCAAAGGACTGCCTAGGTTTCCTCGTTATATTACTAGATTGGCCGATTATGGTGGGAAAATGGCGGTTTTGTGGGAAAGGGTTGTGGCAAAAAAGGAGAAGATGATTTTGTGTGCAGTGATTGCGCTTGAAAGGCGCAACGATGAAGAGTTTTGGGGCAAGGTCGAGTGGTATGACGCAGTGCTTACAGTTCCGAAGTCATGGGGAGTTGAGTGTGCTCTTGCTACTAC
Source organism: Isatis tinctoria (assembly GCA_010577795.1). Lineage (NCBI taxonomy): Eukaryota > Viridiplantae > Streptophyta > Magnoliopsida > Brassicales > Brassicaceae > Isatis > Isatis tinctoria. Next base: position 32,671,715 of record CM021249.1, on the reverse strand, counting down.
CGTTTAATGAATAACATATGAGACCCGACTTGAATGTGATGAATCTTTAGTAGGTAATATCACTTTTGTAGACATCATTTCACTTGTGTAAACCTTTGACGGTTAGCTTGTTTTGTGTTGCTAAAGACCTGTGAAACATTGGTTTGTTTGTTGAATAGAATGTTCTTTCATGTAAAGAAGTAAAACAAAGATGCGTAAAATTTTGTTTTACGACTCTAAAATCAATAGAAGCAGTAATACTTTTTCATAAAATTTTCATTTTGAGCCGAAGTGTCTCACTAAATTATAAAAAAAATTACATTTTTTTATTTGTCTCATGTTAAAAAAAATAATGGTCCTTCTCCTTTACTGTATCTCTCTCTATTCCTAGATATTTATATATACTTATACTTACCATAGTTCTTTAAGAATTCCATATTTAGAACTTTCCATTCGACATGCTCTCTGACGGAAACGTAATACAATAGGTACAACCTAGAGTGGGCATCATCATCATGCAAGAATACCAAATGAATATATTTATAAAAACACGTTAAACAAACGATTTTTTTTTTTTTTTTTGAAAGAATGTTAAATTATTATTCAGACAAAACATCTGTTTCTTACATGTTGGTTGAAACTAAAACAGAGTTTGAGATAGAGTTTTCCAGATCAATTTCAAACAGCAAGTGTTGTTTGCTTCTTTAATTGATTTTAGGCCAAGCCCTCCTTCCCTCTTTGTTGCACAGACATCTGACCAATTAATTTTTGCCTTTTTTGTGTTCAGCTCAGGTCCTGACCATAGAAAAGAAGCACATAGTCTTTCTATCTTCTGAATACAACCTTGAGGTAGCCTAAAAGCTGCCATCCAGAAATTTACAACACTCGTGATCACTGACTGAAGTAATTGGAGCCTTCCCGCATAGGAAAGAAACCGAGTTGTCCAAGAACACATCTTGTTCCACAGCTTTTCAATCAACACCGTGTAGTCTGTTGTCGTCATTCATTTGGTCATCAGAGGTAGCCCTAGGTATCTCACCGGAAACTGTCCAATGGCAAACGGGAAAGTGGATATAATTTCATTTTCCTCACGAGCTGTTAGGCCTGCAAGGTATAGAGTAGACTTTTCCCTACTGATTCAAAATCCCTTGTAGCTCGTCAACCTCCATACCTCGATAATCATCCGGGATGTTAGTGAGAAAGTTCTTGAAAAAAGATTCTGCCTCCTCTTTTATTTCCTCTGTACTCTTGACAATGTTTCCATTTCGCTTCCTAATCTCCCGAATGATGTTCGTCGCTTTTCTTGCTTTTATAGAATGGTGGAAGAACTTGTTGTTTCGATCGCCAACTCCCAGCCAATGAACTTTCGCTTTCTGTTTGAGAAAACCCTCCTCAAGACCTGCAAGACGCGTCCAAGTGTTATATGCATTTCTTTCATCTTCCATAGCATCAGAAGATGGATTCGCCAAGGTCTCCATCTGTTTCGAGCATAATTTTTTGTAAGCCTCAGAGGTACGTTTAGACAAATCCCCAAGTTTATCCTTGCATAACGTTCGCATAGCTGGTTTAAGACTTTTCAGTTTTTTTGAGAAGCGATACAGAGCCGAAGTTGAAGGAAAAATAGGCTCTGTGTTGTCCCAGTGCTCTTCCACTGTAGGAATAAATTGTGGCAAACTCGTGAGGACATTTACAAATTTGAAAGGTTTACGGCCACTCCTCTGCTCAGTGTCCAGCCGTATCCTACCCCGTAGATGATCCGAACAACCTCCTGCTTCAAAGACATTGTAAGAGTGAGGGTAAACATCTGACCAAAACTCATTTACCAAAACCCGATCAAGTTTTTTGCAAATAAGATCATCCTTCCTCTTGTTTGTCCAAGTGTAAATAGGGCCCTGATTGCCAAGATCAAGAAGCGATCAAATAAAAATTGAAGAAGAACTATTACATCAATTAAATCATATCCACTGTTTGTTTAACAAAAAAAGAACTATAGTTTTATAATTCTTTTGGTTTTTAAAAGCATATTGTTTTAAAATTCCGATATAAAAGTTGTTATCCAATTTCCACTTTACCATTTATTTGATAAAACTTTGAATTCAAATTATTATCATTTAAGGGTGTATTGAATATAGTATATGAGATAATGTCAAAATTTTTGATTTTTAATTAGTATTTAAATGATTCTGGATCAATTACAGAAGTTACTATGATTTATATTAAAACACGCTAAAGTTACTTTGGATTGGATGATTGTTTGTGTTTCCCTGTTGGAAGAAGACTCAGGGGGCTGCGTTCCCGCGTACAAGCGTAGTTTTTTCGATTGTACCTTGACTGAGTCTAATAAGTGAGACATTGTTTCCCCTCTCTAACCAAGAAAAAACACTCTAAATATTATATAAAACCATAAGTTTTATATCTTATATTTTTGACTAAAAACTCCATCATAACACCCTAAAATCACATCAAATTTCCTAAAATCTACTATCTCAAAATTTTCAATAACCGAATTTCTTATTTTAGTACAAATAACTCCAAATTTTAGTATATTCCCTAAAATCTACTATCTCAAAATTTTCAATAACCGAATTTCTTATTTTAGTACAAATAACTCCAAATTTTAGTATATTCCCTAAAATCTACTATCTCAAAATTTTTCAATAACAGAATTTCTTATTTTAGTACAAATAACTCCAAATTTTAGATTGAATATACCTTCTACTAGTGTGTATATTCAATAATCAAAAGTTTTTTAAGCCATGCACAATGTGTTTCATATTTATTCAGTAACGTGGACTTTCGTAGTAATTTAACTCTTCCCTTTGCTAAGGCAAAAGACTGGTATGAAATGTTGAATATTTGTAGTTCACTCAAAAGTCAAAACATCTCATAAATGAGAAAATAAAAGGGAGGAAATATCACTTTTATCTATTTTTAAAACAAGATTTTGATTCACTGCTTTATAACTCAACGAGAACTCAACTCCGTGAAGACATTGCTAATTGACGTTGTACCAGCTTCAGATTGGGATTGACTTCCGGTCAAAGCAGGAGCTTTAGGTAAAGGAATGGTGATAGTCTCACTGCCAAACCAAACTATTACCGAGCTCATAGTTGGTCTCTTTGCTGCATTCTCTTGAACACACAATAAACCAATCTGGATCAACTTTATGATCTCGTTTATGGGATCCTTCATCAGTAAAGGATCAATTACAATCTCAGGCTTTCCTTCAACCCATCTCTTCCATGCCTGCACCACGAAACATATATTTTACATTCTGTAGAAAGAGGTTCGATTATAAAAGAAGATGGAGGAAAGAAGCTTACAAAAGCTGCAAGGCCTTCTCCTTCAAAGCTATTGTTTCTTTCTCCACTTATCATTTCTAGAAGCATAACACCGAAGCTATATACATCAGACTTAGCTGATATTTGCCCGTGATTCAGGTATTCGGGAGCCATATATCCACTGCATACATTAATTTATCAATGTTTGATCCAAGAATGTCTAAAAAGTTCATATATGTTATATGTATCTAGAGAGTTGATATATATGTTTTTACCGGGTTCCAGCTATTCGTCTTGTCTCAGCTCGAGTTTCATCAGCGTCGAACAACCTCGCGGTCCCAAAGTCTGCAACTTTAGGGTTCATCTCTGCATCTAACAGGATGTTGCTCGCCTTCAAGTCTCGGTGAATAATCTTCAGCTGAGAATCTTCATGAAGATAAACAAGTCCTCGAGCGATGCCTTCTATAATTCTGAATCTCACCTCCCATGTAAGAAGTGAACGCTTCTCTTCATCTGCAGATTTCAAAGAAACATTCTTGTATTAAAAAAAATCTAAAAATATACAAAATGGCAGGTGTTTTCGAAGGCTCACCGAAGATAAAATTGTCAAGACTAGAATTAGGGACAAGCTCGTAGACAAGAATCTCTTCATCTCCTTCACTACAGAACCCAAGAAGCTTAACCAGATTCCTATGTTGGAGTCTTGTCAAGAGTGATACCTCATTCTTAAACTCTGTATCTCCTTGTCCTGAACCTCTTGTTAATCTCTTCACCGCTACCTCTTGCCCGTTTGGTAATGTCCCCTGAAACCGGTTCTCAAAATCTATTACCCATATAAGACCAAGATCAATCAATCACGCATAATTACAAAAAAGTGTTATTAATACCTTATGGACGGTACCAAATCCACCTTGGCCAAGCTTATTGTCCGAAGAGAAGTCATCGGTTGCCGAAGAGATCATACCAAGATCAAACCGTAGAATAAATTGACCATCAGACTCAGAGTACTCTGCACTACTACTGATTCCTTTGTTTGATATTCTCCTCCGAGCAAAGAACTTTATGAGACCGATAAATACCAAAATATTAATAAAAGTAAGAACCACAAATATCGCGATGATTCCCCTAGATCCTATGCCTCTTCCTGAAAATTATTAAACCTTATTTTAGTCTGTGAACCTCTTTATCTTAGTTACAATAATCTAACTCATTTATCATACCTTTCTTCTCTGTTTCAGATCTCCCCTTTTCTTGAGTCTGAGCTCGAGGAGGCGCAGGTACTCTAGTTACATTACCAAAAGCACCATGGAACGTGTAAAAATCCCATCTGAAGAAACAGCTTGGACGATTGACTTCGCCTCCTTGTCTTCCCCAGAACTGGTTTTTAAATAACGTCACGCATTCTCCCAAACATCTCCTGCAATCTTGAGAAGTTATGTCGGGTGTGCATTGCATCAGCATGTAAACATTTGCAAACTCCGTAAACTCAGCTCTTACAGCACCAAAGTACTTAAGTACCGAGGAAGTTTCAGCATCTGTGGCAGCCTCGACAGTCCCGTTAACCATTCCATCCCACTCTTGTTCGAAAAGGCTCATGTTTCTAGATGGCTCGATGCTAAGTGGACTTGGGTATATAATAGCTGGTCTAAGCTCGAGGTTCCCGAAAGTTGAGTGGTTTGCGGAACGTACAAGACAAGAAACATGGTCTTCAACGTCTTTGTCCCACGTGAACGAATCCATGCGGTTTAGACAATTTGTTTGTATACCCCGAATCGCGCTTTCGACACAATTGATACAAGCTTGTTGCTCGAAGCCTCTTGCACAGAGGGCAAGAGCGTGAACTCTGTTGGGACTGTTACCTAGTGAAGCGTTGTAGAATCCACCGTTGGCGATGACTTTATCAGCAAGCGTAGGGAAGAGATTGTCGCGGTTCTGAACGTAGGTGCTGTTAGCGTTGAAAAAGCTTCCGGCACACCCGACGGCATTAACGACTTCGAAGGTTTGAAGGACAAGAAGAAGAGAAGATGCGAAGAAGATCAACAGAGCATGGTATTTCCCCATTCTTTTTTATTAATGATAACAACTTTAATTTTTCTAGTATTAATTCGTTATTGCTAAGAATTAATCGACTGATCTTAGAGCGTTGTTATATATATATAGGTAAATCTTAACATCGTACCAAAAAAAAGGAAACATCGTACCAAAAAATAAAAATATATTTATATAGGTGATATGAGAAAACTAGTAATGCTTGACTTCCTAAGTCTAAGAAAGTGTGTGTGTATTGGTTTTTTTCTTCTTCTCTTGGTTCTGGTCAAAGAAATATGATCGTTGGTCGTTGGTCGTATGTGGTGCGCGGGTAAACTGCAATTCATCTAGTGGGAAAATTAAATATGAATATGAACATTACTAATAATAACTCTGATCCTATGTTACTCATCTTCTTAAGTAATTAGTTTCTTGTTTCATGTTCAGTTATTTTCATGATTAGACCAAAACTTAATAATAGTTGGCTTTTTCTTTTTTTTGTAATAGTTAGTTTATAATTTTTTATTTTTTTCATGTAACAAGGGTAATAATAGTTAATTTACTACTATATTTTCTTAGTACTATGTAGATACCGTCGTCGTTGTGTAATCACAGTGGATGAATCCCTAAATCCTACAATCATCTCCCCAAAGACTAATTAATTGCAAAACTTTTTGCGCTATCTGAATTTATGTCATTAATCATCATAGAAGTCAAGACTTGCTCTCCTACAATTTCTCCACATATATGAAGGTGATTTGAGTCCATGTGGTACCTGGGTAAAAGGGGTTTCTCTATTAAAAAACAAAAACAAAAATCAATGGAGTTCTGAGCGAGTAAATCCACCAAAAACTAAAGGTAAATCGTCTTCTTCATAATATAAAATATCATTTTCTCTAAAACAGAACTTTACTAAAATATTTTTATAAATACATCTAATCAATAGTTTTATTAATAAAATTCCAATAAATAAAACAAAATAATCATTATAAAAACAACAAACTTTATTCATAAATAAAAATTAACAAAATATCTAAAAGCATTTTGACTAAAAGAAGGCTCTTTCATATTGTGCATCTTAATCATTGATGAATTCAATAGAGTATTCTAATCAACTAACTATGATGTTCGCATGTATTAATTTTATAGTTTTTCTGTTTCAAAAATTAGTTGAATTATTTTCTTCCGCGCTTATTTTTGTATTTAATGTATTAACTTATTTATATGTTATATTTATTATTCCCATCGTCACGTCCAACTCATATCATAAGCTGGTTTTTGTATATAAATGTATTTTATTTTTTGTCCTTCAACAACTTGCAATATAGTAATTAAGATTTAAGTTTTGTCAGTCCAAAAATTATTGGTTGTTTCTGCAGTTTGGCTAAGGCTTTTAGAACAAGAGTATCGACCGTTTTGGTACTGATTATACGGGGAAAGATCAGAAACGAGCACATATCTACCACAAAGCAAAATGGCAAGAGAAACTGAATCATTTCATCGTTTAAAAATGTAAACTTTTTTTTCCAAAAGAGAAAATTTACTATCTGATAATGAATTTAGTCAATAGATTTAGTAATAAAAATACAGAAAATGCTAAAATAATAATTATTAAAAAATATATACTTTTTAACAAATTAATATTATTATTTTATATTTGATGTCCTAATCGGTAGGCTCACTTATTTATATTATAAGCTGGACGTGAAAATGAAGATAATAAATCAATTATAAGTTATGTTCAACAAAATAGTATATATCACACCATATATAAAAGATAATAATTGCAGAAACTATTTTTTGGATCGAAAAAGCTATAAAATCAGTATATGTGGTACATTGGAGCAAGTTGGTTAAAATACGGAGAATTTTGATAATGCAACCTAGTAAAAACTAAGTATGATAAACTGATAAACCGAGTAAAATCAGCTGTTGACACAAAAAAAAAACTGGTGATTTTTTTAAAAGAATAAATAATATATATTTAACTCATAATGACTGAAATTACCTAAGTAAAAACAATAAATGACAAATAAATCAGATTAAATGAGAACGTAAAGATGATTTCAAGTTATAAAGGCAGGATAAAGGATTTAAGAAAGGAAGATAACAATTTCCACTCACAAAGAAAAATGCAAAAAATTAACTCAAATTTGTTTCGGTGGAAATTTTTATACTTAAACTTTCACGATAAATATATTTTCAATATGAACTATTTTAAAAAATTTAACTTCATACCTGAACTATAATAAGTTTTTGAAATCAAACATTGACTGTGATGATGTTAGTCAAACATAAAATTTTGATGAATATATAGTCGATATAATATGAGTTCAATGATACAATATCATTTTAATGAATAAAACTAAAAATGGAAGCAATGTAAATTTTTGCACCGCCGATACTAAATATAAATAGTTAAAAGTTCGTTATTTAGCTTTGATATTATAGGTTCAAAATCTGGCATTGTTTCATTTTTTAGTTTTATTCAATTAAAATTATATTGTATCTCTTAATTCGTACTAATCGACTGTATATTCATCAAAATTTAGAGTTTGATTAATATCATCAGAATCAATGTTGGATTTCACTAACTTAATATAGTTTATGTATGATATTTAAATTTAAAAATAATTCGAGTTAAAAAAATACTTACTATGAAAATTCGGGTATAAAAATTCTCGTAGAAACAAATTCATGTTGATTTTCTCCATTTTCTTTAATCACACACTCACAATCTCTAATTATTTCTCTTTGTATTTGTATCTCGATGCTTCGAAAAACAGCTATGAAATCATAAATATTAAAACCATTTCTTCGGCATATTTATTTTTTCGTGTTTGATCTGGGTCATCTCGAACTCTTGAATATTTATTTAAACATCATTTTCTTAACGCAGATACAAATTATGAGAACTAATACAAGGACAATTAAACAACAGACAACTTTACTCATTCCACTATGATCCACAATCACGATGAACGGCTCTGCTTGCACCATCCTGAAAATCTTCTTATAAGCTTGCATTCATTAATCTGTAGAAACTGCTTCTTCGGGGATTTGAACCCAAAACCTCTTGGTGTATAAGCATTAATGAATCCTTAATCAACCACTAGACTAAAGGGGATTCCATCACACACTCATCATATTTAATATATTTATATTGATTCTATAAAGAAAACTGTGAAATCATCAATACTAAAAACAATTTTCTCCCGTATTTATCTTGTTTCTCCCTTAATTTCACTTTTTACTTCACTAGTCTCAAATTTTTGAATATTATTTGCTGAAAAATTAATTTTCTATATCTTGAAATGATTTTTATTTCTAAACTATTTTTTTAATTTTCTAAAATATATGGTTTATGCGACAAGAATAATATTAATGTATTGCCAATAATGTAAGCTGGTTGTTCTATATAGTGTTTATTCTTTTTTTTCCTTCAACGACATGCAATATATAAATTAACAATTACGTTTTGTCATAATGTATATGTCCAAATGTTATTGAAACGTTGTTTTCGCAGTTTGGCAAAGGTTTATTAGAAAAGAGTAGTATATTTTATGTCATAGTTTCATGTATTCTATAGGAAGCACCGTGTGGTCTTTACCAGAGAAACAAAAAACAAAAACAAAAACAAAAACAAAAACAAAAACAAAAACAAAAAACAAAAAACAAATGGAACCACCAGAAAAAAAAACCAAAACCTTTTTCACAAATGCACAGCAAGTCAGCAACGGATTTTGTTGTTGTTATTATCTTTTTATGAATTATTAAAGAGTTTAGCTCGTTGTGAAAACAGAAAAATTGGCTGAGGCATTTTATCGATATAAAAGTTTATATTTGATATATTTATTTTAGTTTTAGTTTATAGTTTTAAAAAATTCGTAATTGAAACATTAGAAGTAGATAAAATAAAAATCACTAAAGCTTCCAGTGAAGCTTCATTGACCATGTTTTTTACGAGTTTTAGTCCATTATATATACTAATAGAACTGCTAACTCCGCACATGCGCGGAGTGGTGGTCCGTTGGTTATAATTTTAGTTTCTTTGTATTATATTTAGTAACAATAAAATTACGCAATTCATAATATTTTAATATTTATTTGTCTGTTTATGTATATTTTAAAAATTTTGATATTATTATTATGTATATATTTGTGAAAAACAAAGTGAAATATTAAACAAATAAATTAAAAAAATCTGTTTATGGTTTTTAAAAAAGAAGGCATTGAAAACGTTTGATTCTTTATTTTTGTCTTCTGCTCGGCGGTTGTCTTTTGGTTTCATTGGGGTTTCTGTGTGAAATATGTAATTTATCAGTTAAAAACAAGTTAAGAACAATGTAAGCCAGAAAAGTAATGAATGGCTTATCTTATTTTGATTCTCATTAATTTGTAGTTATAGTTTTATTAAAATAATTATAAATTGATTATGGAAACATTAAAAAGAAACATAGATTACTCAATATATAAACATATATTGTTTTTTTAAAAACTATTTATACCAATATAAAAAGGATTAAACATTATACATACACCTTTTACAATGACTACTTTCTTAAGATATCTATATTATAAAATTATTTTAAAAACCATAACCCGATAACACTGGTCAAACTTAAATTTATAATCTTTTTCAAGTCAACTCAATTAGAATACTTGGTACCACCTTAGAAACAACATAAATTCTATTAGTTTAAAATGATAACTAGGTAATAACCCGCGCCATGCGTATGGTGAAATATATAAAAAAATAATTTATTATTATAATTTTGAAAATATAATATAAAACAAATTGAGTTTAAAAGATTTTTTATGCTTGCAAAAAAAAAATAACGGATTTAATACCATATTTCAAAAATAAAACAAATATTTTTTTATTTTTATAGTTTATTATTTGTATATTTATTATATACCATCAGAATACAATTAAAATTTCGATTGTGTAGCTTTTTATAATAATTTACTATATCATGTTTATATATATGTTTTTCAGAATTAACTTTTCAATTAATGTTCAATCAATAAAATAGAAAGAAGAATCAGTCTTTTAATTAAGTCATTTTGACAACTGATTTTTATAGAAATGGAATGTGATATTATAATTTCCTTAAATTTGCTAATGACATAGGTTTATTAATTAATGTTCAATCAGTAAAATTAGAATATAAATAATCCCCTTAATTAAATCAATTTGACACAAATATTTTTAATCTATAAATTTGAACAATGAAAATATTTTAAATAATCTTTTTTGACCAAGTTAAACTATTTCAAAAAAACAATATAAAATTAATTATGTTTAATTATATGGTTTCATTAAAAAGAAATATTACTTTTAAAATTTGATGTTTATTAAATCAAACTTTATACTCTTATGGTTTCTTATCATTTTTTTTCTTTTTATAATAATATTTTGAACCATCACACATCTTTTTTTCCAATGTGAGGTTTTGAAGACATATTCAAAATTTTCATCATTTTAGTAATTAATATTTGATTTTAAAAAAATTCAAATTATGAGTTGTACTAAAAATGTATATTTTTTAACTATATGTGATGTGGTAATTTATTTATCTATATAAATTTCTGTTCAACCAGAAAATGAGAAAAAAATGAAGAATTTAATAAAACATTTAATTTGATATATTTATTAGAAATGGAAAAAATGATAATATCTTCTTAAATGTTGAGTTAAGTATAAATGATCATACAAACTATGTTTTGACCAAATTAATATATATGGCATTTTCTGTAAATAATCTAGTAAATGATGTCTTTTTTTTTAATTTGACTTCAGAATGGTTGTGGTGTTAACAACTAAGCATGTCATCCATGTAAATAACACATGAATGCAAGATTACTCTTTAAAATGGATTCTCAAATAATATATAGGGGATATATAGAATTGACATTTAGTGATGTGTTATTAAAATTTAATAAAAATATCAAAATCTTATTAAAGATAATTTAGACTAAACATACAATTAAAAATTGTAGACTATAGTAAGTATTATACACTTGCTCATATATAATTTTAGTTATTACAGAAAACATAATTATGCGCTTCCGAACCTAGTATTGTTATTCAACAATTTATAACTCAACGAGAACTCAACTCCGTGAAAACATTGCTCATTGACATTGTACCATCTTCAGATTCGTATTGATTCATTGTGAAAGCAGGAGCCTTAGGTAAAGCAATGGTGCTTGTCTCACAGCCAAGCCAAACTATTACAGAGCTCATGGTTGGTCTCTTTGTTGCGTTTTCTTGAACACACAACAAACCAACCTGGATCAACTTAATGATCTCGTCTCTTGGATTCGCTTCCAAGAATGGATCAATTATAACCTCCGGCCGTCCTTCAGCCCATCTCTTCCATGCCTGAACCAATATAAAATACATATATTCTTACTTTCAACATAGGTATGAAGAAACGAAAGGAAAGAGCAAGAAGAAACTTACAAAAGATGCAATTCCTTCTCCTTCAAAGCTATTGTTTCTTTCACCACTTATCATCTCAAGAAGCACAATACCGAAGCTATATACATCAGATTTAGCTGAGATTTGCCCGAGACTCAGGTATTCGGGAGCCATATATCCACTGTATTTATGCAACCAATAACTTTAATTGATGGTGTACAAATTTATGTGTCTTCAAAGTTGAAAAGTTCAACAGAGAAAAAGTTGATATATATGTTTTTACCGAGTTCCAGCTATTCGTTTTGTTTCAGCTCGAGTCTCATCAGCTTCGAACAACCTTGCCGTCCCAAAGTCTGCAACCTTAGGGTTCATCTCTGCATCTAAAAGGATGTTGCTTGCCTTCAAGTCTCGGTGAATAATCTTCAGCTGAGAATCCTCATGGAGATAAACAAGACCTCGAGCAACGCCTTCTATTATTTTGAACCTCACCTCCCATGTAAGAAGCGAACGCTTCTCTTTATCTGTAGATTTGAAAGAAACACTTTTATTGCTAAAAGTTCTTAAAAACCTACAGAAAGTGCTGCTGTCTTTCAAAGTTTCACCAAAGATAAAGTGGTCAAGACTTGAGTTGGGGACAAACTCGTAGACAAGAATCTCTTCATCTTCTTCATTACAGAAACCAAGAAGCTTCACCAGATTCTTATGTTGGAGTCTTGTTAAGAGTGAAACCTCATTCTTAAACTCCATACCTCCTTCTTCTGAGCCTCTGGTTAATCTCTTAACCGCTATCTCGCTCCCGTCTAGTAATGTCCCCTGAAACCAGTTATTAAGATTTGCTATCATCCAAGACCAAGGTCTTAATCATTCATTATTAGGAAAAATGTTATTAATTATTACCTTATAGACCGCACCAAATCCACCTTGGCCAAGCTTTTTTTCAGTTGAAAAGTGATTGGTTGCCATTGAGATCATACCAAGATCAAACCGTAGCATAAATTGACCATCAGAGTACTCTGCACTACCACCTAAAAAACGAAATAAGTCTTACCCTCTACGTCGTAAGCTTTAATGGTGCAAGAAACATGGTACATACACTTACCATTGATTCCGTTGCTGGATTTTCTTCTCCGACCACAGAATTTGATGAGACCGATCAACACCAAAAGAGTAATGAAAGCAGGCACGATTATGGCAACAATTCCGCCATAGCTAATGGTTATTCCTGAAATTTATCATCGATGATTTTGTTGTAATCCATCTATCATTCTACAAATCGTATTCTCTAACTCATTTGTTTTACCTTTCTTGTCTTTCACGGAACTTCCCTTTGTATGCGGCTGACCTCGAGGGGGTGCAGGAAATGTTGTCGCATTATCAAAAGCACCATGGAAAGAATATAGATCCCACCTGAAAATACAGCTCGGACGACTAACCGCGCCTCCTTTTCTTCCCCAATACTGCATTTTAAAATATGTCACGGAGGTTTCCAAACATAGCTTGCACTCTCGGAAAGTTAAGTCGGGCGTGCATTGCATCAGCATGTATACAGTTGGAAACTCCGTGAACTCGGCTTTTACAGCACCAAAGTACTGACGTGGCAAGGAAGTTTTAGTTTCCGTGGCGACCTCGACAGTCCGGTTAACAGTTGCTTCCCACTGTTTACTAAAAAGGGCCATGTCGTTGGATTGTTCGATGCTTTGTGGACTTGGGTCTATGTTAGCAGGTCGAAGCTCGAGGTTCCGGAAAGTTGCGTTGTTTGAGGAACGTACAAGACAAGAAACATGGTCGTCTGCATCGTCAATGGCCCACTGGAACGAATCCATGCGATCTGGACAATTCTTTTGTATGTCCTGAGTCACTTTCTCGACACAACTGATACAAGCTTCCCCGTAGCCTCCTGAGCAGTGGACAAGAGCGCGAACTCTGTTGGGGTTTTGGCCGAGTGAAGCGTTGTAGAATCCACGGTTGGCGGCGACTTCTGAAGCAAGACTAGAGAGGAGATTGTGACGATTCTGATTGTAGGTGCTGTTACCGCTGAAGAAGTTTCCGGCACACCCGAGGGCATGAACGAGTTCGAGGTTTCGAAGGACAAGAAGAAGAGAAGAAGCGAGGAAGATGACCAAAGCAGGGCATTTCCCCATTTTCTCGAAATGGTAAAATCTTTTTCTTTTCTTTTTCCTGATTGTACTACTTTATGTTTATACTATTTATATAGGCGAGATGAGAAACCAACCATTGCATACATCAAGTGGTTCTAAACTTCAGATCCCAAAAAAAAATTATTAAACAAATGTGTGGGTCCCACTAAAATGTGAACCCATCACTAAAAATTCCTTGTTTTCGAACCTGTATCACCATGGGTTCGCCAGGTGGAGTTTTGTGATTGGTATAATTTTTTTTTCTTTTTCGATTTTAATAAAAAAAAATATTAAAACTTTTTTTTTTGAACCCCATGTGGGGGTTCACTGATGTATTTGGCCTGAGTTCCAAAGAGTGAGAATATATGTATTTGAGCACTTTCATTTTGGAAGTTCTCAATACAAGTATCTCACGGATTTGTATTAACCAAAAAAACAATAATTAATTAATTTTTTGTTAAATGGGTATTTCAAATGTTGAGAACCATCCATTCAAGATATTATTTCAAGGGACTGTTATATTTAATATTTTAAGGGACTGTATAGTTGACAAAAAAAAGGACCGTATAATAATTTCTTTTTGTCTTCATGCAAACTAGTGAACTACGTTGTTTCGGGAAAATAATGACTCGAGGAGAATGAAGAGAAAGATAAGATTTCTTGTATTTTAGTGATAAAGGACTTGATCAACCTTTCCACACACAAGGCTTTTGTAACACCCGTCTCCCGACACTCGGAAACGGCGTGCCACTAACGATAATATAATATAATATTTCAATTTCCTTAAATAAACCATGTCTAGATTTCCGCAAATCCATAAAAATAAGTCTGTCGTCTCATAACCACAATACCGTAAATAACCGTAAATATCAGGTCTGAAATACAATACGAAAATACGAAAATACGAAATTACAAATTAAACCATAAAAACCCAAAAGTAGCACCCGGTCCGATAAAACGTCTACTATTCCTCAGTCTCACCTGAAAGGGAAAGAAGAGGGGTGAGTAACAGGGGAGTCACTCAGTGAGGTACGGGATGCTAAACACAGGAAACCGCAGTTCCGATCATAGCACTCCGAAAACGGTAAAAAGAAACTAGACATGAACAAACACGGTACCTAAAGCACCCACTGAACAATCAACAACCCTACGAACGGATCCAGTGACCATCAACACCCTCCACTAGGAGGACAGTATGGGATAGTGCCCACTTCACCGCCGGGTTTGACGATTTATCGATCTTAAGGTCCCAGACAGCAGATCGACTAGGCTGCCTGTACCCCCTCTCACACAAGGCGTAGATAGTACAGAAGTCCGTCTCTGTACCCCCGCAATCTCTAAACTCTATCATGCTCGACTCTTCGTATAATATATATATTTATATAAGTATAAGTATTTTAATTATATCTATATCAAACAATTATCAGTTTAACATGCACAAACAATGGGTTGAATCATCTATATCCCTATCTCCAAATTACAAACAAAACTACCTAGACTCGATCAGAGAAACGGATCATATAAAGCTCTTAATTCCATCTTAGAAGTTCTAGGCGAAAGTACGGAATTCTATGAAAAGCCACCCTCACCTTTGGAATTGAGAAAAACTAGGGTTTCTGGACTCCGGATGCTTGAAAGGACGCCAAATCTGAAATCAGGACGAAAAATCGAGTGAGAACGGCTTTCGAACGGCGAAAAACGGTTAACGGTTCAAGTTGGTCAAAGTCAACGGTCAAAGTCAAAGTCAAAGTCAACAGTCAACCTGGTCAAAATCAAACCGCGATTAAACCAGATTAAACCGGACCAAATCAGACTAAACCAGACTCAATTGATTTAAACCAAAAATTGAACCAAACCGAAATTGAAATTGAAATTGAACCGGAAATTGAATTAAACCGGCCGAACCAAACCGAACCGAATTAAACCGGTCGGTCAAGCCAAACCGAAACCAAACGGCGGCAGATCGCCGGCGAGTTCTCCGGCGACCGGCGGCGGCGAGGTACGGCGGCGACCGGCGACCGGCGACGGCGAGGTACGGCGGCGACCGGCGGCCGGCGACGGCGAGGCACGGCGGCGACCGGCGGCCGGCGACGGCGAGGCACGGCGGCGACCGGCGGCGGCGACGGCGGAGGGCGGCGGCGGAGCTTACCGGCGGCGACGGCGGAGACGGCGGCGGCGGAGGCGACGGCGCGTGACGGTCACGCGCGGTGACCTGCGGTGGCGCGTGAGGCGCGTGGCGCGACGCGCCAATCTTCTGGCGGCGCGTGAGGGCGCGTGCGGCGGCGGCAGCAGCTGGTCTTCACGGCGTGGCTTCGTCTCGTCGAGCTGGATGCGGTGGTGGCCTTGGATTTTCGAGAAACGCGGTGGTTAACGAGATAAGATCGATTTTCTAAAACGGCCAAAAAAAGATCAAATCGGAAAACGGTTTACCGGAAACGGTTAGGCGGATGACGGAGGCTGACGGGGCAACTCTTCTTCTTCCTCCTCCTTCTTCTTCTCCTCCTCCTCCTCCTTCTTCTTCTTCTTCTCTCTCTCTCTCTCTCTCTCTCTCTCTCTCTCTCTCAAGAACACACGGTGGAAGGGAAATCAATGATAAAAGGAAAAAGAAAGGGGGTGGGGTTTGGTTTGGGTGGTGATGATAAAGAAAAAGGGGAGTGTGAGTAAGTGGGAGGGGAAAAGAAAAAGGGTCGTTACAGCTTTACTTTAGTTACTACCGGAGATACCATTCATACCCAGCTTGTCTATAGTCTATAGACTATAGTGTTTGGAAGCAGAGACGACGTTGCTTTTCGATTGTTGAGTCTCGAAGACATACATACCACTTAAGAATAAGGACAAGGAAGTCGCTCGCCACATCGTTTACGTTAAGCGAAATTGAGGGAAGAAAAGTCTTCTTTTTTTGTTTGTCTTGCTCCTTAACTGACTATAGTAAGCGAGGGTTTCAAAGAAGGGGGACTTTTTACATCGGCAATAGAAAAGTCGTCTCTTCTGTCTCTATTCTTGTTTGGTTGTCAAAGAATATTTACAATTTAAGATCTCTTTTCTTAAAGCTATAATCAAGCTTTTAATTAATAATCAGACGTTAATTGTTTATATAGATGGACTAATCCCTTCACGTCCCTTGTTTTATCTTCTCTTTCTTCCTTCTCGTAACCTTCAGTGGCGTTCACACTACCTTTCTCTCCGGCGATGAAAATTTCACTCCAAACACATCCAGCGAAAACCTCGAAGCTCTCTAGCCTTTCTCTTGTTTTATCACAGGCCGCGGACCCGCGGTTTCTACAAAGTCTACAACGCATCGTTACGCTCTACGAAGTTAAAGCTTGTTGTCGTTGCATCGATGGACTAATGTTAACAGTGCCAAGGCAAAGCAAATTCATATGGCACAGAGGTATTATAGATAGAGCCAAATAATGTTAAATTACATATTTATAACTAAGACTGCAAACATATGTCTGCTTCCGGGAAACTCTTTACCAAAAGGGCCTTCTCAGTTCTCACCCTAAAATTAGTCAAATACTTAACGAAACTAGGATACGTAAGAGCACCTCCTTCCACTGCATGTATCGTAGAAAGTATCTAAACCTAAATATATATTAATAAAAATAGATGAAAAAAAATATTTTTAAATGTATGAGAATCGGTTTTTAGATGAAAATTTGAAAATTCCTTGCAAAAAGACATATGTCTCATCGTAATTACAAGTATAGGCATGAAGTCAAGGCAGCCAATAAGGAGCGTCTTCTCATGAAGACTCAGTTTGAGACTGAGGGAAAACTCCCTATGTTGCTCATGCTTACTTGGTGGATTTTGGACTGCAATCTGAGATTCATGTGGAGTGCTCCTAATGGAGGCATAGAGGTGTATTAATATATTTGTATATCTGTCTAATTTGTAATTAGAAACTCAGATTTACATTTAATTAGTTTTTCTATCAATTTAATCTAATTGTATAAATCCTATTTTATATTTTTTTTTTATAAAAATCAATATGATAGCCACAATTGTATATGTAGTTATCTGTTTCTAAAATAACTATAAAAAGCCACAAATTTCAAATAGCTACAAAGTAATAGCTACAAAAATGTTTGTGATTATTCGTTTAAAAGCTATAGTTTGATTTGTGGTTGATTGTGGCTAAGATTAGCCACGAATACGATCTACTGCTATTCGTGGATATAGCCACAAATATCATTTGTGGTCTGTCGTGGAAAGAATAGTCACAAATAACCACGATTAGCTACGATTGGATAATATCTACAAGTTCATAGCTATGAATATTTTTTGCCACTAAAATTTAGCCATAGAGCTACGACTAATTCCATAGCTATGAATGATTATTCTTGTAGTGTAATTGACTAAATCATTAATCATTAAACCAAATACACCAAAACTTAAAAGCTTAAGTAAATAGTTTTATGTTATTAATATTATCATTTTTATAAATCACAAAGTAAAATTATATATTTAATAAGATCCATTATGCATATATAGACTAATCTATTAATATTATGTTAATTGATATTATTTAAGATTAATAAAATAATAGTATATTAATTTTTTTAATTAGTACAATAATATCAAATTTGGTAATGATCTGAGCCATAATACATGTTATGTTTTTGAAATAATTTTACTATAACTTAGTATTAACAAAAACAATTGTTATAAAAATGATGTGATGTATATTTAACTTCATTTTATATTTTAATGAACAATATATATTATATATTGAATAATTTATATTTGGTTTTTATTGTTTAAATGATCACATATATGATAGTTACTGTTGGAAACGTTTTTGTGCGGTCGTTCCATGCATACGATTTTTTAGGGCTGGATCGTTTGTCTCTCTTATCGAATGACCCTGATCAGTGGGCGGTACAAGTCGTCCACTGTGAGATGTAGCATGTCTCCCTTATCGTTGATACTCGGCGGATTGGGATTTGGGGTTCAAGTGCTAACCGGAAGAAAACATGAGTTATCGGGATCAGAGAGAAATAAAAATGGTATCCCTCCGAAAGGCTCTCAAATACATAAGCCAAAGACATCAATCGACTGGCCGCATGTTTACTTTTAGATATCATCATTTGTTTGTATGGTGTTTGTAGGAATTCAGTGTTCCCGTACATTTGTATGGTCACCATTGAGAACTTAAGTTTTATTTAATTTACAAATTTTTTTATCTTAATTTCATCACTAAATCAATAAATATAATATTAATAACTTAGTTAGATAAAAAGTTAAGATATTAGAAATTAAGTAATATTTATATTATTTGACCATATGATATTGAGATTAAGATTGGTATTTTACAGTTTTCCACACATTATTTCATCAAAACATTATGAAATTACTATGAGACGGGTCAAAATGACGGATTAACCAATTTCGATTGTGAAACATCAAAAATAAATATTGACCGTCGATGAGTTAAAAATATGGATTACTCAATTTCAATTACAAAAAAAAATTGTGAAACTGTGTCAAATGAACTAATTACCTCATTTTTACTATCATCAATATATAATTGTATTTTTTATATAAAAAGTAATAATTTGATTTATGGAAATAAACATTGAATATTTATTCAACATATGTTATTTCATAAAAAAATACAAATTTTGTAACGACCCAGTTTCTCGGGCCCAACCAGGCCCAAATGCCCAGCAGGAAACCCTAGGTAACATACCCTATAAATAGACTTCTGTCTCTTCCTCTTGTGCACAGAAAACCTAAAAGCGTCGTTACTCTGCAGAAATAGAGCCGTCAAGCACTAAGGTCGTCGATCTGTCTCAGGAGCCTCGCAGACCACCATCACCACCGTCGAATCGCGTCGAACGTAACCAGAAACCCTTTTCCGATCTGTTTCCTCATTGGCCGGATCTTTAAACCGTCGTATCTCTCTAACTGTCGTGTTTCTCGAAAATCTAAGGCCACCATCGGATTCAGGACGACAAGACGAAGCCGCGCCACCAAGCTCAGCCCGTAGATCCGCCGCACGCGCCGCCACGCGCCGCCACGCGCCGCCAGAAGATCGGCGCGTCTCGCCCACGCGCCTCACGCGCCGCCAGAAGATCGGCGCGTCTCGCCCACGCGCCTCACGCGCCACCGCAGCCAGCCGCGCGTGACCCTCACGCGCCACCGTCGCCGCCACCGTCGCGCCGCCGCGCCGTCGCCGCCGGTGACTTTTCTGGTAAGCTCCGCCGCCGACCTCCGCCGTCCGCCACCGCCGTTCGCCGCCGTGCCTCACCGTCGCCGGTCGCCGGAGACTCGTCGGAGATTTGGCCTCCGGTTTGGTTCGGTTTGGTCGATCGGTCCGGTTCAATTCGGTTCAAATCGATTTGACTCCGGTTTGGTTTGGTTTGGTCGATCGGTCCGGTTAAATTCGGTTCAAATCGATTTGATTCCGGTTCGGTTCGGTTTGGTCGGTTTAATTCCAATTTCCGGTTTAATTCAATTTCAATTTCGGTTTGGTTTAATTTCTAGTTAAATCAATTGGGTCCGGTTTAGTCTGGTTCGGTCCGGTTTAATCCGGTTTAGTCGCGGTATGATTTTGACCGGTCAGACCGTTGACTTTGACCGTTGACCGTTGACCGTTGACTTTGACCAGTTTGACCCGATAACCGTTTTTCGTCGTTCGAAAGCCGTTCTCACTTGAAATTTCGTCCTGATTTCAGAATTAGCGTCCGTTTTAGCATCTGAAGTGCAAAGGAAGCAGTTATACTCCATTTTTGCTAAGGTGAGGTCTTTTTGCAGACTTTCGTATCTTTCATCGAAAAGCGCCATATGTAGAATTTAGTATTAAATGTGTTCTGTTTCTCTGCTAGGGTCTACTTAGGATTGTTTGTAAATTGGACTTAGGAATTTCGAGGATTCAACCCATTGATTGTGCATTAAATTGTTAATTGATTCTTTTAAACTTGTTAGAGTTAGGATTAGTTGATTTGTTGGACGGTAGAGATTGCGGGGGTACAGAGACGTGACTTCTGTACTTGCATCGCGTGTTATTTGAGGCGGGGTACGACAGCTTAGTCGACCGGTTGTCGGTATCCCAGGCAGATCGATAAATCGTCTACGGGCGGTGTGGTTGGGCACTATCCCATAAGATTGGCCACAGGCTCTGGCCGTAGGACATTATTGATTGTTCTTTGGGTACTTTAGGTACCTTGATTGTGCATGTTTAGTCTATTTTCTATGTGTGGCGTGCTATAGTCAGATTTGCGTTTCTGTGATTAGCATCTCATACCTCACTGAGTGACTCCCCTGTTACTCACCCCTCTTCTTTCCTTTCCAGGTGAGACAGAGGAGCAGTAGACGTTTACCATATCGGGTGCCACTTTGGGATTTACGTTTTATTTCATATTTCTCGTATTTTATTCCAGACTTTGGTTTACGTTTTATTTATGGTATTACGGCTATGAGACGATAGACTTATTTATGGATTTCCGGAAATCTAGACGTGATTTATTTATGGAATTGAGTATTTAAGTTATGTTACGGTTAGTGGCACGCCATTCTCGAGAGAGGATGAGACGGGTGTTACATTTTGGTATCAGAGCCTAGGTTTTAGCTGTCTCGGTTCTGACCCGGGAAGTGGATTTAAAAAGAAAAAAAAAAAATTCGATTTTCTACGGTTTTCAACTTTTCTGGGATTTGGGGGATTTTTAAAAGAAAATTTGCACTCATCTGGTATTAATCTACTGTTCATTTATCTCAATTCTGTCAGCAGAATCTAATCCGTTTTCTCTCTTTTTCAGATGCCGCCAAGGAAGAGTACTCGAGTTACTAGAGGCAGAGGCAGAGGTCGTGGCCGTACAACAGATACCAGCGGGGTCGCAGGAAATGTCGAGGTCACGCAGACCGTCATTCAAGATGGCAACCAGGATGCGGTGAGGCAGATCGCTGAGGAGGTAGCTAGGAATGTGGCTCAGGATGCAGTTCGGGTTGCTGCCCAAGAGGCTGCTCGTGTAGCTGCTCAGGAGGCTATTCGGGTAGCTGCTCAGGAGGCTGCACGGGTAGCT
Organism: Isatis tinctoria; assembly: GCA_010577795.1. Lineage (NCBI taxonomy): Eukaryota > Viridiplantae > Streptophyta > Magnoliopsida > Brassicales > Brassicaceae > Isatis > Isatis tinctoria. Next base: position 32,649,838 of record CM021249.1, on the reverse strand, counting down.
GCTGAAGAGGTTGCTCGCCAATTTGCTGCTCAGGCGGAGCAAGCAGCCGCTGCCGCTCGCCAGGTACCACTGGCGGGTAACGCTCAGGGAGCAGGTTTTCCACCGCCACCACCGCCACCAGATGGACCTGCAGAGAGACCTACGTATTGGGTGATCAAGAAGCAGATGCGATATATGGGTCAGGAGCATTTTATTGGAGGTTCGGATGCCGCTGCCGCTGACAACTGGAGGAGGTCGCTCCTTCGCAACCTTGAGCGCACGAGGTGCCCAGAGGAGTTCAAGTTGGATTTGGTCACGCAGTATCTGAAGGACGACGCTCTGCATTGGTGGGAGGCAATTGCTGAGAGTAGCCGAGGTCGGGTTGTGCTCACGTTTGAGCATTTTCTGAGGGAGTTTGATCGGAGGTATTTCACTCGAGAGGTTAGGCATGAGAATGCCACTGCTTTTGAGCGCCTGCTGCAGTGGTCGATGACTGTCAGGGAGTATGAGCGGGAGTTCACCCGTCTGCGCAGATTCGCCGTAGTCACCATTGCTGAGGAGGATATTATCAGGAAGTTTCTGGACGGTTTGCGAGTGGAGATCCGTAACCGTTGTGCTGTTCGGGATTACGAGCGACTAGTCGACTTGGTGGAAAAGGCCGTTGTCATGGAAAAGGGGCTACTTGAAGAGCAGAGATTCAGTAGGCCGACTCAGCTTAAGCTTGTGAAGGCTCCGGAGACTCAGAGGAGGACACCAGACTTTTCAGGGCTACCGTTTTGTATACATTGTCGTCGTCACCATACTGGAGAGTGCCCTAGGTGTTTCACCTGTGGTCGGACAGGACATGTTTCCAGGGCTTGTCAGCCTAAGCCAGTGGATGCGCCAGCCATCAGGCAGATTCCAGCAGCAGCACCAGTTGGCAGACAGATCACAGCGCCAGTCGGCAGGCAGATTGCAGCGCCAGCAGCAGTGCCTGCACCGGGACAGAGGGTTTGCTTTAATTGCAACCAGCCGGGACATTTTTCGAGAGAGTGTCCGAGACCGAGGAGAGTGCATGCATTACCTCCGCCACCAGCCAAGCATCAGGCGATTGCTCCGAGAGTGTTTGCGGTCGGGGTTGACCATGAGGAGATAGTCGAGCCGATAGCCGGTACGTCTCTTTTATTTAGTTTCTTTCGTTTCGAGTTTTTGTTGTTGTGGAGTATTGTCATTTAGTAGTATGTTCGTGTAGGATCGGTTATGGTTGGTGGTGATGCAGCATTTACTCTATTCGACTCGGGAGCTTCGGGTAGCTTCGTTTGTTCGAGTTTGGCCAAGCGTTGGTCTTTTCAGGGTGTGTTTGATTCGAGGCTCAAGCTGGTTTCGACAGCTGGTTCCGAAAAGCTGGAAACTTCAGGCATTCATCGAGGTGTGCCGGTTGTACTCGGAGGAGTTGAGTTCAGCAGCGATCTATCTCAGTTGGAGCTTAGCCACTACGATGTGATCTTAGGGATGGATTGGTTATCGCGACATGATGTAAGACTAGAGTGCCGGAGGGCGAGAGTTCATATTTTGGGCCCAGAGGGGATGATCATCTTTCAGGGTATTCAGATGGATTTGGGAGTCTCCATCATTTCTATGTTGCCGGCTGAGGAGTTACTGGACCGGGGAGCTGAGGGATTTCTGGCTACCATAGCCATGGTTCCGAGTGACGGAGAGCAGGAGCTGCATGATATACCCATCGTCGCAGAGTATGCGGATGTTTTTTAGCCATTGATGGGACCACCGCCAGCTAGAGGAGACGCCCTTACTATTGAGTTGGAGCCAGGGACGACTCCGGTTTCTCGAGCACCGTACCGCTTATCTCCAGCAGAAATGGCTGAGCTGAAAAAGCAATTGGAGGAGCTGACAGATAAGGGATTTATCAGGCCGAGTAGTTCACCTTGGGGAGCTCCAGTTCTATTTGTTAAGAAAAAGGATGGGAGTTTTCGGCTTTGCATTGATTATCGAGGCTTGAACAAGGTGACTATCAAGAACAAGTATCCACTGCCGAGGATTGATGAACTATTGGATCAGCTGCAGGGAGCTTCTTGGTTCTCGAAGATCGACTTGGCATCTGGATATCACCAGATTGCGATAGCTGAGGAGGATGTGCGTAAGACAGCGTTTCGGACGCGATATGGGCACTATGAGTTTGTGGTGATGCCGTTCGGGTTGACGAATGCTCCAGCGGCGTTCATGAAGCTCATGAACGATGTTTTTCGTGAGTACTTGGATCAGTGTGTGATTGTCTTCATCGATGACATCTTGATCTATTCTCGGACCAGGGATGAGCATGCAGAGCATTTGAGGATTGTACTTGAGAAGCTCAGGGCACAGCAGTTGTTCGCTAAGCTGATTGAGTGCAGTTTTTGGCAGAGGCGGATTGGATTTCTAGGCCACGTGGTTTCAGAAGAGGGAGTCGCTGTAGACCTGCAGAAGATTACAGCCATTACCGAGTGGCCCACGCCTAAGAGTGCTACTGAGGTCCGCAGTTTCTTGGGATTGGCAGGATACTACCGGAAGTTCATCAACGGGTTTGCCAGCATAGCTAAGCCGATTACGCAGTTGACAGGCAAGGATGTCAAGTTCGAGTGGACAGACGTTTGTTCGCAGAGTTTTGCAGAGCTTAAGAGGCTCTTGACAGAGACGCCAGTTTTGGTACTTCCGCGGCCAGGGATACCATATGCAGTGTACACTGATGCGTCTGGATCGGGTTTGGGGTGTGTTTTGACTCAGGAGGGAAAAGTCATTGCTTATGCTTCACGTCAGTTGAGGCCTCACGAGGCTAATTACCCCACCCATGATTTGGAGTTAGCAGCGGTTGTCTTCGCTCTGAAGATTTGGAGAGCTTATCTATATGGTGAGCAGGTGCAGATTCTCACAGATCATCAGAGTCTGAAGTATATCTTCACTCAGGCCGACCTTAATTTGAGGCAGCGCAGATGGATTGAGTTGTTGGCAGATTATAATCTGGAGATTACTTACCACCCCGGTAAAGCCAACCTGGTAGCAGATGCTTTGAGTAGGCGTAGGAGCGATGTATCAGGGACCAGAGAGGTTCAGGAGCTGTCAGAGGCACTTTCTTGTCTCAGGTTATGTGCCTCTACTGTAGAGGACGAGTCAGTTGGCCTTAAGGCCGTGGATCAAGCCGATTTATTGTGGAGGATTCGTGATGCCCAGGGGAGAGATGAGGCACTGTGTAAGCAGCTCGAGAAGAAAGTATTTGGTTATACGACTGCCGAGAATGGGATGTTTCTGTACAGGAACCGAGTCTGCGTGCCAGATGATGAGCAGTTGAGGAGGGAGATTCTCCAGCAGGCGCATCATTCTCAGTTTTCCATTCATCCAGGAAGTAACAAGATGTATCGGGATCTTAAGCGATATTACCACTGGACTGGCATGAAGAGGGATGTGGCTGCATTTGTGTCGTGTTGTCAGACTTGCCAGTTGGTTAAGGCAGAGCATTAGGTACCGAGTGGATTACTGCAGGATCTTCCACTACCCGAGTGGAAATGGGATATGGTTACTATGGACTTTGTCACCGGATTACCGAGGACAGTTGGCGGGAAGAATGCCATTTGGGTTATTGTGGATCGACTCACCAAGTCGGCTCATTTCTTAGCGATTAAGAAGACGGATGGAGCAGAACAGTTGGCACAGAAGTATATCGCTGAGATTGTGAGGTTGCATGGAGTTCCAGTCAGTATAGTGTCAGATCGTGATACGAAGTTCACATCGACGTTTTGGCAAACCTTTCAGAAGGCATTGGGGACTAAGGTCCATATGAGTACGGCCTATCATCCGCAGACAGATGGTCAGTCTGAGAGGACTATTCAGACACTCGAGGATATGCTCAGGGCTTGTGTTTTGGATTGGGGAGGGAGCTGGGTTAAGTACCTACCGTTGGCAGAGTTCGCGTACAACAACAGCTTCTACTCGAGCATTGAGATGGCACCGTATAAGGCTCTCTATGGTAGACCGTGCCGTACCCCACTTTGTTGGACAGAGGTGGGAGAGCGTAGAGGCATAGAACCAGCATTGGTTCAGGAGACAGTTGAGCAAGTAGAAAAGCTCAAGAAACGGCTTAAGGAAGCTCATGATCGTCAGAAGAGTTATCCTGATAAGCGTCGGAGAGATCTAGAGTTTGAGGTGGGCGACCTTGTATATCTTAAGATGAGGACATTTCAGGGGGGTTCTGAGACTCGGAAGCTGAAAAAGCTTAAGCCGAGATATATGAGTCCGTATCCTATCATTGAGCGGATTGGAGCAGTTGCATATCGTTTAGCCCTATCAGCAGAGTTGGCCGGTCTTCACGATGTGTTTCATGTGTCAGTTCTGAGGAAAGTCGTCCGAGAGCCAGAGCTCATTCTTCAGCAGCCACCTAGTGACATCAGGAGAGATTTGACTGCAGTTAGTCAGCCAGTGTCAGTCCTAGAGCGCCGAGATAGTGTGGTTCAGGGGAAAGTGATACCGATGGTCAGAATTAGTTGGGAGAGAGACGACATTCAGGAGGAGACTTGGGAGTTAGAGTCTCAGATGAGATCCGATTATCCAGACTTGGCCTCTGGTTTGGTTCGGTTTGGTCGATCGGTCCGGTTCAATTCGGTTCAAATCGATTTGACTCCGGTTTGGTTCGGTTTGGTCGATCGGTCCGGTTCAATTCGGTTCAAATCGATTTGATTCCGGTTCGGTTCGGTTTAGTCGGTTTAATTCCAATTTCCGGTTTAATTCAATTTCAATTTCGGTTTGGTTCAATTTCTGATTTAAATCAATTGGGTCCAGTTTAGTCTGGTTCGGTCCGGTTTAATCCGGTTTAGTCGCGGTTTGATTTTGACCGGTCAGACCGTTGACTTTGAGTGGTTTGACCGTTGACCGTTGACCGTTGACTTTGACAGTTGACCGTTGACTTTGACCAGTTTGACCCGATAACCGTTTTTCGTCGTTCGAAAGCCGTTCTCACTTGAAATTTCGTCCTGATTTCAGATTTAGCGTCCGTTTTAGCATCTGGAGTGCAAAGGAAGCAGTTATACTCCATTTTTGCTAAGGTGAGGGCATTTCGCAGACTTTCGTATCTTTTATCGAAAAGCGCCATAGGTAGAATTTAGTATTAAATGTGTTCCGTTTCTCTGCTAGGGTCTACTTAGGATTGTTTGTAAATTGGACTTAGGAATTTAGAGGATTCAACCCATTGATTGTGCATTAAATTGTTAATTGATTCTTTTAAACTTTTTAAAGTTAGGATTAGTTGATTTGTTGGACGGTAGGGATTGCGGGGGTACAGAGACGTGACTTCTGTACTTGCGTCGCGCGTTGTTTGAGGCGGGGTACGACAGCTTAGTCGACCGGTTGTCGGTATCCCAGGCAGATCGATAAATCGTCTACGGGCGGTGTGGTTGGGCACTATCCCATAAGACTGGCCACAGGCTCTGGCCGTAGGACATTGTTGATTGTTCTTTGGGTACTTTAGGTACCGTGATTGTGCATGTTTAGTCTATTTTCTATGTGTGGCGTGCTATGGTCAGATTTGCGTTTCTGTGATTAGCATCCCATACCTCACTGAGTGACTCCCCTGTTACTCACCCCTCTTCTTTCCTTTCCAGGTGAGACAGAGGAGCAGTAGACGTTTACCATATCGGGTGCTACTTTGGGATTTACGTTTTATTTCATATTTCTCGTATTTTATTCCAGACTTTGGTTTACGTTTTATTTATGGTATTATGGCTATGAGACGATAGACTTATTTATGGATTTCCGGAAATCTAGACGTGATTTATTTATGGAATTGAGTATTTAAGTTATGTTACGGTTAGTGGCACGCCGTTCTCGAGAGAGGATGAGACGGGTGTTACGGTAGGGGCGGTTGGGGCGTTATAAGTGGTATCAGAGCTGGTTAGCCGTCCCAGTGCTGACCTGGGAGGCGTTCTGGGACTGGTCGTGGTGTGCAACGAGGATGTTGCACTCTGAGTGGGGGTGAATTGTAACATCCCGATTTCTGGTATATATGGGAATGTATATGGGAGAGATTAAATGAATTGATTTGGCTACCTATGTCACCAAAGTGCACTTACCTTTTCGGTTGCACATTCAGAGAGAACTCCAGAGTTAAGCGTGCTTGAGGTGGAGTAGTCAAAGGATGGGTGATCTACCGGGAAGTCATTCGCGGTATCGTGTGAGTTAGGAAAAAACACGAGAAACGGTCATGTGGTGATTGCAGGGACAGTATGTCATGACTTTCGAGTCTCTCGAATAACGCACCGACCGTCGGACAGGGGTGGGCCTAATGAGAGGACATGTGGGCCTAGTGAGAGGCCCAATGGGCCTAATGAGAAGATATGTGGGTTCACTGGCAGAGGCGGTTGGGGCGTCAAAAATTTCAATTAGAAAAACATTAAAATCAAATCTAGAATAATGTAAAACGTGTCAAATGAACTGATTACCTCATTTTTACTATCATTAATATGTACTAACATTTATATAAAAAATTAATTCGATTATGAAAATAAACATATAATATTTAATATTTAACATATGTTGCTTTATAAATAAAAAATATAAAAAGTATTTTAGATGAACATAAAAATGGTTAAACTTACATCACAAAACTTTTAGGAAAAAAAAAAAAACTTTTAGGAAAACACAACAGTTATTATATTAAAATTTAATTATCGTAAAATCACTCTTGAAACATAATTATAAGTGGGCTGTAACGGAAACCCAAACCTACTATTCATCTATACTATTAAGGGAGGATACATCTACCTAAAAAAGTTGTTTGGACCTATTCATTAGCTAATAACATTTTTGGTCTTACCTAATATTATGGAAATTAACATTATTTATTGAATAAGTATCCAAACAATAAAATATATCCCACTTCCCTCCATTCCTACTATTAAAAACGAAAATAAAATAAAATCATACATATTAAATTATTAAATCAAATAATAAATATAAGTAAATAATATAACACATCATTTATTTTTATAAATCACAAAATAAAAATAAATAAATATGCTTTTGAACATACTTCAATGATTAAAATAAAAACATACATAAATAATCCAAATATAATATTAATATAATATAATTTAAAATAAAAACTTTTAACTTGGAAAATAAAATTCTTAAGTTAGATTGATATATTTTAACTTGATAAAATAAAAATATTAAAACTAGTATATATATATATATATATAGATTATTCAATGATAGACTGAGACATGTTAATTTTTAATATATATAATTACAAGGTTTTATAGTTCTATTGTTAAAATATTTAGATGACAATAATATGAGTTAAGATATTTAATTAATCTGTTTTGATTCTATGACATTAAAAACAACTAATAAATTAACGGGTTAGCATATTTATTTTTATAAATGTGAAATTACATTCAAATCTATATATAATGGGTCTCAAACTATAATATTCATATATTAAAATAGTTAAAACTATATATATATATATATATATATATATAAATCGATAGATAGATTATATAATCATACTATAAATATGAAATTAATATAAATTATTTATTGTAGTCAATTCAAAATAAAATTAGCAACACTTCTCAAATTATGACTTACAAAAATATATTTATCCAAACTAAAAATATAAAAACAAAAATCAAAATCAAAAATATCTCTATCCATCTGTTATATTACATGTAATACCACTGAATTAAGTTATTTTGTAAAAATTCATTAAAGTTAATTATGGATTATGGAAATTAACATTATCTCTATTAAATAAGTATCCAAACAATATAAAATAATGGGTCTCACTTTTCTTACTAATTAAAAACTAAAATAAAATAAAATCATACATATAAATTATTAAATCAAATAATAAATATAAGTAAATCACATAACATATCAATTATTTTTATAAATCACAAAATCAAAATAAATAAATATGCTTTTGAACATACTTAAATTATTAAAAAATAAAAACGTACATAAATATTTCAAATATAATATTAGTAAAATATAATTTATAAAATATAAACCTTTAACTTGGAAAATAAAATTCTTAAATTAGATTGATATATTTTAACTTGATAAAATGAAAATATTAAAACTAAGTCTATATATATTAGATTATTCAATGATACAGTGAGACAGATTAAATTTATGTATATATATATATATATATATATAATTACAGGGTTTTTATAGTTTCTATTACTAAAATATTTAAATAACAATAATATGGGTTAAGATATTTAATTAATCTGTTAATATGAGTTAAGATATTTAATTAATCTGTTTTGATTCTATGACATTAAAATACTAATAAATTAACATGTTAGCATATTGTTTTTTATAAATGTGAAATTACATTCAAATCTATATATAATGGGTCTGTCAATTTTCTCAAACTATAATATTCATATATTAATATAGCTAAAACTATATATATATAAATTGATAGATATATTATATAATCATACTATAAATATTAAATTAATATAAATTATATATTATTGCAGTCTATACTATTAAAGAAAGAAACAAAATTGAAATAAACATTTATCCATGTGTTATATTACATGTATTGCCACTGAATATTAGTCCATGTGTTATATTACATGTGAATATTAGTTATTTTCTAAAATTTCATTATTAAGGGTAATTATGGATTATGGAAATTAACATTATCTCTATTAAATAAGTATCCAAACAATATAAAATAATGCAAAATACATAAATATTCTTTTGAACATACTTAAATTATTAAAAAATAAATCATACATAAATAATTCAAATATAATATTAATATAATATAATTTATAAAATATAAACTTTTAACTCGGAAAATAAAATTCTTAAATTAGATTGATATATTTTAACTTGATAAAATAAAAATATTAAAACTAAGTCTATATATATATATTAGATTATTCAATGATATAGTGAGACATGTTAATTTTTTTATATATATACAATTACAGGGTTTTTATAGTTTCTATTATTAAAATATTTAAATAACAATAATATGGGTTACGATATTTAATTAATCTGTTTTGATTCTATGACATTAAAAATAACTAATAAATTAACGGGTTAGCATATTTTTTATAAATGTGAAATTACATTCAAACCTATATATAATGGGCCTGTGAATTTTCTCAAACTATAATATTCATATATTAATATCGTTAAAACTGTATATATATATATAAATCCATAGATATATTATATAATCATACTATAAATATGAAATTAATATAAATTATATCATGGGCAATTCTCTAAAATGGCATATTTTTATTAAATTATATGTATGTTTATGACACTAAAGATAGTGTTTTCAAATTTCTTTATTGGAAAATGTTTCTTTAAAATAATTTTGAATGATAACATTATTTTGAAATAAGTATAATTTAGTGTTGAAGTCCAATATCTTAACAAATATGAATATATTAAGCTAAATTTTTTTATAATATTAGTATCTTAAATTTTCTATTTTTAAATTAACTTTGACTTGTATCTCAATCACATTGATGTAAGTCATAATTTTGTTGCTTTGTAAAACTATTTTCTTTCTCTAAATTTCTAATCGAGACATAAAAGAAACTCACAAAATAATACACACTCCAACTTTATGTAATTGTTTACTTTTAATAATGTTATAAGTTCTAATTATATCACAAAAGTGAAAAAAAAATCAGAAAATTATGTGTGTTATTACAAAAATATTAATCATATCCCGCGCGCCGACGCGCGGGTCCGGGTCTAGTTAACAATTTAAAACTCAACGACAACTCAACTCCGTGAAGACATCGCTCATTGACATCGTACCATCTTCAGATTGGGATTGATTCCTTGTGAAAGCAGGAGCCTTAGGTAAAGCAATGGTGATCGTCTCACTCCCAAGCCAAACTATTAGAGAGCTCATGGTTGGTCTCTTTGTTGCATTTTCTTGGACACACAACAAACCAATCTGTATCAACTTAATGATCTCATCTCTTGGAGACTCTACCAAGAATGGATCAATTATAACCTCCGGCCGTCCTTCAGCCCATCTCTTCCATGCCTGAACCAAAATAAAATACATATATTCTTACTTTCTACATAGGTTTCCAGATACGAAAGGAAAGACCAAGAAGAATGATCTGTGAAAAACTTACAAAAGCTGCAATTCCTTCTCCGTCAAAGCTATTGTTTCTTTCACCACTTATCATCTCAAGAAGCACAACACCGAAGCTATATACATCAGACTTAACTGAGATTTGCCCGTGATTGAGGTATTCGGGAGCCATATATCCACTGCATTTATGCAACCAATAACTTTCATTGATGGTGAACATATTTACGAGTCTACAAATTGATATATATGGTTTTTTACCGAGTTCCGGCTATTCGTTTTGTTTCAGCTCGAGTCTCATCAGTGTCAAACAACCTCGCTGTCCCAAAGTCTGCAACTTTAGGGTTCATCTCTGCATCTAAAAGGATGTTGCTTGCCTTCAAGTCTCGGTGAATAACCTTCAGCTGAGAATCTTCATGGAGATAAACAAGACCTCGAGCAACGCCTTCTATTATTTTGAACCTCATCTCCCATGTAAGAAGCGAACGCTTCTCTTCATCTGCACATTTGAAAGAAACGTTCCTGGTAAACATTTCTAAAACCTATTGAAAGTGCTGCTGTTTTTCAAAGTCTCACCAAAGATAAAGTGGTCAAGACTTGAGTTGGGGACAAACTCGTAGACAAGAATCTCTTCATCTCCTTCATTACAGAAACCAAGAAGCTTCACCAGATTCTTATGTTGGAGTCTTGTCAAGAGTGAAACCTCATTCTTAAACTCCATACCTCCTTCTGAACCTCTGGTTAATCTCTTCACCGCTATATCTCTCCCATTCAGTAATGTCCCCTGAAACAGTAATCAAGATTTGTTACTCATCCAAGAGGACCAAGACCAAGATCTCATTCATTCATTATGAGGAAAACTGTTATTATTACCTTATAGACAGCACCAAATCCACCTTGGCCAAGCTTATTTTCAGTCGAAAATTCATTGGTTGCCATTAAGATCATATCAAGATCAAATCGTAACAGAAATTGACCATCCGAATCAGAGAACTCGGCACCACCAACTAAAGCAAAAAGAAATATGTCTTATTCTCTACATCATAAGGTTGACAGAAGCAAGAAACAAAGTACACTTACCATTGATTCCGTTGATTATTTTTTTCTTCCGAGCATTGATTTTGAAGAAACCAATACATACCAAAATATTAATGAAAGCAAGTACCACAATTATCACGATAATTTCCCTATAGATGCTTCTTCCTGAAAATGATTAACCCTTATTAGTCTTAGAACCTCTTTATTATCATATATACAAAATAGTGGAAATATTTGTTTTACCTTTCTTATCTGAGTTCCCCTTTTCCTGAGCCTGAGGTAGAGAAGACGCAGGAATCCTTGTTACATTAACAAAAGAACCATGATGGAAAGAATATAGATCCCACCTGAAAATACAGCTCGGAAGACTAGCCATGCCTCCTCGCCTTCCCCAAAACTGTTCTCTAAAATACGTCACGCATTTTCCCAAACATTGCTTGCAGTCTTGGGAAGTTATGTCGGGTGTGCATTGCATCAGCATGTAAACATTTGGAAACTCCGTGAACTCGGCTTCTACCGCACCAGAGTACTTTTGTATGAAGGTAGAATTAGCTTTTGTGGCAACCTCGAGGGTCCGATTAACCGTTGCTTCCCACTGTTGCATGAAAAGGGTCGTGTCTTTAGATGGCTCGATACGATCTGGACTCGGGTATATAATATGATGTTCAAGCTGGAGGTTCCCAAAAATTGAGTGGTTTGATGAGGAACGTACAAGACAAGAAACACGGTCTGTATAGTCACTGCCCCAAAAGTACGAATCCGTATTGTTTGGACAACTCGTTTGTGTGTCCTGAATCAGTCTTTCGACACAACTGGAACAAGATTTTTCCTCGTAGCCTCTTGCGCAGAGGACAAGAACGTGAACTCTGTTGGAATTTTGGCCGAGTGAAACGTTGTAGAATCCGCCGTGAGTGACGACTTCACGAGCAAGCGTAGAGAAGAGTTTGAGGCGATTCTGACCGTAGCTGCTGCTGCCGTTGATGGAGCTTCCGAAACACTCGATGGCGTTAACAATTTCGAGGGTCTGTAGGACAAGAAGAAGAGAAGAAGCGAGGAAGATCACCAAAGGAGGGCATTTCCCCATTTATTTAAGTAGGATGGCAACTCTTTCTTTTTACTTTTTCTCTTGTTATGAAGTAAATAGTAATCGATTCTACAGCTTTCTTATATAGAGTTGAGATGAGACAACGGGTTTGATTCTAGTTCTGCTAAAACCTGGCTATACGGCTCTTTCTTTATTCCATGGTAGGACTAGGGTTGTTGCTTTCCAAAGACTGAGAAACTGTGTATTGATTGGTTGATTTTCAAATATGGAAAAAAGTACCACCCAAAAATTCTAGAAAATTGGAAATCGAAATCTAATTTCTAGCAGCGTCCCACATAAAAAAAAAAAAAAAGCTAATGCGTATCGTTATTATATGTTGATTATTGAAAGAATATTCATCAAAATATTCACCAAATTACTCTCATATCAATCTTGTATCAATCAGATATTTTACTTGCTGTAATTAGGAAGATCACTCTGGATTGTATTGTATTCCCTAACTAGTGAATATTATATACGTTAAGTATGTTGAATAAATTAAGCAAGGGAATTATTCAGATTTACAATTATAACACACTAGTTTTGGTCAAGTTTTTTTTTTTGTGTGGGACTGCTGGAATTTGTTTGGTACGTACACTCTTCCCCAATTTGTTTTTCAATCCACCGTAAAGAAAACGTTCATGTGTTAGAAATGAATTTGGATGTTCTGTTAAGCGTTTTATGTATAACGTTTATGTGAGGCATAATTATGAAAACGACTATATGTGATCGATCACGTTGTAATTACTGTAGTAGCCTTGTTTAGCGTTAGATATGGTTGTCGATCGGGAGAGGATCTAATTTTCTTAGTTGAACTTGAATCTTTTTTCAAGGAACATGCATGGACCATGGTGCATGTAAAACATACTTTACAGAACGGCCTTAATAAGAAAATGACTAGGTATATTTACAAACAGTAGCATGCATGGTCAGTACCTTATGGTCTCCGTCCGCCCCTGTGCATGGTAGATTATATAATAACAATAATTAAAACCAACATCTCACATCTTGTGAAAATTAGACTAAGACTAATAACTTTTTAAACCTTATACTCTAAACATTAAATTAATCCTAGATTATAAGTTCTGAAACAATGCATTATATAAGTTTATTATTTTGATAAATTTCCACAAACAACATATTACGTTGAAATGTGATTAGATGACAGAATAGTTACATAATATATCGATAAATAAGATGCAAATATTGTAAAATAATGGATACAATTAATATTCGTAAACAACATATTACATTCGAATGTGGTTTTTCGTTAAAACATAAATTGTGGTCAGATGGCACAAAACTTGCATAGTATTGCATATTAGTAAACACTAAGCAAATTAAATATAAATTAAGTAGTGGTCGCCTAGTAATGGAAGATTTAGATATTTGACGTAAACTTGCTTTCTTCCCCTACATTTGATTCTCATTTCAAACACTTTCCTTTCAACTTGGCCAGTTGAACCATGTTGTTTCTCGGAGATTTTAAAAATGTGTAAATTTTGTTTTTGAGAGAATAGGATATTTAAATCATGAAATTGTTTAGCTTAAAAAAATATATGTTCTGGTTTTATTACTGAAAACAAATCTTATAGTTTCTTATTTAATCATATAAAAAATAGTTTTTCCTTGGCATCAGAGATATCCTATATGTACACACAGAGAGTAATTTTTGGGAACTGCACGAGACAAAAAAAAAAAAAAATTATTTCTCGAAGACTCTTTGATATACTTTACATTAGGGAAAAACCCCAAAAAATACCCAACTTGAATTACATTTTGCCGATAAATACCTAAACTTTTAAGGTTTCCCGATTAATACCTGATTTCAATTTGGTTGCCCAGTTAATACCCGAACATTTTAAATCGTTTAGTTTGACACAGAAAATTAGACGCCGTTTAATCGGCTAACAGAAACTATAAAACGCCGTTAACGAATTTAATAACACACAAATAAATGATGATTTTGCCCTCTTCTTTTTCTATCGACTTAACCGGTAAACGAAGACTTAATCTCTTAAGAGCCAGGAATCGAAGATGTAGCTTTGAGGTGAATCGAGAACACGCCTCTGCACCATTCAATGTTCTCGCACACAGTTCACAAGAAGACGTACACGTTCGCGATCGACGACTCATTGTCTCCAATCGAAGCTCGATCCAGTTTTCGCGGAGATCGTTGGCGTCGTCGATGTGGATTTGGAGCTGGACATGGATTTTTGGATCTCCGAGGAGCGTAGCGAGGGAGAGTCGTAATCCGAGTATTGATTCGTCGAAAGGGAGAAGAGTTGCGTTGATGCCGCTTTTGGGGAAGCCGTTGAAGGCGTTGAAGAAGAAGAAGAGATTGCACATGGAAGATTCTAGTGTCGTTGACACGAGTAAGGAAGCGTCGGAGAAGAATGTCGTTTTGATGTTCGATTTCTGCATCTGTGCTGTTCTGTTCGGAATCTGGCTTTGGGTTTGTGAAGGATTTCAATGCATCGATGGGTAAAAAAAAAAGTAATCAGTCTCTGTGTACATCTCCAAATTCATATTGTTTTCAACATTTGACATCTTCACGCAATTCAGTTCATTTTTTTTTTCATCCTAAGCCTAAGTGCATCTGGGTATTCGTTTTCTGGATCGAATCTGATCCTTTTATCTTCTTTATTTTTAAGATCACGAAAAGTGTTGTTTCCAGGATGAAACTAGGTAGGTTGAATCCTGGCTTTACATGTTAGTGATGTTCATTGTACTTTGAAAAGTCATCGTTGACAAGCAACATGTGTGTTGTACTGTATATCTCTCTCTTCTCGTTTATTCTTTTGCTGTATATTCCATAAATTGTGTGCTGTGATTGAAAGGCTCGCACAATAATGGAGGACAAGGAAAAAAAAAAAAACATTAATTCGTGCGACGAATAAAAAAATATATTTTAGATAAGGAAAAAAAAACTATGAACAAAGAAAAATCATGAGATTGCATTATTGATCATCATCTTCTTCCTGCAGATCTGAGAGAGCAAAACAACTCCGAGACTTGAAGGCTCTGTTCTTGAACGAAGGTTTACTTGCAACAAGAGCTCCTCTCGTTCCTCAGTCGACAGAAAAAGAAGAGGGCAAAATCGTCATTTATTTGTGTGTTATTAAATTAGTTAACGACGTTTTAGAGTTTCTGTTAGGCGATTAAACGGCGTCTAATTTTCTGTGTCAAACTAAACGATTTAAAATGTTCGGGTATTAACTGGGCAACCAAATTGAAATCAGGTATTAATCGGGCAACCTTAAAAGTTTGGGTATTTATCGGCAAAATGTAATTCAAGTTGGGTATTTTTTGGGGTTTTTCCCTTTACATTATATACATTATCTCGCGATTGAAATATATTTCTGCTAATACATATTTAATTACCTAAGGAATAACAAAAACGACGTATAGAAAATTTCTTTCATCTCTCTATCCATTTTGTGTGCAAGTGTTTTAGTTACCTCGATCACTTTTTTTTTGTTTTATGCTCAAAAGTGTCTTTCTCTTCTTTACAGAAATTCTTTTTTTTTTATTAATACAATGTTAAATTTGATTCAAAAGAAAAATGTGTTTTTTTTTTTACAACAGAGCGTAGCTAAGAATGTTGAAGGTTAATAAATCAATTGACTGCTAAAAAACAGAGGAGAGAGTCTTTAGTTGGAGTAAGCTGTGAATCCAAACCATTTCGTCAAACATTCTTCATAACCTTCATATCTTTAGAAAAATTCCAAAGTGTCTTTTTATATATATATATATAAATATATATTCGAGGAAGCATCGATCTCGAAAAACTTTTTATGTTACATGAATTTATGTTCATCCCAAATATTAAACGCTAGTACTTTGAACATATTGTAAACTCTTCGTCGTAAGATCATCCAAACTTTCGACAAAAATAATAGTTTAATTATTTGGATCGAATTGATGTATTCCTAAACCACTTGTCACATGTTGACCTAGATCATTTTGGTCTCAACAATATCATTGAATCACGTAGGCTTTGACTCTGTTTATAGCATTTCGTCTTTTTTCTTTGTGTTTGGAATCAGAAGCACGTCTTATTTCCAACGTTGAGGTCTCGACCACTTAATGGCAATGAATTTTTTTTTTTTTTCGAACTTTAGCAATCAAGTGTTTCGACGTGTCATTTACGTTATAACTAGGTAATAACCCGCATCATGCGCAGAGTGAAATATATAAAAATAATTTATTATTATTATTTCATAAATATAATATAAAATAATTAAATTTAAAAGATTTTTATTATTGCAAAAAAAAACAATTACAATTACGTATATAATACCATATTCTAAAATAGAACAAATAGTCTATTAATTTTTATAGTTTATTATTTGTATATTTATAATATGCCATCAGAATACAATAAATAATTTTATTGCATGATTTTTTTTAAAAATATTATATGTTGTTCAGAATTAACTTTTCAATTTATGTTCAATCAGTAAAAAGAAAGAAGAGTTAACCTCTTAATTAAATCATTTTGACATCTGATTTTTATAGAAATGGAATGTGATTGTATAATTTCCTTATATTTGTTAATGATATAGGTATATTAATTAATGTTCCATCAGTAAAATTAGAAGAACAATAATCCCTTTAATTAAATCAATTTGACACAGATATTTTTAATCCATCAATTTGAATTTGAACAATAAAAATATTTTTATTAAATTTAACTTTTTTAACAAAGTTAAACTATTTCTAAAAAATTAATATCTTTGATATAAATATTTTCAACTTTTTCAAATTGAAATATTTATTATAATATAAAATGTACCTATGTGGGACTTTGAAAACATATTAATATTTTTCATCATTTTAGTGATTGATATTTGGTTTTTAAAAATTCAAATTATGAGTGGTGTTAAAAAAATGTATATTTTTTTTTAATATATGTGTGATGTGGTAATTTATTTATTTATATAAAATTTTGTTCAACCAGAAAATGAGAGAAAGTAAAGAATTAAAAAAAACAATTAATTTGATGCATTTGATAGAAATGGAAAGAACAATAATATCTTCATAAATATTGATTTAAGTATAATTGATTCATATAAACTATGCTTTCATCATCAAATTAATATCAATGTCATTTTCTGTAAATAATATAGTAAATGATGTCCTTTTTAAAATTTGGTTTGAGAATGATTGTGGTGTTGACAATTCAGCATGGCATGTAAAAAAAATTCTCAAATAATATACAGGAGATAGAGAAAAGTCTCTTCCTTTCTCCTTACGTCACTACACAAAAGTCAGTCTTTCTAAAAAAAAATTTTCACTGATGAAAACGATATGATAGTAGAAAAGTCTATTCCTTTCTCTACTCTTGTTTGATTTCCAAACAACTTATAAAAATCAAGATCTCTTTATAAACAGCCAAACTAATGGTTTTAATAATCAGACGTGAATTGTGTATATAGATGGAAAAGTCCGTTCTCTTTCAACTCCCTAATTTTCTTCTCGTCTTTCTCTTGACCCTCAATGGCGTTCACACCAACTTCCTCTGCGGCGACGAAACCTTCTCTCCAAATACAACATATGGCGACAACCTCGATACTCTCTTGCCTTCTCTTGCTTCAAACGTTATCGCACAAGGCGGTTTCTACAACGCTTAGCGAGGCGGAGTTTACGCTCTTGCTCTCTGTCGAAAACACTACGAGGACCAGTTTTGTCGTCGCTGCGTTGATAGAGTAAGTAGGAAATTAGGAATCTGTTAACACAATGCCAAGGCAAAACTGAAGCATATCACTGGGAAGCTGAAAACGATGCAAACGTTTCTTGCCTAGTAAGATACTCAAATCTCCCTACGACCCTACGTTTAGGAAACTAAAGCTTGAGCCACTAGAGAATATTCCTCACTCGGGTCTTCCCTCTACAAATCTGACCCGTTTCACCGAAGAGTTTAGTTCGATGGCTAATCGAACACTCGAGGTTGCATCCACGGCTGATGAGTCTTCAGCGCTAAAGTACTATGGAGTCTCAAGTGCAGAGTTTACTGACTCTCCTGAGGTTTATATGTTGATGCAATGCACACCTGCCTATCTTCCGGTGACTGTAAATATTGTTTGCAAGAGAATGTTAGGTATAATCTAGAAGAATACTGGGGAAGAGTCGATCGGGAGCACGATTGCGCGACCTAGTTTCTAATTCCGGTGGGACTTATACCCTTTCGTAGGAGCATTTGAAAATGTAAAGAGAGTCTCCGCGCCTCCTCGACCTCATCAAGAAGATGCTCAGATCAAGAAAGGTACTAAAAATAAAGGGCAATTCTCAAAAATACCACACTTTCATGTTTTTGTGACAAAAATACCACACCAAGGTGAAAATGACAAAAATAACATTTATTGGATTGAAAAAAAAAACTATTATACATTTATTTTCATATATTTATTCTCAATCCCTTAAACCTAAACCCTAAAAGCCAAAATCTAAACCCTAATTAATGACTTTTGAACCCAAATTTATTAGTTTAACTATCTTTAAACCATTAAATAAATGTTATTTTTGTCACAAAAACATGAAAGTGTCGTATTTGAGGGTATTTCTCTAAAATAAATAATCTTTTTTTTTTTTTTGCTGAAAAGTTTTGAATTGACTTCACTTGCATAAGACTTAACTGTTTGGAGACTCTCCAGGAAGAGTTTTTCAACCGTGGAGCGTTGTGGTTACCGTCGTTCCTACAGTCATTAATATTGTAGTGTTTGTTGCTTTCGTGATGGCTTATCGCCAGATGCGGAGGAGATTTATGCTAGAATCAACAGTGAGTGTACTTTCATGGCTTTTGAGTAAATGTTTAAGAGTTTTGGAGTTCTGTTTTGAAGGAAAAATATTTTATATATTTGCAGAAAACTCTATTCGGATGGTCAGTCTATGTTAACAATTTATAACTCAACGACAACTCAACTCCGTGAAGTCATTACTCATTGACATTGTGCAGAACGAAATAAAGAAAACACTGACTTTGAATCTCAATCCAATAGCTGATCTAATCTATGAAAGATGTAATACCTTCAAACGACTTATGGTATCTCTCGGCTCATGCAATTTGCAAATGCCAAAAGTTAAGAATAGTGTATTTGAAAACAAGCATAATCCGAGTAGTACGCAACAAAATATAAGAAGGCTCATTGACAATGATAGTGGACATTCTAATCATAAGTAAATTATTTTATGAAATTTACATCAAATATCAAAAATTATTTCAAAAATCATAGATTTATCAATCTAACTGTTATTATCAAATAATATACAACATTTACAAATGGTATATTTTCTAAATTCAAATATTACTAATTTATTATTTTTTTAAAAAAATAATAAATTTATCGCTCAGAATCTAATTATATCTGTCTTAGAAACAACATTTTGATTCAGTGCTTTATAACTCAACGAGAACTTAAGTCCGTGAAGACAATGCTCATTGACATTGTACCACCTTCAGATTGGGATTGATTTGCAGTCAAAACAGGAGCTTTAGGTAAAGGAATGGTGATAGTCTCACTGCCAAACCAAACTATTACCGAGCTCATAGTTGGTCTCTTTGCTGCATTTTCTTGAACACACAATAAACCAATCTGGATCAACTTTATGATCTCGTTTATTGGATCCTTCATTAGTAAAGGATCAATTACAATCTCAGGCTTTCCTTCAACCCATCTCTTCCATGCCTGCACCACGAAAATATACTTTTTACATTCTGTAGAGAGAGGTTTGAAGATACAAGAAAATGGAGGAAAGAGGCTTACAAAAGCTGCAAGTCCTCCTTCAAAGCTATTGTTTCTTTGCCCACTTATCATTTCTAGAAGCATAACACCAAAGCTATATACATCAGATTTAGCTGATATTTGCCCGTGATTTAGGTATTCCGGAGCCATATATCCACTGCATACATTAATTGATGAATGTTTGATCCAAGATTGTCCCCAATATCCATATATGTTATATGTGTCTTTAAGGTTGATTGATATATTCTTACCGGGTTCCGGCTATTCGTCTTGTTTCAGCTCGAGTTTCATCAGCTTCAAACAACCTCGCTGTCCCAAAGTCTGCAACTTTAGGGTTCATCTCTGCATCTAATAGGATGTTGCTCGGCTTCAAGTCTCGGTGAATGATCTTCAGTTGAGAGTCTTCATGAAGATAAACAAGACCTCGAGCAATGCCTTCTATAATTCTGAATCTCACCTCCCATGTAAGAAGCGAACGCTTCTCTTCATCTGCACAGTTCAAAGAAATGTTGTTTTTAAAAAAAAAAAAATTCTAAAACTATCCAAAACATCAGCTGTCTTTCGAAGGCTCACCGAAGATAAAATTGTCAAGACTAGAATTAAGGACAAGCTCGTAGATCAGAATCTCTTCATCTCCTTCACTACAGAACCCAAGAAGCTTAACCAGATTCTTATGTTGGAGTCTTGTCAAGAGTGAGACCTCATTCTTAAACTCTCTATCTCCTTGTCCTGAACCTCTTGTTAATCTCTTTACCGCTACCTCTTGTCCGTTTGGTAATGTCCCCTGAAACCGGTTCTCAAGATCAATTACCCATATAAGACCAAGATCACACAATCACACATATCAACAAAAAAATGTTATTTATACCTTATGGACGGTACCAAATCCACCTTGGCCAAGCTTATTGTCAGAAGAGAAGTCATCGGTTGCCTTAGAGATCATACCAAGATCAAACCGGAGCATAAAGTGACCATCAGGCTCAGAGTACTCTGCACTACCATTGATTCCTTTGTTTGATTTTCTCTTTCGAGCAACAAACTTTATGAAACCGATAAATACCAAAATATTAATAAAAGTAAAAACCACAAATGTCGCGATGATTCCCCTATATCCTATGCTTCTTCCTGAAAATTATTACACCTTATTAGTCTGTGAACCTCTTTATCTTACTTACAAATTTTGGCAATACACTTAACTCATTTGAAATACCTTTCTTCTCTGTTTCAGATATTTCCTTTTCCTGAGTCTGAGGTCGAGGAGGCGCAGGTACTCTAGTTACATTACCAAAAGCACCATGGAACGCATATAGATCCCACCTGAAAAAACAGCTTGGACGAATAACCTCGCCTCCTTTTCTTCCCCAATACTGGTTTTTAAATAACGTCACACATTCTCCCAAACATCTCTTGCAATCTTGAGAAGTTATGTCTGGTGTGCATTGCATCAGCATGTAAACATTTGGAACCTCCGTAAACTCAGAATTTGCAGCTTCATAGTACTTAAGTACCGACGAAGTTTCCGCTTCCGTGGCAGCCTCGACAGTCCCATTAACCATTCCATCCCACTGTTCTTCGAAAAGACTCATGTTTCTAGATGGCTCGATACTATCTGGACTTGATAATATAATAGCTGGTCTAAGCTCGAGGTTCCGGAAAGTTGAGTGGTTTGAGGAACGTACAAGACAAGTAACACTGTCTTCGTCAGCGTCTTTGTCCCACGTGAACGAATCCGTGCGGTTTAGACAATTTGTTTGTATACCCCGAGTCGCGCTTTCGACACAATTGATACAAGCTTGTTGCTCGTAGCCTCTTGCACAGAGGACAAGAGCGTGAACTCTGTTGGGACTGTTACCGAGTGAAGCGTTGTAGAATCCACCGTTGGCGATGACTTTACCAGCAAGAGTAGAGAAGAGATTGTCGCGATTCTGAGCGTAGGTGCTGTTAGTGTTGAAAAAGCTTCCGGCACACCCGACGGCATTAACGACTTCAAGGTTTTGAAGGACAAGAAGAAGGGCAGACGCGAGGAAGATCAACAGAGCAGGGTATTTCCCCATTTTTTATATTAATGATAATAACGAGTATTGATTCGTTATTTCCAGGAATTAATTTATCGATCTTAGAGCTTTGTTATATCTATATAGGTGATATGAGAAAACGAGTAATGCTTGACTTCCTAGGTCTGAGAAATTGTGTATTGCTTTTTTTTTTCTTCTTCTTTTTTTTTTTTTGGTTCTGGTCAAAGAAATGTGGTCGTTGGTCGTTCGTGCTTAGTCGTTGGTGGTTGGTTGTTGGTCGTTGGTCGTTTTTGTATGTTTTGCGACGGTCAGTGCAATTCATTTAATGGGAAAATAAAATATGAATATTAACATTACTAAAAATAACTCTGATCTTATGTCCTATGTTACTCATCTTCTTAATTAATTAGATTCTTGTTTCATGTTCATTTAAAAAAATAAAAAAATTTAACCTTGTTTCATGTTCAGTTATGTTCATGATTAGACCAAAGCTTAATAATGTTAGTTTATTACTCCATCCGTTTCAGAAAAAATGACGTTTTAGAGGTTTATTTTTGTTTTATACAGAGTGTTGTTTTCAATTTTCAATGTAAAATTTAATAATTTGATAACTTTTTATATTTTATAATTATTTATATTATTTGTATAACAATTGGTTGAACTATGTTTGGGTAAATAGTTAATGATTATTATTTTTTTGGAAAACTAACAAATTAAATTTTTATAATCTGTGTGAATACTTCTAAAATGACACTTTTCGTGAAACAGAATGAGTATAATTTTATTTTATTTTGTGAAATAATTAGTTTATTATTTTGATTTTTTAAGTAACTAGGGTAATAATACTATATAATTTTTATTACTATACAGTATACACTATTTAGACGTGGTCGTTGTGTCATATAAAGCAAAACTTCTGTACACTTGTACAGTGGATGAATCCCTAAATCCCATAATCATCTCCCCAAATACTAAATAGCAAAACTTTGTAAGCTATCAGTCAAAATACATAAACAAATTAGACAAATGTGAAATTTATAAAAATAACATTCATTAAAGAGTTTAAAGAAATACTCTTATTCGTTATGTATTTTGATTGATATAAAATATGTATAAGATTTATAAATCTAAGTAAAATATACTGATTTTCAAATATAATATGTGAATTTTAATAAGTATTTACAAATCCGAAGATTTTTCTTCGGATTTTAGTCATTGTATTTTTAACAAAGAAATCCACACCCAAATTTATTATAAAATCAAGTCCATTAATGAATCGGTATGAATGAATAACACCTGATTTGAACTAAGATTTGTAAATCATGGAACCAATAACACTTGATTTTAATTTAGATTTTAATATCATGGAACCAATAGCAATGGATTTTGTTCAGATTTATAAATTCTTTAAAATACATAAACCAATCACATCCACTAAACTTGCCACTATAAAGGACTGAAAAGTCAGTCGAGCATTCAAGAGACTCTCTCCAAATTATTAAAGAGTAGTACAAGATCTCTTCGGACAAGATCATGATGACTTTTAGTCAACAAATGGACAAAATAATTGGCGAATAGGAAACCTCATCACAGGTGATCACCGATCATAAGTAACACACATTCCTAACTTAATAAATCTCGGCATGGCACAAACATCTATACTATTAAGGGAGGATACATCTACCTAAAAAAGTTATTTGGACCTATTCATTAGCTAATAACATTTTTGGTCTTACCTAATATTATGGAAATTAACATTATCTATTGAATAAATATCCAAAATATATAAAATAATGGGTCTCACTTTCCTTACTTATTAAAAACGAAAATAAATAAATCATACATATTAAATTATTAAATCAATAATAAATATAAGTAAATAATATAACACATCATTTATTTTTATAAATCACAAAATAAAATAAAAAATATGTTTTTTGAACATACTTCAATTATTAAAAAATAAAACATACATAAATATTGAAATATAATATTAATATAATATAATTTATAAAATAAAAACTTTTAACTTGGAAAATAAAATTATTAAATTAGATTGATATATTTTAACTTGATAAAAAAAAAATATTAAAACTAAGTCTATATATATATATATTAGATTATTCAATGATATAGTGAGATAGGTTAATTTTTAATATATATAATTACAGGGTTTTATAGTTTCTATTATTAAAATATTTAGATGACAATAATATGGGTTAAGATATTTAATTAATCTGTTTTGATTCTATGACATTAAAAATAACTAATAAATTAATGGGTTAGCATATTTATTTTTATAAATGTGAAATTACATTCAAATCTATATATAATGAGTCTCAAACTATAATATTCATATATTAAAATAGTTAAAACTATATATATATATATATAAATTGATAGATAGATTATATAATCATACTATAAATATGAAATTAATATAAATTATATTATTGTAGACAATTCAAAATAAAATTAGCAACACTTCTCAAATTATGACTTACAAAAATATATCTTTATCCAAACTAGAAAATATAAAAACAAAATTCAAAATAAAAAATATCTCTATCCATCTGTTATATTACATGTAATACCACTGAATTAAGTTATTTTATAAAAATTCATTAAAGGTAATTATGGATTATGGAAATTAACATTATCTCTATTAAATAAGTATCCAAACAATATAAAATAATGGGTTCCACTTTTCTTACTAATTAAAAACTAAAATAAAATAAAATCATATATATTAAATTATTAAATCAAATAATAAATATAAGTAAATAACATAACATATCAATTATTTTTATAAATCACAAAATCAAATAATAAATATGCTTTTGAACATACTTCAATTATTAAAAAAAAAACGTACATAATAATTCAAATATAATATTAGTAAAATTTATAAAATATAAACTTTTAACTTGGAAAATAAAATTCTTAAATTAGATTGATATATTTTAACTTGATAAAATGAAAATATTAAAACTAAGTCTATATATATTAGATTATTCAATGATACAGTGAGACAGATTAAATTTATGTATATATATATGTATAATTACAGGGTTTTTATAGTTTCTATTACTAAAATATTTAAATAACAATAATATAGGTTAAGATATTTAATTAATCTGTTAATATGGGTTCAGATATTTAATTAATCTATTTTGATTCTATGACATTAAAATAACTAATAAATTAACATGTTAGCATATTTTTTTGATAAATGTGAAATTACATTCAAATCTATATATAATGGGTCTGTCAATTTTCTCAAACTATAACATTCATATATTAATATAGTTAAAACTATATATATATATATATATATAAATTGATAGATATATTATATAATCATACTATAAATATTAAATTAATATAAATTATATATAATTGCAGTCTATACTATTAAAGAAGGAAACAAAATTGAAATAAACATTTATCCATTTGTTATATTACATGTAATGCAACTGAATATTAGTCCATGTGTTATATTACATGTGAATATTAGTTATTTTCTAAAATTTCATTAAGGGTAATTATGGATTATGGAAATTAACATTATCTCTATTAAATAAATATCCAAACAATATAAAATAATGCAAAATAAATAAATATTCTTTTGAACATATTTAATTTATTAAAAAATAAATCATACATAAATAATTCAAATATAATATTAATATAATATAATTTATAAAATATAAACTTTTTACTTGGAAAATAAAATTCTTAAATTAGATTGATATATTTTAACTTGATAAAATAAAAATATTAAAAATAAGTCTATATATATATATATATTAGATTATTCAATAATATAGTGAGACATGTTAATTTTTTATATATACACAATTACAGGGTTTTTATAGTTTCTATTATTAAAATATTTAAATAACAATAATATGGGTTAATTTATACTATTAGGGAGGATACATCTACCTAAAAAGTTGTTTGGACCTATTCATTAGCTAATAAATTTTTTGGTCTTACCTAATATTATGGAAATTAACATTATCTCTATTAAATAAGTATTCAAACAATATAAAATAATGGGTTACACTTTTCTTACTAATTAAAAACTAAAATAAAATAAAATCATATATATTAAATTATTAAATCAAATAATAAATATAAGTAAATAACATAACATATCAATTATTTTTATAAATCACAAAATCAAATTAAATAAATGCTTTTGAACATACTTCAATTATTAAAAAATAAAAACGTACATAAATAATTCAAATATAATATTAGTAAAATATAATTTATAAAATATAAACTTTTAACTTGGAAAATAAAATTCTTAAATTAGATTGATATATTTTAACTTGATAAATGAAAATATTAAAACTAAGTCTATATATATTAGATTATTCAATGATACAGTGAGACAGATTAAATTTATGTATATATATATGTATAATTACAGGGTTTTTATAGTTTCTATTACTAAAATATTTAAATAACAATAATATAGGTTAAGATATTTAATTAATCTGTTAATATGGTTTCAGATATTTAATTAATCTATTTTGATTCTATGACATTAAAATAACTAATAAATTAACATGTTAGCATATTTTTTTGATAAATGTGAAATTACATTCAAATCTATATATAATGGGTCTGTCAATTTTCTCAAACTATAACATTCATATATTAATATAGTTAAAACTATATATATATATATATAAATTGATAGATATATTATATAATCATACTATAAATATTAAATTAATATAAATTATATATAATTGCAGTCTATACTATTAAAGAAGGAAACAAAATTGAAATAAACATTTATCCATTTGTTATATTACATGTAATGCAACTGAATATTAGTCCATGTGTTATATTACATGTGAATATTAGTTATTTTCTAAAATTTCATTAAGGGTAATTATGGATTATGGAAATTAACATTATCTCTATTAAATAAATATCCAAACAATATAAAATAATGCAAAATAAATAAATATTCTTTTGAACATATTTAATTTATTAAAAAATAAATCATACATAAATAATTCAAATATAATATTAATATAATATAATTTATAAAATATAAACTTTTTACTTGAAAAATAAAATTCTTAAATTAGATTGATATATTTTAACTTGATAAAATAAAAATATTAAAAATAAGTCTATATATATATTAGATTATTCAATAATATAGTGAGACATGTTAATTTTTTATATATACACAATTACAGGGTTTTTATAGTTTCTATTATTAAAATATTTAAATAACAATAATATGGGTTAATTTATACTATTAAGGGAGGATACATCTACCTAAAAAGTTGTTTGGACCTATTCATTAGCTAATAAATTTTTGGTCTTACCTAATATTATGGAAATTAACATTATCTCTATTAAATAGTATTCAAACAATATAAAATAATGGGTTACACTTTTCTTACTAATTAAAAACTAAAATAAAATAAAATCATATATATTAAATTATTAAATCAAATAATAAATATAAGTAAATAACATAACATAACATCAATTATTTTTATAAATCACAAAATCAATTAAATAAATATGCTTTTGAACATACTTCAATTATTAAAAAATAAAAACGTACATAAATAATTCAAATATAATATTAGTAAAATTAATTTATAAAATATAAAATTTTAACTTGGAAAATAAAATTCTTAAATTAGATTGATATATTTTAACTTGATAAATGAAAATATTAAAACTAAGTCTATATATATTAGATTATTCAATGATACAGTGAGACAGATTAAATTTATGTATATATATATAATTACAGGGTTTTTATAGTTTCTATTACTAAAATATTAAATAACAATAATATAGGTTAAGATATTTAATTAATCTGTTAATATAGGTTAAGATATTTAATTAATATGTTTTGATTCTATGACATTAAAATAACTAATAAATTAACATGTTAGCATATTTTTTTGATAAATGTGAAATTACATTCAAATCTATATATAATGGGTCTGTCAATTTTCTCAAACTATAACATTCATATATTAATATAGTTAAAACTATATATATATATATAAATTGATAGATATATTATATAATCATACTATAAATATTAATTAATATAAATTATATATAATTGCAGTCTATACTATTAAAGAAAGAAACAAAATTGAAATAAACATTTATCCATGTGTTATATTACATGTAATGCCACTGAATATTAGTCCATGTGTTATATTACATGTGAATATTAGTTATTTTCTAAAATTTCATTAAGGGCAATTATGGATTATGGAAATTAACATTATCTCTATTAAATAAATATCCAAACAATATAAAATAATGCAAAATAAATAAATATCTTTTGAACATACTTAAATTATTAAAAAATAAATCATACATAAATAATTCAGATATAATATTAATATAATATAATTTATAAAATATAAACTTTTAACTTGGAAAATAAAATTCTTAAATTAGATTGATATATTTTAACTTGATAAAATAAAAATATTAAAACTAAGTCTATATATATATATATTAGATTATTCAATAATATAGTGAGACATGTTAATTTTTATATATACACAATTACAGGGTTTTTATAGTTTCTATTATTAAAATATTTAATATTTAATTAATCTGTTTTCATTCTAATAAACTAATAAATTAACGGGTTAGCATATTTTTTTTATAAATGTGAAATTACATTCAAACCTATATATAATGGGCCTGTGAATTTTCTCAAACTATAATATTCATATATTAATATCGTTAAAACTATATATATATATATATATATATATATATATAAATCCATTGATATATTATATAATCATACATTACTTCATATTATAAATATGAAATTAATATAAATTATATTATGGGCAATTCTCCAAAATGGCATATTTTTATTAAATTATATGTATGTTTATGACACTAAAGATAGTGTTTTCAAATTTCTTTATTGGAAAAAGTTTCTTTAAAACAATTTTGATTGGTAACATTATTTTGAAATAAGTATAATTTAGTGTTGAAGTCCAATATCTTAACAAATATGAATATATTAAGCTAAACATTTTTATAATATTAGTATCTTAAATTTTCTATTTTTAAATTAACTTTGACTTGTCTCTCAATCACATTGATGTAAGTCATAATTTTGTTGCTTTGTAAAACTATTTTCTTTCTCTAAATTTCTAATCAAGACATAAAAGAAACTCACAAAATAATACACACCACAACTTTATATAATTGTTTACTTTTAATAATTTTATAAGTTCTAATTATATCACAAAAGTGAAAAAAAATTCATAAAATTATGTGTGTGATTACAAAAATATTAATCATATCCCGCGCGCCGACGCGCGGATCCGGATCTAGTCCCAGGGACTCAATAGGTATGACTATGATTTGTTTTGCAGGAAGCGCACAGCGAAACCATAATTGTTACTTTGGTTGGCATGAACTTCATTATCACCAAGTAACAGTAATTTGTAATTATCCCATTTGACTAACATTAATCTCTAATTACATTTAATCAACAAAAGTTGGGAATTTTTTTGGCTGAAAAAAAAGTTAAAGATTTGTTGGCCAACAGTATAATTTTTTGTCAGTTTTCCCAACTACGTTTATATTAAAAAATTGTAAATTCCATTATGATAATATTAAAAATAAACATATAGTTAACATATGTTCTTCTGTTAAAAATTATAAAATATTTTAAACCAGTATAAAAAAAGATTAAACTTACATCACACTTTTACAATAATTATTTTGTTAATATTTAATATTATATAATTATTTAGAAAACATAATTATGCGCTTCCAAAGCTAATATTATTGATTAACAATTTGTAACTCAACGAGAACTCAACTCCGTGAAGACATTGCTCATTGACATTGACGTTGTACCATCTTCAGATTCGGATTGATTCATTGTGAAAGCAGGAGCCTTAGGTAAAGCAATGGTGATAGTCTCACTGCCAAGCCAAACCATTACAGAGCTCATGGTTGGTCTCTTTGTTGCATTTTCTTGAACACACAACAAACCAATCTGGATCAACTTATAGATCTCGTCACTCCGTTTCTCTACCAAGAATGGATCAATTATAACCTCAGGCCGTCCTTCAACCCATCTCTTCCATGCCTGAACCAAAATAAAATACATATATTCTTACTTTCTACTTAGGTTTGATGATACGAAAGGAAGGAGCAAGAAGAATGGTATGTGAAGAAACTTACAAAAGCTGCAATTCCTTCTCCTTGAAAGCTATTGTTTCTTTCACCACTTATCATCTCAAGAAGCACAACACCGAAGCTATATACATCAGACTTGGCCGAGATTTGCCCATGATTCAGGTATTCAGGAGCCATATAGCCACTGCATTTATGCAACCAATAAGTTTGATTGATGGTGTACATATTTACGTGTCTTCAAAGTTAAAAAGTTCAAAAGAGAAAAAGTTGATATATATGCTTTTACCGAGTTCCAGCTATTCGTTTTGTTTCAGCTCGAGTCTCATCAGTGTCGAACAACCTGGCTGTCCCAAAGTCAGCAACCTTAGGGTTCATCTCTGCATCTAAAAGGATGTTGCTTGCCTTCAAGTCTCGGTGAATAATCTTCAGCTGAGAATCCTCATGGAGATAAACAAGACCTCGAGCAATGCCTTCCATAATTTTGAACCTCACCTCCCATGTAAGAAGGGAACGCTTCTCTTTATCTGCAGATTTGAAAGAAACACTTTTATTGCTAAAAGTTTTTAAAAACCTATCGAAAGTCCTGCTGTCTTTCAAATGCTCACCAAAGATAAAGTGGTCAAGACTTGAGTTGGGGACAAACTCGTAGACAAGAATCTCTTCATCTCCTTCATTACAGAAACCAAGAAGCTTCACCAGATTCTTATGTTGGAGTCTTGTCAAGAGTGAAACCTCATTCTTAAACTCCATACCTCCTTCTTCTGAACCTCTGGCTAATCTCTTCACCGCTATCTCTCTCCCGTTTAGTAATATCCCCTAAAAACCAGTTATCAAGATTTGTTACTCATCCAAGACAAAGGTCTTAACTATTCATTATTAGGAAAAATGTTATCATTACCTTATAGACCGCACCAAATCCACCTTGGCCCAGCTTATTTTCAGACGAAAAGTCATTGGTTGCCATTAAGATCATATCAAGATCAAATCGTAACAGGAATTGACCATCCGAATCAGAGAACTCTGCACCACCAACTAAAACGAAAAGAAATATGTCTTATTCACTACTTCATAATGTTGACTGAAGCAAGAAACGATGGACACTTACCATTGATTCCGTTGTTTATTTTTTTTCTCCAAGCATTGACTTTGAAGAAGCCAATAAATACCAAAAGATTAATAAAAGTAAGAACCACAATTATCGCGATAATTTCCGTATGGTTTCTTCTTCCTGAAAATTATTGCCCCTCATTAGTCTTATAACCGCTTTATCATACTTACAAAATGTTGGTAATGCACAAATCGTTTGTTTTACCTTTCTTGTCTCTTATAGAGTTACCCTTTTCCTGAGCCTGAGGTAGAGAAGACGCAGGAATCCTTGTTACATTAACAAAAGAACCAAGATGGAAAGGGTATATATCCCACCTGAAAAAACAGCTCGGACGACTAGCCATGCCTCCTTGTCTTTCCCGGTACTGTTCTCTAAAATACGTCACGCAATCATCCAGACATCGTTTGCAATCTTGGGAAGTTATGTCGGGTGTGCACTGCATCAGCATGTAAACATTTGGAAACTCCGTGAACTCTGCTTTTACCGCACCAGAGTACTTTTGTACGGAGGTAGAATTAGCTTGTGTGGCAGCCTCCAAGGTCCGATTAACCGTTGCTTCCCACTGTTGTATGAAAAGGGTCATGTCTGTAGATGCATTGATATAATTTGGACTTATCGACAATTCAGGAGGTTCAAGCTGGAGGTTCCCAAAAATTGAGTGGTTTGAGGAACGTACAAGACAAGAAACACGGTCTCCATCGCCACTGCCCCAAAAGAACAAATCCGTACTATTTGGACATCTAGTTTGTGTGTACTGAATCAGGTTTTCGACACAACTGGAACAAGCTTTTGGCTCGTAGCCTCTTGCGCAGAGGACAAGAGCGTGAACTCTGTTGGAACTTTGGCCGAGTGAAGCGTTGTAGAATCCGCCGTGAGTGACGGTTTGATTAGCAAGCGTAGAGAAGAGATCGCGACGATTTTGACCGTAGCTGCTGCTGCCGTTGATGATGCTTCCGAAACACTTGATGGCGTTAACAACTTCGAGGGTCTGAAGGACAAGAAGAAGAGAAGAAGCGAGGAAGATCATCAAAGCAGGGCGTTTCGCCATTTATTTATCTAGGATGGCAACTTCTTCTTCTTTTTTTTTTTTTCCTCTTTTTATACTTATTCGTTATATAGAGTTGAGATGAGACAACTGGTTTGATTCTGGATCTGCTAAAGACCTGGTTATACGAATTTTTCTTTATTCCATAGTAGGAAGTTGTTGCTTTCCAAAGACTGAGAAACTGTGTATTGGGTTGATTTTCAAAGATGGAAAAAAAGGACCACCCACAAGTTCTAGAAAATTAATTGCAAATCGAAATCTAATTCCTAGCAGCTTCCCATTTTTTTTAAAAAACAACAAAAACAGATCTATTTTAAATTATTAAATTATATTTATTCTATAGTATATATTAAATACTGCTTTTTGTAGAAAAGTAATTTTTTTCATTTTGTGTTTTTAACTAAAACAACTTATATTAGGAAACAAAGAAGAGTATATTTTCTGGGTGCAAATTAACTACAAATTAGTTTAGTATTCAAAAATCAGTAAAACGCTACAAACCACAAGTTACCAATTCCATAAACCCATTCTTTTACCGAGTTGGAGTTGATTAAATCGTTTTGAGTTTGGGATTTCGGACAACGAGTCCTCCCGTTCATGAAAGGGCGACCATTATCGATATATGGATGATCTGTTCCTTTGGATATTGGCTAAGGATCAATAAAGGCAATATCAAAACTTGAAATATCAAAGCAATTGAGCTGATCCGTATTTTATATGCTATTCTAATGCGTATTGTTATTATATGTTGATTATTGAAAGAATATTCATCAAATATTCACCAACTTATTTTCATATGATAAGTTGCAGGAGAAGTCTCCTACTAATGTTTGAATTGCGAATGAAGTTAAGTTTTTACAAGTCTTGGACGTGATACACTATTAGTATCCGCCTCTAAAACAGAAAGAAGAACGTTCGGAATGACATCGAAAAGTTTTAAACCCAAATCAAAGGAGAAAGCTAGGTTAGCTAATCCATCCGCAACTGAATTAGCCTCTCTGTACACATGAGAGATTTTGACTGACCAGTCTCTTGATAGAAAGCCGTAGCACATTCGTACTAGGAAGGATAGGGGATGAGAATCATCAATACCTGTCCGTAGAAAACCAACCACCACTTCAGAATCCACTTCAAGCTCCAAGCGAGTTATCCGTCGTTCCCATGCGAGGCACAACCCATAGTAAACTCCCCAGAGTTATGCAAGTGGCGCTGAGCAGATCCCAATATTAAACGCAAAACCACCACACCACGTACCATTTTCATCTCGCAAAACTCCCCCGGCTGCCGCAGGTCCTGGATTTCCCTTTGCCGCTCCATCAGTATTAAGCTTGATCCACCCATTACTTGGTCTCTTCCACACAATCTGCCGCACCACCTTCTCCCTTCGAAGCACCTTCCCTCCCAGTTGTGAATTTGCTCTTGTGACTTCCAGAGCCAAATCTTTCAAAAAAGTAACTCTATCTCTGCATTTTCCCGTGTTTCCAAATACATATCCGCACCTCCATTTCCAACTCCACCAGACTACGAGTGCAAAATGTGTAGCCCACATACAATCTTGTCCTGCAACATCGGAATCTAAATTTTCATATATCCATTGGCGGAGTGGCAGTGTGAAAAACTCTTGCTGTCTTCCCATCGCCACAAGTCGATTCCATAATCCCTTTGTGGTCGGACAATCCCTTAAGACGTGCATGATTGATTCCTCACCACCTCTGCATAGGAAGCACGTTCCATCATCCGTTAAGAGCCTTCTCTTCCTCTCTGAATTTGTCATAATGGCCGTATTCGCAACAAGCCATATAAAGGTTTTAACACGTTCAGGTACCACCACCCGCCATATCCTGCGAAACAGGGCGTGCATGATCTGTCTAGGAACCTTATTGTTAGTTAAGAACTCAAAGGCAGATCTTACCGAAAATCGGCCATCATCACTTTGTCCCCAGGACATTCTATCCCTCACTCCTGTAATATCATCGACAACCACAGATGGCAATTGTAGAGCTGAGTTCGTTGATATAAAAGGTACAATTTTATGGTTTAACCAACCTGTTCCATTGCTCCATAAGTCTCGGATAGAAAGGTGAAGGTCCTCTCCTGGAATATCACCTATATTTTCGCTGATGAGCGTTTTGGATCCCAGCCATCTGTCCTGCCAGAACCGTAAACGACCGTCACCAACAACCCATCTCATACCTGGAACAACCACTTCCTGTATTCCTTTCATTATACTCCGCCATGTTGGCGACCACGAGCTCTTTTTAATCATCCAACTTAGATCCCGAATATCTTTTACACCAAACTTTGAACGTAAGATACTCGCACATAGACCACCTCTCTCTACCATCAAACGCCATCCTATCTTTGCCAGCATAGCCGTATTCATTTCTTTTGCTATACGGATGCCTAAACCACCCTCATCCTTTGGTTGACATATTCTTTCCTAAGAAAGCAAATGCTGTTTTCTCTGGTCGGCAGTGCTCCCCCATATAAACGACCTTGATAGCCTATCCAACTGGTCGAGAATAGACATTGGTAAAACAATCGTGCTCATCGTATGAATTGGAATTGTTGAGAGGACCGACTTAGTGAGTGTAATTCTTCCTGCCAGACTGAGAAAGCGACCCTTCCAACCAGCTAGTCTTGATGCCACCTTGTCAATTACTTCCACAAACGTATCCTTATTAATCCTTTTCTGTAAAATAGGCATGCCTAGATATTTTCCCAGTTATTTTCATATGATCATATCAATCTTGTATCAGTCGGATATTACTTACTGTAATTAAGAAGATCACAGATACACGAGTTTTAAACCCTTATTTCCTACTGCAAGTGCACAGCATACGAAGTAGTATTTAGGGGTCGATCCCACGAAGACCAGTTTTCACACTTTGATATATTGAGCTAAATCAAAAGCTAAGACAATTCAATATGTTTTTGGTTTTTGTAAGTAACAAGTAATGAAAGCGAAATCGGTTGTAAGATAATATTAAACAAGCGTTAGGTCAAGGAATATCGCAGGAGATTCAGAGCTACGGATCAAACAACTATTCAGGCAATGATTAAGCATAAATCTAGAACTTAAACACTAAGATAATATCAATCCACTCTCGTGGTACCAATATCTTTGTCTATCAACCTAGAAATCCTAACTCTCGCTGGTACTAGAAATCGTAGACAAGCATTAAGGATAGGTTTAATATGTTCACAATTCTCAATACATCTACTCTCGCAGGTAATGGTTAAATTGCTCACCAATGTTCTTTCTAGCAACCTAGCAACTCTCACTGTCTAAGTTAAACCAAATTTCATAAGATCAAGTGATCAATTCGATCTAAGCATTAAGAACAACAAGGGTGAAGATATTGATTTGAATAGCCTATTTGTGTTTAACCCTAAAGCTCATGAATTCCTTTAACAAACCTTAACCTAACTAAGAGGTCTACTCAGACATGATTAAAGAAGAAAACAAAGAGATTATAAAGTTCATCATAAAAGCTTGAATAGATAATGAAAGCTGAATATAAACTTATAAGAACTTAATTAAATCATAAACATAAAGACTGAAAGTAAAGCATAAATATAAGAACTGAAAGTAAAACTTAATTAAAGCATAAATGTATAAATCTTAAAAGAAACTAAATAAAACTTAATAAAAGCATAAACATAAAACTTAAAACTGAAGAAGAAGCTATGCTTTGAAGCTAGAGAAGAGAGGAGGAAGAAGAAGGTGTGTTTTCAGAGTGATGTTATGAGTCCATTATATAGGCCATGGTGAAGGGGAGTAGGTGAAGCGGGGAACGGTCGTTCTTGGTGTAGAACGATCGTTCCCAATGGTCGATCGAAGTAGGTGAAGTAGGTGGACTTGGGAACGATCGTTCCCTTCGTAGAGCTGTCGTTCCATAGTGTTTTTGTCGGCATGGTTGGTGAATGAGGGAACGGGCTGCATGGGATGGAACGATCAATCTTCGGTTTTTGTCGGCAGGGTTGGTGGATGAGGGAACGACCGTTCCTTGGAGGGAACGATCGTTCTCCATGGTCGTTCCATGGAAAGGAACGGTCGTTCCTTTGCTTGGCTCTCTTGTGTTTGGTCCTTTTCTCGTTTTTCCGTCTTAACTTGACTCGAACATGTCCGTAAACGCCAAACTCCTTCGGAACTCCATGAAATCTGTAAAAACACTCAAAACAATAGAAAAGACTCGAAAAAGTAACGAAAGATGCAAATCAAAACTCAAACCAATACTAAAACGAATCAAAATACGTTAAAAACACGTAATATCAACTCCCCCCAACTAAAACCTTTCCTTGTCCCCAAGCAAAACCAGATATTTTACAAAGAGGAGAGGTTAGAAAAACGTGTGAAACTTGTAAAACTTATAGGACCATACTCTAAGTCAATTGCCCGTAAACCGCATTCGCAAAGTTCAGATCAAACCGTACTTCATTGTACTTCTCCATAACCGTAGTAAATGAGTGAAATCTCATGATCAAGCAGAACTCAATATTTAACATTCATTATCAAATGAGTGTACTCTCACAAAGGGAATATCTAACACGTTATGGTCCAGGTATCAAGGTTGGTATTTGGTGGCTCAAGTGTTTCGGTTTCTTTTAGCAATATAAACAGATGCAAATCATTATGCAAAATCACCGTGAGACACAGACCAATTAGGAGGTACACAACTCTCCTTAACTCTAATCCTTCTACCCTTTTTTAACTGAGTCACAAACAAGAACATGATTTCTCTTAACGTTTCATGAAATTTAAAGATATTACCTTGACGACTTTCCCGGTTCCTTCTGTTTTATATTTTTTTTTCTTTTTCTTTTTTAATTTTTACATATCGGAGAATGGAACCGGTTAGTCTCTAAGATCTGCATCAAAAGAATTTTAACAATGTAAGCTTATTTCTTGAATGTGAATAAAATCTTCTACCCTTTTTAAAAGTTCACCCTCTTTTGAAACGAAAATTTTCAATGCATATATTCAAAGAGAGGGATCACATTTCTAGACACATCCCATGAGTTTAATCAGAAATAGACCACCTATCTAGACACAGTCCTAAAGAAAAGTTGTGTCGGTCCGTATACTCCATAGTTTTTGCACATGAATGCAATGACAGTAAACGAAGAAAAGTGGGTTTCAACATGGAAATGGTAAGGGTGTGGTACTAGACTAAGATAAGTCTAGCCATTTGGAGTTAGCAAAGATTGGTAGAAATGATGCAAAGAAAACTCCAAATGTAAAATCCAATACATGATTATCAACCCCCTAAGTGAGATAAATTAAGTCCATATTAAGTTCTAATAATTTGATTAAGTTCAGATGATTTGAGAAATTCACTAAATGATCAAGTTATGGATTTTTCTGCATTTCCAAACTATCCTCAAACAATGCTAAACAGTCCTAAGGCAATGACATCGAACATGTTGCAATTCCAAAAAGTTTAACAAAATCACATAGAGTTTTGACTCGAAAAATTATTATTATTTTTTTTTTTTGGTTTTTTTTTTGAAAATCTAAACACACCAAAATAAAACATAAGAAATATATATATTTTTTTTTTGTTTTAGAAAATCTAAACACACGAAAATAAAACATAAGAAATAAACATCAATAAAACACAACGTTAGTACACAAATAAATCCCTCCCCCAGACTTGTTTTTAACCGTCCCGGTTTAAACAAAACTGAAAGAGAAATTCGCAAAGTCATAAATAAAAATAAAAAGTGTTTAAAATGAAAATGGATATAATAAAGGTGATAGAAATAACCACAGCTCAGTGGTCGCTGGTGGAGCTATCAGTGCTGCTCTCTATCTTTCTTCTGTGTAGAACTAGAGTTCATGGTAGGAACGATCGATACTTAATAAAAGCCTGCAAAAACAATCTCAAACAAAACACGAAACGTAAATAGAACAAGAACGAAAAACTTCACGATATTTACATATTACCTGGTGGGTTGCCTCCCACGAAAGCGCTTGTTTAACGTCACTAAGCTTGACGTTGGTGCCATGTATCAGTGAGGCTTGGTTTGGGAGCTTGCTCCAAAACAGGCTCCGAAATCAGACATTCTTATGTTCAGATCTCTACTCAGCATTCCATTCACAACACCAATATCCTTCTCTTTCAACTCTGATGGAAGAATAGCTCTAACTGTAGAGAAAGGTTTAGGACGACCTTTGCACTTGACCTTGTAGTCAACCGAGTTTCCATCATATCCTTGAGGGATCAAAGTCATTTGAGGACCTCCCGTAATCTTTTTGTACGGCACATTTTCTTGCGTTTTTGCCTCCTCCCTAAATTTCCCGGGTGGTGGAGCAGGTGCTTGCGGAATTGGAGCGGGTGCTTCCTCTTTATCCACTGCTGAGATGCAAGAGGAGCGTGTGGTTGTTCCTATGGGAACGGCTTCGTAGAAGACATTCTTGTCAATCTTGGAAAAGCAGACTTGCCTATTCGGCATATCGATGATTGCACCCACTGTAGCCATGAATGGTCTTCCAAGAAGTAAGGGCATGCCATAACTTTCTCTCATCTCCACAACCTGAAAATCGGTTGGAACTAGGCAATCCCCTATTCGGACAGGTAGATCGTGAATGCTGCCAGACGATGTTGTTGAGGAGGTGTTTGCAAATCGAAGAGTCATATGACTAGGCTTTACCTCAGAAATTTTCAACTTCTCTGCAATTGCCTTTGACATGAGATTCACAGTAGACCTGGAATCACAAAGAGCGTCATTGAATTCCATTCCAGCAATCGAGCATGGGACCAAGAATTTTCCTGGATCTTCAACTTTAGGCAATACCCTCAATGCTGGTGGTGTACTCCTTGCTTCTACAAAGACTGCCTTAATCTCCTTCTGATCTCTAGGTGGAACTGGGTAGGGCACCTTAGGAATATAAACCCTTGCTGGAAGATTTTCTGCGGGTTTGGTGGGAGCATCTCGGGGGAGCATGTGCTCTGGGGTAACGAGCAGGTGCTCTATCGCCACTCCTTTTCCTTTTGCCGATTTTGAAGTTGAGGTCGCGGTATGGTGGAGCGTCTTTCCGCTTCTCAATTCAATGGCGTTGACGAAATCCCTCCTTGGTGTTTCAGCCTTTCCAGGCAGAGTTCCTGGTGTCCTCTTGATAGCCTCAGCCGTCTGTGCAATCTGAACGTCGAGCTGCTTCATATGAATCCATACAGCTTCATATTTTTCATTGAGGTCCACGTACATTGTATCAACCTTAGCATTGATCTCAGATGCTGCCTTTTGCTGACTCGCCAGTAGTTGTTGCATCATGTTCTTCAGCTCGTCTTGGTCGTTAGACGCATGAGCTTGAAAGCTCTGATTCTCCACATATTCTTCATTCACATAGTTAACCTCTGCGTTAGTACCTTGTGTCCTCTTAACTGATTCAGCGGTTTGTGCAATCTGAGTGTCAAGCTGCTTCAAGTGAGTCCGTACAGCCTCATACTTCCCATTAAGATCAACATACATAGTGCCAACTTTGGAGTTGATCTCTGCTGCCGTCTTTTGTTGACTCGCCATCATCTGCTGCATCATGTTCTTCAGCTCGTCTTGGGAGCCGGTTGCTGAAGATGAAGGCTGCGAGTTTGTGAAAGCTGCCTTGGCTGATTCCCTCCTTGGAAACGGTTCTGATTTGGAACGAATGGCCGGTTCTGGTAGTTGTTGGAGTAGTTCTTCTGAAAACCCATCTGTGGCTGATTTCCTTGCTTAGGATAAACTTGATCCTGCGGATTCTCCACATTGGTGCTCCTATAGGACAGGTTCGGGTGAGTGTTGAAGCCTTGGTTGTTGAAACTGCGGTTCTGCCCGAAATTTTGTCCCGTCATATAATTCACCTCCATCTGATCATTCCCGGTTTCTTCCTCATAGGCTTGAGCGATAGGTGCTTCCCCATTCTCGTCCACAAAGTGGACTGACTTCTGGTTCTTTTTTAGCAAAAGGTTAACCATGGCCGCGAGCTCATCAATCTTCTTGGGGTCCACACTGTTGACCTTCTTCCTGTCGTACTCCGGGCTTTTGTT
The DNA here is from genome assembly GCA_010577795.1 of Isatis tinctoria. NCBI lineage: Eukaryota > Viridiplantae > Streptophyta > Magnoliopsida > Brassicales > Brassicaceae > Isatis > Isatis tinctoria. Next base: position 32,609,496 of record CM021249.1, on the reverse strand, counting down.
GCTGGAACTTGCGGCTAGGTTCTCGATCAGCTCCAAGGCTCCTTCCTTTGACTTAGTGTAGAAGTCACCGTTACTAGCTGTATTCAGGGCGTTTCTGTAGTCCCAATCTACTCCGTCATAGAAGGTGCTGAGCAGCTGCTCATCACTAAACCCATGGTGAGGGCACTCGCGCTTGTACTCCTTAAACCGCTCCCATGCTTCATTAAAGGACTCGCCGGACTGTTGCTCGAATGAGGAGATCTTGTTCCTCAAGGCTGCGGTCTTGGATTTCGTGTAGAACTTATCCAAGAAGGCTGCTCGTGCACTAGCCCAAGTCGGTAGAGAGCCTGGTGGTAAAGATTTTAACCACCGTGATGCTTTTCCCGTAAGAGAGAGAGGGAAAAGCTTGCACTTCAGGAAATCTGGATGCACACCATTGGAGCCAGTTGTGCTACAGATCTCTTCAAAGTTCTCGATGTGATCCATCGGAATCTCAGCAGGCAGACCGTGGAACAGGTGTTGTTTCACGAGGCCGATCATTTGAGGTTTGATTTCGTAATCTTGCCTCTGGATGGTCGGGGTAACGATCGCAGACCGATCCTGATAGTATGTGTGAGCCGCGTCCTTGTCTCCGAAGGCAGGTTGTGCAATGAGTTGCCTCTCCTGTTGCATGCGAAGTGATATTATG